>CM053571.1:102817944-102891230 GCA_028646485.1 Cryptoprocta ferox
TGAGGTTGTCTTCTTTCTGGCGTCTGTTTCTTCTTTCCCCCACTTGCAAATCCACGTTTTATCCCTTCAGTCCTTCTCAGTTCAATCCATACGGGCGTGCTCAGATTACAGAGCTCCCTGCTCTTCCGCCATCTTGTCCTCTGAACTCATAGCATTCTTATGTCTCTTTTTTCTTATGACACATGGACTACCTCTTTTTAACTTGTTTAAGTCTTACCTGATAAATTTTAATTTCTCACATTGGGCAACGATTGTTGCTTTGCCCTCATCTAGTGCTTTGCAAATAGTAAATAATTAGTTTTTAAGTTAACAATTTTTCAGTTATCTTTTTATGGTCTTATATATAGTACATATATATTCTCATTTGAAAATGTGACAGGATACAGACCATCGGTTATTGCACGGTTATTGCAAGACTAGGGTATTGCTGTTTCTAATTGCAGATACTTTTCTTGAGACTTGTATGGGCAAGAAACAGGCAGCCGATATGTATTCCACCAGGTCACAACTCACAGAAGCTTATGGCTCTGTGGGACAATGTGATGATGCTCTCTGTAGAGCTAGAGAGATTTCTTTATGGAACCAATGTTTCATTAGGACTTTCCCAGTACCGTTTTCTCTTACTGTGTCCTGTGATACAGTGGGCACCAGCATCCGTTGGAATGGGCATCTTATCAAATTATGCCTGTGCTCTCATTCTCAGCCCGTCTTAGAAATGTTCCTTCTACTTCTTTCCAAAATTAGGCCAGGTCTCAGCCCCTGTTCTCAGTCTGGGTGAGAAGCAGTAATTCTTCATGTGGTTTTGTCCCTAGATTTCTTCTCTGTGGTTGGCCCCATCCTTGGGGAGCCTTGCCTGGCCAGGGCATTTGCTCTTGGTAGCCCTCTTTTCATCCACTTGATAGATGAATTTCATTCCTTGTTTCTTGCTCATGTGTAACGGATCTTTGGTTGTTGTAATGTAAAATTATTGTTAGTGTTTAAATCTTTGGTTGTTTTAAATGTACTTACCCTAAATGAGACAGAGTCTTCTTATTTTTTTAAATTGAGTGTTGTGTCACGTTTGCTTTTTAACCTAGTGACAGGTATACTTATTGTAGAATTAGTGTTTATTGGTGTTTTTAAAAGTGTCTTATCACAACTTTTTGTTCAGTTACATTTCTATGTTTCTGTAGCTGGCACAACAGTGATTTCTCCTATTAATATTTCAGACTTTTTAGTGTAAACTACCAAAGTGGAATCAACAAATATGCTCTAACTTTTTAAGAAAAGTTTTCCATGTGGGTTCTTCACTATTCTATTGGAAATACAGCACATCCTCTGTTTATTGAGAAACTTGTGTTGATGAAAGCCAGTTAAAATCTCCTGAGAGACTACTGTTCCAGGGAGTTGTATTTCTCAGTGGCAGACATATCCTTCCTGGATTTTATACTCTTGTGGGAAGAGGTCATTTTTATGTGGTCTGCTTAGATCTGATTTTTTTTTTTTTAAGTATAGTATGCTCTGTTGGGATTAGTGCTGATTTCCTACTCAGTGTTTTCTCTTCAGGTAGTTTCTATTCATGTATTATGGAGAGGCATTTAATGAGTGCTGGCCTGATAATTGTTTTGACAGGGTGTTGTCATGGCTACTTGGCATAGCTGACCATTGAATCAAGACCCTTCTGGAGGCAGGAGACAACAACTGGATCTCAAAATTAGACAAGCCTTGATCAGTTAGTTGAAAGATTATAAGCCAGGTTTATAGAGTATTTGAGGGGGAGGGAGTAATTAGTGGTGTAACATTCTGCTGATGGACCAAGGACAGTGAATCTCAAGAATGGACCATTGCATTAAGCAACGTAGAGGCTGTTGGTAACCTTGATGGACATTGTTGGGAGAGTGGTGGGGAGGAAGCTTCACTGGAACAGGATTATGAGAGAACAAGATTCTGAGATATCAAATCTTAGAGTAAGGCTCCAGAACGAAGCTGGATGCCACAGTGTGTGTGTGTGTGTGTGTGTGTGTGTGTGTGTGTGTGTGTTAGAGAAAAAGAGATGTGAGTTGTGTATTTTACAAATTCAGTCTGTGTTGTGGATGAACAATCAGTTTGAGTACTGACTCTCCTTTGAAAGAAATCCATATAAATGAAGGTGCAGCATAACTATGGGCTATTTGCACTAGTGGTTTTTATGGTAATGTGTAATAACTGAGAATTAGGGTCTGAGCTGCTTTCTGTGCTGGGGAAAAAGTGACAAGGATTGGCAATTCAGTATTTTTTTAGAAGTGTTCATTTTAGTGATTCTCAGGTGTTAGAGATTCTCTTGGAGGGCTTCTTATGGATATGAATTCCTTGACCTCAAGGTGTGAGTCAGTAGATGTATGGTGGGATTCAGGAAGCTGTAGTCTAAAATCACTCATCTTCTCTCTTCCCCACCAGCCTTTCTTTTATGAAAGAGCCATACCAAACATTGCTGTTCAGATGGGAAGAGTGGATTGTTAACTTGAATTGAACTTTCTATTAGTAATTCTGGATTGTGGATGATTCGTAGTGTATGGTAAAAAAATACAGTCTAGTATATTTTCATTCAAGTGTGCAAATGAGAATGATTGTAGAAATTTAAAACAACTATGTTCTTTTTCAAATGATTTAAAATTTTTTTAATGTTTATTTATTTTTGAAAGAGAGAGAGAGAGGGAGGGAAGGAGGGAGGGGCTGAGAGTGAGGAAGACACAGAATCTGAAGCAGGCTCCAGGCTCTGAGCTGGGCTTAAGCCCATGAACTGTGAGATCATGACCTGAGCTGAAGTCTGGCGCTTAACCAACTGAGCCACCCAGGTGCCCCTCAAATATTATTTTAAAGCATGGTTTTATATTATAGTGTGTATGGATATGTATGTGTGTATTTGCATATATATGTGTGTTTGTGTATGTGTGTATACATATGCAAGTGTGCACACACCTATGAAGAGATGTACAAAATTTAAAGTGGAGTCCTCTATCTTTCTTCTCTCCCAATCCCACTCCTTAGGTGTAACCACTGAACATTTTGGTGTGTATTTTTGGGGATATTTTTATATGTACATATACAATTGTATCTAGCTTTGTACAAAAATAGACTCCAACCACATAACATTGTTCTGAGCTTGCTTTGCTTACTAATGGTATTGTCAGCTTATTCTATATTAGTATATTTACACCTGTTTGTAGGACTTAACTTTGAGCTACCGGCGTGTGCAACCTCCTTTTTTCCCCCAGATAGGCTGTGACATGAGTTTTTCAGACATGCAATAGATGTTGCTTGCTTATTAGATTATCTGCATGGATTGGATTGAGAAGATTAAAAATTGTTTCATGGTGAACAGTGGGAAACCCAGCATACTTTAAGAAACCAATATTTCTTAGGCAATGACTTGTGCTAGTTTCTGTAGTTCCTGTCACAACAGTGTCTCAGCAGCTCAGGAAGAGTGTGCATGAGTCCATCCTAAAAGAGAAATTGACAACAGCAGAGACAGGGAACTACCTGAATTTTCAGTCAGTTGCAATATTGTTGATGTTGTAGATTCCTTTTTATGGGCAGGGAATTATCACAGTAGCTTGTTATGTTTCCTTTGGCAATGCTAACTTGCTGTACTTGATGTTCTGTTCTCTACAGGATCCAAACTACTGGATACAGGTGCACAGACTTGAACATGGAGACGGAGGAATACTAGACCTTGATGACACCCTCTGTGATGTAGCAGATGATAAAGACAGAGTGAGTTCAAGTCCAGAGAAGCCGCTCTGGATGCATTTAGTGAAGGGAGGGAGAGGGTAGATGAGAGTACTTTCCTTCCTGCTCAGACACATACTGTAAAGAATCTTAGGCCACTCATGCTGCTCTGTTTGTTTTATAACAAGTATTGTGAGTCTTTATTACCCTGAATTCTAGGGTATAATGCTTTTCTTGACATTTGGGCTTTATTAGGTTTACTACGTTTTGGGATTTTAAAATTGCAGCTTTTTAAATAGAAATATCTTTAAGAAGCTCCCTTGCCATTTTTTCCCATTATTTTAACCAAACCTAACATCTTCTTTGACAACTGAGGTCCATTTCAGGGTGTGATAACGCAAGGTCTCTGAGTTCTGATTGAATGCTGGGCTGTCCCAACAGCTGGCTTTTGCAGCGTGGGCTACAGAGGGGGCAGGTGCATCCCCGGCCTCCTCCTGCTGTGTGCTCTGTTTTCAGAAAGCCATGCTTCCCTCAGTGTTGCTCTCTGTGGGCTTTCACACCACAGCACCATTGTCAGTGTAGTAAGTGATTTTGGCATCGTGAATGTGGCACTTTACTGTCCTCCTTGCACCCACCCTTTTGTCTGTGCTCTTTGAGGGAATGAGGAGGAGGAGGAAAAGAAGTGACACTCAGTATTTTAAGAATTTGTAGAAGTCACTAGGTGATAGGGCTTGAGCAGGCTTTGGTGACACCGGCATTTGTGTTCGAGTTGTGATGAGGTTACGCAAGGGCTGTCAGCTGTACATACAATGTATCATCATGGGGTTGGAAGCTGGCAGTTACCTCGTACTCTCTCTGGTTCTTCCTGGGGTGCTTTCTCTCCCTCCCTATCTCTCCCTTCTTCCCTCTGCCTGCTCTCTGCCTGCCTTCTTCCTCCCCTTCCTCCTCCTCCTTCTCTCTCCTCTCTTTCCCTCCCTTTCTCTCCCTTCCTCTCTCTTCCTCTCTCTTCCTCCTCTTCCTCCTCCTTCTCCTCCTCCTCCTTCTTCTTCTTCTCTCTCTCCCTCTCCCTCCCTCTCCCTCTTCCTCCCTCCCTCCCCCTCTCCCCTTGTCTCCCTCCCTCCCTCCCCCTTCCCTTATTGGCTCTCTGCCTCATCCTCCCTCTTGGTGAACTTGGCTGGGAGCTGGCTAAATGTAGCTGTCCTGTCTTCTCTATTCCTACTTTCCTGACAGCATAGTGCCTGGTTCAGAATTGGTGAATATCTTCTGTGTTTTCTTGAAATCTTAAGGAAGATGAAAAATTTTAGGTACCAAATGGTATGCAAATTCAGGGATATTTAATTCACTAGCACCTGCCATTGCAGGATTTGTCCCTGCAACTCCTGTGGACCAGGACCACATTGTGTCAAAAATGCAGAATTTTCTGCCCATTTATGATTTGCTGCTATTTCTCTCGGTATCACGTCTCCTTTTTGGGCTTTTCAGTGAGCCAGGGATAAGGTGACTCTCAAATCCTTTTCCTGTAGTTCCACTTATCTAGAAACTTAAATTATAGTCAATTTATTGTGTGGTTTAGCTTCAAAGCTTAAAGCAACAGGCAAGGTTTATGAAGAATTCAAACAGGTGCCCTTGGCCAGCCATAATATTACAGAGAGATGTACTAAGGTTGTATTAATCTTTCAATGTTTTCTTGTTGTCCCTTTTTCTTCCTTGTTTTCTTTCTTTCTTTCTTTCTTTCTTTCTTTCTTTCTTTCTTTCTTTCTTTCTTTCATAATATAAAAATCATATAGCTTCTTGTGAAGAAGAGGAACCTACAAAGAAGGAAGTAATCACTTGTGATCCCATTGCTGCTCAAAGCTCATCCTTCTTGTTATTTGAGTGGGCTTTGCATCCTGACTTCTTTTTGTTTAGATACAGACACAGACTCTTTTTCTTTTAAATAAGAAGGATTGAATAGTAGCCTGCTTTTTCTCTTTGAGTTGATTGTAAATATATTTCTGTGCCCATTATCCATGGCTATGCCAATATAGCTGCACATGGTTTTTCATGTTACGAATTTATGGACTCTGGTATGGTACTTGTTTGGGGTAATTACTGTGGAGAAAGATGAGGTGGTCATTTGTGTCCTTTTGTCTTTAGCATTCTTGTGTTCTGAACATGCCTGTATTTATCCTCCTGTGTTTCCTTTTTGATTGTGTACAGACTTAGGTTTTGCAAGTTGGTATCCTACTTCATGCTTTGATTTTGGGCCTTTCAACGGAGTGAATAAGAATTAGTTTATAAGATTGCCTCTGTGGTGTGCCTTGCTCTGGCGTGTTGCCTGGAGTAACCCACCGTGGACTTAGGGTTGTTGTATGAGTGGGATGAGCACTGTGTCAGTGCTCCTGAGAACACTGAGCTCAGTGGACTCATGTACACTCAGCACCTGTAGTCATGCTTTATGGGTTTGTGGAGTACAGATTACAGTTTCTCACCATTCCTCCTGGCACCTCAACCAGCAGATACCCTCTCCACAGTGTTCACATTTTGAATAGGTAGAATATTTGAGATGTAGATGTTCAGCAGTATGATTTTAAAAAAATCTTTTGAAATGTACTATTATTTTAGGCTCATGAGGTATATGGCATTTTGGTGGATGATCCACATGTCCTCGAAAAAAGTGTGTTCTGCAGTTGGATTGAGTGTTCTGTGGAGATCACTTGTTAAGGTGGTTGATACTGTTCTTTAGGTCTTTGGGGTAATTTGTTACTCAGGAACTGAAAATAATACTCTTCTTTCAACATAGTTAACTATTAGGTCACACAAAAGAATGCAGGTCACACAAAAGAGGCCAACTGAATGATCTTCTAAAATAGTTGCATATTAAAATCAGAGGATACTTAAACTGTGTTTAATTTTTATATTTATATATATGTTATGTGAATTTGATGATGATAAATCTACATTTTTTAAGTTTACTTATTTTTGAGAGAGAGAGCGTGAACACAAGCAGGGGAAGGGCATAGGAGATAGAGAGAGGATGAATCTGAAGTAGGCTCCAGGCTCCAAGCTGTCAGCATAGAGCCTGATTTGGGGCTCAAACTCACAAACTGCAAGATCATGACCTGAGTCGAAGTTGGATGCTTAACCCACTGAGCCACACAGGCGCCCCCAAATCTATATTTTTCTAGAATCTTTTATTGTATTTCCTATTCAAGTTAAAAAATCCTTTAACCTGAAGAATAATGTTTTATATTTTTTAATGTTTTTATTTTTTTTTTGAGAGACAGAGTGTGAGCGGGGCTCGAACTCACAAACCATAAGATCATGACCTGAGCTGAAGTCGGATGCCCAACCACCTGAGCCACCCAGGTGCTCCTGAAGAAGAATGTTTTAAATGTTAATAAATGAAATATGTTTTTAGAGAGTTTTATGTCATGCAGATTAAATTCATTTTCCAAATAGAAAAATGCTAGACAGTACCATGTACCACACAGTCTGAAGTAACTTAAATTATTATTTGTCCAGAAATATTATTTTAAAAAATTTTGTGTTTGTTTTTGCTCAGAAATACTTAAATATATATGATTAATTTAAAAAGTTTTGAATGATCTTCTTAAAGGACCCATTTGAAGTTGTAACTATAAAAAATATAATTAATAATCCAGAATCTCAACACTTAAATTTATGGTATTGTCAGATGCATTATTCAGACTGAAGGGTTTGCATGTAGTCAGTTGTATGGCTCCTTTCCATGGCTCTGAAATCTGATTCTGATTTAATCATCCTGGAGGGTTTTCAACTATTTTTGGCAGCTACTCTGAGTAAGGATTTTGACACCTGTTTTCCTTTTAAGTTAAAACAGGCATTGCAGTTCTCTTAATAGAATTCCCCTAAAAATTGTCTTAATGAAAATGCGCTGGTGCGTATTTAAAATGCAGATACCTAGCTTAGGCAGGCAGGACCTTTGGTAGCCAGGCTGCGGCATCTGCATTTTATAAACCTTCCAGCTGGTATTTAGGCTCACTACACTTTGAGACCATGCTTCAGTGGCCCTGCCATCAGCCTCTGTAAGGGGGAAGTTTCTTTCAAAGGTATAAATGATATACTCGGTCACTGCGAGTTTGTGAAATTATGAAAAATTATTTTTTATAGAGGGACATGAGGATTAAGAGGCAATAATTCAGATGCCAGCAACAGAGAATTGGAGTACCCAGTTAGTACCTGGTTTTGCTCATTATTCTTTAATTATTAGAGTTGAATGCACAGCACTGAGGAAGTTTTCATTTAATGCCTATACAATTCCAGTGACCAGGATTTTACCCAAATTTATTCAAAATGGTATTTGCATGGGTTGTTTTGGCTTCTTGGAGTAGGTTTGATTTTCTAAGACTTGGAATATTCTAGATCTACTTTGGGCATATACATATACCCTGTTTTGTTTATCCCTTCTCTGCATTGCTGCTTCTCAGTAAAAGGGAACAGAGAATGAGAGTGTGTATGCTGTCATGGTGTTTTATTTACCCTTAGAATCTAATTCTCTGTTTTCTCAATTGACGTTTTTTGGCAAATGACGAAAAGCTGAAATAGTTTTCATATTATCTGTAGCACCTATTAGAACAGCTGTAATGCATTTGTCTATATGAGCTTTCCCAAGTGCCAAGCTGTTTCTTGTCTGAATTTCTTTCCAGTGTGGTCCTCGTTATTTATTATTTTAGTGAGCCTTCCCTCAGTTCTCCTCAAATTGGTCTAGGACCCTCCTGTCATTCCTCCACATACTACAGTAAAACTCGAAATTTCCAAATAGATTACAGAATAAAAATCTCTTGTATTCCCTTCCCTCTGCATGCCAGTTGCCTGAGACTGAGGGTAAGAGCGTTAACAGAGATTTCAGGCAGCCTGATGGAGAGCTTAGAGTTGGGGAGAAGCGCGCTTTTGTGTGCGTAAGCAGTGAGAAGAACATCTTCCACATGTCACCGTCTTCCTTTTCGTACCTTTGGTGCTGAAGGTGACTTAAGATGTGGTAGCAAACATTTTCTTTGTCATGCTTGGGTGTCATTTTGTTTTGACCAAGAATGATGTCATGTATGTGCTATTTTGGTGATGACCTTGGGAAATACCTTCCATTATCTCTTCCTTGCTCTTTGTGGAGGAAGGGTTGAATGGAATAGTAATTTAAACTCTTTCTGGAAGTTTGGACGAGCTTGAAGAGTGGACACTGGATGCCAGGCACTATGGAGGATTGTTGTGGGGACTGCTGCCGGTTGGGAAGAACCCAGGATTTTCTGGGGGGCAGTCTGGTCAGTGTCTCAGCATGCTGAGAAAAGGAAATTTGAAAAATGTATTGGGATCATGGGCAAGCACTAATTTCTGCATGTAGGATAAAGCTAGTATAGAGGCACATATCACACATTCTCATTATTCTCCTCATTGATAAATAGTTTCCAACTTATAAACTGATGTCATTTTTGTGCCTCTTATGTTCATAATATTACTGCCCTGTGAGATTTTTTTCTATTAGTATTGCTGAAATGTGTTGTAGTAAATCTTGCTTTTGAAATATATGAATGGCAAACTTTCAGGTAAGGAATATTCTTTAATTAATTAACTTTTAATATTTATTTTGAGAGAGAGATAGAGACAGAGCATGAGTAGAGAAAGGAAGAGAGAGAGGGAGGCACAGAATCTGAAACAGGCTCCCGGCTCTGAGCCAGGCTCGAACCCCTGAACTGTGAGATCATGACCTGAGCCAGTTGGATGCTTAACCAACTGAGCCACCCAGGCGCCCCAGGAATATGCTTTAATTTTGAAAGTTCATCATTTTCTATTTTAGGTGTTATTTTTTGTTACCTATGTGTAAATCATCATTTTACTTGTTTTGGCATCAAGCCATAAAAAAATAATTAGTGTCCAGTGAGGTGATGGTATGAGTGTATCCTGCTTATCTGTGGGAATCATGTACTCTTATACTTTAAAAAGGGCGTCATACATTCTGTGCCCTAGTTATTGATAATGTGGAGAGAAGCACTCTGTTGTTTTTATACTGAAGGCAGTCACAGTCTGTACGGTTTTCAGATGAGAATGAAGAACGTATTTTTGGATCTGGAATAAGCATTGTTAAAATGAATTTATTTGGTGATATCGAAGTGAGTTTTTAAAGCATTAATAAGCCCCGCTCTGTGAAGAAATGGCTTGCTGCTTAAATTACAGTGAGAGCTCACAGCTCATAATGGCAACAAATCTAATTTTAATTCCTTTAAAGACTCAGTTTTTCTCCTTATTTAATACATTGCCAAAACAGGTGCCTGAGAAGAGAAAGTTTTGAGATTTAAATTCCTTTGTTGTCAAGACTAAAACACTAAATTGCAGCATGAGGTCAGTTATTTTTAGAATGTCCATATCCTGGAGGTAGGAGTGCGCTGAGGAGTTCCTAGGATGACTTTCTTTTCATTCTCCCCTCCCCCTCCCCAGTTAATTTCTTATTGAAGACTTGGTCCATGAATACATTACTTATTACTAAACATGGGAGAGAATTTTTGTGAACTAGGATCTCATCATCATCATCATCATAATATAGCATATGTGATAATTTCCTTTGAAAGATAATAAGATTATTAGTCCTATTTTTAGTTAATCTAACCAGTTTACTGAGCACCTATTATGTGCCAGGCATTATGCTCAGTGTTGTTATGTAGTATCAAACAAAAGTAGACACGGTTCCTCCTTTCTAGGGCCTCATGGTATATTGTGAGAGTTGGAATTAATCATAGAAATTAAGTGTAGAGTTACCAATAAATAATGGTCTGAGGAAAAGGAAAGGTGCCGTTGGAAGGTGGGATAAAGTACCCTGACCAAGTCAGGGTGAAGCAAGATTTGCCTAAAAAATACAATCAAGCTGCATCTGAAGGGCAGGTGAGTGAAAATCGGGTGTTAGGTGGTCAGATTTACATTTGAGAAGTGTCTCCCTGGATGCAGTGTGAGGATGAATGGACAGGAGGCCGAATGGGTGCACAGATACCAGTTTGCACGTTTTGCCATACGTGTTGGATTGATGGAGGCTGGACTAGGTGCAGATGGTGGGGAGGAGGTAGATCTGAGAGTGATTTACTCCATAGAGTCTGGAGTTGGGCTATTCACCAAGGCAGGAGTGCTGCAAGCAGGCCAGCTTTGGGACAGGGTGGGAGATGAGGGGTTCAGACTTGATTTGGTGACTTTGGGTACCTTGGAAGTGTGTTGATGTTTGTAATTGAAGTACAGATAAATTCATGAATCAGATGCAAATTTGTTGACAATCAGGCTAAGCCAACATATGAAACGTGGTCTAATTTTAGTAGAAACCATTATGTGTGTCAGAAAAAGCTTGAAGGGACACACCGAAAAGTATCAGTAGTTATCAATGAGAGTGGAGTATGTGATTAACTGGAGGTTTTCTGATGTTCTGTTTTGTAATGCCGTAATTCTGTGTCTTCCTCATTCCAATATGTAGAAAGCCTTAGGCATTTCTAAATATAACTTAGAATGGAATCGTCTTTTTAAACTTTAATGTGAATTGGCATAGGGAAGGACTGATTAAAGAGTTTGGTAATTTGGAATTGAAATGATTTGTATAAATAGACTTCATTAACTAGATGACTTGATTAATTTCCTCCTAAATGGATTTATTTTAGTTAAGCTTTAAAGAAGAAAATATTTAAATTAAATGCTGAGTACAGCACCAAATGCTAATTAATTAATTCAGAGAGATTGTTTCCCAACATTTAGATATTTTATGGGTACTGGTTTGCCCACAGCTCATTGATTTGTGGGTGGATGGGTTGGGGAGTGCAGGGCCAGGTGTAACAGAGGTGGTGGTGATAAGGAGTGCTTGTAGAAGGAACAGAGAAGGGGGCTTGGCCTTCTGCATGAGCACTCCATTGGAAAGGCTTTTCATAAGCATTAGGAGTTTTGAAATTGGGGACAGCCTGCATAATATTGGCTGGTCATGAGCTTTCCTAGGGAAAGCAGCCAAGACTTTGCTTGTCTAGGGCTACCCAGAGTCAGGAAAAGTAGGGGAAAGAGTCTCTCACTCTTTCAGTTATCATATTAATTGCAGACCAGGGCTTGGTTCCTTGGTTTGGTGCATGTTGCTTTTATGTTACTTCATCAAAGATGGGCCTCTGGTTTGGTGGGTGAGAAGCCACACTGCCTGTGTTTGAGTCCCAGCTCCATGACTTCTTTACTGTATGAGCTTCAGCAGATGACTTAATCTCTCTAACGTCGGTTTTCCCATCGCTAAATGGAGGGTAATGATTGTACCTACCTTGTAAGGTTGTGTAAATTTGAGTTTAAATCTGGGAATTTGTGTTAAGGTTTCAGTGCTCTTTGGCAAAATAAGGCCCCAGTAAGTGGCAGATGTCATCATTGTTTGTAACGTCACCAGCACCATCATTGTTAAATGTAGTTAACATTCATTCTTTTAATACTAGTTTCTAATGATTTAAAAACAAGCCATGTTATCTTAAATCTTTTTTATGAAAAATTTCTATAGTACTTATTTTCATTTGCCTTTTTAAAAATTTACATTTCTATCAATTTGAGAAGAGCTTGGTAATATGTACTCGGTAATAGTTGTTGGAAGAAATACATTATTCTCTGAATCCTTGGAATTTGAGGATTTCCAGTATACTATCAATGTGCATATTCTTCTGAACAGAAAAAAAGTGAAGATCCCAGTTTCAATTTTTAGTGTTTGAGACCTATCAAGGACTATATTGTTAAAACAAAACAAAACACAAATAGACTTGACATCAAAAGCAGAGTTAACAAAAGCAAAAATAAAGAAGTGAGACTACATCAAGAAAAAAAGTTTCTGCTCATCAAAGGAAACCATCAAAAAAATGAAAAGGCAACAAATGGAGTGGGAGAAAATCTTTGCAAAAAATATATTTGATAAGGGGTTAATATCTAAAATATATAAAGAACTCCTACCATTCAATAGCAAAAACATAAAGAATCTAATTAAAAATGGACAGAGCAGCTGAATAGACATTTTTCTAAAGAATTCTTACAGATGGCCAACAGATATATGATGATGAAGTGTTCAACATCACTAACCATCAGGGAAATGCCAGTTAAAATCACAATAAGCTGGGGCACCTGGGTGGCTCAGTCGGTTAAGCGTCTGACTTCAGCTCAGGTCATGATCTCGCGGTTTGTGAATTTGAGCCCCATGTCGGGCTCTGTGCTGACAGCTTGGAGCCTGGAGCCTGCTTCATATTCTTTGTCTCCCTTTCTTTTTCTGCCTCCCCAGCTTGCACTCTCTCTTTCTCTCAAAAATAAATAAACACTAAAAAAAATTTTTTAAATAAAGAAGATCACAAGCTATTATCCCATACCTGTTAGAATGGCTATCATCAAAAGACAAGACATAACAAAAGTTGGTGAGGATTAGAAAAAAGAGAACACTTATGCACTGTTGGTGGGAACGTGAATTGGTGCTGCCACTATGGGAAACAATGTGGGAGTTCCTCAAAAAAAAAAAAATAAAAAAAAACTACCATGTGATCCAGCAATCCCACTTATGGGTATATATCTAAAGGAAGTCATTATCCCAAAGAGGTAGCTCTACTGGCATGTTCATTGCAGTATTAATCACAGTAGATGAGGTAGGAAGCAACCGAAGTGCACATCAACAGGTGAATGGATAAGGAAGATCTTACATCTGTGTGTGTGTGTAATGGAATATTATTCAGCCATAATAAAGGACTCCTTGCCATTTATGCTAACATGGATGGACCTCTTTGAGGGCATTATGTTAAGTGAAATAAGTCAGAGAAAGACACATACTATGTGATCTCACATTTGGAATTTTAAAAAGCAGCACTCATAGAAAACAGAAACTAGAATTGTGGTTACCAGGGCCTCGGAGCTGGGAGAAAAGGTGATGTTGGTCAAAGGGTACAAATTTAAGATGAATATATTCTGGGAATCTAATGTACAGCACAGTGATTATAGTTAGTAATACTATATTAAATGCTTAAAGTTGCTAAGAATAGATCTTAAACATTCTTACCACAAAGAAGAAATGTTAATTATGTGATGTGTTGCTGATGTTAGTTAACACTAAGGTAGTAATCATCTTGCAACATATAGGTGTATCAAATCAACATGTTCCACACCTTAAACTTACACAATGTTGTATGTCAAATATATCTCAATACAGCTGTGGGTAGGGGAAGGGGAGGCAGACCTTGTTTTCAGTTTTAAAATATTACCTCGTCGACAATGACAAACCTCCAGAAAAATAGCACATCTCAAAACAAGCACTCCAGAAAAATGTTGTTACCAAAAGTGCTTTATAATAATTTGCATCTTTAAAAATATTTATCTTAAATTTTCCTTTAATATCTTGAGTGAAATATGTAAAATTCAACTTTTTGTGTATATAATAATACATTAGCACACAAAGATAAAAAGGAAGAAGATGGATAACTTAGTTTCTTCTTCATTAGTATTATCTGAATAATTTCAAAGTATTTGTGATGCAGAAGATAATCCCATTTATTTAATTCATTCACACAAGTATTCATAAGGATAGAAATTATATAGAAAGTACCAGATTTTTTTTTTCCTCCTGGATTTTATATTGGAGGAAGAGGAAAATTGGCAGGGCTTTGTACCCTAAGATCCTTGTATAATTCCAGAATAAATCTACTAATAAAACTAAAAATACATTGGAGCTACTTCAAACTAAAAAGCTTCTGCACAGCAAAGGAAGCCATGAATAAAATGAAAAAGGCAACCTACCAAATGTGAGAAAATAATTGCAAATCATATATGTGGTAAGAGTCTAATATGGGAAATATAAAGAACTCATACAACTCAGTAGCAAAAACAAAAACAAACCCTCCCCAAACAATCCGATTAAAAAATGGGCAGAAGATCTTTTTTTTTTTTCCAAAAAAGACATAAGATGGCCAACAGATATATGAAAAGATGCTCAGTCTTATTAATGATTAGGGAAATGCAGTCAAAATGAGATGGCCCTTCACACTTGTTGGAAGGGCAATTATAAAAAAAAAAGATAAGAAATAACGGTGTTGGTGAGGATGTGGAGAAAAGGAAACCCCTGTGCACTCATTGTGGGAATGTAAATTGGTGCACTATGGAAAACATATGGGGGTTTCTCAAAAAATTAAAAATAGAACTACCATATTATCCAGCCATTTTACTTCTGGGCATTTATCTGAAGAAAACAAAAACATATATTTGGCATGTTCATTGCAGCATTATGTACAGTAGCTAAGACATAGAAACAACCTAAATGTCTACTGATGGATGAATGGATAAAGAAATTGTGTACATATATAGGCAGTGTTATCCAGCACTAAAAATAATGTAATCTTGCCATTTGTGACAATATGGATGGGCCTCAAAGGCATTATGCTATGTAAAATAAATAAGAAAAAGGCAAATACCATATGATCTCTATTATACATGGACTCTAAAACAGAGAACATCTCCCTGTCCTCAACTTATAGACCTAGAGAATAGATTGGCGGTTACATGGAGGGTGGTGAGAAATGGGTGAATTTTTGTTTTTATCTTAATGTTTTTAAATGTTTATTTTTTTTGAGAAAGAGAGAGAGAGAGACAGACAGATAGACACAGAGCATGATCGGGGAGGGACAGAGAGAGAGGGAGACACAGAATCCAAAGAGGCTCCAGGCTCTGAGCTGTCGCTGTCAGCACAGAGCCTGATACAGGGCTCGAACTTGTTAGCTTTGAGATCAGGACCTGAGCTGAAGTTGGACACTTAACCAACTGAGTCACCCAGGCGCCCCTGTTTTTAGTTTAAATTGAATAAGAAAATTAAATGTAATTCAACCTCATTAGAGTACACACTGTAGGGGGATATGGTTACACCTTTGTATCAAGGCTGCAAGATAGATACGGTTGCATGTCCATTTTAAAGTGGGAGGGCCAATATGTTTCCTAATCTTACAGATTTCTTTCACTTCTTTGGGCTACTGCCTGGTTCCAAATAGTAAACAATCCTCAGTTGATGTTGGAGAAATATATTAGTTTGGCTAGTAAAATATGTAGATTTTAACTATATTTAATTATGTTAGATTACTAAGTCTTATGTGAAATTTTATTAAAATGTCAGGAGCTTAATGCAATATATAATTGTACCACAGTTCATGTGTATTGACGCCCCTTGTTCGTATATCAAACTAACATTATAACTTTTGTTTGAGCAAAGATTAAAAAGATCTTACAGATTCACTGATTCATTCATTTTATCTTTCTGTCATTTATTCAGTAAATACCTTTCAGTCCCTAATATATTTGAGAAACAGCTGGAGGTACTGAGGACAATGGGGAGGGGTCTCTGATCTTGCAGAGCTCTCCTTGTAATGAGGAAGAGACCAAAGAGAGTGAGTTTGGGGTGTGATGGAGAATAGGTGAGGTGGGGGGGGGGTTCTTTAACCTGGTTGGGAAAGCCAGCTCTCAGGAGTCAGGTGGCCTGGGTTTCAATTGATGAAAACAGCTGCGGGCAGAGAGGACTCTAAGCAGAGGGAGCAACATGTACACCAGCCTGAGCTAGAAAAAGGCTGAGGTGTTCATGGATCCAGAGGGAATTAGTGTGGCTCGGACGCAGGGGGCAACTGGGAGAGGAGAAAAAGGTGGAGTTAGAAAGAAAGGGAAGATATTAAAGACTATGTTAAGCAATTTGAGATACTAAATATAAGAAAAAGCCTTTGAACTGTCAAACTGTGGAGCGATATATTTAGATATATATTTTTAAGAAGATTTCTTTGGGAAGAATGCATTGTGGGTGGGCAAGAAAGGGGAGAAAGACCAGTGAGAAGGCTGCCATCCAGTGAAGAGATGATGGTAGCCCAGCCTCAAGTAGAGTTGGGGAAATATGAATGGAGTTGAGATGCATTTGGAGTTAGAATTTCTAGGATTTCAGGCTATGAGGAATGAGGGCAAAGAAAGTATTAAGGGTAACTTTTAGAGTTGTCTCTAGTGCAAGTAGGGGAGGGAGTATGGAGGTTCCATTTACTGTGGGAGGTTCATTTGAATAGAAGTAGAAGACTTAGGAGTGGATTGAGGGTACAGGGTTGGGGGCAGTCAAGTCTCCTTCCTTTTGGGACATTTAACTGATTTTGCAGTGCCTTTGAGACTTCCAAGCAGAGATATCCAGTAGGTGATTGGATGTGTAGGTCCCAAGCTCAAGGGAAAGATCAGAGTTGGAGAGAAGAATTTGGAAATCACAACTGTATAGAATAGATGGTGTTTAAAGGCATGTGACAGATAGCATTTCCATGTGGCAAAATTTTGCAGTAATTCTAACCTCATGATCTTTATTGGTTTTTTCCTGTGGTGCACATCCTTGAGTTAACACTTGCCTTGATTATGATGGAAAATACTAATAAATTTTAACTGGGAAATTAATATAAAATGTGGAAAAGGAACTCAAGTTCTCCTGAATCAACACCATTGAATGAAAGTAAGATAAAATTTAGATTTTCAGAAAAACAACCGAGTATAAAAGGCTATAAAGAGACAATGCAGAGAGATTACTCCTCAGACACAAGATAGTGGTAGTATTATTTCTAAGATAAGTACAGAAAAATCACACTCTGAAAGCCACTAGAGATTTGTGAGTTTCATAACCAACCATTTAATGTTGGATGGCATTCACTTGACTACCACCCCAGGAAGAGCTTAGTTAATATAATAAAAGCACATAGTATAAAATCAGAAATTCACCTGGAGTGAGAGAATTACAGAATCTGTATCTTGTATTTCAGAACTCTGATATTCCTTGCATTGGAATGTCTAGTATATTGCTTGACTTGTTTACTTATGAAAAATTGATAAGCAACACTTTTTAAAAATGTTTATTTTGAGAGAGGAAGCTCGAGTGGGAGACGGGCAGAGAGAGAGGGTCAGTGCAGAGCCCTGTTGAGGAGCTGGACCTGGGGCTCAAACTCAGGAAGTGAGATCATGATCTGAGCTGAAATTGAGTCAGACGCTTGACCGCTTAACTGACTGAGCCAGCCAGGCACCCCAGCAACACTTCTTTTTAAGGGGACAAATGATGACTGTTCTCAGGCATTTTGTTATTAGCAGTAATTGTAGAGATTTCTATTGTAGGAACTTGAGACTGACACAAAGCTGTACTTAATGTTTTCTGTAACAGCATCATTTTCTTTAATGTCGTCCAGATATGTTTATTGAGCATCTCTTCCATTCCAGACAGAATTTGAGATACCAAAATGAATATAGAATGGTTACCTTCAGGGATCTATTATAAAACAGGAAGAGGAAAATAATAAGAAAACACTTTTCAGCTAAAAGTTTTCTATAATTTGATTGTGTCCTTTATCCAGAGGATAAATTAAAGTAATTTCAAGTACTTTCACAGCAGGAAGTAGTTTCTATATAGGTGGGAATATTCAATCAGGTAAGTTGTGAGGTATGTTCAGGTCAGCTTCCAGACCAGAAATGATTCCTTAATCCCTAGTGTCGGTTCTGATTTTCTCTCTCTTATGTTCTGATAGCCTCCTTTCTACCTGTTAACACAATAGATCTCTGCTCCTCAAGCTATGTTGGTGACGGACTAGATTTGTTTTCTTTTTCATTCTGTGATGGACCAATACAATGTAAAATACAATGTAAATTAATTATAAGGAAGAATGGGCTTGTGTTTTACTTATTTCATCTATAATTAGAGTTAACAGACATAAAATAATTCTCTCAAATTGTTTAAGAGTTTCCAAAAGTGTACTCTAGTTTTGTTCTTCACTGGAGATTGGGATGACACTTCTAACAGTGCTGCAATATAGTAGTCTTTGTTAAGTATTGTCACCTTGAAAATTCCAGTATTTGCATTATTTGTCACTGAGATACTGTGGTATAGACTAATGTTTGGTCATGCAGTTTCTTTAATAATTGGTATGTATATGTGTTTTAAAAATAATGTATGCTCTTTATTAAGAAAACAGGAAGCTCTTAAGGTTATTAGTTAAATTAAAAAATATTACTTTGAATGTACTAAGTTGTCAATCCTTGGGTTAGGCTTGTGTGTGCCCTAAAGCATTGAGTTTTGTGAGGCTCTAGTATTAGTAGTGATATGACTATTAATTGTGTTGCAAATATTCATAGTGTTCAGTACTCACTGGAAACCTAGTTCTCTGTTATCTCGTGTATCTTATTTTCATGATCTCTCCTCACACTCAGCCTCACCTCAGTTAGACTTGAGATAAAGTGAAGGAAAGATGCTCTTGTTGCCTTCTGAAGGGACATAAAAACACATTTTTCTCTCCTTTCTGGGACAGAGGAAAGGGGTTCCAGACAACTAATTCATTTTTCCTGTGAATATTTTATCCTATATATTTTAAAAAGTGTTTATTTATTAAATAAATATTAAGGGGAGGGGCAAAGGAAGAGAGGGAGAGAGAGAATCCCAATCAGGCTCCATGCTGCCAGCACAGAGCCCAACGCAGGGCTAGATCTCACGAACTGTGAGATCATGACTCAAGCTGAAATTAAGAGTTGTACGCTCAACCGACTGAGCCACCCAGGCATTCCCAAAAAGTTGGATATTTGAGACTTGGTCACTTCATTTCTCATTCACTGGAAGAAGAGAATGTTTAAGGAGATTGAAAAATAGTTGTGCTAAGAGGGCCTCTGTTTTGAAGTAGGAGCTGTGATTTGATTGTATCCTATAGCCTTCTGTCTGTTTTGGCAAGGAATGGGTTACGGAGACTTCTTTGAACCTGGTGTGTTTACTCACACCCTACTGACTCCAAGATGTGTTGCTACACCCTGTTTTACTCCTGACAAACTACTCCTGGCCTGTTTAACTGGTGAAGGTTGTTTTCATTTGGTGTGGTGGAACCTGTCCCTGGTCTCCCTGGTGAGGCAGGAGTCACTGCTGCCATATGCAAAGTTTATGTCCACCTATTTTTAATATGTTACCCTTCCTAGAGGACGGAGTAAGAATACAGGTCCTATATTTGGATTTTGGGGGCTATGTATTTGGGGATCCTTTTATTTTGTAGTTAGTTTTGGAATCTAAGTCACTGTGGATTTTGCTTTCTTAATGGGTTGAGATGGCAGACATATTGAAGAGGAGACCTGCAAAGAGGTATTACTCTTTTTCTGGCATCACTCGGAAGGATTCAGTGAAGGCGCTGAGGTTTTCAAGGTCTTTGAACCTCAAAAGAGCTACTTCAGAAATCAGCAAAAGGCAGGTTGGTACAGAAATTTCTTGTCCCTTTAAATCTTCTGTAGAGTTGAAAGTAACATTCCTTATGTTTAGTCCTTAATATTCTTTTGAAAAATTTCCTTGATTACTTTGAACATTCATTTATAGCTACAAAATCATATTGATATTTTCTGTGCCATCAGTCTGTGGATGTTTATTATTTGTGTGTACATTTATTGATCTATTACATGGGTTCAAATTACTTATTGGGTGTTACAGCACAAAATTGTAATGTTATCAGAAGATTCTGATTACCAATATGAAATCTGCTACCAAAACATGGTTTTAGGAGGGCACTCATGTTACCTAACATCTCACTGAAAGGATTAGTTATCTTTTATGCATAAACAAAATGTTAGAATAAAAGTAAATTAATGTTTATACAATTTCGTAGAAATATTGTTTCAGAAGACTGTTTGGAATTAAATTTATTTTTCCTAAAACATACTTTGAGGCGGGGTGCCTCGGTGGCTCAGTTGGTTGAGCATCCGGCTTCTGCTCAGGTCATGATCTCGCGGTTTGTGGATTTGAGCCCTGTGTCAGGCTCTGTGCTGACAGCTAGCTCAGAGCCTGGAGCCTGTCTTTGGATTCTGTGTCTCCCTCTCTCTCTGACCCTCCCCTGCTCCCTCCCTCCTTCCTTCCCTCCCTCTCTCTCTCTCAAAAATAAATAAAACATTAAAAAAAATACTTTGAAGCTTCTGAATGGAAATACACTGACAGGAACAGATTCTGGCTCTGTGCTTTTTTGATGTTTTCTTTTACTATGTGTGTGCTGAGTATATAACTTTATATTGCCCAGATAATGCATAACATGTCTTTTGAAAATATTGTGTTAGACATGAAAAGATTCCTTTTTAAATGTTATTGTTTTTGAGGCCATTTTTCAATTATCAAAAACAACAATAATTGGTAAAAATGACACATTAAATGTGTAAGAAATCACATAAAATATGATATTTTTTTCCTTTATATTTGGACAAGTGCCATGGGTTGTGCCCCCCCCCCCCCCCCGTGGTCTTTTGGTAGAATGGTTCTTTTTGAGCTCCATTAAATGATACCCATGTCGCTCTGGGGTGAATAATTCTGTTTTCAACATTACAGGTAAATGCTCAGAACTAATTCATTCTTATAGCTCAAATGCAACCCAATATTTATCTGGTGAGTTTATGAATGATGGTGTTTTGGAACATCTCTCAAGTGTTTATAGAAGTGGACACTGGAAATTATTTTGTATCATTCATTCTATACTTACTTTCATCCTTAAATGGTCTGCTAAATCTTGAGTACTTTTGGTTTCATCTTTTTTTCTGCTCTTCTTTATTCTTATGAAGAATACCGACATATCAGAAACAAATCAAGTCCTGAGATGTTCCAAATCTCTAATATATTACCTCCAGCAGAAATCACAACCAACGTAGATGATTGTTCGTTAAGAATTCTGAAGAATCCTGAACCATTTCAGTGTGACCTTGTTTATATTCAGATCATTATAGTTTGTGTTAAGGACACAGAGTAAAACCTGTTTTTAGGAAATTAAATCTTCTATATAGAGTGTACAGAAAATAATACCAGAAAGGAATGAGGAAATTAAAGGAACTGATTCAGTTGGCAAAATCCTTTCTCTTCCCTCTTGAAGAAGCATCAAATTTAAAACTCTGCTTGAACTTGAAGCCTATGTGTTGGCATTCGATACTTGAGAATTTCAGTATGAGTGCCTTGTATTGTCATTAAGGATTCCACGGCACTGTTTATAGAAGCAGGGTGTAGTTCTCTGCCAAAATCCAATTTGTCTAATTAAATTTTGCTGAGCATTTCTAACTTCCTGCCCTAAACTGCTTCTAATGGCTTGTAGTTCCAATGGTAGTAATAGTAGTCATGGTATTCTGCTCTCGTAAACATGCTTTTAAATGATTAAGTTCTAAGCTGTCTGGTAAAATGATATTACTTGTTCATCTTAAAGATGAGATGCAATCTTTTGGAGGGTGCATGGGGACATTGGCCCTGTAGATGAAGAGCTCGCTTAGATCTCCTGCACAAAGTGTCTGGGTCATTTTGTATGTGACAGTACGTGACACTAATGAAAAATAAAGACACTTTCTCCCCCCGCCCAAGCAAAATACATCTCCTCTTTAGAACATTTCTTTTCTAGATGCCAGTGTGTGACATTTAAGCAGCCATATACAATTTCAGTTTTCTACATCCCTATGCTTGAGCAAAGGTTTCTATGGAAAATATAAGCTTCAGAATCATTTTTTGTATATATTTTTTTGAGGGATTGGCGTTATAGTCAGAACAAGAGTATAGTGATACCTCTGAGAATTGTCAAGAGAATTGAGATCATGTATTAAATGGGAAAAGAAAGCTAAGAGAAGCTGAAATGCCCTATATTGGACACTTAGCTGGGCTTACAAGACAAAGGATTGACTTTAAAGCATGTGTGATTGAAAAATTTGCCCCAGCAAAGACACAACTTGGTTTTTGAAGTAAATGGCTGAAATTCATGCATCAGGAGACATGTGCACAAGTCAGTGCGTGTGGATTAGTCACAACTAATGTTGTGATTATTTACCTATCAATCGGTGTATGCTGACTTCTAGGTCTTGATTTTATAGAAAATTACAGTGTAGATGTAGAAGTTAGCAGAATGATGCATTATGACAGAGTTGCTTAATGGTGGAAAAACTAACTCCGACAGTTAGATGACTTTAAAATTCAAAAAGAAAGCTTAAGAGCTTTAAGTTAGATATACAGTTTATAGTTTATCAAAAAGCATTCATAGCATTCAAAATAATGCTGTCTTGATACTTTAGGGCCTAAAGGTAATTATTTTGAACTCCCTTGATAATTATCCTGAGGTAAATGGCAAAAGATATTGGGTGGGTTTTCTATTAAACATTTTAGAAATTTGTACTACCGTGTGTGTGTGTGTGTGTGTGTGTGTGTGTAAAGATAACGTACTAATGTGTTTTGTCTTATAATTTTCCATGTTCTGTTAAGAGCCACATGTGGAAGAATGATAGTTAATTGGAGTCTAGCTCTGTACTCACAAAGTTGTGTTTTTATGCCGTTTATTCTCTTCATTATAGACATGCCCCTTTTTTCCCACGAGAAAATGCAAATATGTCTTACATAATGCTAAGTATGACACTGTTGATCATAAAACATTAAAACATATGTTCTTGTTGAATGCCAGTAGAAAACTGCTTAAGAGTATTTAACAAATTAGGAATATATAGCACTTCTCCTTTTTTATCAAGTGGTTATCATACAGGTTCTTCTTCTGAGAGAGAGTTATTTAGTGTATGTGGACAACTTGGAAGAGTTGTTTTTTTCCCCTTTCTTACCAGAATAGTTTCCTAATCATAGCTGAAAACATAGTTTTGGCTACTAATGTCACCCATATGTAAAGGAGAAATGTGTTTCGTTTTGTTTTTAATTGAGGTATGGTTGACGCATAATGTTACATTATTTTCAGGTGTAAAGCATAGTGATTTAGCAGCTCTGTTCTTTATTCCGTTCTTACCACAAGTGTGGCTACCATCTGTCACCATACAACACTATTACAGTATCATTGACTCCATTTCCTATGCTGTGCCTTTCATCCCTGTGACTTACTCCATAAATGGGAACCTGTTATCTGTCATTTCCCCTCACCCATTTTGCCCATACCCTCACCCCTCTGGAAAGAAATGTGTTCTTGGTAAGTTCTGGGACATTGTTGTGTAGATATTTAAATATTATTGGATTTGATCTTTTACTACTCTCATATTGCAAAGGTTGTTTATTCTTGCTTTTTCTCACCTCAATTAATGTGATGTTCCTAAGGTTAAACTCATATTTTCAAGAGTAGCCTGTAACTTTTTAAATATTAACTTTAGCTTTACTTCATATAATTAGGTGAAAATGTGCCTATCATAGTACTTGAAATAGTAGTTTAAAAAATACAAACCTTAAGTATTTGCTACCCTCAAATTATCTGAGGTCAGATAAATTTTCTTCTCAAAATACGCTATCCTAGTTTGAGACATTTCTGATTTACACGGAAACAGGCTCTCCTTAGTTATTTTTGTGGGCAGGGGGAATGTTGTGTCAGCCATTAGGTGTTAATTGTAGTCCACAATTCTCCATTGACATTTCTTTAATAAGAAGATTTGTTATGAAATGACAGCCAAGTTTAAAGTAGGCTGCTGCGGTAATTGTGGTTTTAAAAATAGATTAATTCAGAGCATCTAAGACCTAAATATTACAGGGAAGTGAAGTGCATGTAGGTGATCTACATGAAGGTGGTGAATTCCTGTGATGGAATTTATTATCCTGAAGGTATTTTTAAAAAAGACTGTTAAATACAGTTTTCTAGAAAGAATCAAATGAGGCCAGGGTCTGTAGCTTTATCCTTTTTCTATATCCCTTGCTTCAGACAGTCAGGCATTGGCTACCAAATTTGTGAAACATTTCTCATTTTGAATAAAAAACTTGGGTAGTTGGAGGATCAGTATATATTTTTTGAAAGGCAACAGTTTTTCCACTGGGAGTGGATTAAAACAGAGCAGATACAATGCTGTTGATCAGTGAGGGAATGTAATGTCTATTCTGAATCAGTAGTTATGCACGATCACAGTGAGGAGGTGTCTATAAAATCAGAAAAGTTGATTGTGTATGCCACACGGGAACATGGAGCTGCTTGGTTGGAGGGGGTGCTGAGCTTGTGGTAAATTTTTTGTTTACCGTTTTCAGTTGTGAATTAAGTGCACTGTAATTTGTTGATTTGTGCTTTAAAAATCTTTAGTTTTGTTTTTGATCATAAGAGTGGGTGAGAAAGAGAAAAAAAAGTATGTATAAATAATAGTGTAAGTGGTGAAAAGGAGAACAGTTAACCTTTTGAATAAAAGCCATATGTAACTAACCCCAAGATTTTTTCCAGCAATATGTCGATTTTAGAGTATATGTATCTTTAAAATCATAAAACACGTTTTTGAAATTTATGACCTACTTCTCTTTCACCTTAGGAACGCAACTTCTGGATTCTTATAGCTGTTATAGCTTGTGTAGCTAAAGCCGATCTTTATCATGGTTGGAAAAATTGACTCCAGTGCTTAAACAATCGATTTTCTTTGATTTGGAAATACATATAATCATATTTTGGCAGGCATTTTACCCTTTTCCATTTCTGCCAACCCCGATGTTTAAGTATATCTTGCAGCATTATATGGTAACACCAGTCCCTTAGCATTTTTACTTTTCTTGATTTTAATGTTAATAATGGAGTTTGGAAATAGATATTATTATGATGTATATGGTAAATTAATTTTTTCCCATTATATTTTAAATATCAAACACCAAGCAACCGAAAACTTTTTAAATTGTTTGAATGTTGTGGAAGACAAAAAAGTGTATTACTTGAGGAAGTTGCTTTTTTTTTTTTTTAAGGTTATTTACTTTGAGATAGAGAATGCACACATGTGGTGTTGAGGGGGAAGAGCCAGAGGGAGAAAGAGAGAATCCCTAGTCAGTGCGGGGCCCGTCAGGGCTCCAACTTATGAACCATGAGATCATGACGTGAGCTGAAATCAAGAGTCAGATGCTAACCCACTGAGGCACCCAGGCGCCCCAAGGAAGTAGGTTTTTAAATCATTCTCTTTTAATCGAAAGTTTGACTTGGGTGTATGACTTTGTACTTATTTTTCTTTACTGAAATTGGCATTATTACATTATTCAAGTATCTATTTATACATTTGAGTTCCTTGACTTGACACTACTTCTTAAAAGCAAAAATCTGTAACCTATTCTATAGCACACATCTTCCCCTTTGTTTGGACCTGTGACTTTGTAACTGAAATAATATATATAGACACACCCAGTAGCAACCGTCTTACATGTGATGTGGCCTAAACACTTACTGCTTTTGATTTGAAGATGGTGATTCTTACTGATGGTATCGGTAGCTTCTGAAAGAGCAGCGATTGATAGGTGCACTCAGTCCATCCAGCGAGGGTCCTGTCATTTGATGACTTGAGTCATTCTGGTCCCACTTTTATAAGCCTTAATATTGTTAAAGTAGTCATGAAAAAACGAAGAGACTAAATGCATTTGTGTATTTTTGTGAGGCCCAGTTACACAAAGCTTTAGATTGCTAATGATCTCCGTTCCTTCAGTGCATTTGGCTGGCTCTTAAAAGCAAAGTTGAAAGCTTCAACAAAACGAACAACAATGAAGTTCCTCTTGGATCGAGTACTGTTGAGTTGGACTCAGAATTTTTATAGTTTGATTTGACTTTGATGTCATTTAATCGAGTAATTCTACACCATGGGATGAAGAAGATACTTATAGACCTGTAAAACATGCACGCCACCCTCCCTCTCCCGGCTCCTCACCCCTCAGGACTTACTGAATCAGAATCTTCACTGCTGGGAGCCTGTGGGGCCCCCTACTCTCTCTCTCAGAGTTTCCCAGGTCATTCTGACCTGAACCACTGAACATTGCCAGGTGAAGAAACTGAGATTCTGGAAAAGTCAAGGGATTTTCAAAGAGAATATACCCGAGTGGCAATTGAGCATATTGCATGAGGTCACTCTAGGAAGGGGTAGGAGCACAGTGGCTCAGAAACCATGAGTGGCTGGCAGTCTGGAGAGCCAGCATGCTTGTGTTGGCTGGTTTTATGTGTCAGTCCTTGTGAAGGTGACCACCGTACTCTGAAGGAGCCTTTGTAGCTGTGTAGGTAGGAGAAGGGAGTGTAGCCACTAACTGCTGCCCAGATTCTCATGCCAAAGATGATCTTTATCAGCAGTAACAGCATGGGTAAGCTACCTTTCTTTGGTTCAGAACTTAAAAATCAAGATCAAAATTTCTAACCGGGTTACTACTTAAGAATCTCTTACAAACTATAGTATAAATAAGTCTTGGAGACGAAAAGTACAGCCTAGGGGATATAGTCAATAATATTGTAATAATGTACTATGGTGACAGATGGTGACTACACTTACTATGGCGAGCATAGCATAGTGTATAGAATTGTCAAATCAATATGCTGTACACCTGAAAATAATATAATATTGTATGTCAGTTATACTTAAATTTAAAAAAGTAAAAAGAATCTTTTATCCCCTCTAACACAAAGCATGACTTTATTAATAATAGCCATTCTTTGGTTATCTAATGCTGTATAACCTTTTAGTAGAATCTTTTGGTAGGATATATAAGTAGCTTTGTCATATAGTATACATTTTAATTCTTCATAGAATTTTATTATTTATTATTATTATTTATTAATTTTATTTTCCTCATTGCCAAATTTTAAAAAAGCATTTTAAAAAAGTGTTTTATTTGGGGTGCCTGGGTGGCTCAGTCGGTTAAGCGTATGACTCTTGGTTTTGGCTAAGGTCATGATCTCACAGTTTGTGAGATTGAGCCCTGCATCAGCCTCTGCACTGACAGTGTGGAGCCTGCTTGACATCCTCTTTTTTCTTCTTTCTCTCTGTCCCTTCCCCACTCATGCTGTCTCTGTTCCTCTTAAATAAATAAACTTAAAATAAAAAATGTTTTATTTATTTCTAGAGAAGAGAGAGAGCTGGAAAGACAGAGAGGATCCCAAGTAGGCTCTGTGCTTTGACTCTGTGGCTCAAACTCTCAAACTATGAGATCATGACTTGAGCTGAAATTGGATGCTTATCTGACTGAGCCACTCAGGTGCCTGAAAGCAAAAATTAAAAAAAAAAGTTTTATTATTTATTTTTTGAGAGAGAGAGACAGATTGTGAGCAGGGCAAGGGGCAGAGAGAGGGAGACACAGAATCTGAAGCAGGCTCCAGGCTCTGAATTGTCAGCACAGAGCCCGATGCGGAACTTGAACTCACAAGCTGTGAAATCGTGACCTGAGCTGAAGTCAGACGTCTAACCGACTGAGATACTCAGGCACCTGAAAGCCAAATTTTTAATAAATAACTTTGGAACATGTTTTTGTACCTATGTTTTGAAGACTATCTGTAAAGTTCAGGTACCTCAAGTAAAATATTTTTTAAAACTCACATTTTGATGCTGATGCTTTGAATATTCAGATCATCAAAATATGGAAAAACAGGTCTCTTGTCAAAGATCCTGTTTCTTTTCATTAATTCCAAGCCAATCATTACCTTTTTTTCCTTACCATGCATAGTTTTGTTAATAGTTGCACATATTTCTCCCCTGCTCATTTTTTTGTTCCACTAACTAGTGTCTGCTGTATTCACTACTATGCCCCTGACAGCTAGAACTGGGTGCCTGGCATGTAGGAAGCACTCAGTATTTGTTGAAAGAATGGATGAAATGAATAGAAATGAGTTAATACCCAACGTATGTTTGCCTTGAGAAGGCCCTGTTGTGCGAATATGGTTTTTCTTCTTTTGGTTTTCATGAAAATTAAATATTTGTTAATACATTCAAGTATAACTTTACAAAAAAAGGCCTTACAAAGAGTGTTCTCTTCTACCTGTATTTGAAGACATTTATACTGTGTTAGTCACAGTAATGAAATTCTGTACAGCCAGGTTTGGAGGAAGAGAGTTTTCTCTTTTTCTCTCTCTCTTTGCTCTTCTATGATTTTGAAGCTACTCAAGAGATGTGAACTGTGATACTTTCCAGTTCACGTCTTCCATGGGATGTAGTAGGAGTGTCGTGGTAGTGGAGCAGTTCTATGATGAGCAGGTCGTATCAGGTAGAGAGCACCTACAGAATCCCACTATACCCATTACGAGGTATTTTTATGCTGGTAGAAATTGAACTTTCTTGATATGGCCAAGAAGTTTGCCTGAGATGTGGTTTCTCCAGGCACCATCCTCCAGCCTTCATTGTTTTCACTTACACTTGTGGCCGAGGACTTAAATACTTGTATCTTGCTCAGCTGTTTTATTGCTTTTGATCTATGGACAAGTAGCAATTTACTGTTTGACACATCTTCCCACCTTAGCCATCCCAGGCTGCCTGAGGAAAATCTGTATCCATCATCAATCCATCCAGGAAATTAAAGGATAAAGAAGAAGATGTGGCAGCATTAATGTTCTGCATCTCCTTCCTTCCTTGGTTTTCAGAAAATCTCTGCTTCTTACTTCCCTTTAAAAAAATTTTTTTTAATGTCTTTATTATATTTTGAGAGAGAGACAGAGAGTGAGCGGGGGAGGGGCAGAGAGAGAGGGAGACACAGAATCTGAAGCAGCCTCCAGGCTCTGAGCTAGCTGTTAGCACAGAGCCTGATGCAGGGCTCGAACCCACGAACCATGAGATCATGACCTGAGCCGAAGTCGGACGCTTAACCGACTGAGCCATCCAGGTGTCCCTTCTTACTTCCTTTTATATGACTTTAGAACATTAAAACAGCAGGTTTTTTTTTTCTTCAGGCCCCACAAATGAGAATAAAGCTTATTATGATGTATTACTTTTAACAAAATCATTACAGTATAATTAGTATTTCCTATGGAATCTAAGAATGAACATTAGCTACAGTAGCTGACATTCTGCTTCATTTATCAAGACCAAGTCCACCGAGGCTGGAGTTTGGGCTGTCAGTCTTTAGGTTTGTCCAGTTGGCCTGGACCAGTAAGATGAATATCCCAGGTCTGTCCCATGCCATGTATATATGAGTCCTTTAATGCTTCAGAGTTATCTACTGCGAATGTTTCTCAAATAGAGCTAGGTACAAAACCCTCTTAAATCATTTTGTGTTTTTTAATGCCAAAGCGTATCAAATCAGAATCTCTCTCTCTCTTTTGCATAATGTTCTCATGGCTCAGTGATGAATAAAATGACAACAAGGTAGCTTCAAATTACTGTACTACTTTTGAAGTAGCCATGGTGAATGCCATTGCAGAGCGAGGCACCATCTGTCTCACCCTAGCCTGCAGAGGAGTGGTGATTTGGCTGTTGATAAATGTGTTTTATGAAACTCTCTGGAATGATACTTGGAGCACAGTCACTCTTTCTTAGAAATGGAAGATTGCTTCTGCCAGCCTGGTTTACTCTTGATATATGTTCATTTTAATGTTTCGGTTTTGTTCTTGAATTTCCAAACCAATTTCTCAGTCTGTGTCAATAATTGTATTAAGGACTAGCTATTTATAATTAAGTTTAGAATGTTTCTCAAAGATCTGGAACAGATTGGTTGTTGTTGAGGGTGGAGAGTTTGGTGTCCAAATCAAAATCCGGCTTCAAATTTCGTCCAAATGAGCTCTGATTCAGATCTTTCGTCTTTAGTTTTTTGGAACCATCAATTCCATATTATGTGTCATGTCCTGCTACCCCCCCCCCCCCGCCCCTTCCTGCCTTGAAAGGTGAGAAAAGGGTGAGCAAGTCCAGAGGCATAAGTACAGTAAGAGAGGCGCCCTCCAGTGGACAGTAGTAGGAAGTGGTGAATAGAACAAGCCTTCAGGTCTATTAGTGGATTCAGTCTTGACTTATTCCTATGGTGCCATCTAGAGTCTATTAGTAATACTGAATTAACTTTGAGTTTGACAAAGAGCCATAGAGAAATGGAGATTCTTAGACACCGGGTGTCCTATTAGGAATCTACAGTAACTGGAGTCAGTAGCAGTTTCTTGCTACCTGATTAGCTACATAGTAAGTATATATTACATGAATACACATATGAGTGTTTAAAAATCATTAATGCCTTAGTAATGTACCTTCTATACTTTAATTCTTTTTTTTTTTTTTTGAAGGTTGGGTTTTATTTAGCAGTAGACATTATGTGGTTCATGAGAATTTCTGCTTTAGTATGATTATCCTCTAGTTCATTTGACCTGCTATACTTATTTTGATAAATACATTCTAGAAATCTTTCATAATAATATTAAGTACAGGAAACGTTTCCATGTTCTCCTTCTATGAAAAACTTTCTTTTTACTTAAAGTCTTTTTTTCTGGTAATTGTGTTTTTATTTATGTTGTTCCCTCTGCAGTAGGATGCCTTTCTTGAAAGGTGCTCATTTTCTCTTTTGGACATTCTGTCTGTCTGTCTCTGTCTCTACCTGTATATATCTACATATCATGCACATAATCATGATGTGTAGTTGATGAAGCAGTTCCGTGCTATCTGCAAATTCTTTGTAAGGCATTACAGAAGAGTAGGTCAGTGTGCACTTAAGAACTCAGCAGTGAATTAGAAAAAGGTATTCAGTGTTTTGCACAGAAAGACTTGTTTGGGATGTACCTCTTCATGGATTTGTCTAGAATGACAGACTGTAACAACCATTAATTTGGCTAAGAAAAAAGTTTTCATTGCATTTGCTATTGATACAGACATTGGCATAACTAAATATATTGAAAGAATTCTTTTGGGAAAGATGAGAAGTGAAAAGTTTTGTGGATGGCTAGAAAAATGACACAAGTTCTAGCATCTCAGAGCATCTCAGATGTGGGCAGCTCATAAATTGGGAGCTGATCCCCTGTGTTCAGGGTGTCTGTTTGTTGGATTGATATTTGCCTACAATCAGGTGTTTGGGAGTAGACAGAGCATTTTGAGAATGAGGAAAACTGATTATGGAGAGAAAGAGGGCCGGCGGTTCATTTCTGCCACTTGGAGATGTCAGTTGAGGAGCCGTCTGAGCACAGAGAAACTTCATTCCCCTGGCAGATGTGTCTCTAGTAGAGTGAGGGGAGGTAGTGCTCCCCCTGCAGTAGCCTGCACGTTTTAGGCACTGACACATACCTATGGGCAAAGGGATGGAATCTGACTCTCCCCAGGGAGGGGGACCTTACACGCGGGACTGTGAGGATGCGTGCATGCCTCATTCTCTGTACTGCTCCTTGTTTAGGAACCTCATACAGCACCATATGCACAAAATAGTCCACCTTCCACGCTGAAGGGTGTATATGAAGGTCAAAGCCTCTTGTCGACGTCTCCTTTCACTGTTAGGAAAGCCTCTTTCTTGATGGAGTGGTTGAGCTTGTTTGTCTGAGATGTGATAACTGTCATCTCAGATGCCTTCATTCTCAGTCAATAAACCTTGAGGAAGGCCTGCGCACCACAATCCAGGCCCATTTCTGGCTGGAGATAAAGAAATAGATCATGGCCGTTGTCTTTTCTTTCCCCATTATTCTCTGCAGAGGTTATGCTTTAATATTGTACTTCCTGTTTCTAATCTCCAGAGAAAATAGGTTATCCCACCTTTCTCTACCATGATTTTACTCCTTCAGGCAACTGAAGTGGTGGTTAAGCCAACTCACTTTCCTTCCATCAGTTGTTAGCAGTTTTAGGAAAAATACAGGACTTTAATCAGATTTTTCAATAAAAAATGTTGACATTTTCAATGTATTATGTCCCAAGTTGCTTTATTTGTACACTTGTTTTAGGATATTTGAAATTAAGTTTTATTTCATAATAAACTTTGCCTTTTATTAGTTACAGATGAATTAGCTTTGTCAGCATATTGAGTCCATGAAATGCATCTTTTTGTCTGTTTCTCAGGTAGAGTAATTATAGCTTCAATTAAGAAGTAAGTTTTTCACTTGAGATTTCCAGTATCTTTCAAGATAATCTTTCAGGACTACGTTATGTAAAAAGATGAAAATATCTTTGTTACATACAGGCCTGTTATTTCCACGGGTTCAGTTAGTCATAATTGTAGCCCTTTTGCTACATGTGAAAGGTGACTTTTGTCAGGTAATGTAATGTGTGAAAGAGTATCTATTGTCAGTTCAATTTTATTTTATTTAATTTATTTTTTTAATGTCTATTTATTTTTTTGAGACAGAGAGAGATATAGTGTGAGCAGGAGAGGAACAGAGAGAGAGGGAGACACAGAATCCGAAGCAGGCTCCAGGCTCTGAGCTGTCAGCACAGAGCCTGATGCGGGGCTGGAATCCACGAACTGCAAGATCATGACCCAAGCTGAAAGTTGGACACTTAACCGACTGAGCCACCCAGGTGCCCCGTGTCAGTTCAATTTTAAAAGTTACATTTATTTAAACTACCAGTTCATTGAATCAACAGATTCAGTTCTTTAGTACCAGCATCAAAAATGAGGGGCAAATTTGGATACAACAATATAAAGAAATGCTTTAAAAATGTTGTAATAGAATATAATACTTCCCTGTCAAGTTTTAAAATAATTTTCCAGTCTGAGAATATGCAAGCATAGCTTCTATTGAGTGACTTACCTTTCTGCCTTCTTGCTGAACCAAAGTTGTTGTCGTACTTGGTACTGATTGGATCTGCTGTTGACAATGTCAGTCAAGCTGTGCCTTATGGTTGTTGACCCTACACTTCATAACCCTGAGCATCTCTGTTCTTATGTTCATTGATGTGTCTTTGACTCAGCAAGGGAATGACACCTACACTTGATCTTCATATGCGTCTTTATTTTGCCCAGTTTAGCCATGCATTTCAGCTGTGCATTTGGGGTTGCTGTGTATGGCCATGCAGACCCGCCCTGCACCCCCCACGGGAGCCCCCCCACAAACCAGGCTGCGATGTGGCAGGCAGCCTTGTGCACAGTCGTTTTCATCTGTGTAAGCTTATGTAAGACATACTTTATGTTCTAAAATTTTATTCTAAACTTTTAACTGTCCATGTTTAGAGAAAAATCATGTAGGCATTTATGTAGATGTCATGTTTGGTCCTCTGATAAACCTTAATTAGAATCAAGGATTTTTAGAAATTAGTTTTACATTTGAAATTAAACTGAAAAGAGTTTTTATAATTATAAAAATTTTAAATACTGGAGGGAACCTCAAATAATTTTTATCTGGCTCCCTTTTTTGGGAAGAAACACTTGCCCAGATGGCATTTGTAGATTGGCTTGTAGGAGGCAGAGCCTTCTGTGGGGTACAGGTCTTCTGACCACTCACTCTTTAATATCTGTCTACTTTTTAGGATTCCTGAGGTTCCTTAGAGTGTAGACCAAGTCAATGCTTACATGTGCTCTTGTATTGCACTAATATTTACTATTGAAGTACATTTTGTGGACAAATTCTAACCAGTAAAGTTGTAGAAATTAAATACTTTGAAAATAATATCTTGTGTAACTTGAGTTTTTATTCTCTGCTGGGCACAATTATAAATGCCTTGTGCATTTTAACAAATGGACGATCACCACCCTGTGAATGGGTTCTGGTATTTTCTCCATCCCATGGATGAGGAGATTGAGGCACTGTGCTAATATGCCGGTTTTAAGCTGTTACTTCTCAGGTCTGACTGTGCTCCTTCTGCTGTGCCCTGCTCTGCACTCAGCCTTGTCAGTCCCTCCCGGTCACTGAGCACTGGGAGGTGGCGTTTGTTGTTTTTCCGGTTTGCTTATGTTCTGTCAGCACTGCCCAGTGCTGCTCATTGATTTTCAGCTCTTGTTCTGGCAGCCCCCCTAGGCCCCATCAGGCCTGCCAGGCAGTGTGGACACCAGCTTGAGCTCTCCCTGCTCCGAGGTCCCGCACCCACTCTGCTTAGCCCCTCCTGCCAGCCCCTCCTGCCAGCACCAAGGGGACCAGCAGAGCCTGGCGGTGCCCTTTTCAGGGGTCAGTGCCCCAGCTCCACGGGGTCCTTCTGCTGAGCTCCCCACATCCCAGTCCGTGTGCAGCACCCTCTGCTCTGAGGACCCCTCCGCCAGCCTTCCAGGTCCTGCTCACCCCACCTTCTTCTCTTGGCTCTCTCTCTAGTTTCACGGTGTAGGTGCTTCTGCGGTTCGCCCTTTTGCCTGATTCCTTATCGTGATTTCCATTTGCCTTCCTGGATCCTCACTGCATTAAATGATATTCAGGATTCAGTAAATTAGATAATAAAATAATTTTGGTAAATTTATTCTAAGGAATACCCTAATTTTAACTAATATCTAATTATTGATTAGTTGGTACTAGGGCATATTTTCACATATTTATTAAAGGATATAAGACCCAAACAATCTTTTTACAAAAAATGGAATGATGCCACTTTCTCTGTTGATCTCCAGAAGAGCTAAATGAACCTCAAAATAGGAGGCAGCCATGATATGTCAGTTACTGAAACCTTGTAGCTTTTGAGAAAGATGCTGATCTAATTAGAATAATAGATATCAGCTGATTTTAATGAGCTGTAAGTGGGCTTATTAATTATTCTGTACAAAAATTCTATCACGAAATGAATTTCAAACTGCCACAAACCTCTTTGTCTTAATTATTACTATCTTTCTCTCCCTTTCTTTTTACCCCTAAATTTAAGGAACCATGGCATATTGCTTAAAAGTGTGTGTAGTTTCTTGCTCCGGCATTTCTTATTTGTGCTGTTGCCAAAGATCTAAAAGACCTGGTCATTATTTGCAAAAGTTTAGGGTCAAAGTTTGCGTCAGAACATAATTCCTTAACAGAGTGAAATGTCGAAATGTGACAGCTTGGCTATTCTCCGCCTTGGGCACAGTTTTGAATGTTTAATAAAAGGCTGTTTCCTCACAACATGTTTACATCCAGCTTGAGTGCATGCCTTAGCTTGGTGCTTTTGCAATTTTTATGTAGCATCTGTTCCCAAATCCGAGAGCGCTAACAAGGCCTTAATACAGATAGCAGGACAGCAGGGAGTTGCTCCTGTCGGTTTCTGACTTCTCCTGTGGTCTTGAGTTATTATTCATAATGTAAATTCTCTCTCCATTCCCAGCATGTACATAATTAATGGCAAAGAGTATCCAAGGAAGTTCAGCAGCCACAAGTAGGTCACCATTACCAGATGTTTAATTATTGTCATTAGGAAGCATTTGGAAATACCTGGTGAGTTTTCTAAAAGCATAACAATAAGCAAATCCCCTTGGATTTTGACGGATTGGTTCCTTTGTATTGAATGATGATTAAAGTGATTACAGGCACAGCACTAGTTAGTGCCTTCTCTGGAACATCTTTATCAAAAGGAGGTAATAATTATGCTACACTCAATATGAAATACACATCATCTCTCTTTTCATTTGTTCCCTGATTTCCTTCAACTGTGCCAAGTTTTAATTAATGTGCTTCAATAGTATGAAAACTTGAGCATCTATAATTGCATCTTTAGTACCAATATTTAAATCTTTACTGACAATATATTTATCATTGAACAGTTCCCAGAATTAAGGTCGTTATCTGGAACCTCAAGAAGATATTGGACAGAAATGCGTTCCAGATGGTTTTTAAAAAAATTTTTTGAAGGTTAAAAGAAAAAAAAAAAACACCCAAAAATATTTCTTGTGGCTTACGAGGCCGTGGTGGTAAATAAATCTGATAAAGGAAGGAAATTTTAAAGAAAATACTCTTGTTTTTTTAATTTTTTCTTCAAGCTCAAATGTATATGTCATAAACATTTTTGACATTTTATTACTGTGTGAGAGGGCTGTTTTCAAGCTATCATTTCAAATGTTTATTTTTGAGCTCATATTGAAGATTACATGAAAAAATCCTTTTGGTATTTGAATCACTTCTGAGGAGCATAGGGAAATCTCTGTATCTCTTATTCTTTACTCCTCTCTTTTACTGCTTCTCTTGTTAATATTTGCTCATTCCTGTTCTTGTGGTTTGTCTTCATAGAATTTAAAGTTTCTGTTAAGTGAACATTTTGGTTTTTAAAGCAAATTTGCTGGTCTCCGGATAGCTTTAAGATGGACCCACTTAAATGGCTCCCCCTTGTGTGTACTCTCTGTATTGTCCTTCCCAGGGCTTTTGGTAGAATAACATAATGCAACTTCATTACTGCCTTTAAAAAGTGAGAATGGCTATATTCTTCAGAGTTCTCATTCCCTTAGTTGCTCTGCATTGTGCTCTCTTTTGCAGGTTTTTTGGTGATATCCTGCACATGACCCCTGCTCCACTGGGTCCTACATGATCAGGAGAAACACAGGCTAGGGCAATGCCTATTGTCTTTTACAGATAAAACACACAAAGAAATTGACTATTATGTTAGAAATATTTATGACAAACACTGTGCAGTGTGAAAAAGTTAAGGAGGTGGCTTTAGAAGAGAGATTTATATAAAGTCTTTATGCTATGTACAATTAAAACTCCATTTTTTCAGGAATTTGTAATGGGTTGATAAGAGGCTGAGTTTACTTTTCCTTTGAACAGTAGAACATGGGTAAAACTGCAGAGTGAGTATGCTAAAGCACACAAAAAATCCCTTGTTTGTATAAGAGAATTGACTGTTTTCTTAACAACGGGTTTGAATTGCAAATGTTTTCAACAAATGCTGGTTGGAGTGTTGGGCTCAGAAAAAAACATTTGTCATGTGCTCTTCTATTATTTTCATAATAGGAAAGAATACAAAGTAATTTTTAAGCACTTAATTTTCTGGTTCTCACTATAAGGCAGTTGTGGTGTGTCATAGCAGGGAAATGGATATAGTCATAAGCAATCAGGGACAGATTGTGATTTTAGAAAGAAGAGGTGAGGGTCAGCAATGTTTTGCACATCAGCATGAAGGAAAGCATAGATGTGGAGATGTGCATCTTACCCTTGTAATAGCAGAGTGTCTGGGTTAGAGAATAGCCTGGGGACAGGCATAAAATGGAAGATCTTGAAAGCCAGACATCAGAGTTGAGTTTTGGAATACCATGTGCTAGTAAGGTGAATGGAATAAGGGAAATGGAGAAAGTAGAAGTGAAGAGGTTTTGTGATTGGATCGGTTTGCATTTTGGTATGATTTAGCAATACTGGGTTCTCGTGGAACCATGGAGCTCCGTTTTTGTTTTTCATCAGTGGCACATTTGCTTTTCCATTGAGAGTCATAGGTATTTTCCCATAGAAAGGCAGGCTGTGCATCTTGGATTCTAGAGAGCAGTCTGGATTCAAATGGCTTGGTTTCAAAATCAGCCCAGCTTCTTTTTTGGCTGTGTGACTTTGGGCAAGTTAATGAACTTTCCAGTGCATCTGCAGAGTGGTGATGATAGTACCTATATCAGAAGGGTTGTGAGGGTGAAGACAGTATTTGGTGGATGATACCACCTTGTGCATGTTAGCTATTATTATTGACATTGTTTTGGATTTGTTTATCCTTTCCCAGAAGCTAGTAGTGAAGTTATCTTTATGATACTTATTTGAAATGTTTTTCACAATTTTACTGGCACCAAATGTGTTTATCCTCACATAATCCCTATTAGAGACATGTCATCACATTCATATTTTTATAAAGGTTGTCAGTTTAATATTAGAGCAATTAATAATGACAAGGTGTGAATTGTTCTGTTAACTCATGCCTCTGTGTTAATATGAAGCAGTTATAAGAATTCTACCATAATTGAGTATACACAGGCACAGATGCCTTTCTTCTCTTCTTTCTGCCCTGTGTCTCCAAGTGGTCTGTCATAGAGAGCAGAATCTTCCTTCCTAGACCAGGTACCTCTGTGGGCACACTGAGGGCCACCTCAAGGTCCTATGGGATTGCCAAGGTCAGAAATTCAGCCTCCATATGTATTTTACAAAGTGGTGTGCTGTTGGTCTGAATGTCTTCCTGTGTCCTCCCAAACTTCGATTCATGGTCTCAGGCCACACATGCTATTTTTATGTTCTTTGTGGGAGCATTCTTTTTTTTTTTTCCAGTGGAAGGAAAGTTTGTCAAAACAGGGGAAAAGTTGAAAAGATACTATTTGTCAGGTCTTAAACATGATAAACATATTTCTTTAGGGGACTAAGGAGAAGCTGTTAGGGAATGTGGGAAAGCAAGGGCCGGTGGGATCTATTTGTGCTGACCCGGAGACCACAAAGTGGATCAGAAACTAAGGCATTTTTGGCTAAGTGGTTCTAACTTCCAAATATTGTCTCCTTTTTAATGTTTGCACATAATTTGTTCCCTCCTAAGAATGCAGTCCTTGTAATGTAACCCCAAATAGTAACTTTTCTGATGATGAGTGCTTGTGTAGAAGTGATGAAGGCTGACACATTTTTCTTTTTCCTCTTAAATGTGTGTGTTTTGTTTTGCTTTTGCTTTTTGCCGTGCCCTGTCCAGCTTCAGAGCTGTAAGGTTTGTCACTTAAATGAGCACTTCTGTTTTAACGTTCCCCCAGCTCTCTGCTCCATTTGCTTTTGTTACTGACTTTTTATTTGAAATACAGATCTCTGTGTAACAAGCCAAAGTAGAACCCACTCACACGATTGGTTACTTTATCCATGAGCTTCCAGCTACAACTAAGGAATTTGCATAGTTGCCTTGCAGTAAGCCTTGGACATGAGCATGTTTCCTTCTCTAGGATTTACGTCTGTCTTTTCCATTTGGGATCTTCTAGTGTGAAGCCATAGGCTCACTGAGAGCGGTATGTCTCTGTGCTAGGCGAGTGAGACATGATCTGTCCCCCACACAGCACACCCTTCAGTCAGTGTCCTGTCACAGGCTGCCCACTAGCTTCTTCCATATCTCTACTTTTGTCTACAAGTTGACGGATTTGGGCCATTTTGGAGTCTTAGTATTTCTATCAGGTCTTCAACTTTGGTCTTAACATCCTTGTGGTTATTCAGCAGAATGTTTTAAATGGGGCATGTTCCCTGTTTTTTGAGATCCAGTGCTTGGCTTTGGAAGAAAGTGAAGAGAGATCTTTTTCTCAAATCCCCTGAGGAAACAGGATTTTAAAAAAAGACATGAAAGCTTCTTGGGCCATCATTTTGTTCTTCTCAGCCATCAGCCCAGATCATTGACATATGCCAACGTGCTCCTTGATGGCTAGTGGTGGACTAGCACCTGTCCTGAATCATGCACATGTCCACACAAATTACAGCCAGCTTGTTTGGGAACTCAGTGAGAACCTAGAGGAAACAATGCTGCTGGCATGGGCGAGGCCCAAAGACCAGGGGGATTATTTGTCAAGCAAGAATAGATACCGCCTCTGCTTCATGGAACTTCTACGCAAGGCCAGCCATTAATCAAGCGATTACACTTTGAAGTGTAATGTTTGCCAGGAGTAAGACTGGGTGTGCTGAAATCTAAATTGTGCTCGGGAGACAAGTGACTCGTCAGTCCACTGTGTTCTGGATGCATATCCCCCGCCCCCCATCTTGGTTTTTCCAGAATGAAAGGGTCTAAAGTAATGAATGTAATACAGATTTTCTAAGATCCATGTCTCTTACAAGCACACAGTATTAAAATTGCTGACTGAAGTCAACCTCCATGGCTTTGCCCTTAGTGACCCCACAGCAGTGTTTGTAGTCTTAGTCCTGGGAGATCACTTGGCTTTAGAAGATACAGCAATTGGCTTCATCCTTGCACATGTCTCCGCCAGAGGGTGATCTCAGTGTTGTGTCAGCCTCAGAATCTGGGGAGTTGGAGGTGTTCCAGCTGGTATCTAGGCTTTGTAGAAAGGACACGTGCTCAGGAAGGGCCTGTTGCATCAACCGTACCTGACGGGTTCTCCAGGGTTCCTTGAAGACTGTCCCTGAGGAGAGCTCAAGGCTCAGTCAGAATGGAGGCTCAGGAGGTGCCCCATCCTCAGCTTGACGGGCACCTCTGCACCTGACCTCTGGCTCCAGGGTGGTGAAGGAAGTTCCCTGACTCCTGATGTGGGCCTTTATGTCTGCATGTGTAGGCTGCTTCTGGCTGTGTATTTCCGTATGTGGGTTGGGGTTGGGGTTGGGGACTGTTTTGTGAGAGGAAATTCTCGAACAGAGAGAGTAGCTGGTAACATGCCTTTTTAGAAGGAGTATCAAGGGTTTGTTACGCCCAGTATATAAGGGAAACACTCTGATCTTGAGAGAAAGTGTGTGTCATTCTCTACTCAGACCAACAAAAAAAAATACATGGGAAGTCTTTGACTAGATTGATTTTTGTCATTGGGAGCAAAAATCTCATTTTTGTGCAAGTTACGGCAGGAGCATGTTATTGGTATTCCATGAGTCCTTGCACACCGATGGACACAATTCCTCACACGCTCAGTGTTTGTGACTCAGGTTACTTGGCCAACATAAGGTTGAATAGACAAGGTGTGATCAAGTGCTAACTTTTGCTCTTTTTTTTTTTTTCCCAGTATTCCTTTGTGCTTTCTGACCTGAGTGCTGATAACACTACATTAATGAGTGAACTATGAGGACAATCTGTAACAGCAAACCCTAAATAAGGACTCTTAGTGTTTGCTAGGCTTTCTCTGATGTTTCAGCAACTTAAAAAAAAATTCCATTTAATCTCTAGGGTTCCTTCCCTGCCCAGACACTCAGCTCACACTGCACTTGAGTTCATCACCCACAAGATACATTTGGTCTTCCGGGCTTTACAACTTAGGTGCAGACACAAATGCTCATGTGATGCCTTTGCACACTACCTGTGCAGTTTTCTGTCAGATGCCACTGGTTGGGGATGGTAAACCCCGAGGGTCAGGAAGCTGCTAACCTTGGTCCCTTTACTGCTTAATGGACATAGCTCCACAGCCAGATTTAAAACTGGTGATCCTGGTTTCCTATTCTGGGGGGCTCATTTGTCAGTGAGTACAGTAAGTTTATTCTGACTGTTTCCCAAAGGGTGGCAGGAATCTCAGCCCATCAAGAAGTGGTCAGCAGCCGTCTGAGATAGCTGGGCTCTTTTAAGAGTATCTCTCGTTAGGGACATATATTTCTCGGTTTGCCTAGTATTCTTTAGATCTTGCAGTATCACACGGTGTTCTTGGTCTTTTCAAAGACTCCTCATAGCATCACCAACATGAAAAGAGGAGCATTCACAACAGCTCTGGCATTTGTTTTAAGATGAAATACATCAATATTAAAAATAAACTATAAAACATTCATGAAAGTTTTTGGAGTTCCTTTTATGAATTCCTTTGAAGCTGACTTAACATTGTTGCATTTATTACAGTTGCTCTGCAGCTCAGCTTGGCTTTATAGGTTTTTAATCTAGGGTTCACATGTGCGTTTTAAGATGATCTAGCGTTACATGCAGTTTTGGTCTGTTTATAAAAATCAAACGCAGCTCTCAGATCCATATGCATGCCACATGGCAAAATAAGGATGAAGAAAGTGTTTCTATTCACGAACAACTATATTGGTGAGTATTTTAAATGTGATTTGCATGTTGGGTTTCTATCTGGACTTGGTACATCTCCCGTGCACATAGAGGACTAATGGAACACTCGATGTCTCGTGGCGCCGTTCTCTGACCCTGTTCGTTGGCGTTTCAGTTGGAGCCCCTGAAGCCTCACCTGCATGCCTCACCCTCAGCTGCCAGTTGCAGAATGCACAAAGCTAGGCGTCCAAATGTGTTGATTATTTCTTGATTGAGTATTTTCCAGAGTTGACACATCCTAGGATTTCTCTCAGAGGTGCCAGCAACCACTAATCTGGATTAGAAGGCAAAAAACTAAACTGTGTGGCATTTGCTTGCATTTTAGCTAAAAAGTAACAAGGAAATTTATGCTCCAAGTCAGTCTAGTATGCTGTGTCAAGAAAAGAGGACTTTCAAGACCTTTTGGGTTTTCTGTCAGGCATAGATCTGTTCCTGTGAGCTTGCAGAGAATCTCACACCTGTAAAGTTTCTGTGTTTACTGCCCTGGTACTGTTTATGTTTAAGAATACAAAACAATGTGAAACTGTGGAATAGTATGGGTACGACTGCTGACCTTGTGAGTTTTGCCCGGCAGAGACTTTGAAGTGGGCTTCTTTCCTTAATTTATCCACTCTTCCATCTGTAAATGTGTGTATTTTTAAAGTTTATTTATTTTGAGAGAGGGAGAGACACCGTGTGAGTCGGGCAGGGGTAGAGAGAGAGGGAGAGAATCCCAAGCAGGCTTTGCACTGTCAGCGCAGAGCCCGATGCGGGGCTTGAACTCACGAACTGTGAGATTAGGACCTGAGTCAAAATCAAGAGTCTGTCACTTAACTGACCAAGCCACCCAGACACCCCTGTAACTGTATTTCAAATACTTACAAAGCGCTCTGCCAGAGGCTGGGGTGTGGCACTAAGGGAAGACAGAGCCCCTGCCCTTAGGGGCTTAACATCTGGACTTGTTGCTCACTATTAGTAGTGGAGAGTGTAAGGGTATTCACAGGAAGGGATGAGTAATGAATTGTTCAAAATATGATTCGGGTTGGGGCAGCTGGCTGGTTTAGTAGAACATGAGGCTCTTAATCTCAGGGTCGTGAATTCAAGTCTCATGTTGGGCATGGAGCCTACTTAAAAAGAAAAGAAAGATTCAAGTTGGGTACAGACAACCCAAGGTTCCACAGGTAAAAAGCTATCTTTATTTAAAGCAACTTAGCCTCTCATTCTTTCTCTCAAAGTGTGTGCTGGTGAATAAGGTGAACGAGTAATTAATAAAGCTCTTTGCTTAAATAAAACAAATACTTTCACATTTCCAAAAAAACCCGAACACCTAAGTGAGAGGCATATGCGTCTGATGTGAAAGAGGACCATGACAGGTATGTGGGAATTTGGGGAGGGAGACAGTAATTATAGAAAAGAACATGCAGTTGTTGAATTAGAGATGGGACTCAGGAAATATTCCCATCCAAGTAATGACCAGAGTGTGCTTATGTGAAGAATATTCTGTGGTAGACATAAAATCTTAGCAGGACTTCCCTCTCAGGTTATTAGTGGATGATGATCATACTTTGTTTTATTGCCAGATTACTATTATGCTGTCTGAGGTTGAAGTGATATTAATGACCATTTTCAATGGGAAATAACACTTTATAATGGTGCTATCATTTAAACATATTAAAATATGTTGTAATGCAGAACACCCTAGGGGAGAGAGATGAAAACTTTAATTTGAAATGCAGTTGGGAAATTATTTGGACAGCAGAGAAAGCTTTAGGGCAAAATTTCAATAAAAAAGTACATTATTTTTAAAACTATTCGCAAAGGAAGAGAATCTGTTGTTCATGTATGTGGACTTAATTATGATTACCGAAAAAGAGAAAGTTTGTCTAATTATAGCCACTCATCTGTACTAATCTAAAAACAAAAATGAAATGTTTGTGATGGTAGTTACTTAAGAAAAACATAATTTATCTTTGGCTGTAAAGATTTAGGTATTATAATCATATTCTTACTTGCTTCTTTCATGAAAAATCATGCTTTTCCCCTGTTACTGTGTTTTGGGGTGTTATGACTTAGTTGCTATAATATATATATACTTTTATCAGGGTTTGAGATTATCCTAGAGATCCTCCAGAAAGCTCTTCAATTAAAGAGATTTTCTTTTCCATTTCAGATTTTAGCTTACAGTTTTATTCTTAATAGCAAAATATATTCTTACAATATAACAGGAATGAATTAGAACATGTCAAATGTAAGTAATACATTTTTATAGTTTGCTCTACAAATCTGTTGGTTGGTGACCTCCCCCTTCTTTTTCTTTTTCATTTCCTGGGAAGGTTTCTATGCATTCATTGGTCCAGTATTTACAGGGCTGGAGCACTCAGGCTGTGCTCAGTGCAGAGAGGCAGTGCCACGCCTGCCAGCTGTCCCCACTCCCTCACTATGTGTAGATAAAGGGGCTGTTTGGATCACCTTCAAAGCCATCTGGCAGAGGCCATGGGGCAATGTTTGTAGCCTGAGCTCCAGAGGCGGTGCTGGGCCTCTTATCCCTTGGCATCAGGCCCTCAGGGAGCATGGGGTCTCCAGCCTGTTGTCGTGGTCCTGCTATCCCCCACCCTGGGTGCCTTGCAGGGCTGAGGAAGCTGGCTGGCAGAGAGAGCTGAGTGGTGCTGGGCTCATGGTGATGCTGTGGGGCTGGGCAGTGGCTCCTCTGAGCTTTGGGGATGGAGACCAGGAGCCCAAGGCAGGCCCATTACCAGGGCCACTATTTCTACTTCTCAGACACTTGCTTTCTTTATGTCCTAGTGAAAACACACACCTGCAAAAAATTCCTAGCTGCTTTTAGTAGCAGCCCTGAATCTAGAATCCTGTTATTTTGTTCTTCATTTAGTGCCATTTTCTTTAAACTAGACCCCCTGCCGGTCTGATCCTAACAGATGCTGCTCTCAGAAAATTAGGTGAGTATCCCAATACCTCAAGGAAACTTATTTTGCTCATTTACGGTGTGTATTTTTACCCTCACTTATTCAGCAAATGAATTTCTTAAAATTCATGAACAATGTAAGTAATTGAAAGTCAGTTTCCTTGTCACTGAGAATGCTGTTGGACTAGCGGAGCTCCACACACTACAATGTCTGTGTGATCCCCGTCAGTCAGGGAAGATGTCCTGTGGCCACTCGCAAAGGCTGCATGGGAGGTTTTGTTCCCCCTGAAATATCCTCCTCCAGGAACTGGGGTCAGACTGTCAAGGGGGTACATCTTTTATCCTGATTCTATAGATTTGTTCCAGAAATAAGCTGTCAGCAAGAATTCCAGGATTCCGTGGGCACCGGTGATGTGTGAAGCACTCTAAGTGCCTAGACCCTTGAAGATGACTCGCTCCTTCAGCTGCCCGTGGCCGTGTCAGCTGGTGCCAGAGAATAGCCCCGCACTCATGTCATAGCAATCAGATTGTCGTAGCGCACAGCAAGGCCCTCGGGACTTGGCCACTACTTGTGCAAAGCAGTTTTAAAATATTAGGCTTGGAAAGCTCCCACTGAGCTGGGTAAAGACTTTGTGCCCTTTGGGTCTTCTTTCCGTGTGTTGTATCAGTTTCCGGCTGCAGGGCACGTTTCTCACCTGGGCTGACATCTTAGGCACTAGGCTACGTAGCTGGCAGCTTTGACTCTGGAAGCCCCAAAAGGCACAGAGAAATGGTTTGAATTTCGTTTGTCACAGAATTCAGTATCCAGTTGCCGTGGGCAGCTTTGCAGTATCTTGCAGCCTAAAAAAAAGTATGCAGGCAGTAAATAGAACAAAAATCTGAAACACACACATGTATCATGTATGTTTCTCGTCTTCGTGGAGTCTTACACTTTTTTGTGTTTTATAATTCTGTTTTACATTTACATGAGAAATGATGTTCTTTTAAAACGTGGAGCCCTGCAGTCAGTTAAACATCCAACTCTTGATTTTGGCTCAGGTCATGTTCCAGTGTCATGTGATCAAGCCCTGTGTCAGACTCTGTGATGAGTGTGGAGCCTACTTGAGATTCTCTTTCTCTCCCTCTGCCCCTCTCCCCTGCTTGTTCTCTCTCTCTCTCTCAAATATAAATGAAATGAAAACAAAATGTGGAGCCCTGAATTAAGGAAATTGAGGGGGTACTATATAAATGTCAAAGCACAAACTAACACAATGAGAGAAGGCTTTTTTTGCTCATTTTATTTATTTGTAATTCAGTTAGTGATGGGCATTTTCACAGATTTAGACTCTGTAGAACTATCATGTGCATAGACTTCCTAAGCACTCACTGTACAGATGCCCCCTTGAACTCTTTTTTCAGATGTATTGAGATATAATTGACATATAACATTGTGTGAGTTTAAGGCATACAGCATGATGATTCGATATACTTACATACTGTGTAATGATTACACTAAGGTTAGTCAACATGTCCATCACCTCACAGAGTGACTTTTTAAAATGTGTGTGTGCTGAGAACATTTAAGATTTACATACTTACCAACTGTCAAGTATTCAATATGGTGGTGTTAACTGTAGTCCTCATGCTGTATATTAGATCCCCAGAACATATTCATCTAATAACTGGAAGTTTGTACTCTTTGGCCACCTTCATCCATTTCCCCCACTCTCTAGCTCCTGACAGCCACCAGTCAGCTTTCTGTTTCAATGAGTTTTGCTTTTTTTGATTGCCACGTGTAGGTGAGATCATATAGTGCGCATCTTTCTCTGACTTCATTTAGTATAATGTTCTCAAGGTTTATCTATGTTTTTGTAAATGGTAGGATTTCCTTTCACATGGTTGACTAATATTTCATTGCACATATATACCATATTTTCTTCATCTGTTAATGGATGCTCAGGTTGTTTCTATATCTTGGCTATTGTGAATAATGCTGCAATGGGACTGCAGTGATCTCTTTGAGATAGTGATTTCATTTCCTTTGGGTAGGTATCCAAGAATGGAAATGTTGGGATTATATGATAGTTCTATTTTTAATTTTTTGAGGAACCTCCATATTTTTTGTAATGACCGCACCAATTTACATTCTCATCAACAGGGCATGAGGGTTCCCTTTTCTCCACATTCTTGCCAGATTTGTTATTTCTTGTCCCTTTGATGATAGACATTCTGACACGTGTGTGGTGATATCTCACTGTGGTTTTGATTTGCATTTTCCTGATGATTACTGTTGTTGAGCACCTTTTCATATACCTATTGACCATATGTATATCTTCTTTGGAAAAATGTTTGTTTAGGCACTATTGTTTTGATTGTAGGAATTCTTTATGTATGTTTGATATTAATCCCTTATCATATATATGGTTTGTAAATATTTTCTCTCATTCTGTAGGTTGTGTTTTCATTTTGTTGATTATGTGTTTAGCTGTGCAGAAGAATTTTAGTTTGATGTAGTCCCACTTGTTGATATTGTAGTTTGTTGCTTGTGCTTGTAGTATCATATCCAAAAAATCATTGCCAAGATCAGTATCAAAGAACTTTTCCCTTCTTTTTTCTTCTAGGAGTTTTCTAGTTTCAGGCCTTACATTTAGGTCTTAAGTCTATTGCAAGTTAATTTTTGTGAATGGTGTAAGATAAGGGTCAAGTTTCATTCTTTTGTATATGAATATCCAGTTTTCCCAGAACCATTTATTGAAGAGACTATTCTTTCCCCATTCAGTATTCTTGGCCCATTTGTCAAATATTAGTTGACTGTGTACATGAGGGTTTATTTCTGGGCTTTCAGTTTTATTTCATTGCTCTATGTGTCTGTTTTTATGCTGGTATCATACTGATTACTATTGCTTTGTAGTATAGTATCAGGATGTGTGATGCCTCCAGCTTTGTTCTTTCTCGAGATGGCTTGGCTAGTGTGTGTGTGTGTGTGTGTGTGTGTGTGTGGTTCCACATGAATTTTAGGATTTTTTTTCCTGTTTCTGTGAAAAAAAAAATGTCATTGGAATTTGGTAGGGATTGCATTGAGTCTACAGATGAGGTTTGGTAGAAAGGGCATTTAAAAAATATTGATTCTTCTGATCTATGAGCATGGGATGTCTTCCAACTTATTTTATTGTCTTCAGTTTCTTTCATTGGTGTCTTATAGTTTTTAGTGTATAGATCTTTCACTTCTTTGGTTAAATTTATTCCTAAGTATTTTATTTTATTTTATTTTATTTTATCTTATTTTATTATTTTATTTTATTTTATTTTTTATATTTATTTTATTTTATTATTTTATTTTATTTTATTTTATTTTATATTTTATTTATTTTATTTTGTTATTTTATTTTATTATTTTATTTTATTTTTTATGCTATTGTAAATGAGATTGTTATCTTTATTTTTTCCAGATAGTTTGTTGTTAGTGTATAGAAACACAACTAATTTTTGTATGTTGATTTTATATTCTGCAACTTTACTGAATTTGTTTATCGGGGCTTTTTTTTTTTTGTTTTTTTTTTTGGTGGAGTATTTAGGGTTTTCTGTATATAAAATTTTATCTTCAAAAAGAGACACTTTTTTTCCCCCAGTTTGGATGACTTTTATTTCTTTTTGTTGACTAATTGCTTTGAGCTGTTAACATCTATACATGCAACTAGACAAACACCAGTGCAAAGGACACATGTAATACCTGCTGTAATAGAGTTCACACTGTGACCATAGCACAACCGAATCTTGCCATTATAGAGCTGAAGTCATGCTATTAGGGCAAGTAAAGGCATACTTGGCTTCATCCTGGGGGAGATTATCAGGGAAGCCATCCTTGAAATGGCTACTTTTAACCAAAGAAAATGGAGAGGAGTCATCAGATGAAGGATATAGGAAGGAAAACCTGAGAAGAGGGGATGGCCGTGGGAAGATGGGAGCGGGGGTGGCTCTGTCCTTCTGCTGGGGGTGGAAAGGCCAGCAGAGTTGGAGGCAATGGAGAGGGCTCAATGGGAGGTGGTGAGGGTGGTGGGCCTGTCCATCCACTCAGCAGGATTCTAGGTTCAGCAAAGAAGCCAAAGTTCTGTACTTGTGGTCTTAATGCTATGGAGGTGGGCATTGGACAGTTACAGAAATAGATATGAAGTATGTCAGGACGGCACAGTGAGGACAATGTGAGGAGATGGGTAGGGACCCAGTGATCCCGAGGTGTGGAGTACTGTTTTACATAGGCTAATTAAGTCTGTTTTTTTAACCCCTCTGATGGGGCAACATTTCAGCAAAGGCCCTCCTAGGCATATGAAGGTTTCTGGATTAATTAAGAGTATGGGAAGCTATCTAGGGGGTTTACTAGGGAATGACTAATGTGTGTTTTAAAAAGCCAGTTTGGCTCCATTGTGGATGGTGAAGCCAGTTCAGAGCTCTTGCAGAATCTAGGAGGGAAAAGAAGGTGGCTCAGACTGGAATGGAGAGGGGAGGGTGGGCAGATTTGAGCGAGGTGTGTTTAGGAGATGGATTGGCAGGCTGTGGTGAACAGCTGGCTGTGGGGGGGTGGTGGAGGAGGGTGTCAGTGTCGTTGGCCTCAGGTTTCTGGCAGGCACAACAGAGAAGGGGACCAGGTTTGGGCATGAGGAGAGTTATCATGAGGGAAATTTCAGACACCTCAAGTGGGTCTGGCATGTGGCATTGAGATTGCAGTATTGTGCGGGTAATCTGTTTTGGGGCTCCAGGGGAGAACTGACCTGGAGAAACAAACACAGTGTGACCCAGGAGCAGGTGCCTTTTCTGTGGAGAGTGTGGGGAGTGTGACGATAAAAGGGTCTGGGCTGAGCCCTAGGGCCTCCAGTGTTAAGGCCAGCAGGGAGGGAGAGTTGGGGCCAGAGATGAGCTCCCGCTGTGGAGTGGACACAGGGAACCTGGGTAGGGCGTGTGGAGGGCCGCCTCGATGGCAGCAGTGATTGAGGCCTGTGGATAGCTGGATGCACAGGCTGGGGGACCCGCCAGGACGGGAGCTGGTTCAGAGTGAGTTGGAGGGGAAGAACCTGAGATCACGGGTGCAGTTGGTTGTGAAGGTGAGCTTGGGGAGGGGGCTGCGATAGGGCTGTGGCCGAAGAGAGAGGAGGATCCAGGGCGAATTTTTTTCAGGAGGGATTGGAGAGTAAGAACATTTTTAGGAAGAGTGATGACAACTGCACACGTAAATGGGGTAGTTGGATTGGTGGAGGGAGAGGTGGGGGATACACAAACCGCAAAGCATAATGGTCCCTGCAAGGTGCAGAGGAGGCAGGAGGGCCTGGGACTACATGCACGGGGCCGAAGGGGCCTTGGCGCGCATAAGTATGGGACTTAGGTGAACGTTATCATTTAATCCTCTTTGTAGCCCTGCATGTATATGTATACACACAGACAGACAGACAGACACACACACACACACACACGCACGCACGCACGCTTGACAGGGCATGTATGTGTAACTGAGCCTGGGTGGCTTACTTGGTTTCGGGTCAGGTCATAATCTCAGGGCCGTGAGATCCAGCCCTGCATCAGGCTCCACACTGAGAGTGGAGCCCACTTAATATTCTCCCTCTCTTTCTCTCTCACTCTTTCAGTCCCTCCCCTGCTTGACATATGCTTAACAGCTTGAAACTGTTGCTCTTGGAGGTGTCCACTCAGTGGCAGCTGGTAGGTGTGACCTCAGCGTGTCTTCTCTTCCCCTTGAAGCTCCAGGGGCAAGTCTCTACCCTTCTCTCCCTTCTTGATACCATGTGCATACAGTTAACGTTATGTTGCTGAATATTGTGGTCAGCAGTCACCTGCTGAACTGTTCTCACGAGGCACTTAGTACGAACTAGTGAGCACATTTCCCAGATGAGGGGCTGACTCAGAAGGGAAGAACTGTGTCCCGGTTTGCCTGGCTACTCATGGCCATGCGCCCATGAGCTTGCGAGGCCCAGGGCCCTTCGGAGCCTGGGATGTGTGTGTGGGGAGCGGGGAGTGGTGCGGGGGAGGGGAAGGGCAGGGGCCTGTTGTGCATAGCCCTCTGGTATCTTCCTTCACTGTTTCCAGGTATGCCCTGTGTCTCCAGGATGTAATGCTCTAAGGATGGCCCAGAGGCCATGTGACTCAGAACTCAAATACTCTTAGATTCCACCCTTGCAGAAGTTAGCCCAGGTAGGACCATGCCTTCTTGCTGAAGAAGCCAAATAGGTCAAAACCAACCCCTCAGACAGGCTTTCTTCCTGTTTTCCAAGTGCTGGGAGGTGCCTGCAGAAAGACCCAGTTGATTGAATTGCTTTGCAGTTCTGGCCTCTGTGGTTTCCTCATTGGCCTCAGATGTGTATTTAACATAAGTAAGGATTTAATATCAGAGTTCCTTTAATTATAAAATATAGTATACTCATGGTAAGGAAGCCATACCTCACAGAATAATGAAAGGACGAAACTAGAAGTACATCTCTACCCATATTTTATTCCCCAGAATTAATCATGAATAACATGTTTTGGGGGTATCTAGGCAGTTACCTCCAGAAATTTCAAATGTACAGATAAGCCTACAACATATAGTCTAATGCAGTGGTCCTTTTTAAATATAATGTGTCATTTGGATCTCTTTCTTGATGAGTACGTGTTAGACACATTCTATTCTTTTTAATGATCCCAGAGTAGTCCTTGTTTACTAATATATCACAGTTTCTGTTTCCTCCTTTCTCCCTCCTCTTTTGCATAATAAACAACACTGCAGCCATATGTGTGAATATATCCCACAGAATACTGACTGGCAGTGCAATTGCTAGGTCAAGGGGAGTGTAAATTTAAAATTTGGATAGGTAGAAATGCCTTTTTAAGAGTGATGTTAAGTTCTAGCTTCACGGAGTATTGAAATCTTCCAAGGGGCCAGGACAGAGATGGTGCAAGGGTGTGGCTTTGCTTCTGGGGGATCCGCAGTGCTGATCGTGTGGCCTTCCATGGTCATTCCTAAAGTGAATGAGAGGGAGGAGATGCTAATCCAAGGAGTTGGGGTTTCTTTCTGCCCTTAGTATAGAACCTTGCACAGTTTTGTGCAGGGAAGGGGGGGAACGTCTGTCTTCTCTGTGTGTGTGTGTTCATATAAAATCTAGTATTTATCAAGCAGATGCGCTAGGCCCCGTACTTAACGTGGATTCTCATCAGAACCTTGCTTACTCCGTGGCGGAGCTGAAGTCTGGCTCCCACTCTGCTTCCCCTTCACCACGCTGATGGGAGGGCTGCCGTAGGGCCTGCTTCAGTCCTGGTTTTTAAAAGGATGTGTTCTCTGTTTTTCTCGTATTTTCCCATGTGTATTAAAAGGACCAGTGGTCAAAATATATACTGTATTTTCCCATGCACACATTTTCAAGGAGTTTCGTATCAATTTTACCTGTCCACCTTCATGTCTAATCGTATCTTGTTTCACAGATTACAATGCATTTGAACCTGGAGAAAATTTTAAATATTATGCTAATGGCATGAGGACTTTAGACCTAGTAAGAAGTATTCTTTGAAATAACCTCACATAGGCATATATCATATTTTATATTTCGAAGAATTGTGAAAGAATTTAATTTAATTTTCCCTAGAGGGCGAACTGTAAATCATAAATACTAACAAAGACAAAGATGTTTATATATGATTGAACTCAATTTATAACTGATTTCTGAATCAAAGCACACCCTCTGAATGTATAAGTGTTTAAGGAGCTTTGACTATTCTAAGATTAAAGAGTGGAGCTGTTGTGTGATATTTTTATTTCAAAATAACCCAGAAATGAAAGCCAAGATTTTTGTATTTAGAGCGTGATTCACAGACTTTCCAGCAGAGGGCACTGCCAGTTTGTAATTGGATGTTCTTGCTGGCAGCTGAGCCCGCAGTGCTTCCCAGAGGAAATAGGTCTGAGTGCGATGTGAAAATAGTTAGATTTTATTATAGAATGTTGTCATGAAAATTATTATAGGTGTCATAATAGCATTTTTAAGGTATCTCAGAAGATATAACAGTTTCCTGCTACCTAGATGTACTGAGTATTTTACAGTTAGTTGCTTAGCATAGTTTAACATACTATGGGGACGATTACTGAAATTGGCTTGATTCCTGCTTTGCCCCTCCCCCATTTGTTTTGAGTTTTATAAAGGAAATCTTACTGTGAATTGACACAAATTTAATTTTTGCTGTGATTTTAATATATAGCAAAAAAGAAAGCCTGGCTGTTTTTTACTGGTGGCTTCACGACTTCTGTTGATTATAATTGTTCTTACATTTTAAGTATTTTTTTTCCTGCTCTGAATCCTGGCAAATGATTACACTTGAAATGGAGAATCACACAGCCTAGTTAAGTCTACTCTCCACCTTCCCTTCTTCTCACAGCATCTGAATTATCTTTCTGTATTCTTTGTCTACTAGACTAACACAGCCATTATATTTGTGGACATCAAATTGTCCCTCTTCAGTATATGATTGGCAGGGTGCAGTAAGTGTATGTGTGTGTGTTGTGTATATATGTACATGTATAGATACAGACACACTTTTGTATAAGTTTTTCAGTATGTAAATTTTTAAAGGAATAACTATACATTTCTGAGTTTGAGTACATTTCATGCCTGCAAACTTGATTATTTGATGCCCATAAAACACCATTGAATTTTTAGAAGAGATCACTATGTATTTTCTTAGGTTAGCTTTTGCATCCAGTTTTCTTTTATCCGTGTACTCAGTTGAGTCAGGCTTTTTCTGTATTTCCCGTGCCTTTTTCTACCAGCTTTCTCGGTCCTTCTTTAGATATAAGGTGCCAGCAGCATCCACTAGAGAGCAGCACGACTGCACGCTGTTCAGCAAAAGTCTCCGTGGCTTTCTTTTCAGTTGGCAGGTGCGAGGGGCACTTGTGAGAACAAAGCACATTATTACTGAACACAGAAACCCCCAGTGACAAAGCATTGTAGTGAATTCAAATACACGATCCGGGAAATTCTGGAGTCCTGGTGATTGGTCTCCACGGCAAGGCCTGCTACACTGGATCACTTGTCTGAGACTAACACTTGTGGATGGGGGTGAACTATAATGTTAATGGATGTCTCATTGTAGAACTTTCAAATTCAGTGTCAGGCCTTTGATAGCAAGCTTTTTAAAAATTCCCAGAACAGTTTTGAGGCATAAAATAAGAAGAGTTAGTTGGGAGAAAGCTCTGGTTTCATCTTTGTTTTGAATAGAATGAAAAATACTTGCAAATAAAAGCATATGGATTACTGTATCCATCTTGCAAGAAACTGTGCTCATAGTACCTGATTGAGTCTTCATTAACAGGTTTACTTTAGTCACAGACTAGATAAAGGATTTTTCCCCCGGATGCTTGCCAATGTCCTGGGAGTTTGGGCTCATTGTTGCTTTGGCTTCAACTGACAAAGACCTTTGGCATGCCAAGGCATAAGTTTATCCTTCAGGCAGAATAAGAACAACCATCAGAGAGAGAGAGTTAGAGACAGGGAGACTGGGAGACAGAGGGAGAGAGATAAAGTGTGTATGTTTTAAGAACAGTAAATTGAGAAAAGTGATTCTCATCATTTGAACCAAACACTCACTTTTGGAATGTGGTCTGGCGGGGTGTGTACAGACTCTGTACCCACCAGGCCTGGGCTTGAGAGTCCAGTCTGTTACATGCCATCACTGCTGCAACCTTGGGTAGTTCCAGAACCTTCCTGGTTTTATTTACTAGTCAGTAGAAGAGCCATCCACTGGGCTTATGTGAAGATTGTTAGGTTCATTTGTGAAGGTGCAGCACAGTATGTGGTATATACCAGTAGGTGCTCACTTGTTTCTTTCCTTTTCTATGTCATCCTTTAAGATTGAGTTAATAGAAAAGAGTAGGAATTAAAAGAGTATTTTCTGTTTCATGCTAATTGACCTCAAGGAATCAGCAGGTCAACAGACTCAACTGATGTGTTCAGATGATAGGTATCATACTTTTGAGTCTTGACTCTGACTTAGGTCACATTCTGAGTGCTTTAGTGTCCCACTTAGACCTTTGACACCTCCCTTGAGTTGGGGCTCCTTATAGCTGTTGTCCTCAGTTCACTCGGAGGTCACTCAGGCCAGACAGAGAGGTTAAAAAACTTTCCCATGTTGGGAAAGAGGAGTCAGGACTCAGGCGTCCACTGTGTGGTCCTAGGGTCCCTGGCCTCAACAGTCCTGCCAGCGCCTCTGGCCCAGAAAGGTAGCCCAGAGCTGAGCTGTCCTCAGCAAAAATAGACTAACTGATACTTTCTGGCTATCACAACTTGAAATTCCATGGCTTTCACATTGTGCACCTAACACAGAGTATAAGCAATATGGTCGAGAGCAAGCATCCGGGGGAAGAATACTTTATCTAGTCTGTGACACTCAGGCTGAAGCAAATCCCTTCCCTTCCGTGGGCCTCACTTCTCCCTCTTTGGTTTGGAGCAGTGTTTTAAATAGGGACATTGTGGAAGTTTCTGAGTGTGCTCTGGAGCTCCAATTAGGAGTTATGATTTGGGCGCCCAGTGGAGGAACCCATTCTTAAGCTGGGCGGTAGATGTTGAAGCACCTTTGTCTCCCAGGCGTGTACCGCTGCCGTTAGCGATGCCATCTTAGCTCTGCCCTCACCTCATTCATATTCAGGATGTCACCTCCTTGCTTTTTGATGGCTTTTGTTCCCAGCCCTACAGCTTCGATCTTAACTAGAAATCACCCAACGAATTGAAAAGGCTCCCAATTCTGGAATGGTATTTTTGCGGCTTTCATTCAATACATAATGTATTTGAAAGCACCAACTTTAGGGTCTCTGCAAACAATGATGCTGTCTCCATGTTTTATTTGGAGATGCTTTTGTTTTCAGTTATTTATTGTGCATGTGAAGAGACTTTTAGCCATGTTTTTGTTTCTTCTTATTAAACAGAACAGTTCTTAAAAACCTTGCACCTGCCCTACTCTCAAATCTCTCTGTTCCTTTAAAGCCCGACTTTTTTTTTAATCAGAAAAGTAATACAGACTCATGGGAAAAGAAAGTTGAGAAGTGTGTAAAGTGGACAAATAAATAAAAATGCCCTGAATACCACACCCTTTTCTTCCCCTGGAGGCAAAACACAATATCTTTTTTTTTGGTTGCATCCTTCCAGAAAATTTCTGCACATATATGAGCATTTTAAACACACCCACACACACAAATGGTTTCCCGCTATACATACTATTCTGCCAATATATCTTGGATATGTTTCTGCATCAGCAAATATAGATTGACTTCATCTGTTAACAGCTCCTTAGTAATTAGGGGATAATTTCTTACAACTCCCCTATTTTCTTGGTCACAAGAAAAGAGGCTTTGGATGTATTCCTGTGGTTCTTCCGTGCCACTTCCTCTTTTCAGTGCTCTCCCAGTCCTGTTTCCAATAGGGAAAGAGTTTCATTTGCTAACATCCATCCCCTTATAACATTTTCTAGCTTCCAGTTGCCTATGTGTGTTACCAATTACCTTTCTAAATAGAAAGGGGCAGGCCTCAGAACTTGAGCTGGAATAAGAGAGGCAAATGCAATTGAATTTGGAATTGGGGATGAGGATATACAGTAATAACTTTATTAATTTTCTATTCCTTTTTTTAAAGTAATCTCAACACCCAGCATGGGGCTCAGGCCCATGACCCCAAGATTGCATGCTTCACTGACTGAGCCAGCCGGACGCCCAAATATGCAGTAATAACCTTTCATTCAGAATCCCAAAGCTGAAGTTTCCAACTCCAGACTTCTGAACATGACAACGCTGCCCAGTTATTTGGCAAGCAACCCAGGCTCCCCTCTTAGACTTTCACCCTGCCGCCTTGAGCTGTCTTCCCTGAAGCCTCCTTTGGCCACAGGGATCTGTTCACCATTGGGATTATATAGGAAGTAAAAAGGCACTCAAATGATGTATTAGATAATTTTCAAAAATTATAATTGGCTCTCTCCCCCCCTCCCGTGTGTGTGTGTGTGTGTGTGTGTATGTATGTATCTTATATATTTATTTATTTTTAGAGAGAGTGAGCAGGAGAGGGACAGAAAGAGAGGGAGAGAGAGAGAATCCCAATTAGGCTCCATGACTTCATTGCAGAGCCCAGTGTGGACTCACGAACCACGAGATCATGACCTGAGCCAAAATCAAGAGTTGGTCGCTCAATCAAGTGAGCCATCCAGATGCCCCTGGCTCCTTACATTTGAATCAGTGTAAATATTCTAAATGTTTCTATGATGTTATAGCTTGCTAGGTCTATTTTCTAGAACTATATGCTCCCAACAATTTGTATTTGTGTGTAATCAGTATAATTAGCTTTTAACTGCATAAGATTCTCACTTTCAAAATATACATTTTTAGCCAACCTGTTTTTAATTTGTCTAAATGCAACATTTCTGAGTTTTATCTACCTGGTGTCCATGCCAGAGAAGCTAGTGTTGGCAGCAATTATCTACAGTTATCTGTGTCAAACTATTTATACCTTTCCCCCTTTGAATTTTGTTCTCTGGTATGTCTTGTATGAGCCCCTTGAAACTAAAGTTAGTTCCTTCAATCTGAGTCAGCTGCAGGCACTTGGGGGCAAGCGTTGGGTCAGTCTCCTAACTGGTGTGCAGGGTGCGCTGGCCCCCATGGCATGTTTGTGGTGTTGGAGTCTGGGCGTGGGTGAGTGAGGGCAGGAGGAGACTGGGATATGGGACAGGTAAAGTCAGCAAGGAGCCAGTTGCTGAGGTCTTACTGAATTATTATTATTATTTTTTTAGCTGACAGCATTGTGAATGTCTAAGTCTGTCATGCTGACGTTTAAATAGAAGTGCCCAGGATTCCCAGATATATCCCAGCGGTGTGTCATGTGGAGTCTGAGCAGCAGCTTGAGGACTCTGCCTGGTTGGCCATTCCTGGGATGCTGTCAGTGTTAGTTCCCCGGGCAAGCTGTGGGTGGACAAGTGGTGTCAGTCCCTCACTGACGCTGCATGATTGACAATGGAGCTCTCCGACCCCCTCGTCCCGCTGTCCCCTCCTCAGGGTGTGGGCCGACTGCTTGGTCCCACAATGTTTTCTCTGCACTAGCCCCTTGCCACTTACCGTAACCTGATCCATATACTTGCCTTGACATAATTTGCCTTTTCAGGCCACGCAGGAGAAGTTTAGAAGAAAAAGTGCTGGATTGGTGATGGGAGGGCAGCAGGAGTGGGGCTGAGTGGTATATTTGGAAAGTTGATCACAAAGATGTTTTGCCTCACAGATCGTTTCAGCCAGTCATTGGAATATTGGAAAGTCAGGATTTTCGTTTGCTCCTCATAGTGCGTACATACAGAGAGAGGCAGAGTGTGGACTGAGAGGCTCAGGCCTGGGCTCATGGCTGTGGTTGGCCATGTGTTTGGAGGTTGGGAACTGGATCTGAGAGAGGTGCTTTCTTGCAGCCAGGGCCCAGGCATCAGGCAGGGTGCTGTGACTGTTGCTTAAACCTCCATGAAATCAATCAAGGCTTGGAGTGTACGCGGAAGGAAATCTATTTTCCTAGTCTTGGTGCTCAGGGAACCAGTTCCATGCTGACTAAGCTCAGGGCCCACAGGGAGTTGAAATCATTTTAATTTCTAAAGTCCTGGATTATGATTGCTGTGTCTGCCATTGAGGCTCTCCTGCCTCAGCCCCTCCCTACCTACTCCAGTCTGATGGGCTCTGCTGTTGGGGAACTTCAGCAGGAACTGCTCATTTACATGAGAAATAGAAGCCAAGTGAGGCTGACCAAGTGCACGCTCTTGTGTGGATCTGTTTTTAATTATCTCATGCATTAGGTGTTTACCTATGTATCTATGTATCGACATCTAAATACCCTCAATCTGTAATATTTGGCGAATACATACTCTGGACAATGGACCTCAGGAAAACAAGTTTAAAAAAAATAGTCTTAAAATCTAATGAAAGCCAAGAGTCTTAAATATTTTGGCACTTTTTAAATAAGTCACTAGACGGAGGATTATGACAACCATATAAGTTGTTTTATCTCAAACATTTGAGCCACTGGGTGGTCTCTTTTTAATGGATCTCAAATAATGCAACGCAATACTAATTTTGATCAATCTGTGTATGAAATGTGTCCAGCTGAGGGCCTCTCTGTGACATTTTCCTGTAGCAGATTGGAGGTGCTTTTCTTTCTGAAGTTGCAGTATGTAGATGTTCTGAGCATTGGAGCGTATTCCCAAATCTGTGTTCATTGACCTTAGTGTGTTGTGTGTGTAAATTAAGGGGGAAATCCCCCTTCATGCTTTCGTATTACTACTTTGGTACATGTAGTCTAAAAGATTTCCTCTTTTTTTTTTTTTTGGCAAGGGCTATAAAGAGAGATCACATTAGTATAACCTTTGCTTCCTAAGGTGTGGATGAGTGCATTGTGGTTGGAATTTAATTTTAACAGGTTTTATCAAACTGCTAAAAGATATTGAAAATGTTTAATATGAGAATCAGGGGCAGTAAATCACACACAGCCTTGTTAAAATAGATGTCCGCAGTGCATGGGTACAGGGAGTGTGTGTTTCTGCCTGGGGACTTTTCATTACAGCGCCAATCACATACATTACTCTCACCTCATAACTTCGCCATGTTAGATGGCTGGTAGGGATTGTGGTGAAGGAGGGATTTAACACCCTGTTTTTCCGTTTTTGGGGGAGGATTTAAAGATCTATTCTTTTTACCCATTTGTAGGTCTTTTGGCTCTTCAAGGGGGTTTTTAAAAAGCATATTTGAGATATAGTGGCAAATAATGTTAGTGTTACCTGTGACATTGAATGCTATCTTGTGAACCCCTTCTATCTGTGATGCTTTTTTTCTTTGTAGCTCTTCAGTTTTTTCCCCTCTCCTTTTGTTTTGTTTTTCCTTTTTGTTGGCCTCCAATTTTTCCACTATTCCCCCTTACCAAAATTATATGTTAAGGACACAGGTGTGGCCCCTTCTCTCTCATTGGCGATGCCCATTAGTTTTGGGTAGTGTGACTGTCAAAGCCCTTTGCTTGCCAGTCCCTGTCTCTCAGGCTAGATAGAGACTCCTAAGGGCAGAGCTGCCTTGTACCCCATCATCTAAGTCAACTTGGCAAGCTGCAGCCGTTGTGCCGAATCTGGCCTTTGTTGGAACACAGTCACTCCCTTTCCCGTATGTACTATCTATCCCTGCTCTTCACCGCCATGGCAGTGGGTGTTGTCAGGTGGTGTGACAGAGGCTGCATGGTTCCCAAAACCTAAGAAACCTACTGTCTGGCCTTTTAAGATAAGTTTGCCCACCCCTGCCCCAAATCGTAGCGGGTATTCAATAGATGTGGAATGAATTAACATATTAAAGGTGTCCCACTCAAGTTTTACTTAATAAGAAACAAAGCCACTGGTCCCTGCTGCTTGGGCTACTTGTACACCCTGGAGTACAGATGCATTGAGGATGAGCTTGAGTATAGACCATCAGATGTATCTTCCGGTCACATCGTTAGTAAAAGCAAACACTGTGTGAGCTCCCATGCAGTACATCTCCATAGGAAAGGGAACAATTAAGGAAAAAGTTGCAAGGCTTTGGAAAATATTCCCAAATAGCCTGGAGGAAGATCTCATGTTTATTAAGAATTAGTCCCTGAATCTAGGCTGTGCAGGTCCCAGGAGAGTTGGGCAGATGAGGGTGGAACGTATGAACTGCACCCCTTTCTGTCTGGGCTTCAGATTGAGAGGCAGGCCACCCCCATGGAGAGCCAGCCAGTGTGTATGCAGATAGCTTCAGATGTTTTCAAAGCCTGGCCCAGCAGCCTGTGTGTGCCCACTTGTGCCCCTCATTTCCTCCTGAAATCAATTGTCTTATTTCCCGCATGAACCTTAAAAACCTGTTTTTGTCAAAGTGCTTCTAGATGGTCGGTTAGTTTTGTTGGTATGCTGTAACAAACAACAAGAACTGGATAGCTTAAAACAACAAAAATTTATTATCTCTCAGTTATGGAGGCCAGGAACCTGAAATCTGTGTCAGCAGGGCCAACTTCCCTCCGAAGGCTCTGGGGAAGGACTATATTCCTTGCCTTGACCAACTTCTGGGAGCCCCAGGTGTTCCTTGGCTTGTGGCTGTCTCCTCACAGTCCTCCAGTGGCACAGGGTGTTGCCCCTTCATGCCCTCTTCCCTCAGTTTGCGTGTTCAAATTTTCCCTCCTTTTGAGGATACCAGTTATGTTTGATTAGGGCCAACTTTATTGACCTCATTTTAACTTAGGTTCTATCTCCAGATAAGGTTACTTTCTGAGGTATGGGGTCTAAGACATGTCTTTTTTTTGTGGGGGGAGAGGACACACAATTCAATATATAATAGGTGGGCATCTCAGATCAATATAATTCAAAAGGAGGCTTGGCTTAAAAAGCAAAGTCTTAAAAAATATGGTCAAGGTCAGGTATAATGTCATTATCTGAGCCTAGGAAGTCTTGCACATGATGGCCTAAGCTTCATAAGTGGGCATAAGTATTCATTACATTAGTGTGACATTGTATTTTTGGATATGTACATTTTGTCACTTATATTTTTGGATGTAGTAAGAAAGAAGGGACCATTGAAACAAACTTGCCCTGAAATTATCGGACATCTGCGTATGTTAGATGTGAGGGTCATGGCTGTGTTCTTCTCATGTGTTTGTCATTTCCTTGGTAATGTTCAGATGTTTGTATCCAAATATGGGTTAAGGCCCTCAGACCAGTAAGAATTTCCTTCTTAATTTTACATTAAAATTTTTTTAATGTTTATTTATTTTTGAGAGAGAGTGTGAGCAGGGCAGGAGCAGAGAGAGAGAGGGAGACACAGAATCTGAAGCAGGCTCCTGGCTCTGAGCTGTCAGCATAAAGCCTGACGTGGGGCTCAAACTCAAGAGCCATAAGATCATGACCTGAGCCAAAGTCAGACGCTTAACCTTAAGACTGAGCCACCCAGGTGTCCCTTTAGTACATTTTAGTCATAACATATATAATGCACGTTCTGTGAGTGGTTTCGGAGACACTGCTAAAATGTAGAGTTATGAGTGAATCACGGAATAATGTCCAATTATTTGGTGTGTTTTCTTTGTTTCTGTTTCCTTTCTTTGTCCTCCCTAGAAAGAGAGATTACACAGGAAAGCTTTATTGCCACAAAGAGAGAGAGAAAGAGCATGAGAATCAGAGACAGAAAGATAAACAGACAAAGAGGACGCTTTCCCACACAGAGAGGAGGAAGAGAGAGAAAGGAAGCAACAGAGAGAGAGAGAGAGAGAGAGTGATTTTTAAGGGGGCTGCTAGTGCGCCTGCCATTTCACTCAGTGAACACATCTGAAAAGGAGCATTTAGTGGAGCTGTGAGTCTGCTCTTGCCTTGGTCATGGCTCCTTCTGGGTGCCCTAGCGTGTATCTTGCTGCACTGAATGTAATTCTAGTATTTATACATCCTTCTTCTTCCTTTTCTTTGGGGAGGAAGGAGTGGTCTATTATGACTCTTCAACAAAGGCGTGTTGTAGGCAACCAAACCAAAAACAATCTGTCCCACTGCTTGAAATTTTAGAGACATTCTGAAAGATAGTATTGGATAGACAAGATCTTAGCCATCTGTTCTGTTTTAGGCTTGAGAACTTAACCCCAAATTAATATAGAGCTCTGGTAAAGTTGATTTAAACATTTTTTAAAAATGTTTTATTTATTTTTGAGAGAGAGAGAGAGAGAGAGTGAGTATGAGCAGGGGAGGGTCAGAAAGAGAGGGGGACACAGAATCTGAAGACAGGCTCCAGGCTCTGAGCTGTCAGCATAGAGCCTGATGCGGGGCTCGAATCCACAAACCGCGAGATCATGACCTGAGCCGAAGCCGGAGGCCCAACCGACTGAGCCACCCAGGCGCCCCTAAAGTTGATTTTTAATTTTACTTTGAATCTTCTCAATTTCACTGCTTTCAAAATTTGAAGTTAACTTAGCCTCCCATTCAGGTCTCATTAGTGAAATTTAACTAAACGTGGATTTTTCCAGATACATCATGTCGGCCTGGGTATTAGACCAAAGCCACAAAAGTGTGACTCTTCTGCAAGATGGTGAGCCCAGACACCTGCTGTGGGTCTGTACCTGGGAAGGGTACAGACTTGTGTTTCACTAGTGAGCAAGGCTTGCACCAAGATGTGTGTGAGGCATGTAGTTGGTACTCAGTAAATGCGTTATGTAGGCTCTTCCCTGATCTCCAGTGACCTAATCTTGCTATGTGAGAAAAATAATTCCCACTTGCCCTACTGGAAAGAGATACTAGGAACCTTCATAAGAATGGTAAAATATCAGGTGCATGTTAATCACTCCCCAAATTCAGAGATACGTAGCATGGTCTCCATGGGATCTTAATGACCGAGCATGGCCAGGGGCTGTGGACTCCATGAGATGTCATCCTTTATCGCTCCTGTGTGACTCTGCAGCCCAGAGCTGAGAGATGTTCATACATGTTCGTTTAAGGCTGATGACCCATGCGCCCGGCCTGAGCCCTGAGAAGCTGACATCCCCCAGCAGGGTGCCCTGGGTGGGCTTCTGCCTGGGTTGCATCTGAGGTAATGCCACATGGGAGGCTTTATCCCAGCTCTGCACTGCAGTGGGATGTGATGTCCTAGAGGACGGGGGTGCCCTCTTGGCCCCTCACCTTGTGTAGTGGAGCGAGGTGAACAGCTGCCACCACGGGGTCTCTCTGGAAGCCTGCTTCCTAGCGGAGCCTGCACAGGGTGGGGTGTCAGCTTTCCAGCCTCTTGACCATCCTACTCCTGTCTGCAGACAGGCCCCAAGGGGCAGCTGTAACGAAGACCTGTCCTTTCTGGGTATCCTGGGCTGCCCTCTGGGGTGGGAATTGGGGGGGGGTGCTCCCTTCTGGGCACAGTGCCTGGAAGTGTGGGTCTGGCTGACTGTGTTGACCTCTGGGTGCACCTGTGGCACCTCAGAAGTCTCACCTAACCCGGGTTGACATGGCTTACTCTTTTCTGTTTTCAGTATACAAAGTGGGACTGTTTATTCCCATTTCGTGGCTTTGAGCAGAAATAAGTCTGTCTGAGAAGACTCTGCCCTTAGTCACCAAAGATGCTCTTCTTTGTGGTTTCTACCCAATTTCTTTATCAAAAAGTTCTTGTAACCTCACAGTTGTGGGGCAGGGGTCAAAAAATCATGCTTATTATATAAAAGCTGTGGCTTATATTCCAAAGGCTGCTTTTCCAACTGGAGGGGTTTTTAACCTTTTTTCCTGCATTTTCCTGCCTAAACCAATAGGGGGACACATGTTATAGTGGAAGATACAGGCAGTCATGAGACAACAGTTTGTCACTGAAGGATGGTGGGCCCCTGGGCGCTGGTGTAAGACACTGACAGAAAATAACGGTCATGTGCCGTTTCTATGGGCCAGACTGTGTGGTGGCCAGTGCGAGAAGGATGGGTAAGTGTGGGCTGAGCTTGTGTCACAGACTTGTGTGGAGGAGGCAGGGCCTGGAGTTGGGATGGGGGAGGAATGGATTGCTGAGTTGTACCTACTTAAAATGTCTTCTGGGCGTGCCTGGGTGGCTCAGTCAGTAAAGTGTCTATCTGACTCTTGATTTCAGCTCTGGTCATGATCTCGTGGTTTCATGAGTTGAAGCCCCGTGTCAGGGATTGAGATTCTGTCTCCCTCCCTCTATCTCTGTCCCCCCTCCACTCGTGCTGTCTCTCTCTCTCTCTCTAAATAAACAAATAAACTTAAAAAAAGATTAAAAAAAGTCTTCGTCCTTTAGTTCCCCTTTCAACCACCTGTTTTGTTAAGATGGTAGAGCCCTCTTGTCCCAGAGGTTTTAAATTCGAATGCCTTCTTTTTGCTTAAAGTTGAAGATTTAAGTGACTTAAAACAGGACCTACTTATTTAGGGGGAAAAGTTTGATAGCCTATTAAAAGATGTGTGGAAGACTCCTGTTTTGGTTTCGTAGCACTGTTAAATAATGCATATCTAATGTGCATAAATAATCATGTGTCTGGAGAAATCAGGTCTGCTATAAATAGATGTTGTCAGACGATGGTGAAATGCAGTTCCTTCACTTGTGGGAACAGCCTTGGGTGGTGTTCTGCGGCTTCTACTGCTTGTGTTAACAACACAGCTGTGTGGAAGTATCGGTTTTCACTCTCAGGCTGTCGAAGCCCAGCTTCTATTTCCATATGCTCATGTGTGTCTTTGTAGAACACTCTTGGGGGAGAGTTTTCCTGTGTCATCACTTTACTTAGTCTGCCTTCAGGTGCTAGGAGCACCAGTGCTTCCCGTGTGACCCGCAAACTCTGCAGCCTCTAGCACATGGCTGGGAGGCCGAAAGATGGGCAATACCACCGTCCGTTTGTCAGGGGGAAAAATAGATAAAAATGAATGAAATAGCTCCTGAAAGAGCAGAGTTCACGCTCTTCACCAGTGATCATCTTCGGAGGATTCTGAGACCTGATATTAATATGAAAATGTGCTGTGCCCTAAGGAAACAAAAAACAAACCAAAACAAGCACAGCCACACAGTACAAGTCCTGTCACGCATTTGTCCTAGCAAAATAGTCTTGTTTTCCAAAAGCTCCTTGTTTTTGTAAAACAAACTAAAAACAACTGACTGAAGTTTATCCAGTAAATTCACGTAATCATCATTTATTCAGTGTTTTTATGTAGCCTGATGGGGCTAATTGAAATTAATAGTTTGCTTACAGATACAAACTCATTTTTATCTCTGATGTGACTTTTTTCTTCTCTACCACAAGGGGAAAAAGACCTTTTCCTATAATAGATATTCTCTAATTCATTAAAAAAAATGAAATGGCTAGCTTTTTAGGTGAAAATTATAATGTAGAATTATTTTCAGAGATTTCAAACATATTTGAGAAATTTCCTTTCAAACATATAATTTTCTTATTTGTTATCTTTTTATATGTTACTTCATGGTATCTGGAGCTTTGGGTTTTAATTTAAAACAGCATTAGTCTGTGAATCTAAAATTGATATTTATATACAATTTATACAAAATGTATAAATCAGAAAAAATGAAGTTCTTCAGAATAAATGGGGATCTTGGATTTCTGTTTGTGGGGTGTTTTCCAGATAAGTTCCATAGTGTATCTTTCTTTATATCTCTTTCTAATAGATGTGTAATGCTGTCTTGTTTAGAGGATTTCTATGCTTTGCTTTTAGCAAGGAATGTGGTCCTCTGTAACATGGACTTGATTTGGGTTAGGTAAGATTCTCGAGTTGAAAAGAAGTAGAGGAGTGGCTATGTTTAGAAGTACCTGATTCTTTTAGTGAATTTTTAACAATATATGAAAAATAATGGGCAAATCAATGCTTGAGGTATGTTGAGAACTCTTTTTCTTCAATGTGCACAGAATGTTAGGTAAACCTGAGCACTATGGGATGGATACTTACTTATTTTATCAGCATACATTTAATTTTTTTAAATTATTTTTTAGTTAATTGGTTAATTTATTTTTGAGAGAGAGAGTGCGAGCCAGTGAGCGAGCATGGAAGAGGGGCAGAGAGAGGGGGAGAAAGAGGATCCCAAGCTGGCTCTCCACTGACAGCAGATTGCCTAAGCGGGACTGGAGCTCACGAACCATGAGATCATGACCAGAGCCTAGGCCGGAAGCTCAACAGATTGAGCCACCCAGGTGCCCCTATCAGCATGCATTTTATTTTATTTTATTAAAAAAGTTTTGTTTAACCTTCATTCATTTTTGAGAGACCGAGAGAGAGCACAAGCAGGGGAGGGGCAGGGAGAGACACATACACACAGAATCTGAAGCGGGCTCCATGCTCTGCGCTGTCAGCACAGAGCCTGATGTGGGGCTCGAAACCACGAACCTCGAGATCATGACCTGAGTGAAGTCGGACTCTTAACCAACTAAGCCACCCAGACACCCTTCAGAATGCATTTTATTTTTTTTAATTAAAAAAATTTTTTTTAATTTTAATGTTTGTTTTTCAGAGAGCGAGAGTGAGTGAGCAACTGAGTGACAAAGCATGAGCAGGGTAGGGGCAGAGAGAGAGGGAGAACAGAATCCTAAGCAAGCTCCAGGTTCCAAGCTGTCAGCACAGAGTCCTATGCGGGGCTTAAACCCACAAACCATGAGATCATGACCTGAGGTGAAGTCAGTCGCTTAATTGACTGAGCCACCTAGGCGCCCCTCAGGATGCATTCTCAGGATGCCCCTCAGGATGAGAGTGTATTTAGGTACACAGTCCTTATTCAGTTTTGGTACTGGGAAGTAGGTTTAATAAGAGAAAAACCTGACAATTTTTTTTAAATCTCTGAATAATATGATTGCATTTGTCCTCCTCGGAATAGCCCTCCATAAGACTTCTAGAGTATAGGAACACATTATGTGTGCCTCTTTAGAAAGTACAGTATTTAAATAAAAAAAACAATGTAAGGATACTTGTAAAAGGGTGTGAAGGTAAAGGTGCTATGTATTCCAGGTCATCTTGTGAACCCTGGTGTTTGGGTTCTCTGATAGGAGTTTCTGAGGGTGTTCTTAAACTTCTAGGAGTGCACGGATATGTACGCTTCAGTTACATGTTGGAAAGTGACCAGTTCTTCAGTGTGTCCTGCTGGGTTAGGTCTTTCTGTGCAAACCTTAGGTCTTTGTTCAAAGGTTTTTCTGAATGTGTCATTGCTGAGGGAAGGCTGAGATCGTGCCCTGGCCTTCTCAGGCAAATGTGTACCATTCCCTGTCCTGTGGTAGCACCTGTCCGCAGGCTCACTTAAGTGCCAGGAGTGTTTCAGGTGATTCAGTTGTGTGATAACAGGGGAATACATTCGGCAATATGGTGATTTTTTTTTTTTTAAAATAAGGAATGAGGGCTGGTTCATTGTTAATGATTAAACTTTGAATCAGAAATTTCTCACTTCTCTTTCAAGCTTTTGGATTGCTTTAATTAAAAAGTGTCCTGAAATTGTAAAGCGAACTTTCATCTGTTTATCTGTGAGAATGTTAAGCTGATAATGTGTAAGCAGAATAGAAATGCAGAAATAAATTGGATTCTGAGGTTGGTATAATGCTCCATCCCAATTTCGACTTAACTGTTTTAGTCCTCACTGTTTTCCTCAATTGTCTTTTTCATAAGAAATGACATATATTCCAGAATGTAAAGATACTTTTATGCTACTATTGATTTTAGTTTTTGTATGGAAGGTCTATGAAAGGTTTTGTCTGTAAAATGGATTCTCTTCTTGGTTCAGACTGAATGGAGGAGAAGCAAGAACTTCTGCTTCACTCAAACCTCTTACTGTCCAGTGACAGGGAATTCGGAATAAAGTAAACGGGAAAGAAGCATGAAAATATGAATGGAAGCTGAGATCATGAGCATGAGTTTAGCTGCTTGGGTTGTTGATGGAGTAAGAGTCATATCTTGGTTATTAGGGATGCAGGCAGTGTTTTCTTGAAAAAATATTTTTTTTTTTTGGTAATAAATTGGTGGCATTTGAGAGTAAGAAGCCAAGATGATCAAAGGAGGGGCAGGATCATATTGTGTGCTCATGGTTGATGAACTGGGGATATATTTCATGGGTGGTTTGCTGAACAGTGTCCATATTTTCTGCTTTGTAACTCCATGTGAGCAAGGACCATGGTTGTGGTTGCAGAGGTAGTGAGAGTGGTTGTGTGTGTGTGTGTGTACACAGTGTTTTGGTGCTTGGCATATGGGTGGTAGTAAGTAGGTACTCAGTAAGTATTTGCTGAATGAATAGATGAAGGGATAAACCTGCAAGTTCATTCTGTCATGGAGAAGCAGAGATAAGCTTGTTCAGTACAGTGGCAAGGAAGAGGCCAGGATCCTGTGTCAGGAAAAGCTTCCTAAAGTCAGAACTGTCAAAGATTACTGGAGGAAGCCAGGGTAGGGAGAGAATTCAAGCAGAGTGAATATTGTAGAGGGCACTGTACGATTTTTAATGGGTAGCTAAACCAGATGATTAACTGCTATTTATATTCTGAGCCTCCATTGAATATTTGAACATCTACTGTTTCTGTAACAATGTGTGAGTCACAGGGTGATGTGTGGTGGGGGGAGATTCAGCAATGTGATATGATTAAAAAAACAAAAACAAAATTCAACTGAGTAGGGGAGCCTGGGTATCTCGGTTAAGTGTACAACTCTTGATTTCAGCTCAGGTCATGATCTTGGGGTTCGTAGGTTTGAGCCCTGTTTCAGGCTCTGCGCTGACAATGTGGAGCCTGCTTGAGATTGATTCTCTCTCTCTCTCCCTCCCTCCCTCCCTCCCTCATGTGCTCTCTCTCTCTCTCTTTCAAAATAAATAAATTAAAAAAATTTCAACTGAGTAAATTTTAAATATCTTATTGGCTTTATTTAATGATTCATGAATTGGACAGCATCCCATTCAGCAGAGAGAAACTGTAATTAAGTAAGATATTAAGTCCTGGTTTGGTGATGTGGTCTTAGCACAAGTGACTCCATTTTGGGCTTGTTGGCTTCTCTTAAAATTTGTTTTAAAAATGTTTATTTATTTTTGAAAGAGAGAGAGAGAGACAGCATGTGAGCAAGAGAGGGACAGAGAGAGAGAGAGAGGGAGACACAGAATCCGAAGTAAGGTCCAGGCTCTGAGCTGTCAGCACAGAGCCTGACGGGGGACTTGAACCCACAAACTGCGAGATCATGACATGAGCCGAAGTCAAAAGCTTAACCAACTGAGGCATCCAGTTGCCCGTCTTTTTTTTTTTTTTTTTTTTTTTTTTTTTTTTAATAGTTGAGATACCTACGTATGCTTAGGTATTCCCAATCCCATTGGGGTGGTAAAATAAAAATTAAAAAATAAAATTTAGAAAATAACAGACTATAACGAAATTCAGAATACTTAAACCATTCATTCATTCAGTAAATATTTGAATGCCAATAAACGTTGTAGGTGCCAGCATCTTTTTGGTGCTGGCGAGGACAGCAAAACCCAGGAAGGGCTGGGGTTGAGTCAGATCCTGAAGTGTTTATAGACAGGCAGTGAGGTGTGGAGTAGGAGGAGCTGGGTTACAGGACTGGTAAGGTATGCTGGGAGGCACTAGTGAATTTGGGGGAGTGGTAGCAGGTAGCAGCATCCAGAAAGGAGACTGGAGCCATATTGTGGTTGGCCTGTAATATTAGCCTTGCAATGAGGTGTGAACTATGTGATTGAGCATGGAGGGCAAGGTGTGTATGGCTCAGGTGGGTTTGAAAGTGAATGCCTCTGTCAGACAGAAATGTTGAGTAGGTGAAAAATGATGTGATCTTAGGCATGGAGAGTTTAATGTTTTGGAGATCCAACTAGAAATAACCAGTCATGGAGATACTGTAGCTCAAAAGACACTTGAAATTTTGAAATGTCCTCTGTTTCGAAATGGCTCATCTATTTGCTGCTTTAAACATACGTTAGATTAGTTTTGGGTCTATTCTTTCCTGGGTCCATTTTCTTTTAAAATAGATTCATAGGCATTTACCAGAGTGCTATTCTTCCTTTTCTGCGATGTCACTTTCTCATTTCTACATGATTGTGACTACTTTGTCACTGTTACGGGAGTGTTCTCACATGCCAGCTTCACTGGTGCAAGATGTCACTTCATATCACCAAGAGTTGTGAAAAGCTATTTTAAGTAGAGTGGAAAATTTGAGTTTTTAAAGGAGTCACTGAATTTTCAGAGAAAGCTAAGGATTTCTAAAGAATATGGACATTGGTGCATTCTGTAATGTTGGGAGTTTGTAGGTTAAACGGCTTTGGAGTTTATTCTGTTCTTTGTTTATAGGTCATTAGTGGAACGTCATTGAGCACAATAAAATCGTGTGTTAATAAGTTCATAACATTTACAAATTTTAAAAAAAGGTGCAAGAGGAATTGATTGATGATTGATTGCTCCAGGTTTATGGCTTAGAAAGGTCAGAATTTTGAGAATCCTCTGCTGTAATAATTTTTGCACCAGAAAATATAGTTGAGTACCAATATTTATAGAGAGGGCATAGTTAATACTTCAAAATGTTTTCTTTTTTATTTATTCATTATTATTATTTTTTAATTTTAAGTAAAACTCTACATCACACATGGGGCTCGAACTCATGACCCTGTGATCAAGAGTTGTATGCTTTATTGACTGAGGCAGCTAGGTACTCGTAAGATGTTTTCTTATTAAAAAAATGTTAAACTAAATCATGTTTCTTGTACATTTTATCCCTTACGATTTCATCTGAACTAAGAAGTTAAACTGCTTAAAAATAATACTTTAAGGATATCATTTTGATCTCTGCAGGCTCTCTGAATCCCTGGAATATAGTCCTTTAATCTTTCAAGGTGGCTGTCTGACCCTTTTGTGAATTTAAATTTACAAAACCCATCCTATGAAAACTGTTTCTGCAGCTCTGCTTTTGTGCTCTTTCAGTTTGTGAAACAAAACTTACGGGCCAAATTATTAGTTTATTTATAGACAAATTGAAATATACTTAAAACAGTTTCATTTTAAAAAAGTTAAATCAAAATATCAATCAGGATTAAAAATGTTTTAAATATTTGTTAGACATTTAGATAACTTAATAAACTCTATCATTCTTTGGTACCCTTGAACGGTATATTTTCTTCTTTTTCTTTGGTCTTACCCTCATTTTTTTTGAACTTTTTAATTTTTATTTCTTTTTCTCTCAGTCTCCTGACTACTCATAGAGAACTTCTTGATATTCTCAAATTTGCAACCTCCAGAGATTCAACTCTTATTAACTATTTTTCAGAGCTGGTTCTGAAATAATTTCCCAGAGGTTCCTGCCCCTTCCTGGGAGAGAATTAGTCCTTCTGTCCCAGTCAGTGGAGCAAAAGGAGAGAGGTCATAGACTCAAATGACTTTTATGTTGGTTGACTTAAAATATCAGTAGCACTGTTTCCAAGAAGAAACAATTTTTAAAGGGGGACAAATGCTTTTTGTTTTTTCCTTTCTCCCAATTTAGCTATTTGCCTTTGAAACTTAGATCCGGCTTGCAAATACACACGTACAAGTATGTGTTTGTGAGTGTGCATGTTTTCATGTTTCTGTGTTTATAAACTTTTCCTTACAGGATGGCCGAGCAGTGTATTTTTAGTGATTGCTCTCATTTTAGTAACTTGTATAAATTGGTTCATGAGAGGGTCTGCCTGACACTATAAACCTTAAGCCTCTGATGCTACATAATTTTAAAAAACAAATTTAAAATAAAACTTAACAGAGCTTTACAAGAAGATGCAAAGTGGTTTTCACACATTGACCTGAAATGGCTTACTCCATAAACTCAGAAACTTGAAACCTGAGTCCATAGACTGTTGGACAGAAAACTATTTCTTAAACCTTTTCTTTATTCTACAGGAAATGAATCTGTTTGCCCTTTTCCTGTGGTGCCATATTGTCTGAATTTTTGTTCTGTCTTACAACAGGCAGAAAGAGTAAGAAGGCCACACATTTGCTAATCCTCTTGGTGCTGTGTGGTGCTATGCTGTGGGTTGAATAATTATGATGAATTGTAAGCTGGACCAAGTGCATTTTAGAGAGTGGATTGTAATGAAATAAAACATGCTACTGGTATGCATTTGTGATATGTTGCTCTGTTCCTACAAGATATCAGATGTTGTTGAACTCGAATTTCAAGTCATAAAAGTTTTGGGACTGCTTTTTAATGAGAATAAGGTTTTATGTATCTTTGCATTTCACAAATTAGATCCAAGAAAGTGGAAAACTAAGAGCTGAATCAAAAAGAAAGCAGGGAGTCAATAGCACACATGTGCACACACACATTAATCAGGATATGCACTTTTGCTTTCCTGTGTATTGTTCACTTTACTATGTATGCTTTTATACCTTTTTATAAAAGTGCAAGACTAATTATATATTAATGATTTAAAAGGCTTGAAGTGATTGAGCAGTTGTGGGTTGGATCTGAGCATGTCTTTAAATCTAGAAAAAAAGGTTATTTTGTGTTTAGGAGTTGGAGTATAGATACATATTTATTAATATGTGTACAATAAGTAGCCTTAGTTGATTTATTGTCACCTGCGTGGGCTTAGGTTTTGTATAGTTGCTTGGAAAATTTGTACATTACCTTAAAAACTTAATTTTTATTTAAGATGAATTACTATAGTTTATTTGATTGGCTGGTCAATTACTTTATCATCTCCTTTTCAGCTTTTCTCTGGCTTAACATCGTTAGGTCATTTTGCAAGCAAATAATTTTGTGTCTTACTCTTATATTTTCCAGAATTAGAATGATACCCACCTTGACGCATTGCTATGATTAGCAATAATTGTTTCCTTTCCCCACATCCAGTACTGGACACTGGAATTAAAAAGCTTTCTGCATCTCTTATCTCATTAAACGTCTCTACTGCCCTTTGGGGGAGGAATGCTTGCCCCAGTTTTTCAGATAAGGGAATTAATCATCAGAGTTTCCCATGGCTTGCCCAAAGGAAACAGTTACTAAAAAGTTGAGTTAGGACCATGTGCACCTCTCTTGCTGTTGTCATTGTTCTGGATCCATAATGATCATTTGGGATAAGTGCATAAAGTGCTGAAAG
>CM053571.1:102901315-103095296 GCA_028646485.1 Cryptoprocta ferox
TTATTAAACCTCACCTTCATTCTGCAGGAATTTCAGAGATTTCCTTCTTGCTCTTCAGAACATACTAGAATTTATTCTCTTTTTCAACGTTTTGAGTAGATGATATGAATAGATGCATAATTAAATACATCCTGCAGTTCTTAGCTAAGAATTTCTTTTCAACTCTTGTAGACAGACATTTGTGGGTAATAGTTGTTACTTGGAAGTTCATTGTTAAAGTAGATAAAGGTCTTTAAAGCTGAAAAAAATGATTTTGGAATTCACGGATTATGGTTTGATAGGTTCTTACAGAGATGGGTGCAGGGTCTGTAAGAGAGTCACTACTTTAGAATCATAACTAAACAAATAGTAATTGACCCCAACTGGCAAATATTGGAATCATGTGTTCTTTCAAGAGCAATTATTTAAGATTAATTGCTTACTAAAGGTACAGTCAGCTTTCATGCTTACGTAGAGTGATTCCCCACCTTGGCTCACCAGAGAATCAAAAAGGGACCAGGGTGACTGGTGAAAGACAGAACCTTTCCTCATCCTGATGCCGAGACTTTGTTTTCTCCTTCTCTACTCTCCACATGTGCACCCCTACTCACCACAACTGTATCTTCCCCCACACGGAAAATTAGATTATTTCTTATTTTCCCTCAGAAGTAATGTTTTGAATCACAGTATAGTGCAAATTGTTTTTTTAAACAAGTTGTTTGTCCCAGTAAAACTTTGAGACAGTTTTAGGCAAAAACAAAACAAAACCAAAACCAAAAGGAAAAAAACACCAAAAAACACCAAAAAACACCAAAACAACAAAACCAAAAAACCCCACAAATACATAAAATGTTACATTATATAATATGTAGCAAAAGTATATATTATATAAATATAAGCAAAACCAAAAAAATATTATTTTTCTTTAAAATTTTTTTAATGTTTTTTTATTTTTGAGAGAGAGAGAGAGAGAGAGAGAGAGAGAGCTCGCGCACGCGAGCAAGTCGGGGAGGGGCAGAGAGAGAGGGGGAGACACCGAATCCGAAGTAGGCTCCAGGCTCTGAGCTGTTAGCACAGACCCTGACGCGGAGCTTGAACCCACGAACTGTGAGACCATGACCTGAGCCGAAGTCAGACGCTTAACCTACTGAGCCACCCAGGTGCCCCAAAACCAAAAAATCATTAAGAAGTTGTAAACATAGTGGAGGAGGTGCCTCTGAGTTGTGATGTCTCCGAGGTGGTTGGGTTCTTACAACAGCCTATGCTGCCCTGCTCTGCTATGATCACATGTCCAGTGCTGAGAAGAGCAAATCCTTCCAAGCTATTCTTATTCTAGTACAATCGTGAATGCCTATCAGCTACTAACTTATTCCTTCCTACAGCTTAGCAATCCAGGACTTTTTCCTTGACCATTCTGTTAGGAACCTAGAGACTTTTGGGGTTTTCAGTGTTTCCCTGATAAAGCACGTCCTTCAAATTTCTTTGACTCTGGGGGTATAAAATTTACACTATCTATATTTAAAACTCTACAGCTGGGAGCGATTTCTTATTTATATGCCTAAAGCTAGTTAAGCCCCTACTCTCTTTAGCAGTCTCTGTCTAGATTTAAGATTGAGATAATATTTTAAAAATTGCTGGTGCAAGACCCTGCTGCTCTTTGAGATTGCTGCATGAAGGGGCTCACATGCCTGTACCTTCCCTCTCCTCTGTTATTTTCCCAACTCTGGAATTGGGTTAGGCATCTGTGGTGTGAGTTCGCATTTTTTACGGGGCTTTGGAAATTTGTGTTTATGTAAGAGAAAGAAAGCTCTTATGCAGCGATGTTCAAATAACCACATTTTCCAAAAAAGGGGTAAGAACTAGGGTTAGATGAATGTTGCTTGCAAACTTGAGTGCCCCGAGTTTATCTACATTGACGTGCCAAATCTCACCTGATCCATGGTGACTCCATAGCATTTAATGTGTATTAGACACTGGGAACAAAACAATAATTGAAACAAAATTTTGTTTTTTATGGAAAGAATTAGTATTTACCATAAAGATAAAATAAAGGTTTTATCCTCTTCATTTGACATTTGAACAAGAAAAGGAACAAGAAAACCAAGATAATTCTAATGCACAAAATGAGACAATATTTTAACCTAAATAATGAGCTCTTTTTATTTGAGATAACTAAGTGAAAAATGAAATTTTATTTTGTGTCCATTTCATTGGAAAAGATCAATTTATTACACTACAGCATACATAAACGATTTTTTTGTCCTAAAAGGTGACTAAGTTATGGTATCAACCACCCTCCTTTCTTGAAATAGTTCAGATTGATAAGACTGAAAAACATCACTGTAACTGGCATTTGGAATGGCATGTGTACACATGAAAGTAAATAAGAAAATGTGGTGAAATCAACTTGAAATTTAACCAAACTGGAGACATCATGCTTTGAGGGTGCTTTATGGAATGCAGTCATATTTTGTAGTACTTTGTAGTAGATTTTAAACATCTAGTTGCCAGCAAAAATATCTTTTATTTTTAAGTTTCCAAAAGATTTCTTTAAAACTCTTAATGAACATTTAGTAAATACTTATGCCAATATTTTGCAATAGAAATTTGTGTTGTAGTACAGTAGTATTTTCAACTTATTAATCTTTGCCATGCTGTGGGAAAAACAAGTCTCTTACCCTCTCCCCTGTCCCTCAAGAATGACTGCTTAAAATTTAATCGGTGGCTGTTTTGCTTTCTTTAAAGCTAGAACAGAAGAATGAAAACAGAATTTCACAAACTGTGGTCTGAGTCTGACATCCTGATATTTTTAAGGAATATTTTGATTTTTCAAAAAATATTTATTTATTTGTTTATTATTTAGAGAGAGAGAAAGAAAGAGTGTGTGTGTGTGTGTGTACGCGCCCAAGTGGGCAGAGAGAGAGGGAGACACAAAATCAGAAGCAGGTTCCAGGCTCCGAGCTTTCATGACAGAAACCACATAGGGCTGAAACTCATGAAACCAAGGCTCATGAAACCAGAGCCAAAGTTGGACACTTAACCAACTGAGCCACCCAGGCGCCCCAGGAATATTTTAAGCCTAAGAAGTTCTTATAGTTCCTGAACTGTAGAACTCTAACCTCAAGTTTAGTGTTTTTGGATAAGCAAATTAATAATAATGATAGTATCCTTTACTATGTGTCCACTATTTGCATAACTCTGCCCTAGGTGTTTTAAACACTGCTGACTTTAAAGGCAAACAGCCCAAACTAGTTCAATTATAAAGAAACTAAAGCCCAGAGAGTCTCCTTACCAGGATGCCCCATATCCGATGTGCCAGTATTAGGATAAAAGCCTATATCTGAACTTGTTTTAAAGCCCATTGTCCTTTTACTGCCCTCATCTGCCTTCAGAAGGACTTCTTGGAGAGGCTAATCTTACCTTTATCATGCCTGAGATTACTTAGTCTTCATTCTTGAGTTTTTCTGGTCTCTCTTAAAGCCAGAGAGTGAAGAACTTTAATACAGGATACAGTGAAATGTGTATTTGTGTAAATGGGTCACAGAGTTTAGAAAAATCTTGGAGAAGCCCATCTAAGTTCATTTTTGCATAACAGAAGTGACTGTATACTATATTATTAAGGCTTTCTAGAAGTTGGAAATAGTTGGAGTTTAAATGTACTAGTCATTAAATTAAGCATAAGTTGTGGGTCATTTCAAAGACATTGTTTTAACAAATTGATTACACACATATTAGGGCCTTCAAATAGCATGCTTTGATTAAACAGAAAGTCTTTACTAAGAACATGTCTCTGTGCTCTGTATTGTCCTTAGGACACAGGACTGACTGACAAAGCAATAAACCTTTTTTTTTCCTTTGCTCTCTGTGAGGTAGAAAAGGAAGGTATAGTCTGAGTGCTTGGGAAGAGGCATGAGTCATAATTGTAGGCTATAATAAATGTAAATCCATGAAGAATGGTTTAGCTTCAAACAGCTGAGTAGCAGAAGCTTGTAAAACCGTGCTCCAATATTCCTTTCTGGAGCTCAGATCATTGAAGAATTATCCATCTTTTTTAGCCCTGAGATTTCTAAGGCTTCTCAAAATCTCTGTCTCTTGGCTTCTAGCAAAATAAATAAATAAATAAATAAATAAATAAAAATAGTATCAAGTTTTAGGTGACAGAAATGAATTCCTGAATAAGTTAAACTTTTTTCAGTTTTTACTAAATTTAAATAATAATGCTCATACAAATGATAGCTCAGGTCTTTACTTCGTCAGTGGTACTGAACTAACATTCTAAATTCGAAATGGCAGGCTCTCTGTTCCCCTGTCTGGGTAATCGCTGATAAAACATTAATCATCTCAAGGTTCTATTCAAGTCCATTGATGGAAATTGTGAAATGTAATTTAGCTTGAGGAATTGAATTAATGTTTTCTAATAGCTCTGAGCTATTCAGTGATTTATAGGTTCCAATGCTGGAAGGTGTATGTGTGTGTGCACATACTAGTTAATCTAAAGATGTGATTACAAATAATACACATTCTGTATCGTAACTGTGTATTAATGCTATGGTGAATATCAGTATGGTTTATTTGTGTCTGTCATTGTAACATTTATTGGTTTATATATCCAGTAAAAAGGCAGTGTCGATTAAGAACTATTTATTGAATTTAAAAAAAAGCTTTAAATATATATGCATGTATGTGTATATATGCATATGTATGTATATGTATATATGCACCTAATATTTTACTTTCCAGCAAGTTCAGAATTTATTCTAATTTTATTACTTAGGCTGTGAACCTCTATCGTGCACACATTAGTTTTGCCATTGATCATTTCCCTCTTTTACTGCTCTTTTATTATCTCTCTACCCCATAGCATTTTGCCTCAAATTCACATTAATAACATAATCACGTCTTTCTCACTCTCCATTTCTTTTAAAAAGTTACAGTAGGATGCAACTTCCATTTGTCTTTCATTTTATTCACCTTTGCATCTATAGGATCAGGGCAGTTTCTAGCCTCGGGGTAAGTATTCAGTTACCATTTATGGAATGAGTATAATGGAAATGGGAAGAAGGAAGAAGCAGTGTCCCAGGATCCCAGGGAAATCTAATTCTGACACTGTCTTTTTTGTGTTACTTTGGGCCAGTTTCATCTCTTGAGACTTAGTTCATTATTTGCAAAATACACATTTTTATACTTCTGTCACTGAGTTGAGAGAGTTAAAAGTGATTACATATGTGTTGCCTAGAACATGGTAGACTTGCATAAGAGGCTTTATTGAATGTTATATGGAACATTTTAATGGAAAGCTAATGGAATAGAATGCATCCTAGTATTACAATTTGGTAGAAGGGATACATCAGTTACTCAATCCATGTTGTAACTTTTATCCTTATCTTAGTTGCCATCCAGAGAGATAAAATTGATATCTCAGGTGATTCAGAGTAGAGAGGTTCACCTCTTGTTGTCATGGAATTTGTCACGTCAGTTCTATTCCAGGTAATAGAATACAGACACGTTCCAGCTAGTATGAACAAAGAGTGAGTGTATAATGCTTCGCTGGGAGTAGTGCATTATAAATCTTGGAGAATAAGTCGGGTCATCGTGGAGAGCCTTGAACTGAGGATAAGGATTTTTTTTTTTCTTAACTTGGTGGATAGTCTGGGGTTCCTAAAGGTTGGGTCTGTTGTAGGACTAAAAGCTAGAACAAGAAAGTTTGGAATCTGAGAGCGAATAACTTAATTATGATGTTGCTGACTGGAGTATTTTGGAAATCTTGTCCCCGTGTGTCCAGGTCATTGCTAATCTTTCCCTGGACACAGTGACCCTATGGTGTTTCTGTTCCTGTTACCATCCACTTCATCTTATGCCGACTGTAACATAGAGTACAGTTTCTTGTAATTGTTACTATATTGTCTTGTCCTCTAAGCAGGCACATTAAGATTTGAAGCTTGGTCACACTGAGTTGAGAAACTCCTAACCCTGTCTCAAACTCCCTCAGCTTACCTTACTCACCTAACACTTTAGCCACAGGGGATTTCTTTTTGCTCTTTGAGCCTACCAAGTTCATTTCTAGAGTAGGACCTTTTACTAGTTTGTCTTGCTGCTAACAACTCTATTTCCTCAACTTTGAACCATGATCTCCTCCTTGTCTTGGGGCTTGCCTTTAGTCTTGACCCTCAGAGACATCTTTCCTGATCAACAAGTAATTCTCTGTCACTTTCTTCTTTTTAAAGTCTTACTTTACTGACACCAACTTATTAGTGTCATGTGAACTCATGAGAGTAGCATCTTTGTTTGGCTCACTGTGATATCCCCTGTGTGTAGAATGTTTGACATATGGTAGATGCTCAAATGTGGGTTGGATGAGAGAGTGAATGAAGACATTTACACTTCCTTTTCTGTTTCCTTCTCCTACCTCACCCCATTTACATTTAATAAAAAAAAAACCCAGAAAGATCACATTTATTAATTATAAACATTTGCTGAATACTAGGTAATAGGGAGCCTTTGGGCACATATAGAGATAAAGTAAGATTTATTTATTCTTTGAAAGAAGGTCCAGGCTCAGAAATGCGTATTTCATTACTGGAGGTGGATGAAAGAAGTGGAGTGTGGTAAGGGGCTTGGGGACAGGCTTGTCCTCATGATTGGGGCTGGGGTCCTTGGGGTCAAGACAGGACAATAGTGTGTGGGCTATCTTCTTCTCCTTCCGGTCTCTGTTTTGCAGCTGTCCTGTCAATGCACACCCATCTCTGGGAGCAGTAGTTTTCAGTGGCTTTTAGGTCTGTAGTGGCAGAGGGAGGGAGGAAGGGAGGGAGATTTAATAAATGATCACAGTAATGACAGAAAGAGTTGCTTTTAGGCACCTGGGTACTCTGCCTGAAGTATCTTGCCCTAATCTAGATATTCATAGATGCAGGGTTTAAAGATTAGCTCAAGTACATTTTAAAGGGGCTGGATTTCTGAAGGAGAGAATGTAGGGACACATCTAGACTCTGAGGACATTCCCATTTATGGTTTCTGCTTTTGGGAACCATTTTAGGAATGATTTTCTTTGTGAACCAGGAAGAGTCTAAATTTGATCCTTGTTGGTCAGGGATGCTTAGTGATTTTCTCGATAACAACGACTTCTTGTTTGGCTAACAAAAAAATCAAAGTTAGTGTTTCCCTTGCTCTTCTTTAGTTGAGTTTCCAACTACAACACCCCTCCCCCTCAATTTTAAAATTATAAGTAACAGAATTATACTATGACTCAATGAAAATATAGTCAAGTATGTATTATTCATGATCATAATTTTCAAATAGATGATTGTATCTTTTCTTTCTGCTGTTCCCCAAGGGGAAAATTGGAAACTAGGGAAAAACAGAGAAGTCACCTGGGCAGCACCTCATGTATTTTAAAAATAAAATAGATACAAAAACATATTTGATTTCTTACAATTTCTAGGACTCATTTAGTGGACGTTTGGAGCCTTGATCCTCCTTTAGCACTAATTGTAAATTAGATTTGGAAAATGGTTGATGAGTAGTCCCAGTTGCCATGAGCATATGAACCCCTCTGGCTAATGTTACCCACTGCCCATCTGCAGTGAGAGAGAGTAGCTTAACAGAAGATTTGAGAATGGTGTTCTGCTGATTGTTTTTCATATAAGCTATAATTATATCTGTGTTAGTACAACCTGAGTGAGAATGGCTGTTGGCTTTTCATGGAAAAATAAGTGTATGGAATTTCATAAGTTGATGTATACGTTTTGTAAGTGAATGAAACGATTCTGGTTGGGTGATGTTTACGATTTGTCTAAATAGTGGAAATAAATGTTAGTATTGGGCCATCTTAAGATGACTTCATGTCATTTTTCTGCTTTCTTCCGCTTACAGTTTCTAGGTGCTTAGCCATAGGAATTATGAGGAAATAATCTATACTGCTGTATTGACATATTACTCCTGTGCATGGAATCACTTGGGGATTCTGATGTCAGGACAGTTGGAGAATTTTCAAAAACCACACTTGATACCATTTCCCCCTTAATGGAATTGTGAATTGAAAGTTGACAAACAGTTCGTGGATATTGCCAGAAAGAGAAAGAAACTATATTTTGATTTGCTTTGGTTCTTTTTGAAATGTATTTGTATTGGTTTGCTAGGGTAGCTACAATAAAGTTCCTCAGATCAGGTGACTTAAACAGCAGACTCCTACTTCCTCACAGTTCTGGAGACTGGAAGTCTGAGATCAAAGTGTTGGTAGAGTTGTTGCTTCCAAGGCCTCTCTCCTTGGCTTGTACATGGCCATGTTGTCTCACGTGGTCTTCCCTCTGAGGGTGTCTGTGTCCCAGTCTCGTCTTCTTAAAATCCTGCACCAGTGATGCAGGATTAGGGCTCATCCTAACAACCATGTTAATTTAATTTCCTCTTTAAAGGTGCCCTTCTCCAAATACATCATATTCAGAAGCACTGGAAGTTAAGACTTCAACATAATGAATTTTGGGGTGGGGGAGGGGGGCAAAGAAATAGCCTTTAATAGTACTGCCCTTTTTCTTAAGTGATTTAAAAGTCTTACTAAATAAATTTAAGGGAAGGATAGACCAAACTTTTTATATTGATTTCTATAAAACAAAGTACTTCAATAGTTACTGTTTAAGCTCACAGTATTTTTGAACATTTGTCATTTACCCTGCACAGCATGGTATTTTTGAAAGTTCTTTGTATTTTAATATAGAATTACTTCCAGTACAGAGGTATTCCTCTGACTCTAACCTGCATGTTAATATCATAGGGATTTTGTTGAAATATAAATTTCAATTCAATAGGTTTTGCATGGAACCTGGGAACCAGCATCCAACACGTTCTCTAGGTGATACTGATGCTTCTGACCCTCACAGTACATGTTGAGAAGCAGGACCAGGATGACTGCACAGTTTGCAGGTCCTAGTACAGAATGAAAATGTGGGGCTCTTGCTCAAAAATTATTAAGAATTTTGACTACACAGCAGAGCCCTGAACCAAGTTGGTATATACCATTGGCAAGCCTACGGAGCCAGTCCTGAGCTGGTATCAGAGTGCTAATGGAAATAATCTTAGGGTACTTATTCACACTCATTTGTAAAATGATTACTTTTATGGGCCAGTGATAAAATCCTTATACTTCTAACTAATCATGGTTTTACATAGTGTTTGCACAAAGCTTCCTCTCAGAACATGGGGAAGTATTAGCATGCAGGAGCTATAAATAAAGTAAGTTGCTCCTGTCACTCTAATTATCTTTGTGTATGAAACAGAATATTACCAGCAACACCACAGTGGTTATTATATATAACTTGTCCTTCCTTTGGAAAGTTTTAAAGGAATCTAGGTCATGACACATGAATTCCTCTGCCAAATGATGACGATTCTTCTTTGTTCTTGAGAGAACACTGTACTTGCTTCTTAATGGTACTATTTAACTCTGGGAGCAAAATTGATTTCATTTTTCTGAAGTGAAAATCATTATCATAATAAGACAGACATGGATTTTAAAATGCTTGGGTTACACATACCACATAGATTTGTCAATTTTTTCTGTGTAGAAAACACGCACACTGATGTACTGAGTCATACATCTTTGGACTTGTTTCCCCATTTTCCTGCTTTCTTCCTCCCTCCCTTCTCTTACCTTAGGGGAACTGTGCAGGCATATAATTCTGGAAGCCAAGGAAATGTTTTTCATTTAAGATTAGCCCAAGGAGAAATTTGAGGTATGATGAAAATGGTCTGAGGTCTATTCCTGCTCATCCTACTAGATTGCCTCTTGGTGCTTTTCCAACTCCTTGATACTAAGTTCCTTTAATCAAGTAATTATTTCAAAGAAATGATCAGGTTTCCATAGGGTCATTACTTCTTTTATATTCTTGGTTCCATCTACCTTATTTCTCATATCTTCATTTCCAGGTGTCCTATTTCTGTATCCTTCAGTTGGGGCTGAAAATGAATCTGTATTGAAGTAGTAATTGTTACTTGATAATAATAATCTATTTTCCTGTCATGAACATTTGAATATCATGGGATTTTAGGGAAGATAGCTGTGTGTGTGTGTGTGTGTGTGTGTGTGTGTGTGTGTGTGTGTGTGTTTTAATTCTGATAGACATCTTGTGGAGGATTCTGATTTTCTCAGTCGGGAATTTTTGAATAAATGATATATTAACACATTTCAAAATTTAAAAGTTGTAAGTAACACTGCTATCTCCAAGCCATTCATTTCCTTTCTTAGAGGGACTTAGGTGTGTTTGTGGTTGTGTGTGCGTGTGCGTGTGCCTGTATGGCTGTCCATCCATCTGTCTCCTAAAGTTAGTTTAGGCTTAAATGAACAAAAGTGAGCAACCCTCCCCTCATTTCATACGAACAACAAAGTGTTTTCGCTGTTAAACACCTTGTAAAAAATTATATAATGTTGTGGAATTTTACAAAAGGCAAAAACCTTCAGGGCTTTAAGCAATGAAGGGAGAGCAATTTGAATGATAGGAGGTATATGTGGTCAGTGATCTGAATTCATACCCATAGGCCATGGTCATCTTCTCTTACTTCCCATAGAGTTGGTTATATCTGTAGTCTTTCAGTTTTCAGAGTTTTGCCAAAAAAAAGAAATATTAGGAAAAAGTGATGGGTTTTAGTACTAGAAATAATAAAGAATTAGCAGGGGAAATTTAGTAGATTGTTTTTAAGAAGAAAAATTAGCATCCGGTTAGTTTAATTTCAATTCCTAATAGACTGATGAAATAACATTATCAAGAACGCGTAAACATCTATAAGATAATGGAAACAGGACCAAAGACTTTAAAGTAGTAATCATCATACAAAAACCTGATTGCCTTCCTTGATAGCTTTATAGAATTACTTGATTAAAAAAAAGGCTATAGATGTTAAATATCATGATTTTGAGAAAGCAGTTTTTTGAAATCTCACATACCAAATTAACTGAGTTGGATAAAGAAATTGTAAATGTTTAATAAATTGTCCAAAGAGGTAATGATTATTGAAAACATATCAAATTGAAGAGAACCTCAAGATAATGTGTATATATTTGTTAATGATCTGGAAGAATTAGGTAAGCAATATATTAATGAAATCTACAGAATATGGAGAATCGGGTATCTTTTGTTTGTTTTACTGTGAGTGCTCATGAGAATGAAGCCCTACAGTCAAACATGCAAGGTTAGTATAAAAGCAAAAGGTGAAATAGACTGCTTTGCAAAAAGCTATCTACTGTATCTGGAGAGAACTCATCAAATCCGTGGGATCAAGGGAGGAGAAAACCTAGTCACCAGAGGACTATATTAGGAGATGGGTAGTAAAATGACAATCCCAAGCATTGATTATTATGTGAATTAGGTATAATCTTGAAGTACAATTAACGTAAGTTTTTTAGTATATTTGATAAATGAGTAGTAATCTAGGAATACTGTTATATATTTTATCAGCTTAGTTACCTACCTGTCATTAGATGGCATCATGACTGAGCAAACCAACAACTACTGCAAAATGAAGGTGGAAATAAACAGAGAAAGTAAAGAAAAATTAGACATACATTGTAGAGACACACATGAAAATTTGTTGAGCTACATGACATTTGTTTTCATGTGGATTTAGGATATTCAACTTCTTGATTACTTCGGCACCATGTAGCTCTCTTTCTTAAGTACTGAACACAAATGCTGTGAAGAGATGAAGTGGGGCCAAGGAACTAGCATCTGAATGCATGTACATTGAATGCACGTACATAGATACTGTCTCTATTTTACACGTTTAGGCTTAAGCTTACAGAAGTTGCAATGTCTTATTAAATGTGTTCAAGATAGTAAGTGACTGAGATGGAATTGAAACCCATGGGTCTTTGTTCTAAGCACAAAGCACTTTCTTCCTCTACACTGGAAAAAACTTTGCATTGGAGTATTCTTCATTTTAGGAAGCAGTCAGGGATATTGTGTCTACATGGGCAAAGAGGAGGATAAGATTTCAAGTCTCTAAAGAAATGATGGGTTGCCCTTTTTACTTAAAGAGCCTCACATCCACAAATGAATGTTAATTTGGACCAAGAAGAAATAATAACTTGAAAAATAATTTAAAAAGTGAGTGAACTTGCCAAGCATCTTCATGTCTTTAAAGTTATTTATCAAGCATAGGTTTTATAACCTGAGTGATACTAAGAATTTGTCATACTGTATGAGTTATGTATTCTAAAGGCTCTAATAAGTAAAAGATCTAGAAATCGTGTTATCAGTATGAATTGAAGAAGTGGAGATGAAGGAATTAAAATTAGTCCCTAATTTACATGGATTAAAAAAACATTAACTTTATAGAAACTTTTGGAAAATTAAAGTGATAAGAAATTGCAAAGTTTGTTCTCCTGGTAGGGAAAATGTTCTGTTTTCCCTTCTTGATTATTTTAACAGAGAATCAATACTAATATCTTTTGTATTGTATTTAAGTGTTTACAAAGCGGATTTACATATATACTCATATTTCATCTCTGCATGGCCTCTGGAAGATAAGGTTTCTTAATTATGCTTTTAAGGTTTATTTCTTAACTCTAAGAGCAGATTGATGGAGCTCTGTTTCCTTAATTTAGAGGGTTTGGCTGATTAACTGTTTGGTGGAACATTCAAGAACGCAGAGGGAAAGAAGTGACAAGGATTCTAAATAATAAAAACGCCTCCTGAAATGATTCCCATTCATTTTTCAAAAGCCTGAAAGCAGAACAAAACCCACAGATAACAATGAAAGCAGGGAGTGTGTGTGTGTGTCTCTTATTCTATCACTTAGAGTAGCAGTTTTCTTGACTGTTTAAATTTTGAGACTAGAATACTTTGGGTGTCTCTTTTGCAAGGACAACTTTATATTTTATGCTTAGTTATGTTGTTTTACTGGCATATGCCTAAACTTGATTTAAATTTAATAACATTAAGGGGAAAACTAAGATCTTATTTTTATAAATATTTTTTGGTAAATCTTTTACCTGATTAGTTAGGAGGAAGTATGGCAGTATATAAGCCCAAATCCTCCAGATAATACCAGATAATAATAACAGTTGCTTAAACAGACTAAAAGTTTATTGCTCTCTTACATAAATGAAGCAGCCAGCAGTCCAGTGCGGGTATGTATGAGAACCGGTGTCAGAGAACCAAATACCTTCCTCACTTCGCTGTCATCCTTAGCACATGGCCTAATGGTCAAAGGGGGCTGCCTGAGTGTCAACCATCAGGTTCACATGCCAGACAGCCATAAGGAGGGAAGAAAAAGGGCACCTGGTTTTCCTTTTAGGTTGGTTTTGTGACGTGCCACACAGCATTCTTGTTTTTATCATGTTCTGGTTGTAGGGCTAATGTGAAAACAGCTTGTTGCAAGGCAAGTGCATGACTACTTAGATAAAAATCAGGGTTTCCTTAGTGAGGAGGAAGAGGAGAACGGATGTTGGTGTAAGCATGTCTCAGTCTCTGTCACATACAGTGTATAACACGACAGGTTAGCAGCGAGAATGCTTCAGTACAATCAGTTCATTTGTTTTGTGCAGTATCAGTTGGTGTAAAATGGTGAAGATTTGGTGACTACTCTTCTGTATAGATGCCTTTATATTAGAATAATCACTTAAACAAGTGAATAAAAGAGGATATTGAAGAGTATATTTGTTCTAACAAGTCATGTTCTAACCAGTAACCTGACACTAGCTTTCTGCACTGCTTCGGACTTCCATATTATTTCCAAAGTCTTATAGAGGAAATGTAAGTAACTTGATGCTAGAACAGTTTTCTATGTGATTTTCCCCTCTTATTCTTCAATAGAACTAAAAATTGCCTGGAGAACAATGGGCAAAATGCCAGCTCACCATTTTTTTAAGGGTCTCAGATTTGGCTTTAGCGAATAGAAGAAAATTCTAGAAACATTCTTAGGAAAGTTATTATTTCTTTCAAATGTGATCTGGGACAGCAAAGGACAATATGTTTTATAGCACAACTTTTAAGACAACTGAATTGGCAATAAATTCACGTAATGAAACTTCTAGTAAGTCTTTATATTTCTACTGGGGAATTCCTTGGTTCTTGGTGTAAATTTTTAAATAGTTAATATCAGCATTTTATTCTTTATATTCCTTCAGTTGTAGAGCCAATGTGAAAACAGCTTGCTGTGTTATGAAGAGTGCCTTGTAGGTAGCCAATGAATCAACTCGTGCTTGTTTAGGTTGTCAAGCATGCTAAATAGTAGTTTTTAACTTGAGGGATTGCCCATAATGTTATTGCGAGATTCTATTTCTCATCCATAACCAGCAAAATCCCTCCTTTCCACCACTGCCTCTTATCACTAGCATGTCTGGTTCGTTCCCACAGTCTGCTTTTATCAGGTTCAGCTCTGCATCAGGAGAGAGCAAGTCCTGTTTTCTCAAAGACCTGGATGTTCATTCTAGATTTCCTATTAAAGTACAATGTGTAAAATCAGATGAATGGATGTGTCTTCTGAGTCCTCAGTATCTTTACATTTAAAACAAGAGGTTGAGCTAAAATACTATTTTTTCTTCTACTTCTGAAATTCTAAGCCTCTGTGCAATGGCTTTCAAAAAAATAAGCTATAAAAAATTCTAGAACATATTTCCCCAAGAACCCCACATAAATGTTAATGTATATTTAAGGATACTATATTTAAGAAATGCAATGATTATTAACTTTTTAAAAGGAATCTAAATGAAGAAATGCTTGATACTGAGTATATATTATGAGTTCAAGTACATAAGCTATTTTTTTAACATGATACCTAGATTTTGTGGGGGAAAAAGTTGAAACAGAAAAATGCTACGTTTACACTCTAGTCATGTTGTACATTTTCTTTTAGAAATTAAATGATAAATGTGTTAGATCATGTGAGTCAGAAAAGACAGAGTGGAGGAGTTACCTTATGAGTCAGAAAATTATATCAGTCTCCTTGATAACATTCAATTTTATTTATATTCAAGTAGTATGTATATCATTTTTTAAGTTTATTTATTTTGAGAGTGAGAGAGCACATGAGCAAGGGAGGGGCAGAGCAAGAGAGGGTGAGAGAGAATCCCAAGCAGGCTCCCATGCTGTCAGCACAGAGCCCAACGTGGGGCTCGATCCCATGAACTGCAAGATCATGACCTGAGCCGAAATCAAGAGTCGGACACTTAACCAGCTGAACCACCCAGGTGCCCCTGTAGGTGTATCATTTTATTGCAGCTGTCATTGTTCTGAAGTTATGGAAAGTGTCCTGAACACATTGTAAATGGCTTTACTACTGTAATCTTTGTTTACTTTTTGAACTGTGATATAACTATGTGCCCATGCTTGATCATGACTTCAAGGTTAAGGAATTTGAGAATGACAGATTCCAGGTCTTTCAAATAGTTTTTAAGGAGAATAGCCAGGGTTAGAAAAAGGAAGGGGAATAGATACAATTTTTATTTTATTTTTAAAGTTTATTTATATTTGAGAGAGAGAGGAATCCCAAGCAGGCTCCATGCTGTCAGCACAGAGCCAGATGTGGGCTCTATCTCAGGAACCGTGAGATGATGATCAGAGCTGAGATCAAGAGTCAGATGCTTAACCAACTGAGCCACCCCGGTGCCCCTAGATACAACTTTTTAAAAAGAAATTTTATTTTATAATTTTTCGCAAACAGATTGAAGCATTGTTTGAGATTTTATCAAGAATGTTTAATTGGGAGATTTGAAGTTAACTTCTTTAATGAAAATGATAACTACAATTTAGTGCCTACTGTCTGGCAATTAATTAGCCTTTTTGCATGTTTTTTTTTTCATTTAATCTTTACAAAAACTGTGAATTAGAACACCTGTTTCACAGGTGAGGCAACCAGGGCCATCCAGGGTAGGCTGTGGAAAGGCCGAGTGGTACAGCACAGCAGGTTCGACTCACTTCTCTGAGAGGGTACTCAGGGATGTCAGGACTTAGTGAAGGGGATATTACTAAAGTGGTTTAATAATTTATTTTGCTTTCTTGCTTAGTCAGATCTCTTGAAGTTGTATATGCTTAGCACATTTTCCCCTTTCCTTCTATCTCAGTACCTCTCCCTATGAATAGTATAAATTCAGCCTAAACTGATTCCGAAAAATCAGAAAATAAAAATTGTTCCCATGTAAAGTCTGATTAGTGTATGTAATTTAGTACATACCAGTACTCTTAGAAATGTAAGGTATGTGTGTTACCTCAGGAATTGAGTGCGTTTGAAAAGTTGGAAACGTTGACTGTAAGTGGGTAGACACAGGCTTTGTACACAGAGAATCTAGGTTTGAATCCTGCCTCCACCAAGTACTTGATATGAGAGCCCCAGAGTCTTGGTTACTTCATATGTTAAATGGGGTACTAGAACTCACCTTGGAGTTGTCAGGTCAAAATATGATCATGGATCTGAATGACAAGCATAGCACTTGGAAAAGCGTTAGTTGCTCTTATTTTTAAAAATGTATTATTTGATAATTTTATTGTTCTTTGCCATGGGAATACCTTCTCATTTGATTTAAGACCAATGGCATGTTTTAAGAATTTTTATTTTTAACTTTTTGAGAAAGAGAACACACACAAGACAGGGAGAGGGAGAGAGAGGGGAGGAGACAGAGAGTGAATATGTGTGCATACAAGCCAGTGGAGGAGAGAGGGTGGGGAGAGGGAGGGAGGCGGGGAGAGAGAGAAAAAGGTCTCAAGCAAGCTCCATGCTTAGTGCATAGCCTGACATGGGGCTCCATCCCATGACCCTGGGATCACGACCTGAGTTGAAATGAAGAGTTAGATGCTTACCCAACTGAGACCCATAGGTGCCCTTGAGAATTTTTAAATAAGAAATAAAAATTTACCCAATACTGGGAATATTTTATAGCTTGACTATTAAAAAAAATCTGTTGAATCCCTCTCAATAGAATTTTTTTTGGTGTGCCCAATATGATTGTTTAAAATCTTTTTCCTTTTAAAATTTTTTTCAAGGATTTCTGTGCTTTTTTTAAATTACACAATAGTTTAAGTATTCTGAGGTGGTGTTTAATTTTTCAAAAAGTTTATTCTGGGGGCACCTGAGTGGCTCAGTCAATTAAGTGTCTCACTCTTGATTTCAACTCAGATCATGACCTCGTAGTTTGTGAGTTCAAATCCCATGTTGGGCTACACACTGACAGTGTGGAGCATGCTTGGGATTCTCTCTCTCCCTGTCTCTCTGCCCCTACCTCCCAAAAATAAATAAATAAACTTTAAAAAAAGAGTTTATTCTGGTGTCAATTGACACATTAAATAAATGATTTATATCCCTGAACAGCATAACACTCTGAGTTAAAAAAACTTTAAAAAATATATAGTTTTTCTGGTAGTTCTATGGAGTTTTTATTGGGAAAAATTATTTCTCATTCTTGTCGTGCAGGCAGGGAAGATAAGTCATGATACTCATAAACGAGTGATGGATTTGGGCAGAGAAGGAGAAGGGTATGAGGAGAAAAACTTATCCTTGATTCTCTCTCAAATTGGATTAATTCTCCTGTGCTCTGTGGTGTTCAACAGCATGGCCAGCCATTGAAATGTTTTTAATTTTTTGGGGCTCCTGGGTGGCTCAGTCGGTTAAGTGTCTGACTTCGGCTTAGGTCATGATCTCACAGTCCGTAGGTTCAAGCCCCACGTCGGGCTCAGTGCTGACAGCTCAGAGCCTGGAGCCTGCTTCAGATTCTGTGTCTCTCTCTCTGCCCCTCCCCCACTCGCTCTCTGTCTCTGTCTCTCAAAATAAAATAATAAAGACATAAAAAAAATTAAAAAAAGAAACATTTTTAATTTTGATTCTGGGTTGTCATATAGTTCAGTGCATGTGACTAGAAAGGTCTCTTGGGCAAAGATGCTAATTTAAGAATGTTGTCAGTCTAAATGCTCCTAAGAGGATTGAACAAATTCCGCAGCAAATAAATGGACATGTTTGGAAGGTCCCCCCCCCCCCCCCGCCAAGTCATTTCCAGAAAACACACATGAATCATTTGCTAAACTAAAGGCACAGGTGTATTAATGAGTCCAGCTCACATGAATGGCCAGTCACTGAAGGAACTTCCTCAACAGGCGTGGGTTCAGCTGTATGAGCTGCGCACTAAGTTTAATTAGAATTTATTTACAGCTAGAAACTGCTCCTGGTTTTCTCTCCAAAGTCAGTAATGAAGCATTTCTCCTTGCCTCGTCATTAGTATTCAGAGCTCCATTAGCCTGCAGTTCAAACTCTTTCCCTTGTTTTTGTCAGAGAAGATGATGGAGCAAGGTTGCTTAGGAACACTTAGCCACACTCGCAACGGGAATTATCAATCTGTTCTGTACGTTCACCTCCACACACAGGGGAGAAAATTGAGTTTTGCTGCTGACAACATTAATTGATTGCAAGTTGTTTTAGTGGGAGTATGATGTTGAAAACTAGATTTCCTTTCATTTTTATGCATTAGATGCAGAGAAATCATACACTAACACATTCCACGGTAACTAAAATTATCATAGAGGTATCTAAATTTGGATTTGTATGTCTTAGTATTCAGATCTTGACACTGGTCAGCTTATAGGATTATCTTTGGGTTTGGAGCCTGTTTCTGTAGTGATTTCTTTGGTTTCCAATAAATACACACAGCCGTCTCCTTCAATAGTGTTCTGATTAGTGCAGTCAGGGAGAGGCACATGAAGCTGGGGGGTAGATAGAGGGGTGAAATGGAAACGAGCACCATCTGGTCACCTCCTACCAAAAGATGCTTTTTTTCTGTTTCTTCCCCCTGCCCCCCAGCTTCTTGTAAGATCGTTGTCTTAAAAAATGACTTGCCCTAAAATGTAAAGTAATGAATGCAGTGTGTGTCCATGGATGATTTCATCTGACTTGAATTCATTTTTAGAGATACTCAGATTTGACTGTTTATGAGTTCTTAAAAGCTGAAACAAATGAGAACACTCCTGATGAGAGAAAGTTAGACAGGCAAACAAACAAAATACCTCCCTGAGGAAGGAATGGTAGACTTGGGGTGAGGAAGAGAGGCCAGAGGCAAGCAAGCAGTAGTGTTTTGTTTGGGATCTGTAGCTCTGGTCCTCGATAACACCTAAGCCAGCCTGTGTATGTGTAGTGTCTTTTGCAATAACTTATTTTATTAATTACCAATTGAAATTAATTGATCAAGATTTAGGGGGGAGGCCTTACCTTTTACTCTTGTCAAACATCTTTAATACTGATTCTTACTTATTCAAGACGACACATGAAAATCACCTGCAGAGCTTGAAAAAGCAATGCTCATTCCCTACTTTGCTCTTTACAGATTCTGATTTAAGAATAGGAAGCCACCTCAGCTTTCCTAGGCCTACACTTATTTACCTACTGGGAAAGACCCAAATACCTGAATGTTTACAAGCACCATGATGCTCAGCCCTAATGGAAAAGCATTGCTCCTTTAAGTTAGGAGGTCTTAAGTTATAAGTTCTTGAGTCTGGCCTGGGATTTCAGATTGCACAAAATTACATGGAGTTTGCCTTTGTGTATAAAAGTAGAAGATGGAATCCAAAATCACATCTCTGTGTACCAAAGCTTTTCATTAAAGTCGATTTTAAGGGAACAAGAAAAAGTCTACTGCTTTACTGACTATGCCGTAAGAGTTTAAAGTCTATTGGAGAGTATATACGAGATCTCATAACAGATATTCTGGGATGTTGAATTTGATTTGTTAAAAATGTGTGCATTCTCAGAATTTTGCTTCTTTTAAAACATTGAAGTCATCTTTTTCATTTTATGAACATGTTCATACATAAGGAGTCTTGTAGGAACTGTTCTGGATAAAATGATTAGTGTCAGTGGTACCAGAATGACTGATGGCTCTGAATGGGTTGTCTAGGAACTTAGCTGTTGGTTGCTGGCAGTCTTTGAAAATGTTTTATTCTGAAGTTCATAGCAGTCCTCTAGGCTCATCACGTTTCTGTCCTAAGAGAATATTTGTCCCTATGGGAGGGACCAGGGAGCATCCAAGCCTTGGTTCTGTTATTCCCTGTCTAAAGGTAGCACTGGCATAAATACTGTATTCTTGGAGTCATGAAAAGCTTTGTAGCTAATTGGGCTTAACTCTTTCACTTCTCATTTGAGGAAACAAAGTCTGAAAGGCTGTTTTAATGAACTTACAGCCACATATCCTATCTTTTCACTAGGGTAGATCCCTATTTTGGATTTACATAATGTCGACTTTTGCATGAGTGAGTGTTTGATTTTTGGAAAATGCTGAGGACTTCCCATCTCCTCTGTGTAGTGGATCATGCTGTATTTTGTTCTCAAGGACCTAGAGGACATGTAGGAATCATGGACAAACATCTTGCTCTGATGATGATCAGGTCACGATCTTGGAAGTACAGTGTGTCTATTAATGTAACAGTGAATTTGAGGGAGGAATCTAGGAAGATTTGACATAATTGTGGTCTTTAAGAACACATGCTTTTTAGTATTTAGAGTAGTAGTTTTTAACCCTTAGACCCAATGTCCCCTTTTCATAATAAATATTTTTTTAACTTTTTGATATCGTGAGATGAACTTCTTAGAAAATAGAACTTAATTATAAATGTAACAAATAAATAGAAATATTAAGTACCTAAATTCTTATATATTATATTAATCTGTAATGTTAACATTGATAGGATGTATAGTATAGACTAATTGGTGACCTATCAAAATAAAAGTTAAGTACAAACTAAGTGACATATAATAAAAATGTCATTCCAAAATGTAAATTTCAAGCATGACCTACGTGGAAAACAAATGCCTTCATGATGTCACAACATCCCCGGGGGATGGCCTAGCTCCTCCTTCCTGAAGAACTCATTGGTTAAAGTGACACTCCCTGATGGCAATTTATGAAAAGTGTATGCATGAAACAAATACGATTCAGAAACTGCGTGGAGTCTGACTTGGTGAATTCCTTCCAAGCCACAACTATAACAGATCCTTGAAATTCCTGATTTTAACTATAAGGGCTATTTTGAACCACTGAAATCTTAATACCAGTATATGATATGATGTGCCCTTAAAAGATGTTAAATAAGGTAGAAAACTAACTGACTTCTTTGGGATATAAGTAGGTTATAAATAAACTATTATTTAAAAAATTCTGCCATCCAAATAAATATTACAGTGCATCATTAGCTTAGACAACTTCACTGTCACTTAAACAAAAAGTTTATTTATTTTGAGAGAGAGAGAGAGAGAGAGAGAGAGAGAGAGCGAGCTCGCACGCATGTGCAGGGTGGGGGTGGGGGGGGAGGGATGGAGACAAAGGGAGAGAGAGAATCCCAAGCAGTTTCTACACTCCCTGTGGAGCCTGCCTGGCCTGAGGCTTGATCTATCCCACAACTGCGAGATCAGGACCCAAGTCAACATCAAAAATCCGGCACTCAAACGACTGAGCCACACAGGCACCCCATCACTTACTATTAATACAACTAGTAGTTAGATTTTGTCTGTCTGTCTGTCTGTCTGTCTCTCCATCCCTCCCTCCCTCCCTCTCTCTCTCTCCCTTCCTCCCTCTCTTTTTAAAGAAAGACAATTTCTTAAGGTCTTGTATAAGAGATGACAAACAGGAGGGCAACAAAATTGCAATGAGATGTGATGCTAGTCAGTTTGAGATTAATTCAGTTACTACTTAATAATCCATCTTATTGTTTTGTAATTTTTTCAAATCATATTCTTTCTTTGAAGAATTCCTATATCAATTAGTTTTGTTATTAAAACAAATATTCTTCTTAGAGAACCTAATATTTTCAAGATATCAAAGAATTTATAGAAGGCATTTAGAGTTAATAGCTGTTTGCTCTAGTAATTCATAGTTCCACATATTTATATTTATCAGTTTCAGAAGTGTTTTTTCTTTGTACAAATTCACGTTTGCTTGGGTTAATGCAAGGACAAATAACTTCTTACTGGATAGAACATACTGTTTGCATTCCCTCACTCAATCTGGAGTCTTATTTTTCCTATTAGGTAGCTTAAAAAAACCCTAAAACAAATATTGTTGTTTACCTAAATAGCTAACCTTGTGTAAATGATGTGCATCAAATCGGTCCAGATCTGATTTCCTACATTAAACAAGAGAGTAATTTCACAACCCAGTGTTCCAAAAAGTTGAATTGATGGTTCAATTATAGTAGGGACATTAGCATTCTTAATTGAATCAATCACTGCTTCTTTCAACAAAAGTTTCAATTCCATCTGTTCTTTTGGTTTATTATTCTTTGGTGTGCAGTTTGCTTTATTTCTCAAATATGTAAGAATTTTGCTTTTGCCATTTGAAATTATTGCTAGTGTTGCTACCTCATGCTGAAGAGGAAGCCTTGTGACTGTTTGTTTTATGGTAACTGATTTACAGTGCTTAATGCTACCTCACAGGGTTGTAAAGACCAAATGAATTATATGCATAAAAGACTTGGAAAAATGTTTGGCCTGTACTAAGTGCAATATAAATGTTCGTTATTCATATCATCACCATCATCAATCTGTTAATATCATCAGCTATATTAATCATTATTATTCTTCTAGCTACTCAAGAAGAAATGTAATATTCTCAATAAATCTTTGTCAAATTTTTAATCAGTTAAAATATTTTTTAAAAAAGTTTTCTATTCATAGGACTATAGATCTGTCTACGTATGCTGTGCAGGAGGGTGACTTTCTGTGGCCTTATAGCAACAAGGCACTGAGGTTCTTAGTGTGGTCTGGTCACATCTGGAATCCTCAGAACTCTCTTAGAGGTGCTTTTGGACCACAGCTGTTTTCATGATAATGCCAAGACATTATTTGTGTTTCTACCTGTGTTCTCTCTAGAGCGTGCAGTGCATTTTTCTAGAAGCTACAAGGTTGTGTTGGCATCATTGCTCTGAGTGTGCCTGTGAGTTGTGTTTTAAAATTTTCTAGGTTTTAATTTCTAAAATGGGCAATATTAATGGAGATAACCCATACAAGCAAAACTTCTATGGAGTTTTCAGTAATTTTTAAGGACATCAGTATTACCAAAGCACTTAAACTTGGAGTCTAATCTCATGAGGAGCAAACCTTGACTCCCATGCCCCATGTCGCAGGCTGAGCTTTACAACTCAGTTTGTTCATTGAGGCATTAGGATACAAAGTTAAAAACCTATTTTTGCATTGTTACCAATCATTGGATTCCCAGATTTGAACACTTTCATATCTAAAGAGGAGTGCCAATTTTAATTCACATTTATTTAATTGCAAGGACAAATTTCTGTGCCCCTCTCACAATTTGGGACTTAATCAGCTATTGGAGTTTTGAATGGAAACAGAAACAGAGGATCCTATCATAAATTTTTCTGAATCAGTCTTTGTATCCCATCCTCACCACTAAGAAGAACAACATTGCTAAACCGTGTAGTGTGACCCAGCATCGTTCGCAGCACTGTGTTTATGAAATAACTCAAACAGGTAGAAATTTTAATGCAGTTTTGAGTATTTTGGCTATAACTAGGAGAGTGAGCAACTTTTGGAATTCAAAACTGAAAATTCTTTCATTATAACAGGGTTAGATTCATGTATTTTGTTTTCCTATTTTTAGAAAATTTAATCTGAGCCTATTTGTTTCTGCTTGGGGGAAGTAAAAAGTCTATTTGTAGCATTGACATCACCTATTCCTATTTTTATTTTAGCAAGATCTTTAGTAATGATGTGGAAAATATTTATAATCTCACCCATTGTTACTAGTTTTTGAGTAGGAAGGAAAAGCTTGTTTAACCAATGGTAGGTTAATCCTCATTTAAACAGCTATGGATGACCTTAGTTTCACCATTGTTTTCTGATAACAGCTTTTTAAAAGTTGTGGTAGCATTTAGTGGTCTTGTGTTGATCTTTTTAAAATAACTCCCCATAACACAGTATTTTATTTAAGCATTGCAAATTTATTTTGAGTCATTTTCTCCCTCATAATTTAAAAATATTTACAAATGAAAGCTAAATTAACTGTCTTCTATAAATTTTCTTGTGGTAATAAGATTGACTCCTCCACAAACCCCTGTTTTTATATAGACTGATTTTGCATTTCTCTACAGTTTCTCTATGCTGGTGTTTAAAACCATCGTGCAATAAAGTTTTTCTTATTTTGCATTTGGCTAATATTGTGTTACTGTCTTTGCTTACTCAGGAGAACTCTACAAATGAGTTTTTTTTTTGAAAGAAAATATAGTTATTCCTTAGATATTATTTACAAAATACGGTCTATCTGGCATTACAAAGTCTTTTATATATATATTTTAGGTAGTATGAGGAGAACTTTAGAATAGTGTGATGAGTTTAGGTTTGAATATTAATGCCGATTAATTATTAATTACACTAAGGTTTTTTTTGGATGGCTTTATTAACATTTTTATTTGGAGGTAATAATACACACTGCAAATGTAATTAAGTCTATGTCAGTTAAATCATTTTATATTCACTACTATTAGACAAGAAAAGTTAGGAAAGGGAATTGGGCAATTGACATTTGAGTGCATCTTTTTAACAGCTGAGGGAATTGAAGTTCAGAGAGGTTAATTTGCCTGAAGTCAGACAGGGAGCAAGTTCTGGAGCTAGAGTTTAGCTCTCCTGTCTGGCTCCAGTGTCTCTGTTCTTTAACTTGCAAATTGCTGCCTCTGAGAACAGAGGGGGTCAGCCTCTGGCTCTGCTGCCCCTACCTGTGTGACTGCTATTAAACTATTAATTGTCATAATGGTCTTATTCTCAGACCTCAGAGTTTTGTTATTTATGAAAATAATCTCTAAGGTTTAAACAAAATAAAATCCATTTTATTTTTATCTTTTATTTCTTTAAAATCCTTTAAGATTTGTGGTTTTTTGGTTCTAATTATCAGAGAGACCAAATTTCTTCTTTATTGCATAGACACTCATATGAATGTTTTGATTCATAACAAAAAGTATTTAAAATCATAATGAATTAAAGCCTTTTCAAAGGCTGTCTCATTTGCCAATAATGGGAACATTAAGACTGGTTGAATATAAAAGTGTGATCATCATAGTGGAGAACCTTATTCACATTTGTAATACTAACTTCCGAAGGGTGAATTTTGATTCAACTGTCCTGCCTGGTGAATTTCTTGAAGACAGTTACTGCCTACGATAACTCCTCTGTTCTCTAGGAACCATGGATAACTGACTTTGAGTTTTGCTCAGGGTAGTTACAGATGGAGTGTGGAAGGGAAAGGTGAGAGAGCAGGCGTATTTGATTGCCCCACAGAAAGAAAAATGCAAAGTGGGTGGAAAACAGTTGGTTTCCCTCCTCAACCAGCTATCAGTAATTCTCCAATGGACAGAACTCCATTATATTTTGTTGAATATAGAACTCTGTAACATGTGCCTTTAGTAAACTAATCATGCTTGCCAGCTATAGACAACAACAGTCACACACGTCACCCAATCCTGAGGACAGATGGCTAGAGCATAAATCTGGATATGGTAATGTCAAGTCTATTGTACAAGGCTTCTTGGTAAAATATTGATAGCTTAGTGTCCAGCTGTAACTGCTGGTTTCTGGTCTTCCTATTTTACTCTTATTGTTTAAATGAATAATGCTAGTACTACTTTAAAGGCCACTGGAAAATTTTAAATTAGATTAAATTGTCAAAGTGCATAACTAATGTTTGCATCTCTCTGTACTTGTGTTAATTAATGATTTGTGAGAAGCGCTATATGGATACATTTAACCTCGGAATGTTTGAAATTCTGACCAGGACACTTATTTAATGTTAAGGCATATGAGTGTAGAAAGAAAATGCTGCCAAAAGACACTGTTTTCTCAATATTTTAAAGTATTTCAGAAATGATTTCGTGATTTAAAATTTTGTAATAGCAATAATACATATACACCCAAGCAAACATTCATATTTATATGTATATCCATAATATATACACAGCCTTAGTTAATATTTTAAAGTCTCAATTCTTTATCATTATTTAATTAAATTTATTTTTTATGTGTCAATTTGTTATTTAAATTCTAGTTAATGTGGAGCGTCATATTAGTTTCAAGTATAGAATTCAGTGATTCATCGTTACATACAACACCCGGTGGTCATCACAACAAGTGTCCTCCTCAATACCCATCTCCCATTTTCTTTATCATTATTTTTAAAATGAGTGCTTATCTATATTGACATTGTTTTTTATTAAAACTTTAGTAGATGAGTATTTCATTTTCAGAACCCATAGTAACTCAGGACACAGTGTAACAGGAACATTATAGATGTTGATACTTACACTTCTGTTGATATCTTTTTTCTCTCCTGCACATTAACTAGCAGTCCTCTCAAGCTCAGCAAGATCCTGTTAACCTCGTGTTTTCTTTGAGTGGCGTACTACACTAACAGCTATTGTGCTGTTATGAGTTTCCTGTTTAGGAATCATTCTTAACTAGTTAATACTATTCTTTATTTCCAAGTCTTTATAGAGGAAGTGACTGTTAATAGTCGGAAAAGTTAAATCGTATCCTAAAATATATCTTAAAAACTCCTGGAAATATCCGAACAGTTTTAGAAATATTTTTCTCATTTTTATCCCTTAAAATAGTACATTCAAAAAAGCGTTTTAATAATAACAGTTTAAGATATGTTCTTGTCTTACAGCAATATTGGCCTTAACAGCAATCAGATCCACATCTTGTGCTGTATTTGGCCTGCTGCAGGAACAGATAGTGCCAAGTGTAGAAACGCTTGGATTAATTTGCTCAATTAGTATCTAGATAGGATACTATAAATGAACTACTGTGGAACTTTTAGGCTGTATTTTCCATTGTAAAAGCAAAGATGCATTTAGAAAAGGGAAATACGCTACTCATTTAAAACCTGCTTTTTCCTATTTTGATAACACAGGTAAATTCTGCATTATGATCATTTTTATACCACTTTCTCTACAACTTACATCAGCTGTTCTTATTACATTCCCTGAGTAATATGTGTACCAAACATTTTACTCATCACACCTCTGAGTCTCCACCCCCCGACCCCTTACTCCCAGGATGTTTTTGCACTTGCTTGTCAGAAAGGGTCAAGTCATGACCTAGTTTTTAAGGATGTTGATCTGTTTTTGGAGTTAGTCAAAATCTGTGTTCTGCTGTAAGATTAAGCCTCTGAAAGGATACATGTTTTTCTTGTTTGTAGATGCTTTTACTGACCTGTGTAGAAATGGTCCACAAAGGTTCTTTGTGTTCATGTCGCTTTCAGAAATGCACATGCTCTGTTAGTCTCTGGGAAGAAAAAGTTAAAAATGTTTCGCAAAATAGAAAAATTCATTATGTGCTATGGTATTGATGGGGCTGGGCATTATTCCCCCCCCCCCACCTTTGGCCCTCCACCCCTCCCCTTGCAAGGGTTGTTGACTGAGCCTCAGATCCCGCGTCCTAAGAAGAACCGCCCCCCTGCTCCCCGCTTTCTCCTTGGGGTGACCCCTGGATCAGTGGAATGTATGGAGTTGGAGTATCAATTGTCAGTCAGTTGGACTATGTTTAATCATTGAAAATCAGTACTGAATTTTTCTTTGGTAAGAATCATGACTTTCTTGTTTTCGTTTTTGCCATTTAGAAAATAGGACAAATTATGAAAATCTAATTATCATGATAATTTGAATCCTTCACTTTTTGGATATTGTCACCTGCTTTTCTCCCCCAGCCCCACACCCAGCAATGAGTGTTTGTTGTAAGCTTACACGTGATCTTGAAGGGCCGCCATCCCTGCAGTTGAATGCCATATAGATAATTACCTAAAGCAGAGGTTCCCAGACATACTGTGCATCAAAGTCACGTTTTAAAAACTGAGATTTTAAAATTGGGAATAAATGATCTAAAACATAAAGTTGTTAAAGAGCAAGCTGTTTATTGAGTTAAGAAAAATGTGATTTTTTTTTATTATGTCTTTTATCTGGCCATATGGTCTTTAGTAGTGACCAGATGAAGAACTGTCTTCATATAATTAAACTAGCTCTCATAATTGGGTATAATTGGACAATAAATTATCTTAGGTTTCTGGCCAGCAATTAATATTACTAATGGTTTAAATTTATTTTAAAGTTATTTATTTGATAGACAGTACTGCTTAACATTATGAGAGTGGGCTTGAGAGCCAGTTTGCCAGAGCTTAGTCTTGGCTCCCTGTTAATAGTTCTGTGTGTGGGGATAAGTTACTTGGTGTTTCTGAGCCTCAGTTGATCTATCTTTAAAATGGGGAGAAGAGATGTATCTACTTCATAAGTTTGTTGTAAGAAATGAATTATAGTGAACATTTGAGAAGCGTTGGTTATTTTTATTCCATAAATATATGAACATTATGATATTGATAACTTGCAGTTGTAGATTGTAATAATAAAATGTGGTTACATAACTTTCCAAAATATGTCTACTCAGCGCTTGCTTCGGCAGCACATATACTAAAATATATCTACTCAGTAAATATATGCACATAATAGAAAATTCATTTAAGAGGGATTCAAACAATAGACAATGTATACTTTGCATAATTACATATTCAAAATGGGATGTGAGGTTTTATTAGTTATTTAATTTGGTAGTGTTATCAAGGACCCAGTTCCTTTTGTCATCCTCAGCACACACGTAGGCTTGTTCTCAGAATCACAACGGAATTACAGCAATTCTGTCTTACACATTCCAGCTGTGTGAGTTGGAATCCTACTCCCAAAGCCCACAGAAGACTTCACCTGATTACTTGTGGGCTGTAATTGAGTCTCTTGCCCTTTCTTAAGCAAATCCTGAAAATGAAATGAAATTACAATGTTACATAGCCAGGCAGAGAAAAATAGTTCCCTGAGAAAAATTGAGGTTCAGTTTGGTGAGGAAGGAGGATGGAAAGGATATCGAGTTAAATAACATTTTCTGTTGTAGCATTTATATTTTTAAATAGAAAATATTAACTTATATATGAATAAAAAGCCTTTTATTTGGGTAGTTGGGTATATATAACTCACCTACAAGAGGGTGAGTTAATTGATATATATAATTTCTCATCAAAAAAAAAAAAAAACCCTTGAGGTAGAAATCATTAACTTCATTTCATGGATGGAAAAGGTCAGTAGTCCAAGGTGATAGAACCAGTAATTGCTGACAGATTTGTGATCCTCCAAAGTTTAAGCTCTTTCCATTATAACATGCAATTTCTTATTCCCACAGAGCACCAAGATATTACACGATGTTCTTAATCTTTATTGTAACACTGACTTACTTTAGTTATTTTTAAGAGTGGTATAAATTTATGTACAGATTCTATACCCAAAATATAGTGTTCTATATTCTCATATTAGCAAAATTTTTCACAATGAATTAACTTTTGTTAAATATAAATTGGATATAAAATTTGTGAGATGCTTCATAATATCTTATGCAGTAATAAATACTTTTGTTTAGCCCTGCGACTCTATCAACTCCTTCTAAAACAAATGTTTAAACTCTAATTTTCAAGATGATAAAAACCCCAAAAGTTGATTTTTTTTGTCTAAGCTTAATATATTACTAAGCTTATAGACTGGGTAACTGGGAGGATGGTGGTACAAATACAGCTGTATTTAGAAGGATTGGTTATTTAGAAGAATGGTTATAGTGTCACAGTTAGTAAAGAATAGAATTAACTGGTATTCATGGAAAGATGGACTTTTTAAAAATTAAATAAAAATCATTAAGTAGCTTAAAAGACCATATTCCTCTTTGTGTCTCTTCCTCCTCCAGAAGGCGATGATTGATTTGTTTGAAATTATTTATGTTCTGCTTGATTTAAAAATGTGGTATTGGGGCACCTGGGTGGCTCAATCGGTTAAGTGTCTGACTCTTGACTTTGGCTCAGGTCATGCATGATCTCATGGTTCTTGGGTTCCCACCCCGAGTCAGGCTCCACATTGATAGTGCAGAGCCTGCTTGAGATTCCTTCTCTCTCTCTGCCCCTCCCCTGCTCTCTCTCTCTCTGTCTCAAAATAAATAAACTTAAAAATTTTTTAAAAAGTGCTATTGACATTTATAGGAATGATAGACTTTTAAAAGATTAAAATGGAAATCCTCCCATAGAATTTCTGACAAGAGACTTGGAAAACAGAAAACAGAATAGACCAGAGTAAACATTTGTGTGAGCTTGGTGCTGATGATGCCATGGGGAAGGTGTGCGGGGCCCTTAATGTCTGTACCAAGACTGCCAGCTGATGGTCTTAAATGCAGTTCACTGATTACCAGAATGTCTGGTGGGCAAAAGGATATTTTAACATGGCTTCCTCAGTGTACGCCACACATGAAACACTGGTTTGGAATTCAAGGACAAATGGAAAGCAGTTGGTCACCTTTAGCAAGGTAAGGTCCCCAGCATTTCACCTTGGTGATTGCCATGGTAAAGACAATGTGAGTCTGGAGTAATTTATTCCTACAACATAATATTCGGGATGGTGATAAAGGGGATTTTTTGTTACCATTCCTCCTTACCTCACCACCCTCGAGATTTCCAAGAGGGTATAACCTGCACCAGATATTTGGAGTAACCAAGATATTATTTCCTGGCCCCTGTTCTCTTCTCAGGATCAGAGCCTCACCTGCTGCACACTTGATGCTGAGTGGCAGTGACACTGTTTTTACCACTAAGACTTTTTTTGCTTTAAAATCTTACCCCACATAGTGGTTTGAGGGAGCCCTCACTTGAGTACATGCCCAGAGGGAAAGGACAGAGACTAATCTGATCTGGAATTCTGTTATTTTGGCATTTATTTTGGCATGAAAATGCTGTATTAGTTCCAAATACCTCTGCAGATCAAAATGAAGTGCTGACACTTAATTCCCTTAGCTCTCCTTGCAACTCATGAAAACGTGATCATAATTCAGCACCATCGTCTCAAAAGAAAAAGCCTTAATAAGAAGTTAGTGCACATGTTGTGCTTTCTGTTGTTCCCTAATGCTCCCTTTCCTCAACCAGATTATAGGATGTAGGCCCCTCTTCTTGAAGGCTTCTGTTTCCCTGAAAAATTTTAAAATAAAGATCTTGCATCTGTTGACACTCACTTTCCCAAACAGAGGAATTGCTGTTCATACTAGATTCATTCATTATCAAAGTAAACTTGTGAAGACGTATATAACATGGAGGAAACCAAAAAATGGACATATTTTCATTAGTAGATAGGTTTTGCTTTCTGTGACATCGTCTATACTAGGCTTATGCCCTTTTTTCATTATCAAGTTCTAAGGACAGAACAACCTCTTAAACTCAACACAAAAACAAATAAAACAACAACGCATTAAACCGTTAAGCATTAGAGTGAGAACATATATAAAAATATCTGCTTTTTGACAAGTTTCTGTGGCATCTGACTTTCTGAATGGCCTAGTTTTGAACAGTAGCTGCTCTGGGGTTGAGAAATATCAGTAGGTACCAATACCGCAGTACACAGCCTACTGGAAAACATTCAGAGCATAATAAAATCTGTGTTCTGCAGTCAAGGAAAGTCTCCCAAAATGCTGTTTCTAGGCTCTGATTCCATTTTCAGGAGTCATGATTAGCTATGATTTTTCATATGTTAGGTCTTAATTCAGTTATTTTTCTTGGGAAGCCAGACATTTACCAGTGTTCTGAATTACTCTGACACTGTGTACTTGGTAGAATGTACTGGTTTTTTATGATGCTGTTGATTAAGGCACACGACCGATGTCAGCTTCTAATTCAAACTTGCAGAATCCTTTACTTAATAAAAGACATTTTGTTAAGAAAGAAAACTTCTCTCTTCGCAGACTCATGTTAAATGCTGGGTTCCATATAACATAAACAATCTGAGTTCAGCTCCCGGGATCATTTAAAATGACATCTATTGTGCTCTTCTTCACTTTGACAAGTGGGAGCTGAAGGAGCCTCTGAAGTGCATTCTTGTTGTTATAGTAACTTCTATTCTCATCGAGTAAGTAAGGTCAAATTTCATTGCTGTCCTGGGAGTCATCCTTTTCATCAGTTATTGTGTGTCTTTTTGTTGGGTGAGTAACTCCATTTATTAAACTATGGAATAATCATTTACAGAGGAAATCGTGGCGTTGATGAGTGGTATTCTTCATGTAAGGAATCTTGATTTGCTGGGATGTTAAAAAGGTAGCAATCTTGTTTTCTCTTCTGTTGATATATGTCTGTTCTGTCTGGTAACTAATGCGACTTGGGCAGAATTCACATGTCAGTGTTTTTCACTTTTAGACAGTCTTGTGAAAGCTCTAGAGGCTTACAGTTTAAAATAAAATTGTACTTAAAAATTATCTCTGGGTAATTCTCTGGAGTTTATAGCCCTTGCCTAAAAATCGACGAGTAATTCCAGGTGTTTAGCAGTTACGAGTCATTGGCCAAGGCATTCCACCTAAGGAATGGGTTATTGAAACTGTAACAATTTTATATTAGTTAGTCTACAAGTCTTTTTATCTTGGGTCAATGAAAGATACTACTTTTCAAATAAGATCAATTCAATCAAACTGAGCTCTTGTAAGATGTGTATGAGTAACTGAAATAGAAGGCAGAGTATGGTACCGATACTAAAAAGACATGAAGAAGGACAGAGGAATTAAAAAGAGGGAGTGATTTGGCATAGGGTTACAAGAATACTTGAAAAAGAGAGAGAGAAAAAGAGGCTTTTAATTCTAAGGGAGGATTTTGTCCCAGGCAGAGGGAATAGCAACTGTGTGGGTTTAGAAGCAGCATGCCTTTATGTAATTAATCATTAGTTCAGCCTAATTGGAATAAAAGGTAAGCTTGCACATTTTGGGGGGAAGGCACCCTTCCCTGCAGTAGGTGAACTTTACCACTTTGCAGTGTAGTATTATAGAGTCAAGGGGACTGTCAGAAAGGAGATAGAACCCGTTCCTGAGGAAATGAGTGAGTAGGAACAATAAGAATTTTATCAGTTGTTTTAAAGAACAATGCAATTTTGACAGTTTGCTACCTGATTCTTGCTTATAATTCATATGGCTAATACAGTGAAGCAGAATTTTTATTAAGACCTATGGCTACCAAAAAGTTTGTAACAGCATCACTCAGATTGGTTTTGAAATGGCCAGGTATTAATAACCCTCTGAAATGGCAGTGCTAGATCGTTTGGGGTGTAGCAACGAGAGATATAATGGTTTACTTAATGTTTTTGAGCAAGGAGATGTGCAGTTCACATGCAAAATTAAGTAGGAGCTAAGAGGTGTTTAGCATCTTGTAAAAGATGCATGTTTGAAAGGTCTTACTTTATCTATATCTATTATATACAGCTGGTAACACCACAGTCATCTTCATCTTTAGTTGTAAAACAGTCCTGGCAAGATAATAATAATACTTCCATCATACCTTTTATATTTTCTGGTTATTCTGATGGCTAATTATTTTCTGTGCATGTACTGTACCCTATATGATGTGTTGGGCCCTGAGGCTACAAAACTGAATAAAACATAATCCCTCTTTTTCAAGTAACTTAGTAGATTCTAACTTACTCTCCCCTAATCCACTCCCATAAAAACACATCCTAATACGAACTGTGACCCACCTTGGAAAGGGTGGAGAAAAGGAGACCACAGAGTTACTGTTGTTTGGTGATGAATATTCCTTTGTCTGTGTGAGACTGCTGGATCCATTGGTCATTGCTATACAAGGGGCTGAGAGAGAAAATCAAACCAATACTGTATCTTCCTTTACCATCCATGCTTGGTCAGGTATATCTGTGTATCTAGAGAGATTTTGTATGGAATAGAGACAATATGGGAGCCAGCAATATTCTCTTATAGATATTTAGGGAGTTTAACTTAGCACTGTAAAGACAGTGGGCCAGTGGAAGGAAAAGAGCATATGGGGGAGGGTTAGTTAATAACTCTTGAAGTTCATGATTGGAACAGATATGGACAGAAAACCAACAACAAACAAACCCTGTAATTTTGTTCATCTACATTATCATAAGCCAAGGAATTGAAGAGTGGTAGCACAGTTGTAGTTAAATCTTTGTTGCATGTAGGATGTTAGAGTATATTCAGTTGAGTTTCTTGATGTTCTATATAACAGTAGCAAAATCAAGTTAGCTGAAGTAGAAAAGAATGAAATTGTTTCTTCATAACCTCAGCTAGCACAGGAAATCATTGGGAACAAGAACTAAAAAGGTGTGACTTTAGGAACCACAAAAGTACCTCTCTGGGCTCAGTCCCTGATTTCTTGCTTGCTTCTGGAATTTTTCTTTATTCTTTCTTCCTGAGAGTGGCTTTCTTTGCTACATTCTAATTAGTTGATCTCACATCCCTAATTTTTCCTTATGATGGTTCTAGCCTTCTGCAGTCTCCCAGTACCACTTGGATTGCCTCTGGAGAGGTAATGCAGTTGGTCCAGTTTAAATCAAAGGTCTAGCCCTGATCTCATCAGTTGTGGCTAGAAGGACATGATGGTGCAGGGTGGTGGCAATGACGATGGCAGTGGCTGTGGGTCATGAAACAGTCATGAGGAATGCTTGTGTCTGCCAAGGGCCCACCCCTTTGGATGGGTGATATGTAGGCAGGTGTGCAGATGAGTATTCCTCAGGGAATGGGATGCCCCCTGAATTTGGATGAATTGGCCTTATAAAGATGCCTATGATTACAAAAGACTAAAACATATTAAGAACATTAGGAAAAGTAAGGAGAGTAAGATACATATTCAGGCATGGAGGCTACATGATTCACTTCCTTCGTTCAAGGCTTTCTAATAGTTAAAGCAAAAACTGAAGTACTTATTGTTCTGTGATCCTAAGTTTTCTTTGTTTCTTAGTTGTTCCTGATTTAAAATTTTACTGGGAGATCATTTTCCCATACATTCAAAGTACAAGGTTTTGTCTTCTAATTAAATTTTAAAATAGAACGAAAACTTCCAAATATTTTCTTTAAGTAGAATAGTGGCACTGTTGTTCTCTTTGAATGGATTGGGACCACATCATCCATGTCATGAAAGCCAATGTTCAAGTTACTGTTCTTAAAAGACTATCCATTTCCCACCAATTAATAGATTCTCAAATCCTTTACTCAATGCCATCTAAGTATCTTACTGTTAGTTTCCCAGAGTTTCCCCATGAATGAATGCTTTTGGTTACTTTTCTCATTCTGAACAGACGGTGTGGCTTTAATAAGAATATATTAACTCCTGCTATTAATAGCCTCTGTTCCAGTTTTAAATTTTTTTATGTTTATTTATTATTGAGATAGAAACAGAGCATGAGTAGGGGAGGGGCAGAGAGAGAGGGAGACACAGAATCTGAAGCAGGCTCTAAGCTCTGAGCTGTCAGCACAGAGCCTGACGTGGGGCTCGAACCCACAAACCGTGAGATCATGACCTGAGCCGAAGTCGGACACTTAACCGGCTGAGCCACCCAGGCGCCCCTCTGTTCCAGTTTTAAAGCTCAATAACTAAAAAAAATGGCCCTAATAGTGTGAGATTCTGATTCCTAATGAAGAGCTATTGTCATTGGCCTTAACTGTAACTTGGTAACTCGGTGTATTAAGTTTCTTTCAGTGTATATTAAAATTCTTTTTTAATTGTTAGGAGTATTCTGCTTAGAATGCAAAGTCTTTACATTATGAGAAATTTATGTTCTTATTTTTAGAAGCTTGATTTTAAGCCAAACTGGACACTCTTTAACTTTTCGTATTGTTTAGAAAAGGCAAACATTAAAAAGTTAGGACAAAGAAATATCCTAGGCTGTGTTTATTCAGAATTGTTCACATTCTTAGTTCACTGAGAGCAATTGTCAACACTTTATTACTAACATGGAGTATAAGTTAATGATGCACAAAGTTTAAAACTTCTTATATTCAATTAGAGGACCTATTAGCTTTGGAAGCAGTAAATAATAATTGGCATTTACTGAGTTTTAAATAGGATCTACATGTTGTATTTTTGGTTTAGAGTGCATATAGCATTTTGTGTTGTCTTGTGAAACTTGGTTTTCTGAGAATGCAGTTACCTTTTAGTATTTAACCTAAAACCTCTTCCTGATTTTAATGTGGAATATTTCCTCCCTTTAATTGCTAACATGTTTTTCAAATATTTACACATGATTTTTAAGGTGCTAATTGGCACTAGAATAGCTGATGGTTGGTAAACTGTTGGAACCAGCATTAACGTGAAGCACATCCACAATAAGTTTTTGTATCCTGGCCTGGAATGGCTGGCATTTGTGCATTAAATGCATCAATAGTCTCGCAGTAAAATACATAAAACAGCAGTAGGCAGTTTTAGTATTTACCTCACCAGAGCCTCAGGATGCCAGCCCCTGGGTCTGCCTTCCAGAATTTGATAGAGTCTTTTGTAGTATTGTAAATGTTATGGTGAGTGTCTTATTCCTCTTTTGAAGAAAACATTGCCTGTTTATGTGCTGTATAGCTCATTTGGTCCAGTGGGGTTAACAAAAAAAACAAAACAAAAACAAGACTTCTCTTCCAAAATGCAGATATTTGATTAATGTAAGCTTTTCTATCTCTTGCTTATTGTTCCGTGCTTTTTTTTTCTTTCCAAATTTTCTTTCATGGTAATTTGCTATCATTAGCATGTTCCATAGAAAACATGCATTCTGGCACATTGAGTGTGTTCCACGGAGCCAAGCCTCCTTTACATTCATCTGTTTATCTTTCTTCACCTCTTTGTAGTTAACCTGAGATGTCCCATTTATCCACTATACCATTTTTGCGATTATTCTGTTGTTGTTCAAAGACCTTCAAAGGCTTTATTTTCTCTGACTGTAAAACCTGGCTGAGAATCACAGCCCCAGGCCATTTTGTTGTATGGCTCCTTTGGAATCCCACTCTGGGGACTCAGATTCAGTGGACTGGAGAGGAAGCCTGGGAGCTCCCCATTCACATGCCCCTTCAGTGGCTCGGACCCAGGAACCCTGTCTGGCAACCAGTGCAGCATGTTGTTTGTCATTTCCCGTCTCTGAACCTGGCTGCAGATAGGGCTGAAAGGTTGGTTAGTCATGATTTGCTACCCTTCTCTTCAGTTCTCACTATCATGTGTGTAAGTCTGTTTTAAAGAACAGTCACATAGTACAGTTGTTTGGTTGTATCATGTAGCATTGCTTTATAGCGTTTGAGTGTTTGCTGCTTTATCTAAGGGCAAAGAGTCCCTTCAAAGGATCATTGATATAAAGTTTCAGTAGGTTTTACTGTTCTATTCTAATGGTAGTTATCTTGACATTTTAATTGCATTCTCAGTCCATTTCCTAAAGCTGTCTTAAAGCTTAGTCAGTTGTACATAATATTTAAGATATTTAATTCCTGAAAATTAAGATTTAAATGATAATTTTCTTGAGAATTGTTTTTTTAAAATTTATTTTGTGAAGCACTGAGTCCAAAGTGTGATTATAGGTGTTTTAAGAGACCCTGTTGCCCAAGACACAATTCTGAATATGCACGGTTATATGGTGTCTTTCTCTTACCTCAGGTCTTGAGCAGTTCTTTTTTGTAGCACGGCCAAAGAAAAGAAAAAAAAAAAAGCAAAGTTTGGGGCAAAGTTTGGGGCGACAATAAAATTATGTTGCTGCTCTGCTGTTGTAAGAGATTTTTGTCTCTCCGAAATGCATCAAACAATCCTGATGTGGTCACAGTTCCTTCTGCCTATGGTGTCCTTCCTTTGCCTTGGGAAGGCCTTTGGGAGCAGACTGATTTGGCCTCTCTCCTCATTTATGACTAATGTTGCTGATGCCTATTATCCTTATTTGACCAAAACCAAAGCTATAATATTTGCTTATTTGTGGAGAAGCTTCTGCACCCACCTTACCTGTTATGGATCCTCCTGCCTTGATTAAATCTTGCTTGGTGTCAGGGTCTTGGTCCAGAGCTGGGTGGTTGGGCATGTCTACTTCATCGGACCTTACTTCCAATACTCCTCCTTCCTCCCTCCCTTCATTGTTTAATTATTTTAAGAGAGACAGAGTCAGCGTGAGTGAGGAAGGGGTAGAGAGAGAAAGAGAAAATACCAAGGAGGCTCCACACTGCCAGCTATGCAGAGCCCAGCATGGGTCTCAAGCTCATGAAACCACGAGATCATGGCGTGAGCTGAAAACAAGAGTCAGACACTTAACTGGCTGAGCCACCCTGGTGCCCCTAGTATTTATCTTTAAAATGGGTGTGTAGATGTAAGTGGGGCAAATTTCTCAGCTCTCTTGATATTCCTCAAGCCTAGGGCTAGACATTGGGGCAGAAGTCCCAGCCTCTTTAATACTAAAGCAACCTGTTAGATTCTGTTACCTGTGTATATTTGAGTAAGTGAATGTACTCAGTGGATTAGGAAGTTATTATTTGTGTAGGATATGTGTCACTTTTAAGATATTTTGATTGTTTGGTTGCTAAGTTAGTTAAAAGTGGCTCCCAGCGTGGGGCTGTTGATGTTGGTAGCCACGCCTCCTGTCATCCTACCTTGCTTCCCAGAAAAACAAAACTGGTCAGCTGCGTGCATCAGAACGCCAGCATTTCTTATCCCCATTTGAGGTGTGTTTATGCAAACTTCTGTGACTTGGCTTGGCTATAAATACTGGACTATGAAATTGCAATGTGTTACATAATTTATATGGGACTTTTTTTTTTATATCTTAAGTTGATTTAGGGCCAGGTTTTTTGGTTGCATTTTGAAGAAGATATTCAATTCTAACATTTGTATAGCTGGGGCTCTGGAGAGCTCAATAATTGTGAGAGAATTGCTCTAGTACTCATGGTATTAAGTTGACATACACAAGTAGTGCTCTTGTTCTAAAGTGAAGGGCCTATGTAAAACAATACGTTGTCCTTATGATATTTTAGATGGCAGTTGTGCAGACAAGTTGTCTTTAAGACTAGTGAATAGGTAAAAACGAGTCGATTATTTAATGGAAAGCATTCTGGTTTTTGAGGTGAAAAATTTTAATATTGTACTCCTGCTTTTTTATTTTTAAACAACTTATAGTTGAACACAACACAGATTTCCTTTTCCTCCATTGGAAAAAAATAATAATTATCTCCAAATATGGAGTGATTGTAAAATATATAAGCCCTGAGGAGGGATTTTTTTTTTCTTAAGCCTCTGTGGATGTGATTTCCTTGAAATTTTTTATGTTTCACCGTAACGTATTTTTTTAAGGGAAAGATTCAGTTTCTGTATGTGGTGTGACTTCCAATACTGAGATGGAGAGTCTCAGCAACAGTCTGCATATTATATGGTGACACACAGGGACATGTCTTCCTCAGTGTGTGTCAGTGCATCTGGCCACAGCACAGACAGGTACTTCAACTGCTTCTTTAAGGAATCAACAGATGAACCATGGCTTATTTCACAGAGCTTGTGGGATTTTCTTTTTACTAAGTTGGCTTAACTGTGAGAGGGTCCAGCAAAAATTCTTGCTTTATTATTAGATCATTGGCAACATTGATTGAAGATGGTGTGATTTTTGTTGACAGAATGCACTCTTACATGTCGTATGGTATCTCCTTGTTGAACTGTCTGGGCACGGTCACCCAGAGGTAGCAGAAGTGTCGACTGGCTCAGATACTTGTTCTGTCTAGTCTTTGTCACTAGAACCTTATTATAGAGAGGTCAGAGTACTGCAGGCTTCTTTACCTATAGAAGGAGTGAGTGGAAGAACATTATCCATTGAAAGATGAATGCATAGTGATTTCACTTTTTTAAATAAAATTTCTGTTTATAATACTTCAATGAAATGTATTCCTATTTGAGGATACTAGGATGACAATTATAAAAAAATAACAAAACCTTCTAAGTACAACTCTAACAAGTGCTTAAGTTCAGTGTATTTTAGGAAGCATTATAAATGTTTCGTTGCTAAAATAGCAGCCAGTGTAATGAAAGGCAAAATTGCATCAGTGGATTTCAAGGTTTGGCTGGCTTTTGATGTAATGCAGAAAACCAGCTTACATAACAACAACAAAACTCCCCCCAGTGTGTGTCCTTCTATCTTTGTATCGTGGACTGTTTTAAGGATTTGAAACAGAAGAGATCTTACTTGTGCAAAGTGACGGCAGGGGCTGTGCATTAGAGAGTTTTTTATTTATTTTGAATGTTAGTGGGATGTATCATAAAATCTACGACCTTCAAGAGGAGCAAATTATTTAGAATGGACTTTGTTGTCAAGTACTCCAAGTCAGAGGCAACTGTAAGATCAGTTGAGACACAAATCTATAGTATATGCCAGCAGGGCTCCTAATTCAGAGGGTAAATTCATGTGGGAATTGGTACTATTGCAAGTAATTTCCAAGGTACCAGATTTTGAAAGGTATCTCAATTAATGTATGGAAAAAACATTGGATTGAAGTTTCTATTGTTGGAGGTTAGCAGCTAAAACATTAAACATTGTAACTGTTGAGATGTGAGTTATCTGATGGTTGCAGCTTGGTTTTTCTGCTCCTGCCTGATGCTTGGGTAGTTAGATTAGTTGGACCTAACAGAAGCAAGGTCCAAGAATGGCTATAGCTGGATTATTCCTCTCATAGTAATTGATTGTTGACTGCTTCAGATGACCTAACTTATGTGAGCGATGAACAGGAAATTGGATTTGGGATGTGATAGAGACTAAAGAAGGAACTGTGGGAGGTGACAAACATTTTGTTCAAAGTAGTTACAAAATAAAGCCAATCAAAAGCTGCCTCTTTCTTTAGTTCTTGCCTTTGGTTCAGTAATCAGAGAGAAGAATGGCACTTCCTGTTTAGAAGATTGGAATGTTGAGGAAGATTGCTCATAAGCCACATTCCTTGAGTGACTAAAATTTTAATGCTCTTTGAATAATGAATTTCATACTACTTGAAATAGGGGACAAACTTCTATAGGAAATGAGTTATGGAAACAAAGAGTTAAAGAGAGTTTTGACGTATGAACATTAACTTTCAAAGGTTCATAAATGTTACTGCTTTCAAATACTTTTTTAAAGTATAGGCTGGTTAACTGATATAACCTAAAACATCAAATGGAAAGACTCTGTGCTTGATCAATAGAAATTGAGTTGCCTGAGGACGGCATCCCTTTTGTCTAACTTGTCTGTCACCATCTCATTAGCTTTAGAATCCATAGAAGTATAACATTTATGAAGTCATGGGAAATTTTTTATTTAATGTAGGCTAATTTTTCAGTAGTTACTAGAACTGATGGTCAAAATTTACTGGTTAATTAGCGATTTTTAGGCGTAGTCATTGGCTACAATATGTTTTTTGCTGTCTGCACAGTGTCTGTTTTTTCTCACCCTTAATTTGAGTCTCCACTTGAACAATAGATGTCAGATTATGCTCTAAGAAGAAAGTTCTCAGTCATAACCCGTGTGATTGCAGACTCACCCAAGTGCTTACTGCCCCCCCCTCAATCGTGGTTATCATTTATGTGTAATATTAAGAGCTAAACATGTGATTTCCTTACAGAGTTTAAACGCTGTATGTCTCAATGTAATAAATCTATAGACAAATTCTTGGCAGTGATGCATATGTTTTATGTGTGCTGTGATTATCTCCAGTCATAATTATTTAATACATATGCTATGTAACATTTATAATCATCCCAAGGGGGAAATGATGTGGCATAATTCTGGCAGATTATTTATGTTGTTTATGCTTAAAATGTATGGTAAAAAATGCTGTGTATCTCTGACTTTGAAATCCCCACTGTTCTATTTTTAAATGGTTGTATAAAATACAGAAACTAAGCAGAGTAAGTAGTCTTGTTTCTATATATATTTCCTCTTGTAAATTATTAAAAGTTGCTAATGTTCATTGAATTGAACTGGTGGACAACAGGAGGAATGTTCCGCTAACTTTTTAATGAACTGTTCAATAATGTCACCCACTGCATAAATTTGCATGACAATTTGAAAGTTTCACTAGCCATTCTAGACTAGGAAATTTATCAAATATTAAATAACTAAATTTAATTAAAATTACTTTTTAGAGTAAGTTTAAAATAAAAAAAACTATTTCTTTTGTGTGTTTGAAAACTAGACAGTGGGCTAATAATTCTTTGTCTTTTCAGATTATTTCATTTGTGTTCTGACAGTAATAACTGTGTTTTATCTGGCTGTCAGGGGTCCTTCTAGGATGGTCTTAAATTCTAATGTATTATTCATTCATTGTGTTGAACTGCAAGAATAAATTAAATATCTAAAACAATATGAAAGAAGAGGAAAGCAGCTCAGTTAATTCTAGTGAAAATAAAAGCCATGTATTTATTCCCAGTGGAACCCTGAAACTTGTTGATGAGATGGGTATTGGTAATTGCTATAATCTGCAATGTATTTATTTTTCCTCTTTGTACAGAAATGTATTCATCTAATATATTCAGCGGTTCACAATAGTGAGTTTCATTAAAATGTGCCACATTTTGACTGTTAATATAAATTGTTAATTCAAACTTTAAGATCGCTTTTCATCATTACTTTAATATTAACATATATGCTGATAATTTTCTAGCTTCTAAAAAGATAGAACATATATTAATTGTATTAATTTCTAACTTAAATGTATCATAAATATACCTCTGCATTACAAACTCACTAGTATTGTAAGGAAGTGAAAAACAAAATAGCATAAAACAGAAAATATATCCCCTGTGATTCTACAGTATTAAAATTTTAATACAATATGTTAATATTCTGGTGTATATTGTTTGGTTTTCTTTCCATGCCTATTGATATGTATTTAATAGTTATATAAGTTTTTTTAAATGTTTTATTTATTTTTGAGACAGAGACAGAGCATGAGAAGGGGAGGGGCAGAGAGAGAGGGAGACACAGAATCCGAAGCAGGCTCCAGCTCTGGGCTGTTGCCACAGTGCCCAATGCGGGGCTCGAACCCACGAACGTGAGATCATGACCTGAGCTGAAGTCGGAGGCTTAACCGACTGAGCCACCCAGGCGCCCCTATAAGTTTTAAATGCAGTAGATGTACAGTGATTTAATATATATCCTACTGTATACAGTTAAGAGTATTTTGCCAACTTTCTAATAGACTCATATAAATATTTTTCCTTTCAACATCCATGTGGATAGATGCTTACTGACATCTTGTCTGTGTGTTTTTCTGTGTTGACAAGTGCAGGCAGTGGTGTTTGGACCTTCACATCGCTCGTTCCCAGAGGTCTGAGAGGGAGCTATGGTCGAAGCTGGGAGTACCCAGAGTACCTGTTACATTCTTTCTCCTCCACTAGTCCCTTTAGATGGGGGAAATTGGGATTTTGTTTAGGGATAGACTAGCTGTGGCAACTTTGCCTGGATTCAGGAAGAGGTGATCAAATTGCAAGGATGGTGATGTGGGCTATGTGTAAGTTATTCTTCAGTGAAGCAATTAAGTACAAATTCGAACTGATGAAAGAGAAACTGAATTGCCCTGTAAAGTGAACGCCCTGCCTAGTTTCTGAGGAGCAGAATGGCATTCAACACATGTGGGGTTTTGAAGCACATGTGATAGAAGACTGAAATTACATTCTGATAGAACCTATTCATTTCCTAAAAATCTCTAATTTATTTATTGAGTGGGTGAACTCAGTACTGGGAGGGCAGAGAGGGAGAGAAATCCTCCTTGCCTGTGGGCAAGTATTAGTGGTTAACAGTAAACTTTGGCTTTACATTGCCTCTCAGAGTTTCGGTTTAGTTACTTAATCTCAGCAAGTCGGTGTTGTTCCACTGTAAATGAGAATGATTGTTCATATATCATAATATTACTATTACTATAAGGGTTAAATGAGATAAGTCATGTGTTTTGCTTATTAGTACAATATGTGTTATTAAACACTCCAGTTAGTCTCTGCTCTTGTCCTTTAGTTTCATCTTAATGTTTCTAGGAGGTTAGGGCAGGTTTCTCAAACCTGAGTTTGTGTTAGACTTGCCTGGAAAGTTTGAAAAACACAGATTTCTAGGCTTCAGCCCCAGAGTTTCTGACTTACTGGGTTTGGGGCCGTGTCTGAGTATTTGTATGTCTAACAAATTCCCAGGAGATGATGCTACCAGTAGGGACCACACTTTGAGAGCCTCTGGGTTAGGTTACTATAAGGGCAGATTTTATGTGGAACCAGGAAATTTATATATAACCCTTTCTTTTTAACCACCTGCATGGACAACATTTAGATTATTTCTTGGAAAAACTTATCACCTAGTCCCATTTTCTCCAAGTAGTCAAATTTTAATTGTTTTGGATTATTGTAGAAATTTAAAGCTGGAATTAACTAGTTATTTTAGGGCTAGAGTGATCTAGATTTTTGAGGGGTTTGATAGCATTTCAGTATATGCATATAATATTGGCTTAATTTTAATGAAAGCTATTAATAAAAGTTGTTTTCCTTTGATGTGGACTCTATGTGTTTCTAATGGATCAAGTTCATTTGAGGATGGATTTGTTTTCAGAATTTTATGTATGTATGTATGTGTGTTTTCAGAATTTTAAAATACAGAATTTTAAATAATATTAGGCTGAGAGTCTTAGTTAATTTCTGTTTTAGCTTACTTGTGAAAGATCTGCAGGAACTAAGCTTTTCATGGCATTTTATCTACCGGATGTTTAAAACCACTGGAATTGTCAACCCAGTATTGTTGTGAGCCACCAGTGAGCTGCCATCATCTCTGGGAATGGACTGTCACTCACGAAATTTTCTTGATGAGTGCGAGACAGGGGCAGGCACTGAGTACATGGTGTTGACACACTTAATTTAGTACTCCTTCCACAAAGCTATTAAATTGACTATTAATTGGTCTTCTGATAAAATTTCTGCTTAATGCACGTGATAAAAAAAAATGCATCCTAGGATACTAGCTGCTGGTTCTGAAACAATTCACATGCTCTGAGATCTCATTAGTGACAGCAAGGCAACTTTTCTTTTGAATGTAATTAGGATTCTCTTAAATACAAAGACTAATATTTATCAGTCTGTGATTTAAAAAAATATTTTTAACAAAATCGTTAACGTAGAACTTGACAGTTTGTTGGTTCTATTGTGTGGTCTCTCTTCGTCAGCAGTTTGAAAAGCAAAGAGCAGCTTGTCTATGGCTGGTCCTTCACCAATCTGATGTTTTCTGTAGTAAGGCCTCTGCCTGTGAATAGGTTGCAGGTGGGACGCTTAGCAGCTTCCAACAAGAAAACTCCAAGTTGCCTTGTGGTTTGAAAAGCATGCATGGAGAATAGCAGTTTCTGCTATTTGGTTTAGTCTTTTTCCTTCTTTATTTTTTTTCTTCCTGGTATTTTTTCTTCTTTATTTTTTCTTCCTGGTCTTCCCCTCCTCATTTATCATCCGTACATTGTAAGAATTTTTTGTATTTTTTTAATGTTTATTTTTGAGATAGAGACAGAAAGCAAGCAGGGTAGGGGCAGAGAGAGAGAGAGAAAGAGGGAGACACAGAAGCTGAAGCAGGCTCCAGGCTCTGAGCTGTCAGCACAGAGCCTGACACAGGGCTCGAACTCAAAAAGTGTGAGATCATGACCTGAGCCGAAGTCAGATGCTTAACTGTCCAAGCCACCCAACCCCCCCCCGACCCCGCCCACCTTTTTTAGATCAACTCTAACATCTATCTCTGGCGTTTTCTGACAATATGAGCAATATTTATCATTAAAGTCCTGGTATGAAAAGTTGTGAAGTTTATTTTTTTTTAATTAAAAAATTTTTTAGAGTGTGATTTTTTTTTAAACAAAAGTATTTATTTATTTTTGAAGAGCTAGTACAAGCAGGGAAAGAGTAGAGGCAGGGGGAGAGACAGAGAGTGGGGGAGAGGGAGAGGGAGAGAGAGAGGGAGAGAGAGAGGGAGAGAGAAAGAATCTTCAGCAGGCTGCATGCCCAGTGCAGAGCCCGGTGTGGGGCTCCATCCCACAACCCCGGGATCGTGACCTGAGCCAAAATGAAGAGTCAGATGTTATGCTGACTGAACCACCCAGGTGCCCTGAAAAACAACATTTTATTCACGATGTTGAATAAACGTGATTCACGATCATGGAAAGTTTTACTTTCTGGTAAAAGATTTACAAATTATGAGACTATTCTGTCTAGCTCTTATCTTTTCAAAGATTTGTCACAAAATACTTTATTCTCTTTTAGTTTCACTGTTTTCTGCAGTAAGCATCCATCATTTTTATATTTAGAAAAAATATTTTTCGCCAAGTTGTAACAGTGTCTATGGAGAGGTGATTGTTAATTTGCTTTTTTCAATATTAGCCGACTCCACTTAAAGCAATGCACATATACATTCATATATGTTTTATAGGAGTAACTGTCGGAAAGTGTGAAATATACAGTAAATTAGTGGCCATTAAACTTTGTCTCCTATAACAGGGTTTCTCAGTGTCGTCACAATGGCACTTGAGGCTGGATAGGTCTTTGTTTTGTGGGACTGTCCCATGCATTATAGGATGTCTAGCAGTTTTCCTGACCTGTACCAACTGGATGTCAATAGCACCCTCCATCAGGTGTGACAACTAAAACTGTCTCCAGGCACTGCCCATGTTCCTGGGACAAAACTGCCTCACATTGAAAACCACTGCCCTATAGTAAGAAATACAGTTGACTTGGTGGCCCCGTGGGAACACCTGAAAAGGCACACGTGTGCACACATGTGCATAAACACACACACTCAAACAGCCTCACTGCTTGAAATGTACTCTGATATTTTCTATTCTGTTTTGTTCCATTTTGTTTATTCCATACCGTTTTGTTTTAAAAACATAGTAAGGACATTTTTCTGGATGGAGTATGTCCCTGTGGCACTTAGTGGTCACTTAAAACTATATGTGGGATAAAGATTTGCTGTTTTCATTTATGTGGGTTTCCTTAAAGTGAGGCACACTAATGAGGTCATTTAGACGGGGCTTCCTCTGGATGCTATATGTAGCGATGATTCTGACAAATAGCTGCGGTCGAAGCACCAGAGCTGCCTAGTGGCCCTCATGCTGGTTATGTGACAGCTGACATGCAACACGGATCGTCAGTGATCTAAACTTCCACTTGTCTTTGTTCAGGAGATGAACGGTATCCTGGCTGCATGACAGGGTTGTGCTGTCTTAGGCTTTAGCCGTTTGTATAAGGTTCAAATTGAAAGTTTCCTGTAATTTTAGAATTCATCTGAAGAGGACTCAGAGAACAAGAGAATTCTGTTATCCCTTTAGGAATATAGCTTGGATTTTGGGGTGGAAGCCATTCTGAGTCTCATACTACAGATTCGAGAGATTTAAATTTTCATTTCTCTCAAGGAAGCATTTATAATGGTAGGTGCTGAAGTGTTGGAAGTCCTTCCCTTCTCTTTGCATTTGTATTTCTTATGCAAATACCATGTGTGAAATATCAATTACATTGCAGTTGTGTGCAGGATCAAGATTTCTCTTAGGCAATAAGAAGTCTTCCAAGTGCCTTATAAATAATGTGTTAAGATTAGAAAAGAAACATTATCTCCTGAAAAATCAGCTTCTGCATTTTCTGTATTATTTTGAATATGTATTTATGGAATTTTTTTGATTAATTAATTGTTATGAAAGCTAGCATTTTTGGGTTTTTTTTTCCCCTTACGATTTTACCTCTATTTAAAATTAAGGTTCTCAGAGCTTGAGGAAAAGTTGCTATGGTGACTGTAAAGACAAGGTTGATGTCTCCAACTTAGGAATGGGTTTGTGCTCTAACACTTCATTTTAAAATAAATTATTTGGAACATTGTTATTTTTTCATAGAAATAATATTGCAAATAATAGATTTCAGACTCAAGCAAAAAACTTATTTAAACCAGAAAGTAAAGGAAATACTATATGCTTCTGTCTTTATGAATATAATGGAGTGCTCATCCTCCTTACCTACCCCCACCTCCTACCCCTCACCCCCACTCAGTGAATTCTTATACTAGAAGAGGTTTAACAGATGGTCTCTTTGACTGGCAATTTCTCTAACCTTATGGGACTGAAATACAGTGCATCTTGAACCACATGGTGCTTTGGAAAATTCCTTCCTTCAGTAAATATTTACTCTGTACCTACTGTGTACAAGGCACTGGGCTAGGCCCTTGGGATGTAGCATTGAATAAAATGGACAACAGTCCCTGCTCAAGTGCATGCTAGAAGTTGGCAGGTTAACTTCTAAAATAATGCGCTGGGACTGGGGTAGAAGACCAGCATGAGGAGACCTGCCTGTATGGCTTGTCTCCTAATGGCAGACCAAACAGTGGAAGGAGGTGCTGTGGATCTTGACGTTTCTGCTCCATGGACTCTGGCTCCCAAATTTTGACCTCTATTGATCTCGTGTACATTTCTAAATGTAAGATGCTCAAGGTAGTCATGAATTCATCTTTGTCTTCATAGTTTCAAGAGACCCGCCAACACTGTTGGATTTGCAAATGCTTAGTAACCCACTGCTAATATAGTGTTTGCCAATTTCTGTGATGTAAGCACTCTGCCACATTGGTTCAAGAAGCCAATGTGATGTCACTGAGTGTGGAGTTGGGAAACAGTCATTTATGATTCTAGAGTATTTATCCCGTACAGAAGCAATGGACATAAATTACTTTCAGACCGTACATATGAGATAAAAGAGAGTAATTAAGAAGTGGTGAGTTTTAAGTATTTACTACATTTGACTTTAATTTAGTTCATTTCATTGTAAATTTGTACAATTTAATTTTTAATAATGACTCTGCTAACAGTGCACTTGCAGAATTCCTGAAAATTTAACAATCAATTCTTGAGAGCCAGACCACTCCAGCATACCCTTGCGAGTACCACAGTACCTTGCCTGAAATCCCTATGGCCAGATGTTAGAATCCCAGAGTTTCTACTGATTTTAGAAAGGTAATATGGAAGATGTATCATAATATGTAATACCTCCTGTGATGTGTGAGGCAGAGCTCTGTCGTGAATATTCACCTATGTGAGTAAATACATATTATAAACAATTTTGTATCAGTTCAGGTTAGCTTTTGGCAGCAAATATACTTTCTTACAAACTTAGGAAGAAAAGGTTTGTTTCCGGAGTAATTTGATTTTAGAATTGTGGCTAAGGCATTGTGAGGCTGTATTATTTGTTTGCAAATCAAGATTGTTATTTCAGGTCTGGAAGAGCCTGTGTGTTTGCTTTCTCCATATGAAAGAGAATAAACTCGGCATGTTATCCTACTGGGATCACGGCTGCCCTGCAGTAGAGGCACATGACCCCTGAAGTTGTGTGGCTGGCTCTTGTTTCTAGAAGCTTCTTGCCTTGTGGTTCCCTCCCCCCCATCCCCCAACCCCCCTTACAGACTTAACCTGTGCTTCATTCTTCCTGCCCAGCTTCTTGGCTGCACCTCTCCCAGTGTTTCATCCTAGCAGATTCTGATTCTTCCCTTTTCTACACAACCTTCTATTGCTGCTCTTTTTACCCTGTGTTTGCTCTAGCCTGCCATGCACTGATGATACAGAGGCCACAAATTTTCAAGTCCAGCCCTATGAGCTCATACCCCGGGAAGTGGAATGAAACTGACAGCTCCCTCTGAATAGCGATTTCCAGCAGTAGAAATGCATTTCCACACAGGACTTTGGATATTGATGTTTGTGTCTTTTTGCAAAGCTTCTTTTCTTCCCAGTACTTCATGTGTATTCTAATCAGTCATTGCGCATTTCTTTGTATACCTCTTGTGTCTTGTTTATCAGTGAGCCTATATCTGAGGGAATTCAGTTAGTGCTAGCATCCGGAAATGAAGCCACATTAGGGAACAGGAGGCATTGAGCCAGCCTTCCCGGAGTGCCCACACATGCTGGGCACACAGATTTCCTGACTCTTACGGTTTTTAAGGTTCCACTGGGAATATTTGACACCAGGAACTCTGAATCACTAATTTCAGAGATTTTCCATTAATATTACCATTTTATGAAGGGATACTGAGTGAATTTAACTTATACTTTAACAATATTATATAGAAGTTTATTTCAGCCTTTCTGCATGAATAGTATTAAAGATTTCACAATCTTGTGCAATATTCTATTTTGTTCATTTCTTACACTTGGAAACATGTCACAGTTTGTGAAGTGACTTTTTTTCCTCATAAATTACCACTTGCCTAAGTGTATTTCACTGTCTGACACTACTGAATCAGGTCAGTTTTTAGGTGACAGCAATTTATATATAATGTTCTTTTTCCAAAGAAAAAGCAACAGCCTATTAATGATTTGTTTACTTGAAGTCTGTTTTTATTTCTGGGAACTTTGTTGTTAATTGTCTAATCAGATTAATGTTTTAAAATAAACACTAATTTGCCCAGTTTTTGAGCTTCTATTTCCCTCTCTTTTAGGTTAGTATGGAGAGATGTAAGACCTGTTTTTAAATGTCTCAGCAATAGTCTTTTGTGCATTTGTATTATACCTCTTCAGTAGTATGGTCTGTGGGGTGTCTTTTGTGTGAGAGTGATTTTTATTGTTTGAGCAGTTTCCAGCTTCTGGGTCATTAAGACTTTTCCAGCATTTTCTGCAGTTTCAGAGATAAAACTATTGATGAGGAATGTGGACCCCACAGCGCTCACAGTCTAGATTGGTCTGCCCTCCAGTCTGTGAATAACCAGTGTCTTGGCTTATAGTTTCCTGTGGTAGCTCTTCTAGTACTATTCTTACTTTTTACATCATGGTTTCTCTTACTTTTTCCTTCAGTCCTTTGGTCATTTGCATTATGTTTTAAATTTACTGTCTCCTGTCCAAGGTATTGACTATGTTCATTTCCTCAGAGGAGAGCAGGGTGATGTTCTGAGACCACTGTGCACTCCCAGAGGGACCAAAAGTGTCACTGCAAAGGTTCAATCATGAACAGTGGGATTTAGAATTTAGGATTCCACAGATTGGTTTTCTGGTATAGACACTCTTCTAAAAGGTTATGGGTGGTTTTCAGGACCTTATACAAGGAAATGTGATGATCAATGGGAAATAATGGATCTGTGCTATATTTCCTTATAATGTCTCTCAGTAGTTTTTCTAATAATGTCTTTAGAATATTGAGTGCTTAATGATCTAATGAGCTTAGTCCTTATTCCTCATAGCTCCTTCATAGGTTTGTGGTGTTTGAGACATACTGGTATTGGGAAGAAGTACTCTTCCATGCCATTACTCCTTCCATAGATTGTGGGGGTGATTATTAATGTAGCCTTAGCATTTTCTTGTTTTGTACATTTTTGAGTTTCTGTAGATTTGAATACCTAACACTCAGTGATTTAAATAACCTTTTAATATATATTTATGTATTTGAGGGGAGCAGTGAAAACTCTCAGAATACTTTAAATGTTTTTATGCTATCCTGAAGATCTACTCCTCGGCTCTGATTTATGGAAATGTAGGTTTTAACTAGGGATTGAACCGAATGGTGTGACTGGCACCAAACTGAATTAGTTTTGAAGAACCAGGGATGGAGTATTTTTGGAACATTCCATTGTCCTTTTGTCTACAGAATACCCTATACTTTCATTGTCATATTGTTTTTAAACACTTACTACAAAACAGTGGCATAATTCATGTACCTAAAACTGGTTAGGGTGATTACCCAGCAGGTTTAGTGTCTGTGAAAGAAAAATGGTTTGTTTATTTTTATTATTTTTTTTTTGCCAATACCAACAAACTATTGAACATTTTGAGTTACGTGTGTTCAGATTTGGCTTTTTAAAACCTAAATATATTTTCAGGATACTGCAAATTGGATATTAGTTTTTAAAATTGTTTTTCTTTAACACTGCTCCTTTTTAATATTTGTTGCTGTCCTTAAGTCACGTAAGACACAGGAGGAAACGCTTTCCATTACATGGACTGCCTCAGAACCATTTCTGTAGGCCTGTTACAGGATGTCGTGCTCTCTGTCCTGCAGGCTCTGGACTTGGTGAGCACGGAGACAGTGTTCTCTGATAAGCCCCTTTCCCAGCCCTTCTCATTTTTTTGTGTTTTGTTTCAGTGTTACAAGCTGTACTTTTTCTTCTTTTTTCATTCTCCCATCTTTACCTGTTTCTTCTCATGCCATTAGACTTCCTCAAGACCTATGGAGAAGAAATGTAGGAATGTACTTTAAAGCAGCTAGTCATATAGAGTTTTATTGAATTTAATATTATTTTAAGCCCTGAGTATCTTGCCTAGTAATACACTTAGTCTTCAGAAGAAACAGAAGATGAGGCTCCCAATGAAGATGGCAACAACCGCCGCCAACAGCACTTGTGCTTACTGGCTTTGGGCCTCTTCTCTTGCTCAGCATTTACACCTACAGGCCTAGGTTTGCTTATAAGAGGTTTATCACAACTTCACAAAGTTGGCATCACTATCACCTCCGTCTTCTAGGTGAAGAGAAACTGAGGCGTAGAGAGGTAACTGGCCCGGTGCCACCCAGCTAGTTAGTGGTAGAGCTTGGATTTGAAACAAGTCTTTCAGACTTCAAACGCCATCCTCTTAGCTTTCTTCTGCCACCCTTTAGCTGAAAAAGCCCACTTGTCCCTGAGGGCTGCACCTTGTTCCCTCCCTCAGCCCTTCTGTTCTGGTTCACCTGCCCTGACTTCTTTCTGTAGGCTCTCAGCATTCAGATCTCTTCTGTATTCGATAAGTCCTAAGACCAGCAGTTGTTGCTGTCTAAGGAGATCATCGTCTAAAAACTAACTTGTCTGGTGTGGGTGACATTGAAATGCAGTTTCTCATGGAAATTGGGGTGTTTACCATCTCCTGGCAGCCTGCTGAATGCCTTCTGAGGCTGAGCATTTGTACTGAAAGGTAACATTGCAAATGGCTATTTTGTTATTCTGTTGGATGTCAATGTTTAGGGAAGGCTGAGTTTATGTGAAAAGTGACACATAGATTGTGTCTCTTGGCACTTATCTTTTAGGTCTCTGTTTACATAAAGACTTGTGGCTCTCCTTTTCCTTGATGTAGGCATCCTTAACCCCTCTGGTTGTTGGCCATGGCGGAAGTTATATGGTAGATGGTGTCATGTAGTGATTCTGGGTAAAACTATTGGCTTCAAGCACACTTGGGGAGTTCTACCACTGGAAGTGGTGGTAGACCACAGCCAATTAACTTAACCCTCTGGGTTTCCAGTTTCCCTGGGTATTAAATGAATATGATAGTTGTACTCTGTGTCTTTTGAGGATTAAATAAAATAATGGGTAAAAGGTCTTACAGTAGTGTAAGAAATGGTAGGTACTGCCATTAATATCACTCAATTACTATTGCTGCTGCCATTATCATAATCACATTTTTTAATAGCCAGGAATTTTGTGTTATGACTCTTATTTTTCTTCTAATTGATGTAGAGGGATTCCTTGTTTCTAGGTTTTAACTTTGAACATTTATACAGTAAAATGGGAAGGCAGAGCAGAAAAATGAATTGGAATACTGCAAGGTAAAAATAAAAAGAATTTGAGGATATTTATAAGAGGTTTATACTCTGCTAATCTATAACTTTTTGGTGTCAGAGTAATGTAATAGAATTTAAGAAATGTGTGTTGCTATTTAATTGATTATCAGAAAATGTGTTTTTAATACTCTCTTTTATTATCTTAGAGCAGGGATTTGTGAATCTGCTGATACTATATCCAGAATTCAGTGCCTCTATGCATTTTTTTTTTCCTGTGGAGAAGTTTCCTGGCTTTGTTAAAGATAAGGTTCCTGGCTTTGTTAAAGTAACAGAGTGGTCTAAGACCTCTGTGTCACACAATTCTTGGCACATACAACGCACAGGGCATGAAAGAATAAATGTAAATGAAACAGGTGATGAATGATAGCCTTCTGAGCAGGTGCAAAGTTCTTTAGTCAGAAATGACACTTGTTGTACCATAAGACAGGTAGACCCCAGAGGCCAGAGTGGTCAGGGATTACAAGAACAGGAGTTGGCCATTATTTTGCATTAATCTGCTGTTTCCTGAGATTCTAGGCTCAGCCTGTTTGGTTTCAGAGAATAATAACATCTGGATCATAGAGTGTTGAAAAGTAGAAGGACTCTGGCGTGGGGAATTGGTATCATTCCTTGAACTAAGGTACAAGCCACAATCTCTTCCTCTCTTTCCGTAGGCTGTGAAAAGAGCTTGATTTTCTGGATATAAGCAAAGGGGGAAGGATAGGGGATGATACCCAGAGGGCTTGTAATAGGTTAGCTACTACTTGTATTAACATGCCTTCACTTTTCAGAGGGATGGCAAAATACATAGAATAAGTGATATTAATTCACCATGTGTTTATTGGGGCACCTTTTAGGCAGGAGCAAAAGATTAGTGAAATGGACCCTTTCACAAGAAAATCAAGAGCTGCTTACAGAATCCTCATCTGTTAAGACAAGCTTATTATTGTAAAGATGAATTTATCTGCTCAGTGTTATTTGAACAAATATTTGTCTATTCACATTGCTAGTGGACTAAAATTAGGTTTATTCATATTTAAAAATATTTATCCCCTATTATTAAAATTATTTTTAGTACTGGTGTGAAATAACTTTAGGTCACACTTGTCAAAAGTTTGTTTTGATCTAACCTTCCTGAGAATGTTTTAATATCCCTCCTTGATAATGTTTGGATGCTACTGCTTCCTACTCCATGGTACTTTTACCCTCCCAGTTTCTGTGAACACTTGTTGCCTTCAGTTTACTTACATTTTTGTTTTGTCAGTTCTTCTCAAATTTCTTCAAAGGTGGAGTTGGAGGGAGGGAAGAGGAACATGCAGTCTCAGCTTTATTCAGGTTTTGGTCCTGACTTCTGTATGTGCTCCACAGTCAGATTGGGGGTCCTTAACTAAACTCGTGGCTTCAGCGACCAACTACATGCTGACATTGCTCATTTATATTTCTTGAGCTATGAACGTAGACTCCTGTTTCCAATTGTCTCCTGGGATTGGATACTGGAACTTGTATAGTTTAACTTCCACGTGAATGCATCATTTTTCAACCCAAACTTCTTTGTCCTTGTCCTTGCTCTCTGCCCAGTCACCCAAGCCACAAACCTAGACATTTTAGATTGATCCCCTCTTTCATAGTACCAGCCCTACCACGTACCAAATCCTTTTAAGTAAGTTTCAATTCTGCATTAAAAATTTTTTTTAAATGTTTTTATTTATTATTTTTGAGAGACAGAGAGAGACAGAGCATGAGCAGGGGAGGGTCAGAGAGAGACAGGGAGACACAGGTTCGGAAGCAGGCTCCAGGCTCTGAGCTGTCAGCACAAAGCCTGATGCAGGGCTCGATCTCACAAACCGTGAGGTCCTGACCTGAGCTGATATTGGAGGCTTAACTGACTGAGCCACCCAGGTGCCCCTCAATTCTGCATTTTAATAATTATACCTTTTATTTCTCTTGTCATTCTAGTGCCTTTCTGTTAGTCCTGCCCTCATGACTTCTTCGGGGTTGAACCAAGGAGCTTTGTGTACCTTCTCATCCTTTCCTCTTAGTGCTTGAAACCTGCAGAACGAACGCAAATGAAACTGGTGTGCATGCAAGGGTGCACCACAGTTTTCAGGGTACAGATCATATGGTTTAACTTAATGCCAGTGCCCTTCATCTTCCTGTGTTGTAGCCTCAGTCTCTTGAAGCTCTCTCAGATAATAATAATCACTAACATTTCTTGACTATTTGCTATTTGCAGGAACTGTTCTGTGCAGTTTGTCAGAATTAAATAAGATATGCAACAACGCTATCAGTGCTGAGACCCAGAATGTTCAAACTGCCCAAGGTTGGGGCTCCTGGGTGGCTCAGTTGGTTAAACATCCCCCTCTTGATTTAGGCTCAGGTCATTATCTCACAGTTTATGAGATGGGGCCCTGTGTGGGGCTCTGTGCTGACAGGGTGGAGCCTGCTTGGGATTCTCTCTCTCCCTCTCTCTCTGCCCCTCCCTAGCCTGTGCATGTGAGCACACAAACAATAAAAGAAACTCCCCAGGATCATAGACCTGGCGAATCACTTCTATGAGCCTTACTAATTTGGGGAACCAGTTCAAAATTCGCAGCTTCATGGTAATGAGACGAGTGGAGAGCACTGCCAACAGCAGCTTACACGGGACTCCACCTCCACTGTTTGAGGGCACGTATGGTGTCATTTTCTGTGTGTGAGCAGTAAGCAGAAGGAAAGCAGAGGCTTTGACTTTCCTCAGAATAGGTTTTCATAAAAATGAAGGTTTCCAAGCTCTTTGGCCTTGGTTACCTACATCCATTAGATGGTACTAGATTTCAAAAGATTTCCATTAAGTGTCAGTATTAAAGCTCTGTGTGAACTGGGGAAAATGTCTAACTTGCTATTTCTTTTGCCTGTCAAATCTGAGGGAGAAGGGATTGACATACAATTAGTATTTATTCTGTGTTCACTTTAAAAGAAAAACATTGCTAAAACAGGTTATACTAATGAAGAGTTGTTATAAGGAATTTCATTATTTAGTTACTTTTTGAATAAACCTGCCAGTTGGTTTATTAAAACCAACTCATTAAAATGAGCCTAATTTAATCAGCATTGTGTTGCATACTGAAGATAATTTAGGCTAATGTCAAGGACACCTTTATCTCTCCTTTGTAGAAGGTTCTGAAATAATGAATGTAGCAAAAAGGAGTCAGCAAATGTTTGAAGTTTTTCATCTCTGCCTCTGGGTGGATATTTAAAAATCACACTTATCCTTTTTGCATGCAAATTAAACTGAAAGGCATTTTGTAATGTAACATTAACGTTATATTTTACAAAACAAATTTATTGAACTTTGATCTTTTGCTAATATTCGCTTGTGGTTGTCAGAATGAATAGTGACTTTTTAGTATGTATCAGTGTAAACTGAACTTTCATTCAGAACTCTGAGGGAACAGAAGTCTGGGTTTTTATGCACCTTCATTGGAAAATAAATCACTGTTAAACAGCAACTCCTATTTCTTCTAGCTTGCTTTTCTTAGGACACTGTTTTTCTCCCTAGACACCCCTGCTCCCCAAAGTCTTAATAGAGTCATCTGAATTCCTTTCTTCCTTTACAGCAGTTAAACTCTCTTTTTTCTGATGAGGCTCTTAGATGGAAGCTCAGGCATCAGTGGGGGTCTGGTTCAAATCGTGAAGTCAGCAGTTAAGGGATTACTAACTCCCCAGTGAGTTCTCTATACAAATGGTAAGTTGCCTTGGAAACAAGGCTAGTTATTTGAGTAGGAAATATTATCTTGTCTTTAAATGCCAGAGAGGATGACTTGCCTACCTCTGTTGAGTCCTCTCTAGGTTTAACACTGTGTTGAGATGTTTCCTGCCTAACTACTTCCCAGTACTGATTGATTGACTGGAGCCACAGCCAAGTTTTCTTTTCTCGTGCTTTTAATTTTAAACATGATTTGCAAAATTTAGAACTAAGGAAGTGATCCTTCAAATTTCTATTTTCGGATGGGAAGTTTTCCACTACTGATTGCCAAAAAATTAAAGTAGTATATATAGTTCACAAGATTTGACTGGCAAAAAATTTTAGTGATGAGTCATTTGTCATATGTTCAACAATAAAATCAGTGATGGGTTGATTAGGGAAAGTATGTGATTGTGTAAGTTTTGTGAGATGGTGTTACTTGATGAAAGACTGACTTACACTGATTGCTCCTGTGTGCCTGAAAGCACCTGGTACAGACTGTAGCACAGAGCTGTGTGGTACGAGTTGCTAGGAGAATGCAGTAACAGCTGGAGGCTTCCATAGGACTACTCCTTTTCCCTGATGTAAACATTTGTATTTTGCTAGTTATATGGTGGAAGCAGGAACTGGGAGTGGTTTGGGCACATTGGTTTTCGGGTGGCTTAATATACCTGGCTGGCTGAGGAGGTAACCTAAAAGGCACCTTCCTCACCAAAGGGCTCAACTGTGCTTTGGTGGACTCACCAAATGGAGGCAGAAGTCCAGATGCACAAGTGAATAGGCCATAGGCTCTTACCTTTTAAGATTCTGTGATCCTGCTTAGTGGAATTACGGTACTGTGTTTCTGGGCTAAGGAATCACATTGGCAGCTTCTCATCCATTAGGCGTCTGGGTCAGGAATTGGTAGGGGTGTGGAGGGGGTTGAGGATAGTCACATAGACTGTCGTAGACTCTGGGTCTGGAATTCTCTCTTGTCCAGCAAGAAAACGGATGCAGGATTGAAATGAGAGAGAGGCTAGTGTCTGGGAGGAGCCCAGAGCCCAGAGTAAGGGTCCTTGTTTGTTTTTATTAGGATCAGAAGGCTTACAAGTGTGATGGGCATGCACAAAGAGACAGTGAAACCATGAACATTAACTCATGGGTGTGGGGAAAAGGGGGTTTTGAAGATACGCAGTGTTAGGGGTTTGGGTCAATATAAAACAAAATTCTGGTGGTGGGTGGAAGGTTGTTTACAGAAGACATGAGGCACCACCTCTGTTTACCTAACCTGGCCTAGGGGACAAGAAAGACAGAGCATGCTACCTCAGGGTCAACAAGGTACCTTTCTATTGCTAATTAGCTCCACCCAGGCAACTTTGCCCTTCTGTGGTCCATAGCCCTGTTTACCTGTTTTTATCCCTTTTTCCAGTGAAAGCAGCTTTCTGCTATTGTACTAAATTGGAGGGTGCTTCCTCCCTGAATAACTAATCTTGTTTACCTAATTTTGGATGTTTTCATCCTGAGATTTCCTATTCCTATACCTTCGTCCAATACTGGGGGCCTTTGCCCCATTTACCTAATCTTGTTTACCCAAACTTGGGTGTGTTCATCCTGTGGCTTTCTAATTCTTTATGCCTTATTAACCCATCAGTGTGAGCTCAGGGAATTCCTAAGCTTATTCCCCACAATAGACTTGGGAGTGAAGGAGGCAATGGCATGTATTTGTGGGACAAAGATTGGAAGTATCATTTTGCTCATTAAAGCTCAAATAACCTGATGATTGGTGCTGTGGGTTTTGGTAGTGTATCTTTTAATTACTGTTTAAAGCAAGGCATTGAAAGGCTATGTGTGTATAGTTTTGGCTTGTCTCCTTATGCTGTATTTCCTCCATGATATTTGAATTTGTATAATAAAACCTTTATTATTTTTTTAATTCAGATCCCCAAATCCCGGATTATGGCATTCTTAGTAGACATTACTCTTGAGGAAGTCTGTCATTTCCTATTCATTAATGCAGCTGTTCCTGAGGATTTTTCCTGAATAGCTATTTTTGAATCAATATGTAACACACATTAGTAGTTAAGCATTAAATGTGTACAGATCAAAACACCTTGTTGTTGAATCTTACTTCCACATCTTACTTCTCATATAGGTTGGAAGGCTGGCAGAGGGGCATGGTGGGGAGGGCGTCATAGATGAGCGGCCTCTAAACTCTCAAGCTGTGGAGCTGGAAGTTGGGGTGGATTTGAGGTCTCTTCTCATGGTGCAGTGTGGGGCAAGGACCCCTAGCTTTTCACCATTCTTAGCTTAGACAGTAAGAAAAGTGGCTAACTTTTAGCATGCACATGTCATTTTAGCATTCCTTTCTAAGCTTTGGGTCTTTTTTCCCTCCATCAGATAAAATACACGTAATTCTTGAAATCCTGATGAAGCATGGAATTAATCTTGTGAATGTAACATTTAAAGTTTTTCAGTGAAGAACTTGAGATTCTCCTGTAGTGAGTTTTCATTGGTATAGCTTGTATTACTACTATTATAAAACATCATTGGCTCAAATATATTCTTTTACTGTTGTTCTTCTTACTCATCCAGTAAAACAGTAGCTCTATTTAAATGAGTTTTTAATGAACCATGATAGCAAGTAAGGCTCAGAGAATGACTGAAGATTTAGTATTGTCTCTGTCATTAAAATAAGTTCAGTCATGAGAAAGTTTACAAATTGATTTAATAGTTTCCCCCATGTCTACATAATAATTAGTTATTACATCATTACATTTAATTCTGAGGTTCATATTTCTTCTTTCATATTTTTACCTACCATCATTCCTTTGAGCAAAAGCTGCATGTGTTCATGATAAAGTCCCAACAAATGCCACCTCCTCCAATTTGGAGTCAACCTATCTATATGTGATCAGCCAATTTCAGAGTTATTTTCTTCTATCTTACCGTGCAATCTTACTTTTTATTAACACTTAAACAGTAGTGTAATGTAGTTGTAACTTCATGGACGGGTACAAATGGAGTAGTAGCACTTGGTAATGGGGATGGGAGGGAGAGGGGTTTACATTATATCTGACAAGTGGGTCATCGAGCTTATGGCTACAGCATTTGCATATTTTTATTGTGGTTTGTGGTTGACATACTCAAGGCTATTAGTTGAACATTACTCTTGACTTGGGAATCTAATTAGTCTGAAGGCTCAGTGGGTGATAGAGTGTATCATCCTGCGGGACAGCAGAATTAAATCCCAGCTCTGAAATATAAGCTGGGGAGTATCATAGCTGAATATGTTTCACTGTGATTTCCAGAGGAAGCATAATACCTTTTTATGTATCTGTGACTTTCTTAAAGGATGCTATTAGCTCTTGTGGGGCAGGTAACCTTTGTGCATTGACAGGTAGGGGTGTGTGATGGTGTTGGTCTCCTTGGTTGTTCAGGTAGCAATGGGAATGTTGCCCTCCTCTACATGATATATTGTTTGAAACAACACTGTTAAATGTTTATCTCAGTAGATTCCCTTCTAATGTGTAGATTACATACAACGCTAATCTGTATAATCATGCTCGTATCTGTTAGTTTTTCTTTTATATATGTGCTACAGGTTATTAAGTGTGCTTTATGGGAAACAACTGTAAATGAAGGTTTTTTGTTTGTTTTTATTTTTAAAGAGATGGATAAAGGGGAACCCAAGTACTTGATCTACTTTTACCATGTTTTAAAAAGTACATCCCTGAGTAAAAGGGGGTGGGGAAAGCGGAGTTATTGATATGTGTGATGCTAACTATAGAAATTCACAGGTTGACCTGCAGGAAAGAAAACTTTTGGAATATGAGAGCTTAGAATTGTATATTTTGGGACAGTTTTGCTTCAGTCAGAAAATACATGTGTCTTTAATCACTCGATTTTTATTATTAATTTTTAGAAATTTATTGAACTGTGCTATAGCTCTGACATTTGCACTGCATTTTCTTTCTCCTAAAAATTTTTTTTAAATGTTTATTTATTATTGAGAGAGACAGAAAATGAGCATGAGAGGGGCAATGAGGGGGGGGACACAGAATTGGAAGCAGGCTCCAGTCTCGGAGCTGTCAGCACAGAGCCCAATGTGGGGCTCGAACTCACAAACCTCAAGATCATGATCTGAGCTGAAATCGGACGTTTAACCGACTGAGCCACCCAGGCGGCCCTGCATTTTCTTCCTGTTACATTTTTTTATTTTAGCCAGATTTGCCCATGAAATCTTGATGTCGCTCAGAGGTATGTGTTACCTCAGTATTTTGGGGCATGATCATCATCACCATAGTACTGTGTCAGGAAGAATATTGAAAAGTGTGGGAAACATGCATAGTTCCCCACCAGAGGCACAATCAAAGCGCATTTCCTCTTTTGTATTTCTTGCAGATTTTTTTTTTAACAGAGAGAGAGGGAGAGAGAGTAAGGGAGGGGCAGAGGGAGAGGGAGAAAGAGAATCTTGAGCAGGCTCCATGCCCTGTGCAGACCTCAATGCAGGGCTCTATCTCACTGTGGTGAGATCATGACCTGAGCTGAAATCAAGAGTCTGATGGTTAACTGACTGGGCCACCCAAGTACCTCACTGATTTTGTTTTGATACTATAAACTAAAGGATTCCATGGAGTCTGGCTTACTCATTGAGGCCACTCATGTTCCATAGGTGAAGAGAGAGTCTTATAGACATCTTCAAGTTCATTATGGTTTTACTATTTTTCCACATGGTTTGGATTTTCTCCAGGGCTAAAAATGTGATGCCTTTCTGAAGAATTACAAGTCTTTATTTCAAAGCCAAATAGTTCGGTGTGTTATTGTTGTATTAATGCTGAGTATACAAAGGACATTTGTGAGACCAATCACAATCAACTTCCTCTGGGTATGTTCAGCCTGTATGTGAAAGAAATCAACAGAGGCAGAAGGAGAGATAATTCAAAGTCTGTGGCAGTGAAATGGCTTCTGAGGCTGTGTGGGGTCTGAACCTAGAGATAGAGAGTAGATAGCTACTTGACATAAGTCACCTGCCATTTTCCTGTAGAAGACGGAATCTGTAAGATCTTTTGATTCTTTTAAAAAGCTTGTCTGATTAAAACTGAGTGATGATATCACCAGCATGGAATTGTTTAAAATTATCTTGCTTTCCCTCAGATATATTCAGACAATTTTAGGTAGTGGCATCAAAATTATGTTAATTTGCTAAGTTGGGTTATTACCTTTGGTTAATCAAGAATGAACAGAATCCTATTCAAAGACTCATAGATGATTCTAGTCTGCAGCTTCCCACTGGGTGTGCTGTCAATATGTTAGATTTTCCAGGGGCAGGAGGTTTGTGAGAAAAAAGGATCTTTGAAGTGGATAGATTTGATTTCCAATTCTCAGATTCATTCTGTACTTATTTATAGTTAAATTCTGGTCATAATTATTCTCTCTGAATCTCAGGTTTTTTTTCTGTGGAGTGAAATCTAAAAGTGGCTCCATTTTTGTATGAGGAGTTGAGGGGAGGATGCAGGGCACTTGCAAAAGATATGTATTTTATGGTTATTGTCATGTTGTGATGTTGAATTTTTCTAGCAAGGATTCTCCTTTTCTTTTCTTGTTTTTTGTTTGTTTTTGTTTTCTTGGTATGTGTGGATGTTTTTCTTATTGATGGTGTGTGGAAGAGCTTTGCCTCAGTCTTCAGTGACTCTTGAAACTGATCCTTAAATTTACAAAAGTATGTATTTATCAATCAACACAGTATAACTTAATAATAGCAAATGGTAAATGTGTGCTTGTGTTCTGACAGTGGACATGCCTTGTCTCTTTATTTGTCATAACATGTCTTGGAGGGTAGGCAAGGGCACTGTATAAGTTTCCTTTTGCTGCTGTGACCAATTACCTCAAACTCATGGCTTAAAACATCACAAATTGACTGACTCACAGTTTTGTAGGGTAGAAGTCTGACATGGGTCTTACTGGGCTAAAATCAAGGTGTGAATAGAGCTCCAACCGTTTCTGCAGGTCCTAGGAGAGAATCCATTTCTTTGCCACCCATAGGCTTCTTACCTTCCTTAGCTCATGGTTTCCCTTCTTCATTTTCAAAGCCAGCAATGTAGCACATCTCTAACCATTGTCACACCTCTCCCTGACCACAGCGGGGAATGGTTTTCCACTTTTCCAGATTTGTATGATTAGATGCCTCCTGCCTTCCCAGGATAATCCAGGATAATCTCTCCAGTTTAAGGTCCTTAATCTGAATTATATTTTATCCTTTTTATTTTAATGTTTATTTATTTTGAGAGAATGAGAGAGCTTTTGAGGGAGGGACAGAGAGAGAGAAGGAGAGAGAGAATCCCAGGCAGGCTTCGTGCCATCAGCGCAAATCCTGATGCGGCTTCAATCCAGGAGAACATGACCTGAGCTGAAATCACGACTTGGATACTTAACTGACTGAGCCACCGAGGCGCCCCTGAATCATATTTTAAAGTCCCTTTTGCCATGGAAGGTTAACATCCACTGGTTCTGGGGCGTTGGGCATGGGCAACAAGGGGCATTATTCTGTCTAGTACAACCACCATTCTCTTTTTCAGTATGAGGACTATAAGGCTTAGAGATGGTTGAGGCCAGTGGGTTTACCAACACCCACCAACGAAGTAGGATCAGAGCTAGTTTTGAATAGAGGTCTCTTTGATTATGAATCCTATGCTCTTAGCCGCTTTGTTACATGCAATTCTGGGCTCTCAACACATAATTGTACCTTAACATTAAAAGGGGTTTAATAAGTGTTTGCCTGTGCTGTTTTAAAAACAGTTTGGAGGGTTCTGATATTTCAGAGAATTAAAGTAGTTTGTCCTGAGGTAGGTGAAGAATGTATGGCCAAGTTTGGAGTTTATTTGTATGTGGGTTTATCCTTAATTGTGGGTGCTACCCTAAATTCAGCACGTCTGCTCTTATGGAGACTTGACTGATGAAAAGATCAGAAGAGAGATTAAGCCATAACTAATGAAAGTAAAAATGAACTTTCAAAAATGATCTACTTCACGGACAGCAGTGGAGATTCCATCTGTTAAACTATGGGTATGAATCATGTTTCATAAATTTAAAAGCAGACATTTCCTTAATTTTTTGAAGGGCATGATAGGGATTTTTAATATGTGATGTTTTGTGAAGGTCTCATTTTCCTTTGCTCTGCTGCTACATGCATTCTTGTAGAGTAGATTTTCTAAAATTATATACCCTTCCCAATTTAACACAAAATTACTTCATATCTGCACCTGGCACTTAAATTTTGGTTTAAAAGAAAGCTGTGGAAATTGTATGTTATTGGCATTTTGCGAATCACCAACTGTGATTCTGCCACTGAAATTCAAACAGCATTTGTTCGTGACACAGTCCAGATTTCATAATACTTGTGTTTTCTAAAAATGCGGGAGATAATTATTAAAACTAATATACATGTATAAGTTCTTCCACGTGTGGCATTTAAAGACTCGTTCTTTGTAATTTGCAATCTCCATTTTCAGTTTGCAGAAAGGACTTGATTCTTCAGAGAACACACCATTGTAAAAAGTTAATAACAAAACTTGAATTTCATTTGCTTCCAATTAAACACCAAATGTCAGAGCTTAATATCTTCAAACTGCATATGAAGCCACACACGTTGTGAGAAGTCTTATGATATTAAAATCAAGGGTGGAAATTCAAAATCTAAGTGAAGAGCTTGAAATGGATATATCTAGTTTATCAGGGTTACTGAGGTATCTTGACTTTTAGTTTTATTTCCAAATTGAAAATTTTACATTGGATGTTACTGGATGGATGAGCATTCTAGTGCAGGGTTATCAGATTATGGCCTGTGGGCCAAATTGGGTCCACCATCTGCTTTGTAAACAAAGTTTTATTTAAACCTATATAAACCTATTTTATTTAAACCATGCTCATTTATTTATGTATTGCCAGTGGCTGTTTTTATGATAGAAAGGCAGAGTAGAATAGTTGTGAGGGAGGTTGCATGGATTGCACAGCTCCAAAAATATTTACTATCTGGATATTTCAGAAGCTTACTGACCCCTGATCTAGTAGAATGTGTGTGTTACTAATCCTGGGAGATTCTTGCTAGTCAACGTCAGATAAATAGACTGATTTTATTTCTGTATATGGAAACTTCAGTGTATACATACAAAATACCTTTCCATTTTTTTTAACTGCTAAGGATTTCTTTTCCCATTTATATTGCTTATTATAAGGTTGAATGGTCCCACTATTCATCCTACTTTAATTTCTTCTTACCACTTAGCCTCCCTCCACATTGTTTAATCAGCTTATTATATATGATGCCACAGCAGGGTTCTGAGCTTCCTGTTTGTCTACATGTCTCTATGACCTTATGAGGGTTTTCTTTTTTTGTCTTATGAATTGATTGATGATATATAAATGTTCATGGAAATAGCATTTGTTCAAAATAACAATATTCTCGGGGCGCCTGGGTGGCTCAGTTGGTTGAGTGTCCGGCTTCGGCTCAGGTCATGATCTCACAGTTCGTGGTTTCGAGCCTCGCATCGGGCTCTGTGCTGACAGCTAGCTCAGAGCCTGGAGCCTGTCTTCGGATTCTGTGTCTCCCTCTCTCTCTGACCCTGTCCTGCTCATGCTGTCTCTCTCTGTCTCTCAAAAATAAATAAAAAACATTAAAAACATTTCAAAATGACAATACTGTCTATGAACTAAGGATTGGAATGATAAATGTTTCTCATGGTCTGTAAATTCTTCTTACTGTCCTTTAACTGATAGGACATTCGCATTGGCAAGAAAAGCTTGAATTGGAGGTAGAAGGAGTGGGGTTTTGGGGGAATGCCAAGGTTAGTTTGCTAGCATAGAATTGCAGTGTGGATGAGCAAGAAGGTGCTGGTCCTTAGCTCTTCATTACTCTTTGAAATTTGAAAGGGCTGCCACTGTTAAGTGGGAGAAAGAAATAGATCAAATTTTAATTTTCACGGTACTTTGTAATGCTGTATTATGAAATTGTAATTCTGAAATAATTTTATATTTGAGAACAGTTGCAAAAATAGTATACACTGTTTCCACGTATGCTTCATCCACCTCTAGTGTAAAAACGGGCGTAACTGTAGGACAATTACCAAAGATAGGAAACTAGTAACATTGAGTCACTACTGTCTATAGCCCTCATTTGAATTTTGTCTTTTGTTTTTATATAAATGTATGATTACTTTTATGTTTTTTAATGTTTTTTATTTATTTTTGAGAGAGAGCATGAGCAGGGGAGGGGCAGAGAGAGAGGGAGAAGGAAACAGAATATTGAAAGCAGGCTCCGCCCTGACAGTGGCAAGCCCCGTTGAGGGGCTAGAACTCACAAACTGTGAGATCATGACCTGAGTCGAAGTAGGATGCTCAACCGACTGAGCCACCCATGCACCTCTTGTTGCTTTTCTAGTAATGTCCTTTTTCTAGCCCAGGATCCAGGCAAGGACCGCATGCTGCATGTAGTTCTTATTTCTGTTCTGTCTCTTCCAGTTTACACAATTTCATCAGCTTTTTGTTTACTTTCATGACTTTAATCTTTTTAAAGAGTGTGGGTTATTTTAGAGAAGGCCCCTGGATTTGGATTTATCTGATGTTTTCTGATGATTAGATCACAGATACACATTTTCAGCAGGAATCCCACAGAAGTAATTTTGTATCCTTCTCTGTACATTTTATCAGGGGGTGATATGACTTATTATTGGTGATGTTAACCTTGGTAAAGTGCTTTCTGGCAAGGTTCTCCCCTGCAAAGATACTATTTTTCTCTTTTTAATTAAAAAGTATTTTTGTGGGGAGATACTTTGAGATCTGCAAATATCCTGTTTCTCATATTCTCACCCAGTAATTTTAGCTTCCATTGGTGATCTCGCCTGCAGCAATTATTGCTGTGGAGATTGCTTGGTGATGATTTCTATTTCCATCATTTCTTCTATAATTATTAATTGCAATGCTACTGCATGGAAGAGCTATCCATTTTTCACCATTAATGATTTCTTCAGTGACTTATTTATATCATAATGGACTCACAGATATTTAGTTTATTTTTGGGCTAATATCCAATTGTATCATTACTTACTTGTTTACAAGTCGTCTCAGCTTTGGACATTAGGACTTCTTTCTGGTTGGCAACTGATTATCCCCCCCCCCCCCCTTTTTAAAGTTTATTTATTTTGAGGGGGGGGAGGGGCGAAGAGAGAGGGAGAGAGAGAATCCTAAGCAGGCTCCATGCTGTCAGCACAGAGCCTGATGCAGGTTTTGAACTCATGAAATCATGAAATGAAGACCTGAGCCAAAACCAAGAGTTGGATGCTTAACCAGTTGAGCCACCCAGGCACCCTACACTTGACTCCCTTTGATGTGCCTCCTTCACTTTCGAGTACTGCTTTTACTTTTTAGCACTGCCAAGGTGTTCCAGGCCCATCATTCATTTTCTCTGCCCCCAGCCCTGGAATTAGCTCCCTGGAACAAGGGAGCCCTTGTTCATTTATTGGAAAATGGTATCAGAGGACAAGATTCAGGCACTTGTGTTCCTTCTAGGGTGTGATTGCTTCTAGGACATCTCAGTGGGCAGAGCTAAGAATCACACATGGCATTAACATTCATCCATCCCTATCTGTCTATCTACCTGCCTGCTTACAAAAACCATGTGTTTATATTGATGCCTCTAATTTCAGTCTAGCATCACAGAGTTTATTACCTTATTTGTAACTTCTCTTTCTGACGGTGAGAATTTTGACTTTCAATATTCAGAATGTTTTTCTTTCTTATTCGTTCTTGCTGTGTGTGTGTGTGTGTGTGTCTCTAATAGTGTGAGAATTTCTAAGCCATGCACTTGTGAGAAATAAATTTATGTGACAGTTCTTTTTTTCTCTAGCCTTACATTAAGAGTGAAAATAGTTTTCCAAAATTACTTAATTCTTTTCTCTCCTACCTCCTTCATTGTTCCCATTTTCTTTTTCTTTCAACCCTGTTCTTTCTAACTTCTGGACAATAATTGTCTCTCTTTTATCCTTCCTATATTTCTTATGCACAAATGGGCAGACACATAGATAATTTTTAATATACTTTCCTACTGAGTGAAAGGTACCGTCAACCTTTTGCTATATATATAGTACTGTATATATCATATATATGCACTACATTTAGAAATCCATTTTCTTTTCCACTTAATATATCATTTACACAAAGATTTAAATCCACCCTTAGCATTCTGTGATATAAAACCATTTTATTATTTTTCTCCCATAGAATTTTGGATTCGAAATGCACAACTGAGAAATACAAAAGTAAACTGTCAAAACTTAGAGAAAGACTGTTTCTTTGAAGTTTGGCTTCCTAAGATGTAACACTCCTGGGTGCTTAAATATAAGTATCTCTCCTCCATCGATTCATGTCCCATGTGGTTTAAATTTTTGGTAGCGATTTTAAATGGCTTTGTTTATAAATGCAAATTTACCTTTCATTTCTAGCTGGTCGCAGTGTTTGATGAGCAAGATCCGCATCATGGAGGTGACGGCACCAGTGCCAGCTCCACGGGCACCCAGAGCCCAGAGGTATTTGGCAGTGAGCTTGGCACCAGCAGTGTCTCCGCCTTTCAGCCTTACCAAGCGACAAGCGAGATTGAAGTGACACCTTCAGTCCTTCGTGCAAGTAAGCGAAGGCTCTTTCTTCTCTGCATGTTTCATCATAATTTGCAGGGATGCCAACTCTTGTTATCCAGCCATGCTCCTGTGAATGGAGTTCATTATCTGTTTTTATCAAATACTGATTAAGTGTAGGAGCTGGGCAAATGTCTTTTGCTGGAGGGATAGGCAAGATTCTTCACGCTTTAGTATATTGGGTTTACTTTACTTTAGACTGGTAGACTTTTAATTGCTCACCAAAGTAAGGATAACTGTAAAGTTACATTACCTGAATTTTTCTTTCTGTATATTTCTTATGAATGCTCGATCAAATAAGAAATAGAGGCCTCACAGTGAATCAAAATATAGCATCTCTGATTGATAATCAACTTGGATACAACCATTACTTGAATTCTATCTAAAGAGCAGGTGATAAAGAGACCGCAGGCATAGAGTTATCTTCAGAGATCTGGAAGAGTGGATGTTAGAACACATTCCCGAGGAACCGTGTCGGGCTCTGTGCTGACAGCTAGCTCAGAGCATGGAGTATGTCTTCGGATTCTGTGTCTCCCTCTCTCTCTGACCCACCCCTGCTCATGCTGTCTCTCTCTCTCTCTCTCTCTCTCTCTCAAAAATAAATAAAACATTAAAAAAATTAAAAAATGTGAGATATGTACCACATATGGTATGGTATGCAAGGTAATATGTAAATGGTACACGAGTTCACTTTACTTTTTCTGTTGTATACCAGCTCAGTAAGTCCATGTTTTTCGTGATTATGTGTTTGGAATAAACTCATTTATTCTTTTTTAATGTTTATTTATTTAGAGGCACTGCACATGTGAGTGAGTGAGTGAGTGAGGGGCAGAGAGAGAATCTTAAGCAGGTTCCGTGCTATAAGTGCAGAGCCGTACATGGGGCTCGATCTCAGGAACCATGAGATCACAACCCAAGCGGAAATCAAGTCAGACGCTTAACCGATTGAGCCACCCAGGTGCCCCTAAATATAAAAAGTAGATTGCCTAAATGTGATTTAAAGTAAATTTTAAGACTGTCAGCGCTGAGCCTGCTTGGGATTCTCTCGCTCCCTCTCTCTCTCTGCCCCTCCCTTGCTCATGTGCATGCTCTCCACACCCCCCAACCCCCAATAAATAAACTTTAAAGTAAATTTTAATTAAATAATAGTACAGGTATTCAGGTACCTGATATTTGGAAAATAGTGTCTTTATGTTAATAATTGCACCCTAATGTATGTAATTAAATATAGGGCTTTTTCTTGTGTTACTGTTGTAGTTTTTTATTCATGTATTTTATAAAGCAAGATGCACCTTTAATGTAGCTGCAACTTAAAAAAGTGCCAGAGGAAAGATAAATGCTGTCTTTATGTTTAGAAGACTTTGAAAGTCATACTTTCTATCAAGTTTTCTCTTTTGACTGTTGAGGACTCAACAACATTTCTTAAACACCACCACCCACATTTGGCTGGTTCTGTGTGTTAAAATTTAAATGCTGTTTTCAACACAAAATATCTCTTCTCCTTGTCTTTATTGAGAAAAGGAACTTATATTTGAACTATTTGAAATGTCTTACAGCCATCAGTGGGAGAATATGTAAATACTACTTTTCAGTTCTGAATTTTATATGCTAAGTTTATTTAGATTTTATGGTTTGGGCAGCCACTGGGTAAGTGTATAGTAAGCATCTACTAAATACAAGGTTTAGTGATATGTAAAAGTTATCGATTATATACGAATCCCCTATCTATTTTTTTCAATGTTTATTTTTGAGAGAGAGAGAGAGAGAGAGAGAGAGAGAGAGAGAGAGAGAGAGAGAGAGAGAAACAGAGCATGAGATGGGGAGGGGCATAGAGAGAGACACACATAGAATATCTGAAGCAGGCTCCAGGGTCTGAGCTATCAGCACAGAGCCTCATGTGGGGCTCGATCCCACAAACCAAGAGATCATGGCCTGAGCTGAAGTCAGATGCTTAACTGACTGAGCCACCCGGGTGCCCCGTGAATCCCCTGTCTATTAAGATGATTGGTCATACTATATTAATACCACTCACTCAAACATGATACAAGACTTGGAGTATGATCACCAGGCATTGTGATAGGTGAAGAGTCCAGAGTTGAGTTAATAAGGCCTCATCCTTGTCAACAGGGAGTTTACGTTTAGTGGTCTTCCTTATTTACAAATATGGAAATAAAGAATCCAGCAATATGTAGAAATTTGCTGAATTGTGGAATAATCAAATCTAATTAAGGGCATGGTTAATACAAGGTTTCAGATAAATAAACTCCTAATACTTACCTTGAGGAAAGAAAATGATAACTTTCTTATGTTTTCCAAGTTTTGCTATGAATGGATTAATTCCTCTACTTCTTTGCATGAACAATTGATGTATACAATTTTTTTTCTCTGTAAAACAGTGAATATTAAATTTGAGAATTAAGATAAAGCTTTGGTGGATTTAATACACAGAATTCTCATCTTCAGTTTTTTTACGCTTTTTTTTTTTTATAAGTTGCCACTAGTTTTTCTTGTAATATGTATAAAGCAAGAAACTTGAGTTAGTTAAATCAGTGGTTCTCAGCTATAAGCGATATTTTCCCACAAGGGACAATTGACAATATGTAGAGATATTTTCAGTTGTCACAACTGGTAACGATGGGGGGAGGCAATGAGCATCTGATTAAGGCCACAGATGTTGCCAAACATCCTACAAGGCATAGGACAGTGGCCCCACATCATCTGTCCAGGCCAAAATGTCAATAGTGCTGAGGTAGAGAATCTACGAATGAATGAATCATTGTCCTTAGGGTCACAATAGCAGTTATCTAAGACAGTGTAAAACTGACACCAGAGAAGAATTTTCTTGAGCCTAGTATATTGAACAGTGTTCTGAATAATACCCTTAAACTGAAGGACAAAAAATGACTAGCTAATAATGATATTGGTCATAGAAGGTAATCAATAGAGGGAATTATGGGCAGTATTATACAGGCATATTAGAGCAAATAAAATTATTAGAACTAAATTAAAAAGTTTCTTAAATTCCAAAAAATGTGTTTTAGAAAATGAGAAAGTAAATAAATAGACCACATAGTGAAAGACTATTTACATAAAAGCTTCTTAGGTTGAAGAAATAAAATAAAAATGGATAACCGTAAATAATAGGTACCTGCAGGGAACGGAGAGAATAAGATGGATGAAAAGAAATAGAAGCGAGACTGACTTAAAACCTCTTGTTTTGTATATTTTGCATTCAAGCCATGTTATATTTTATGTAATTATAATCAAATTTTAATGTTTAAAGTGACATTCTTAATAACAATATTAATAGTTAAATAGTAATTCTTAAAAATCATATGACATAACTAAACATAAATTATATGTCCAGTTGGTTGCTCAGTCATCCAAGAGTAACTCTTTCAGGTAACTATAAATATTAGTAATTTGTGCCACCAAGGGAAGATGGAACAAAAAACTACGAAACAAACAAGAACCTTGCAACAGTTTGTTGTTGGTAATATTGGTATCGTTAGTCTTAGATTGTTGGGTGGATATTATGAGATGGAGCAAATGAAGAATTATAATAATATTCTAATTCTGCTCTTCCTTGTGCCATTGAGGATTCAGGATTCACAGTATAGAAGAAAAGGACTACAGATATAAGTTAGAGTAGAATACATAAAAATCCTATGATTCTCAATTTGAATAGGACATATAATGAATCTATGGTATCTTTCATTTCACACACATACAAAACCAAATAAAAATAAAAAAGGAAGGAGGAAGGAAGGGAAGATTCTGTATGTGTTTACTGAATATATCTAGAATTAATGCCCCACCCCAATAACTGAGCATTCCCTGATATCTAGACTATACTTTGGAAATAGCATTTTCCATTAAAAGGGACCAGAAATGTCCTTTTGGAGATTCATGGAGAAATGGCTGAATTCTGGTTCAGGGAGGAAATGTAGATGATTCTAGATCATCCTGCCATATAAGAAAATAATGAAGCTATGAAAGATGACTAGAGTTGTGTCAGCAGGGCCCAGGAGTCATGTGGAAGTTCCCACTCGCCCAAGAGGGACAATTAGAACATTAATAAGGTTAGTAAATAGCAATGTATTCATGAATTCATATTGACAATAGGTAAACAGGCAAGGATGGGATGTCTGGGTGGCTCAGTCAGTTAAGCATCCGACTTCTGCTCAGGTCATGATCTTGTGGTCTGTGGGTTTGAGCCCCACATCGGGCTCTGTGCTGACAGCTCAGAGCCTGGAGTTGGCTTTGTATTCTGTGTCTCCCTCTCTCACTGCCCCTCCCCTGCTTGTGCTCTGTCTCTCTCTCTTTCAAAAATAAACAAACATTAAAAGATTTAAAAAATAAGTAAACAAGCAAGGTAAAGGATACTAGTGAATCAACTTACTATTTGGACAACTGATAAAAGAATTACAGAATTAGGTATCTCTCTCCTATTTCCTGTATGAATGGTATTACTGGGTAACTAAATAGTAGTATGAAGGGGAAGTTTCTTTTTATAGAAGTATCATACCCAATAAATGAAGAAGTAATGATAGAATTAGAATATTACTAATTTGCCATTCTTGATGAAATAATGGATCTATATATTTATCATCAATTACCTTCTAATATAAAAAGATAATAAATTAAGGAGACTGAGCTAAGTATTGTGTGCCTCCTGATGGAAGAATAGAAAACTATGAAGTAGTCTTGACAAAAGAAATTAAACTTCAATCTGATCAAACATCTAGATACAACTACCAATTTTCTAGAAAAACCAGACACCCAGAAACATGTTAACACCATAGGGATGCAGTCAGTCAAGACTGTGGGAAACTATACAAGATAAATGACCCAGGTTCTTCAATAGGTCAAGTGCAAAGTAGGGGAAAGAGATGAAGAGGGAACACAGATTAATAGACACCTGAGAGACATAACATCTAATCATAATGTATGAATCTTGTTTAATTCCTGATTTAGATGAAACAGTAACAATAAAAGAATACCAGTCATAAAATAATTGGTGAGTTGAGCACTGATTGAGTATTTGATATTAAGGAATTATTTATTTCCTTTTATATGTGCTATATTATTGAAGTTACTTTCCAAAACATCTTTATCTTTTTGTAATACATACTGAAATAAGTTGCTGGAAATGATATATCTGAAATTTGCTTCAAAATAAGCAAGCTGGGAAAGTAGGGATTTAGTATACTGTTCTATTCTCGTATATGTTTATAATTATTCTTAATAAACGTGTGTACTTTTTTAAAGGAAATGCATACATATAAGGCACTTTAACACTGTCACAGTTTACTTAATTTCAGTTTTTCTTCAACTTTGTTTCATTTAATGAAACTCAGAGTTTTAACCCAATATATTTTTAGTCTTGAATATCTTTTATTGGTCATCTTTTCACATTTCTCTGAAACAAAGAAAATACATCCAAATTTTAACTCAAATTTTTAAAAAAATGGAGATATACTGATTGTCATTAGTACATAATTGAGCAACATAGCATAAATATGCAATGTATAAAATATTTTGGTTATCAATATGGAAATAGACGAGAGCATTGACATGAGAACAAACTATTCAGAGCCTGTATAGCAAGGGACTTCACCACTGTCACCCATGGCAGGCAGGGAGGTAGAGGAGCTTTATAGTAAAACAAAAGGGAGGCTCTAGATGTGCCCTGACTGGAAGCTGTTGGCACAGAGAAGCTGTAGGGGGTGCTACCCAGAAGTAGAGTACACTATGTGATTGGTTAAGAGTGCATATTTGGATTTTTCTGGTTGTTCCTAAGTTGAAAGCAGAGTCAAAAATTAGGGAAGCTGTCCATTATTAATGAAGTCCTGGTTATTTGGGACATTTACACGGATTATTGCTCAGCTTCCTGAACTGGTTGCTGCAGATAGTAATCTAATTTTCTGGACTAATTTCCAGGTAGCAGAGTGGCTTATAAGGCTGGTGTCTGCAGACTGTAGGTTAGATTTTCATTTTTTCAAAGTTTGTTTGTTTGTTTTTGAGAGAGAGAGAGACAGAGGGGGAGAGAGAGAGCACGCACAAGAGCAGGGAAGGGGCAGAGAGAGGGTCGGAGAGAGAATCTCAAGCAGATTCTGTTCTGCTGGAGCAGAGCCCAATGTGGGGCTTGAATCCATGAACTGTGAGATCATGATGTGAGCTGATATTAAGTGTTGGACGCTCAACTGACTGAGCCACCCAGGTGCCCCTAGACTTTCAGCTTTACATAGTCTGGCCAAATGGACATTTGTCATCTCACATAGATTATAGAAGTTATTTTTATTATAAATGCATTATCTTTAAGATTAGTCTTCTCATTGTTGAAAAATATTAATTTTTTCTAGAATAAGGAATTGTCTGAGAAGTTTTGTTCACAGAAGTGAGTAGAAGGGCATAGATAGAGTTTGTTACAGCACTATTTCCAGTTCTTCTACCTCTCCCCAGGTTAAGCACCAAATATCAGTAAGTAATTATTTATCAAAAGTTATCTTTATTGATGTGTAAGTGGAAAGACAACTGGCTCAGGTCTTCCTTTCATTTTTTTGAAAGGAATGTACTAGAAAGTAGTTGAGTGACAGAACGATTTGTTACCCTGAGTCATTTACTTTCTCAACATCAAGGCCACTATATCAGAATGTCCTTTTGTTTAGCATCGTGGAAGTTTCTGTGTGCAGTGGTATATATATCTCTTCAGTTGTAAAATTCAGAATAAGTGATGCTATTTTTTTTATTTTGTTATTTTTTAAATGTGTGTGTATGTGTGCATGTTTTTTAATCCTGTGAAGTAGAAAAGCTGTTCAGAGAATCATTATGACTTTCCTAGACATGGTTCTTTGCTTTCATGGACCCTTCCTACCATAATAATATCAATCATAAATTTTATATTTCATATAACTTTAAATATTTCAGTATTTATGTTTTCTGTTATGCAAAATTTCATAATTTTCATGGTCTCTAAAAGTATCATTTTCATATGATGTGAGAAAAAATTAAAACATTTTCTTTAATTCTAAAAGTTCATTTGGTTTTCCTTCTGATTTTAGAGGAAATTAAAACATTTGGGTCTCTAAAAGCCCTGTGGGTCCTGGGCCTCAGGCCTCCTGGGTATATCAGCCTTTAGGGCTGTTGACAAGGGAGAAATGGGTAGGAAGAGCCAGCATTTCACCTTGACCCCTTTGTTTTAAAGACAATAATCCATTTTAGGGAAAGATGCAAATGGAATTTAAAGATCTTGACATCAAATCCCTGAAGCTTTTGGTGTACATGCATTTCTGAGATGATTGTATCCTCTCAGGCAAAAGCATACTTCGATTTAGAGATAACCACATACCAGACCCTGCGTAAGTGGTCTTGTTTTTTTTTCCCCAACCAAACTTTTGATAAGTTTGAGTGGGACTCTGTTTTACTTTATGCTTTTAACATGAGCTTCCTATGCAAAAGCTCCTTTCTAAGCAGTAGTATAGAGTAGTATATTCATGGTTTAGAAAGACGACAGGCAATGTCCCAGCAGTTTGAACATTTGGGCAAGATTATAATCTCTTTCACCCTCAATTCCTTAATCTGCAAGTACTTGCCTCAGGACTGATGTGAGTAGTAAATCAGGTCTTTAAAGTCCTAATACAGTGCAGGGCACGTGATAAGTGCTAGATTACAGAAGAGTATACAGTGGTGATGATAATGATGTCTTTTGAGTGCAGACCAATATATATGTGTGTGTGTATATATATTTTAAAGATGTTTAAGTAATCTCTGTTATCCAGTGTTAGGCTCAAAATCATAACCCTGAGATCAAGAGTCACGTGCTCCACTAACTGAGGGAAGGGAAGGGAAAAGAGAGAAGAAAATTACTAGACTTGAACTCAGTGATTTATATGCACAGGAAATGTGTGCCCCTAGCACATTAGGTCTCTCTAAGCCTGGATTTGTGAACACTGAAAATAGAGACAGTTAAACCTGTATCACAGAATTGTGAGGTTAAGAGAAAACAATTCCAATCTGACTGTGTATTGAATAGAGGTAGTGTGACCTAGTCAAGAATATATGTCCTATAGAGGTGCCTGGATGGCTCAGTTCTTTCCCTTCCCTTCCCTTCCCTCCTCTTCCCTCCCCTCCCCTCCCCTCTCCACCCCTCCCCTTCCCTTCTTCGAAGACTTTTTGTAGAGAATTTTCGAAGACTTTTTGTCTTTTTGTAGAGAATTTACATTACATGCCAGGGAACTCCAATCTTAAAATTGTGCAAGGTTCCTTTTCACCCCAGAATGCTAAATTTTTAATTTCCTCTGGAAGATTCAGACTGAAGATTCAAGGTACACATGCCTTAATAATTGTAAAATTTCTGGAAATGGTATTGCCATAGAAATGTTGTGAAAGTGTCCTAAGCTATGCCAATTTTATAGTTTTTATCCATTACCGGCAATATTTTATTTAAATAGTGCTGTTTGATTAATTGCTAAGATGTTACTAGTTTCCTATTTTTCAGAACTTAGAGACATTAATAATTGTTACAGAAGGATTGTGTCCTAAAATTAGTACCCCTTTGCCTTTCTTGATCTCTTAATTTTTTTCTTACCCAAGCATATACACATTGATTTTGCCTTGCTAAGAGAGCCAAGATCTTTGGTTTAGAGATCATTCTCTTAACATGAACTGGTATTAGAATACTCTTTTCTGGATTTGGTTTAAATATATATTGAAAAATAGAAATAATATTCCTATTGTATTTCCTTTTAACTTGTGAAGTGGAGCATGGCATACAAATGGTATTCTCGGTATTTCAAATAATTACCTTCTTACTGTGCGAGTTCTATTCAGCATATAAAACTCATCCAGTTCTGTTGTAGATGCAATCTGATTATTACATGTTGACAAGGTCATATATCTATTAATTGGATTGGAGATGGGATACAAAATTGCTGTAATTATTGTAATTTTCTAGCTAATTGCAGGGTTGGTAGTGAATATTTTACTTCTGCAAAATGAAAAACAGTATTCCATCAGAAGTTGTTTTATGGGGTTTCAGGCATTTTGTTTTATATCTTTGTTGCTTTTTGCCCACAAAGTATCTCCTTTGTATTTTTTGTGTATTGATCTGCCTCTGAATGTCAGAGTGCTCATTTGGAAGGGATCAGTGGAAGCAGGCACAGGCAGAGAGCTGGGTAGTACTCTCAGCTCCCTCTTTGTTCTGGTTGCCACGTTACCTCTATTGTTTACTTATAAATTGGAGTGGTCTCCTTTCAGACCTATAATAAAGGTTGGATGGGTCACAACCAATTGGAAGTGGAATCCTTGTCACTGCTCTCTTGTCACCTGTGCCACACTCAGAAGTATTCCCTGAAATGAGCATTTTTTAAAATGAAATTCAGATTGTTTATGTGTTCTTTTTTGGTGTTAAAAAAAGAAGTGAATTATTTGTTAGCCCACTTTGTATTGTAATGTGGGGCTTATTTTGCATATTCTCTCTCCTGTTTTTTGCTTTATTTAAGCTAAGCTAGCTTAGAGAGCTGGGAGCCAAATTGACATTTAAAAAATAATGGTAGGTACACAAGGTGGGTGTTTGGAGGACTGCAGCTGGGTGGGGACTGTGCCACTGAGGGGTGTTGGAAGCTCACTGCAGAAGATGGTAAAAGCAGGCTGATGTTTATTCCCTGCTGAAATATAAACTGGAGGCGCAGGTGAAAATTGCCCAACCTAATGAGCAATTTGGCAGATAAGATGGGCTGTCAGGCGACAGCAGTTCAGCAGCAAGCACACTGTCTGCGAATCAGCTTGTTCCAGAGGACTACATTTAAATACTGTAAATAAAATCTTTTTTTTTGTTGGTATTTGGTGTCAAAAAGGTGCCTATTTTATCCTTCAATTTTCCAATTAAATAACCAGTAATCAACATGTGATTTTGGTTGTAAAATTATTTTTAAACTTGTGAAATGCTTCACTTATAGAAAATGAATAGAATATATTTTCCACACATCAGAACACAAGTAATAGTAGGTTTTAAAATACACTAATAAAATATAAGTGATCACTTGCTTCATTGGACTGAAACATTTCATCTGATGTCTTTATGTTGGAACACTCCAAAGTAACTTTGTAGTCTTTTCAATGTACTGTGTCATTTATTATCTGCTTACTTTACCAAAGAATCCTTTCCTTCTATTGAGCACACGTGAACATTTAGACATGTGCATGGCTTCTCCCCCATTGAGACTCTCAGTATATTACAGTATATTGTGTAAGGGACATTTGAAAATGATTTTCATAGTTGCAGAACTGTAGCAGTCCCTTAGAGAAGTTCCAGGTCCACCTCCCCTATTTTTAAAAAATCCATTGGGAATCTTAGTTGCACATAAACTAATATTGTCTGTGCTTATGGCATAGCCATGACTCGGAGCTTCATGTTCAAGACAAGCCGAGTTACTGCCAAAAATGTATGAATCCTTACTATTCCCTCAATATCCCTTTGTTGGTTTCTTTGTGGCATCTCCAACACCTGACTTAGAGTCAAAGCATCTATGTGCTTCCTGTCTGGCATCAGTGTTTCTGGGAAATCTTTGAACAGAATAAGCATTTGCTCCTTACATTATTTAACCACATCTATGTGGTTACTTTTTGACAAATCTCAACACATATGGAATATAATATTTTATACTTAATGACTGTTAGTCCATTAGGCAGAGAAGTATTATTTTTTAGAAACTCTCTCGCCATGTCATCAGGAGGGCTTTTAGCCTACAGTTAGCAGGTGATTCTTGGATGTTTTCATCTGAAAAGGCTTGCTTATGAGGGGTCCACAGTACTGCCTAGCAGGACCTCCACACCTTTGACCTGTGGCACTTTAGGAGGGGGTGAGTTATAGGCTCCACTAGAAGTTGTCTTTGAAATTAGACCCAAACCCTGTGGAACTGGACCCATTGTGCATGAAACTCTCTGTATCTGTCATAACCTACTGAAATCTGAGAGAAGAACACTTCTTACTGACTTGCCCCCGCCCAAAGATTTCCCCACTGCCTGAACACTTCTTCCTTCCTCCCTTCTTTTTGTCCTTGGCTAGTATATTGTACTTGACCCTGAGGTCTTGTACCCTTGCTTTTGTATCAAAATATACCTTCTCTGCCCAGTTATATGATCTGTTTATAAGCTGCAGAAATAGTTACTGACACTTGAAAATTTGTAGAGGTAATATATATGGATATGTTAAGAAAGTACAGTTTAAATCAAAGCAAGGAAGCCCATTTCCAAATGGCAATCAGAGGTGGTAATGCACAGAGAAAATAATTGTATGAACATACTGTAGTAGACAAGATTAGATTGTAAGCAAGATTTCTTTTTCATTTTTCCATTCTAACTAGGTATGTACGTCCTTTTTTCTATTAGTGCAGGCCATGGAGAGAGGCCCATATTGTGGATGATTTTGTCAACATGAAAGCCTGGCAGATAAAATCCTTTATTCTCTTCTTGCTGCACTTGATATAGATCTCTTATTTACTTCTTGAGACTGTGTTTGCTTATTTATTTTTTCATTGCTTTTAATGTCAGAAATGACTTTGCATCCCAGGTGTGTTTGCTCCTATAACCAGCTGGAGATGGGCTTCATATCTCAGAATCATTTTGTCAATCCCACATAGTGAAGGACTGCGAGGAAGCCACACAAAAGGCACAAGGTGCTTGGTTAATGCACCCTCGATATTTTAATCCCTTCTGATTTGTTCTTGGAATGCACAGGTAGTAAAGTCTCTGTGAGGGCCACATTTTAAAGAAAAAGATATTAAGTCTAAATCGGTGTATTAATTCATGATGTTATTTTGTATTTACTACATTCACTTATGTTGATTCATAAATTAATAATATATTAGTTTTCATTTATCAGTTTGTTCCCTACATTTCAGCAAATAGTTTCTCTCCTTCTTGAAGAACCTGGTTGTTCCGGTGTGTGCACGTCGTATGGCTCATGATGCGTAAGTGCATGTGGGCATATTTGTGCTCAGGGAACACATTTGAGAAAGGACTTATAGTGCCCTCTCACAAAGAGATCTTTTTTATTTAGGTCTTTCCGAGTCTTACATTTGATGCTTCCTTTAATTATTTCCCTCATATTTGTACTTGACTGCACGTAAACAAATTTAGAGTTTTCAGAACTCCATAAAAAAGGGGGTTATGCTTCCGTTACCTCATCTAGTATTTCTCCTTCTTGGTCTCACAAGTCCACGCCATGGACCTTGCTTCTCCTTAACGACTGTCCCACCGTGTGTTCCCAGCATGGATCACCTTTTTATTTATGTTCTTTCCAAAAGTTGTAGAACATTTTCTGCACCCTACATTTCCTATCTATCCTGGGGATAGAGCAACCACTATTTTCAGCTCTTTCTTACAGAGTAAAGGATCAACGGGGCAGTTACACCAGCTTGTGGCCTGTGCTGTAGTTGTGCCTCCACCATATTATACAGCAGTGTCTTCTTGTTCATGGACTGGTGCTCTGGTAATAATTAGAAAAGATACATGTATGTCTGTATGAATATATGTATATGTATACATAGCTGATAGTGAACTTATGTATGGAAGGAGTATAATAGTAATTTCAGGAAAATAAATCATTTTACAAAGATGATCTCCATGTTTAAAGATGAAAATTGCATTGGGATCAGTTCTAGGAAGCCTCAGACCAACCATAATATGAAAAAAGCAGTAACCAAAGGGCATTTCAAAAGAATACTACTAGGTTTCCTCAACCTGTCATCAATTTAATTAAAATGTGGTTTGTGCCATGCCTGATCCATTAGTTAATTTGTTATTTAAGCAGCTTGAGAAGTATTTATTTTAAATATAGAACTTGTGTTAATGAGTTGGAAAAGAGTATTCCATTGCTTGGTAGGGATGTTACAGCCCAAAGATTTATGGCTTAGTACAACAAAAACCAGCTGGTGATCAGCTTGCATAAGTAATAGTTGAGTACACACTAAGATTTGATAATAGCCATTCTCTTGGTTAACCGGAATAAGGGAGTTGGGAATGGGAGGCATAAACAAAGTCACTGGTAAATCAAGAATCGAATGAGAAAACTGCACTGAATTCTGAGTGTGGGTCTGTGCTGTATGGGTAAGGCTTGAGAGCTCATACATCTACTCCAAGGAGGTAAGGGAGAGCCAGGTGCGCAGGGGTATGTATGGGCCTGCTGTCTGTGTCTCTGCTTCAGCCAGAAAAGTTACCAGCCCACCTTCTTTATTTCTCTTCCTCATCTAAAATTTGCCACCTCTGGGATATTAAGCTTAAATGGAGTTAATATATAATTTATCTTTCCCCATGTTTGAAGAGCAGCATGTATGTAATTCTGTGTATATGTGACTGTTTATACATATGGATTTATTTTCTATCCTGCTATAACAAATTCCCACAAACTTAGTGGTCTAACACAACACAAACTTAATTATAGTACTGTAAGTCAGGGTGCTGTGGGTATCTTGCTGAATGAAAATCCGGGGGTTGGCAGGCTGTGCTCCCTTTGGAGGCTCGGGGGAGAATCCATTTCTTGAATTTTTCCAGCATCTGGATGTTGTCTGCTTCCCTTGGTTTGTGACCTCTTATACAATCTTCAGCATCAACAACCTCGCATCTCTTTGACTTCTTCTACAGTCAGATCTCCCTCTCTTTTCTTCTGCCCTTCTCTTCCATTTTTAAGGACTCTAATGCACGATAATCTCCTCATGTCAAAGCCTTTACCTTCATCACACAGGCAAAGGCCCTTTTGCCACGTAAAGTAACAAGATTAGGATGTGGACATCTTTGGGGGTCATTATTCTGCTTACCACAATACGCATATACTTTAATACTATAGAGTAGTGTGAAAAAAATGCTACTTCCATTGGTTTCAGTATTAAAGCATTATCTTTCCTGATCAGGTTACTCTCTGGCTATGAACAATGAGTGTCTGACCTAAAAATATCCATGGGATAGGCATTTTGCTTTAAGTACATAGGGAAGGAAAATAATGAACAGTGGGGCAAACCACCTCGTTAGAACTATTTTTGAGGCCATTTTTTATTTAGTTAAGCCAAACGGAGCAATATTTATAAAAATAATAACTCTAGCCAATGTTATGTTATTCTGTTTGCTTGATAAAAGTAATCTGTAGTAGCAAATTTGCTTAATATCTCTTTTGCATAATTAAAAGAAATTTTCATAATAATTATTGACTTTTGCTTTGTGAAATTTTGAATAGAAAAATTATCTATAATTTGTGAATACTGGAAACAGTGGGCAGTGTCATTGTCTTGCATATACTCTCCCTTATCTGCTGAAGCATTCCCTCTTCCCTTTCTTACGTTTTATTTTTTTAAGGCTTAAAAGGTATGTAGATGTTTATTTTAGTTATGTTTTAGACCTTTCCTTAAAAGATCTGAAGAATGATTTCGAGGATTATTATAGACATTGATGGTACTTGTAAATATGAGGTGTAATTTTCATACTTTAATCTCCATATCAGGTTCTGTTCTTGAGCCATTTTAGAAGTTGGTAATAATTCTGTTTTGAACAGAGGTTTTAAAGTGACTGAAGACTAGTTCTAATGAGTCTTCTTTGAGCACATTTACCTAACGGCTTTTTTTGGTATTACTTAAGCTTATTTTCTTGTTTTGATTATAAAGAAGTGGATTCTTGGGTGTTCACCAATCTTTTAAAGAACTAAGTTTTCTTAAACCTACCACCCTTTTCTGTTTTTGTGTTTCTTTATATTTTGCTTTTTTTGTGACTACTGTGTACTTCTCTAGCTTGTAAATTGTGATAAAGCAAAAAAAAAAATCATATCTTTATTTGCATCCCTATGCAGCAACTGGCTCCATGTTTTTGCATTCAAGAAATATACTCCCCTTTCCTCTTGGCCCTATGAGACTGGCAGTGGTGTCAAGAAGAGGACGTAAATCATGGATTAGTCATGGATGGTTCAGGGAGGTAGACAGTCTATTCAACACAAGTTCGAAATAATCTAATGGGATGAAAGACTTTTCATATCTTTGAATATAATTTTTACAGATCCAAGTTCAAATGTATACTTGGTCTTTTAATTTTATTCACAATTGTGCCAGCATTCCTTTAATAGAAATGAGAAATGTTTTTTTACACTGAAGAAGTGTTTTATAATACTTTCTATTGAATATACTTTTATATATTTTTACATTTTTGTACATTCTCCAAGATTGTAAATTTATATGGAAACATCACAAATAACCTCTACATCTATTGGATATGCATGATTAGTGGCCAGTGAAGCACTCTATTAGCGTAGAAATCAAGATCCTTAATTAGGAGAAATGTCTACTGAAAACACAGCTAAAATGATTGTTCTCTGCTTTATAGTTACATCATCCATCTTTATTTACTTCCTTTAGTATGAAGACCAACTAAATTGCTACATTTTTGTGAAGGTCTTAGTACAAGGCTTGATTGCTTCAGGAGAGAAATTAGGGTTAGCTATAGACAATTTTATAGTTCTGGTTTTCACTTACCAACTTTATTTTTTTAAGTTTATTTATTTTGAGAGAGAGAATGTGAGCAGGGGAGGTGCAGAGAGAGAGAGAATCCCAAATAGGCTCCGTGCTATCAGTGCAGAGTCCCATGCAGGGCTCAGTCTCACAAACCCTGAGATCATTACCTGACCAGGATACTTAACTGACTGAGCCACCTAGGTGCCCAGCCTCCCTTATTTTATTTTATTTTATTTTATTTTATTTTATTTTATTTTATTAAAAGTTTTTTAATGTTTTATTTATTTTTGAGAGCAAGAGAAACAGTGTGCGAGCGGAGGAGGGACAGAGAGAGAGGAGACACAGAATCTGAAGCAGGCTTCAGGCTCTGAGCTGTCAGCACAGAGCCCGACGTGGGGCTCGAACTCACAGACCACGAGATCATGACCTGTGCCAAAGTCGGATGCTTAACATACTGAGCCCTCTGGGCGCCCCTCTCCCTTACCAATTTTAAAGACAGAGTATATATATATATAGAGAGAGAAATAAATTTTTGAACCTAACATTTTTGAACTTAAGGAACTACTACAGCATAGCTTTAGTCTCTAGAACTTGGGTATTATAGACCTTGATTCTACTTTACTCATGTACAGTAAATGATGCTTCACCATCATTGGTAATGAAAAATGTTGATGTGTGTAATCTGTTTTCTTATGCAAGAGTTGGGGCTGCCATTACAGTAGTGTACTAAAATTGTTTGGAAAATGTGTGTGTGTTGCAGTGATTGTCTTTATTTATTTTAGTATATTCACAAGTATTACACCTTTTTATTGATTTAAACCTGAGTTTTGATATGGGCTTTTTTTTTTACTTCAAAAAGTAAATATTTATAGTGAAGAATATAATATTAATATTGAAGAATACTATATAACATCTAGATATTTTTCTAATGGGACCTTATTTCTATATGGTTAATACACAGTGTTTTTTCTAATAAATGAAGTGTTATATTTCCTAGATTTTTTTAACCTAGTTTTTCCTCTTTGATTTGTCTTTCATACAATCTGTGCTTGAAATAAATACACCACACACACACATGACACACACAGAGAAAGACTTCTAAAGGAGTTCTTATGAAACTCATAAATAGTGAAGTCTCTCTGTGTACATCTGACTACTTTTTATAATTTCCTTTCAATTCCTATGGGTTACAAGCTTCTAATTTTTATGCTACTCACATTTGAAAATTTTGTCTTCTCCTCTACTATTCTTATTGGTAAATACTGTCTTTTTTGGATCATCTAGTAATATAGTTTAAAAACATCAAAATAATAGAAGAATATTTTTCACATTTCTTCACTGTTAGTTACCAAGTATCACTCTACTGTTCCTTGAAAAGATCGACTAAGTATATGTGGGTATGATACAGTTGCTTTGTCTCTGTAACTGGATTATGCTCGAATGTGCTTCATCTTTCCGAAAAGTTTAAGAGATCAGACTACAGTAGTGTTCGTTACTTGCTTTTTCAGAGTCAGGACACACCTAGTTTAAATAAGGTTTAGGCCACATGTAGACCCACTAATCATGTTGTTAAAATAGTTGAAGTAATTTCCTGTTGCATCTTAAAAGTCATTTAATTTTTGAGAAACAGCATTTTAGGAGGATTGACTTAAATCTTTGCAGTAAAACAGAACCTCTTCCAAATGAATGTTCTCTGAAGTCAGCACAGTCTCTTTTAAAGAGATTCATTCAGCTGTAGCACAATAAATATTATGGAAATCATTTCAACGAATATGTAACTTTAGTCAGCTTTCCTTTTTTAAAAAATGTAACCCTAATTGGGAAAAAAGACTATTATTATTCAGTATTGTTACATTGCCTATTTCTTGCCTTTATAATTTTCTGTTTTGCAAGATGATGTCTCTTTTGCTAAGTTTTTTATTATTGAAAATTTGAAACTCATACAAAAGAGAGCAGTATAATGAAATGGGTCCCCACCTCTCAAGTCTAAAAATTATCAACTTATGACCAATCTTGCTTCATGTTTAGCATACCAAATGGGATGATTTTGAAGGAAAGTCCAGACCTTATACAATATTTTGTCCTGAAAATGCTTCAGTATATATTTCTAAAAGATGAAAACTTTTTATATAATTCCATACTGTTTTAGAAATGACAGTTATTTTCTTAATGCTGTGTAATATTATTAAACTTACTCTGTTTTATAAATGTGATTTATTTGGCTTGTTTAAGTCAGTAGCCAAAGAAAATTTACACATTGAATTTCACACACACACACACACACACACACACACACACACACACATTATGATGTATTTATTAAAATTATTTTTTTCCTGTGGTTTTTTTCTCTGTCTGGACTTTGCTGAACCCATCCTTGTGGCATCATCTATGTTCCTGTGACCCCCGTTCCTGTGACTTGATTCTGGTGTTGATTTTTCAACAGTGGTATCTCTCAGTCCTGTTGTATGGTTCTCTTAGGAGATGCATAAAGTTGGGTTGTTTCTCATTTTGCAATATTAGCAGCATTGGTGATTATTGCCTGGATGCCTTTTTTTTCATGTTTGTGACATGTTGATATTCTAATTGTCTTTCACTTATTAGCTAGAATATTCCTATAAATAGAAATTTTTTATTGTCATCGAGTTTGTTACCCTGTGGTAACAGGGTAGAAAGACAAAATGCTCTCCCTCTTCCCTTTTGCCCAGGGAAGAGAGACAAAATGCTTAATTCCATTTCTTTCTTTATCAGTTCTCAGAATAATGAGTTAGTTTTTCTTGCTAAAATCCTCCTGGTTTCTCTTTCCTTATTTATTTGTTCGTTCATTCATTTATTCATTCATTCAGAGCAGGGAAGAGGCAGAGAGAGAGAGGGAGAGAGAGAATCCCAAGCAGCCTCCATGCTGTCAGCACAGAGTCCGACTCAGGGCTCGATCCCATGAATTGCAGGATCATGACCTGAGCTGAAATAAAGAGTAGGATGCTTAACTGACTGAGGCACTCAGGCACCCCTCTCTTTCCTTTTTATTCCCCCTTGAAAAAATGTATCATTAAGAACTTATGAATATTAACATAGTTATTGTTTCAATTTATTGCATTATTGTTCTTACTGGTGCTCATATTACCAATATTTGTAGCAGTGACAGTTATCTAGATTGGCTCCTGAATGCTTTGACAAGAGCATCCTTGCTCTCCGCAATGGCAATGTATTCTATGCTCATCTTATATACTTTCTGCCCCATGCCTGAAATCAGTTATTTCTTTAACAAGTTCTTTTTTTTAGAATGTTTAAAAAAATGTCTGGAGTGAAATGTTTGGGAGAGAGAAAGAGAGAGAGCATGAGCATGGGAGGGACAGAGAGAGAGAGAGAGGGAGACTGAGAATTCCAAGTAGGCTCCACCCTGTCTGCGCAGAGCCGAATGTGGGGCTTGTTCTCATCAACTGTGAGATCATGACCTGAGCTGAAATCAAGAGTTAGATGCTCAACCTCCTGAGCCACCCAGGCGCCCCTTCTTTAAGCATTCTTGTCCTGTTAATAGGAAACAGTATTCAGAAATCACTGTTTAGGTATATTGTTTTTAGTTTGGTAGCTTAAAAGTAAGTTAACGTCAAGAGCATCCTGGTCTAATTTCAATATTCAAAGTGATGTCTGAAAGTGTAGTGTATCTACTCTTGATTAGTTGGGAGCTCAGATTTTTTCCTTTTGATTTCTCCCCTTCAGGTTTGTTGAGAAGTAAGTGGCACACCTCACTGTGTAAGTTTAAGGTGTGCAGGGTGGTGGTTTGGCTTCCATAGGTTACAGAATGATTACCACAATAGGGTTAGCTAACATTTATTTTTCTCATATAGTTGTAGGATCATGACCTGAGCTGATAAAGAAGGTAAAGAAGGAAGAAAAGGAAAAAGGAAAAAGGAAAAATACTCTCTTTGTGATGAAAATTATTAGAGTTTACTCTGTTACAAACCTTCCTGTATAGCACATAGCAGTTAGCAATAGAAATTGTGTCATGTTACATGCCTCATACTTACTTATGTTATGATTGGAGATTTGGGCCTTTTGACCACCTTCCTCTAATTTGCCCTCCCTGAGGTTTTTAATTTTTTAATATGTTGCTTCTTTTTTTTTTTTTTAATTGAAGTATAGTACACAGTGTTACACAATGTTGGTACACAACGTTACATTAGTTTCAGGTGCCCAACATAGTGATTGGAAAAGTGTATACATTATGCTGTGCTCGCCACAAGTTTAGCTACCATCTGTCACCATACAACACTATTACTATAGCATTGACTATATTTCCCATGCTGTGCCTTTTATCCTTGTGACTTATTCATTCCATAACTGGAGATAGATGAATCTTTTTAAGGGCACTAATCAATCAACACGCGTTCTCCATTCCAATTCCAATTTTCCTTTACTTGGATTCTGATAACATTTTAGTAACTGTGAGACGAATGTTCCCATGGGCACGTATTGGCCGTGCACTCGATGAAGTGTCATTTGACAGGTGTCAGAAGCATTGATGGGTAGTTCTGCTTGGCCTTCAGGGGGATGCCAGAACACAGACCTCCCACTGTGCTGGTATTTGTGGAAGCACTTCAGAAGAATCCAGGACATTGTTATAATGACTGGTAGCCAGTGTTTTAAGATTTTGTTTGTTTGTTTGCTTAGTTTTTTTGTTCAAATAGTGAAGAAGAAAAGGCATCTCAGTTAATGAGCTTAACATTTATATTTGTCCCTGATGAAATGGTATGGTCCATGATGAACTGTTGTGATGTCTTTAGTAGGCACAGTTTGAGGAAATTTGGTCATGGCCTGGGTTGCTGAGTTTTGGAAGATTTCCCTAGTCTGGTGTGTCTTAGCATAAGCTTGCTTATCCCTGAGAGTGGTATATGTCTCTGGCTCCCATGGTCTCCACCACGTTCGGTGATCTTACATTCTACATTTCATCTAACAAGGTTGGCATCACTGGTGGTGTCTGAAGTCGGACGCATAATCATGAAAGTGTGGAAACAGAATAGTAGAGCTTTGCATACACTTTCAGTTTATTATCTCATAATTTAAAATTTATCATTTCTTGTCTGTGTGTAATAATGTTTATATTAGTGGCGTTGAGCATGCATTTAAATGGTAAATAAAACCACTCTAGTGCTGCATGCTCACAAAGATTTTGCTGATTGTGCTATATTGTCAGGAAGGAGTGGAGCTAATAGACCCGTCTCCTGGCCGACCTGTCTGCATTCTCTCTTGGGCAGTCCTTCCGTCCATTCACCTTGTAGAAAGATCCACATCTCTCCCTTCTGCCCCAGTGCCTTAAAAACTTTCAAAAGCTTCTTGATACTTTTTAACACAGTTCAGAATGTTCCTGTGTTTTGTTAAGGTTTGTGAGAAGTGCTTTGTGTCTGTGTTTTCAACCTTATCTCTTTTGCCCCTGTACCTAGCTCCCTTGGATGAGATTCTTGTTTGGGTGCAGGCCTGCTTAACTCTAAGCACCCTGTTTTCTTCTGGTGTGGTGAAGCGTCTTCTCTGTCCTTGTTACCTAGCTGGTTCACCTCAGCTTCTCCTTCAGAATGCTGCTGAAGTCACAGTTTCTCTGATAGGTCTTTCCTGATTCCATACGTTTGCTGTGTGGACCTGTCCTGCCTTATACTTTCAGTGAGTCCAGGGGCATGGGGAACTTGCCTGGTTACACCACTGGTGTGCTGGTAAATGTTTCATAACTGAATCTCTGAAGACCAAAAAAGATGTGGCTTTGTGGCATTTGTCCGTTTCCATGGTGTAAATACTCTCACTGTGGCCAGCTTCAAGTTAGTTGTGTCATGTTGCTATGTGCGGTGTCTGTGAGAGATGTGTGGTAGCACACCACATTGTAGCACATTCCACCATGCAGGCACAGTATGCGCGTAAGGAACATAGGTGAATGATAAAATGTAAAATATTTGGGAAGCGAAGTGTTGTGGGTATTTGTCATCTTTGTTTTTAATATAATTTATTTAATTGTAAGTTTATATAATTTAATTTTTAATAATGACTCTAACAACCAACTCTCAAAAATTTTAAACTTAATTTTTTCTGATGAGGTAGTATGAGCCATCTCTCGAACTCCTTTGTGTCAAGCACGGATTTTACAAATGGGAGAATAAGGTGAGCATGGCAAATGGTTACTGCAGACGATTATAGTCGTGAGGTGCCAGAGTACTTTTAGGTAGGTCGGCAGAGGAAGGAGAGAATTTTAAAGGCAGATTGATCTCTAGATTACCTGTATTTAGATACTGAGTGGATTGGGTAAAGGGGGTAAGAGAATATTCAGATTCTGACCAAGAGTTTAAATGTATAACCTCCCTCTCCCTTGACTTTAAAAAAAATATTTTTTAAATGTTTATTTTGAGAGAGAGAGAGAGAGAGAGAGAGAGAGAGAGAGAGCAAGAGAGTCAGAGCACAAGCCAGGGAGGAGCAGAGAGAGAGGGAGACACAGAACCCAAAGCAGGCTCCAGGTTCTGAGCTGTCAGCACAGAGCCCAACGTGGGGCTCGAACTCACAAACTGCAAGATCATGACCTGAGCCGAAGTCGAATGCTTCCCCAACTGAGCCACCAGGCACCCCTCCCTTGTCTTTTTATTTTCATATCATTCTTAGCATTTATTTTCATACCATATCTCTGCCTGTATATGTGTGAAAAGGTAAAGATAAACCATAAGCTGTGACTTTCTATCTTCCTAAACCCTCTTTGATGGTTATCCATTCTGGGACATTCGGTAGTAGCCCTGGCAATGCACTCAGCGTCATGTGTCCCCAGTGGTGCACATTGACATTTCAGATTTTAACCTGATGAGAAGTAAAGGAGGTGTTCTTTTTCTATTTCGTCTTTTCCAGTGACTTAGCTGTCATATAAAAATATTTAATGTGTATTTTTGGTATTTTAATTCAGTAAATGTGTTTTGAGATAGAGCCAATCCTCTGATAGGCAGTGTGTTCTTAATAAGTCCTATGATTAGTTTATAAAGATACTGAATACTATTTCTTTTCAAAAGGAATTTCTGTTTTCTATTTTTAGAAATGCAGGTACAAAAAGAATGTAGTTTGTCATGTCATCATTTAATCCCTTGTAAAGATCCTCCATTTAGGTCATGGTAATTTTTACCCCTAATTTTCTTTAGAGTATGTGAGATTTGTTTTTGAAATGGGAGGTTTCAAAGGTTTGAAAGATTTGATGTTTCTCTCTCCTCCACCTCCCCATAAAGGAAGAGCAGTGTTCTGTCCCAGGCCTGTTATGAAATGTATGCGTGATATATAATTGGAAGACATACTTGGAATAAATAAATTCCAATTAATTAATTTCTTCAATATATACTGTTTAAGCACTCAAGGTCTAGACATGGTAGGATAAGTCATTTGTATGTATCCTGTTAATTTGGGTACTTTAAAGCTTACTCTCTTTTGTGTAAATCTGTAGTTGTTACTGTATAGACCCAGTAATGTAACCTAGATACCATATTATCTAGTAGATATGGGTTTATGTTGGTCTCTAAAATAACAATAAAAACAGTAATCAGGAAAAAAATAGAGAATTGTGCAAAAGGAAAATATGAGTTGAAGTTGAAAACTAAGACAAAGGAAAAGGAAATGTTATCCATGTGTAATATATATCTATGCCATCTATCACATAGACTCAGGTCCACAAAGCTTTGAGTTTGCTTCTTGGCAGCTAATATGAAAAGCGAGATAAGAAAAGTCTTTTAATATGTCCTTCCTTTTCAACTCTCCCGACCAAACACAAGTTTTGTCAGACTCTTGCCAGACGTACACAATTTTAGTCCATCTACACGAGAATCTTTTAGGATTTACCCTTCCTATTTTCTTTTAATGGCCATGTTTAAATTTTCTTTGAGCTAGGGGCACCTGGTGGCTCAGTCGGTTGAGCCTCTTGATTTTGGCTCAGGTCATGATCTCAGGGTCATGAGATCAAGCCCCTCATTGGGCTACACACTGAGTGTGGAGCCTGCTAAAGATTTTCAATCAATCAAGCAATCTCTCTCTCTCTCTCTCTGCCCCTACCCCATTCGTGCACAAGCTAAATTTCTTTGAGCTGATTTCACGTCATGTATGGAAGAGCTTACTTCCATGGAAGCCTATTGGTGTCCTTTGTTGTCAATAGTAAACAGTAAGAGAATCTAGAGGGTAGGATAAAAAGCAAAAAGGAAAGCAAATATAAGTGAACTGGAATTAACTTCACAAGAATGTGCTTAACAACGTAGGTCCTGCTTGCTCTTTCTTGGTATTCACTTTACTTTTGAATTATCAACTTATTCTGTTATAACTTGCATGCTTGCATTGTAATTGCCTTTATATGAGAACAAGTGTGTATATGAAAAAGACGGACCCTGCAAGTATATGCAGACACCTAAGGCCACTCCAGTGGAGCCCCTGATTCATGAGGGCATTAATGTGGATCTGCTGGGGTTCAATGGCAGATGACTGTCTCTGGGGAATAACTTATATTAATCTTGCTTTGTTTGATAGACAAGAAAGAGGAAAAAAATGATGAGCGTATTCTTTCTTGGAAGCTCATCTTGCTATTCCTTTTATTTACCAGTCATTGACTTTTATTTACCAGTCATGAAAAACATTTCAGTGATGTTTGCTACTGAAGCTACTAAATTGGTAGTTTTGTCTGAATTACTTGATCAGTTCAATGTAAGTCCCTAAATTGTGCTTGAAAAGACAATTTTGGAGAAAATATAGACTATTTCACAAGATTGTGGTAACACACTGTATGAAAGTACAGATTAAGGGCAACCAACACATTTCTGTTAATCCAAGTACGTGTTCCTGACATAGGAGTGCAAATGTCATCATGGTCGGAAAATATGATGTAAAACTTACACATTTTAATAGCCATGGAGTAGGACTTTTCCAATATTATTTTCTAAAGGTTAACTGTCAGAGTTTAGGTCCCCTAAAGAAAAAGTTTTAAAATGGCCTAGGATAGAGTATTTATTTTATAAGCAATGTTGCTAGACAATACATTTTATTTCTAAAAATCAAAAGCTGTTAGAGCCAAGCAGGTTTTTAAGATAAATAAGATATTTAACATAAATAAGATAATTAAGGTATTTATTCTATTTATGATAGAATCCATGTCCTTCTTGTTATAGATGAGGAAACTAAAGCGAAGTGAGAAGATGGGGAGCCCAGTGCTGTTTTAACCTGTGTTTTGAAATGTGTGGTTTACTGTTTGAATGGAAACCTGTGTGTGGATGAGCTTCCTAACAGTAGTGGCCCAGGGATACCCTTTACCCTGCTGTCCCCGCCGCACCCCGATCCCGGGGGGGCTCTTTTATGTTCAGTCAGTGTATGGTCACATTTGCAGAGAAAAGTAAGGACACATATTAGAAATCTGTACTAATGCACATAAATTTTGTAAAATCAAACAAGATTGATTACCATCCCTACTTAATTCAGAGCAAAGGAAGGGAATCTAATTTTTCTATTTTTCCACACCTCGTTTGCTGTAATGAAAATGGCATTCTGCTTTGAATCACTTTCAATGAAATGATTTTCAATATTGTTGTCTTTGTGACATTTTGACAATTAAAATGTATTTCTCAAGCCTACTGGAAATGCTGCAATGCCTTTTCTTATTTTCATTTTTTCCCCACTGGCTTGTATCTGTGCTTGTTGCCTAGGAAACTGCTATTGGGTAGGATTTTGTTTGCTTGGTTTTCAGACTGTCAGAGTTATGGGTAAAGTTCTTGGCTTCATATTTGTAAAACTGAATAACTATTAGAAGTCTTTTATCTATATTAATGTGCTTTATCTCCTCAATTAAAAAGCAGCCAAGCAATTGTTTGGTTTTCTTAAAATAATAAATAGAGGATTTTCCCCCTTGATTATTATTGGAATTTTCTGTTTTGCGTATGCATTTGCAGTAGGATTTGAATTGTCACAGTGGGTTAGTTCCAAATATAGCACTTCAATAAAAAATTCTCATGTAAATATTTATTTACTTCTTTGGGGAGTCTTGGACATATATTATGATTCCTAAAATGTGCAAACAAACATGAAAATATTACACTAAATATCCTGAGATCTTAGAAAATGTAGATTATTTACTCTACGATAAGTTGAAAAATTATTCTCTGTATATAACATTGATGTTAAAAATATGTTAAAGTTAAAAAGAAGTGGTAGAATTGCCTCAGATCTTATTCTTTTTTAGTGATTAAAAAATAATAAAAATGGGGAGTGTAAAATTAATGATTAATTATATTTTTATGTAGCTAAATTCAATGTCCTACAGATTATTTAATACTTAAAAGAATTCAGAGATATTTGTGTTTGTACACTGTGGTAGCCACTAACCCCATGTAGTGGCTGAATCCTTGAAATGAGGCAGCAGTGACTGAGGAACTGAATCTAACCAGTGTGGCTCATGACTCCTGTATTACATGTCACAGATAGGGCTTTGCTACTCCAAAGCATAATGTGGGAATTTGATGGAATGCAGAATCTTGGGCCTGCTGTGGATCTGCTGAATCAAAATCTATATTTTTAACAAGCTGTTTTAGGATTGATATGCAGTGCTTTTCAGTCTAACTAGAGTAGTGGTTCCCAGTCTTGGCTGTATGTTAGAATTGGCTAGAGAGCTTGTAAAAGTCCCTGGGCCTTATCCTAGACCTAATTTTCAGTACTTGGGGGCAGGGGGAGGAGGGGTCTGGAAACCAGCATTATTCCCAGATTATTTTAATGACCAGTGCAGATTTAGAACCACTGATATAACTCAAAGAGCATATGCATAAGTGTGAGGTGAGAATGTGGAGATCTTTTATTTTTTATTTTTTAATTTTAATTTTTTAATTTTTGAGAGAGAGAGAGAGAGAGACAGAGACAGAGACAGAGTGCGAGCAGCGGAGGGGCAGAGAGAGAAGGAGACACAGAATCTGAAGCAGGTTCCAGGGTCCGAGCTGTCAGCACAGAGCCTGACACAGGGCTTGAACCCACGAACCATGAGATTATGACCTGAGCCGAAGTCGGACGTTTAACCAACTGAGCCACCTAGGTGCCCCATAGGGAGATCTTTTAGTACTGACCTGGATTTCTGTCTGACCTTTTGTTGTAGTCGAATATAGGAGGGGAATAGATAGGAAAGAGTTCTTAAATGAGTGCTTAGTATATATTAGAGTAGATATTATTATCTTAAATTGACTAAGTATTAGAAGACTCTTGGTGAACATATAGCCTGCTTCACAAGATTATAGTGGCATATTGTGTGAAAATGTAGATTGAACCCTTAATCCAAAACATTTCCATTCCATAGAAATGGAATATGAAGCATTTAATTTTACATACACACACTCTCTGTCCATGAGGTACCTCCCTTCAACATGCCACTCCCCACTCCTTCCCACAAACCCCCTAAAAATAAAATAAATTGTGATGAAATTTAAAGCCTAAATTGTTTGCTAGTCTTAGTGAAAGCGAACTTGTCTCATTCTTAAATTCATTTATGACCTTTCTTTTTACCTGTGGAGAATGATTGCCAAGATCCCAGCATCTGATGAGTCCTTGGCTACTTGCCAGTGACTCTCCTCTCAGCTCTGAGGTTCAGTGTGAGTGAGTTCAGCTCAGACGCATTTACTGCTGGCCCAAGGTGAGATGACCATGAAGGTAGATATTGGTGAGAAAATTGGAGGTATGTCAGAGCCCTTGTCTTTAAGTTCTTGGTGTGTTCTAGGATTTCACACTTACTGGAGAGGAACCTGTTCTCTGTGGCCCAAGTATTGAATAGGCTTGGATTTTGTCTCTACCACTTATTAATAGGTTAACTTTAGCCAGGATGTCTTAATCCCTGAAACACCAATTTCCATACCAAAAAATGGGAATAATAATATAACCCATTTTGTAGCCTTGTTCCGAGGCATGATCAATTAATATGTTAAGGTTTTTAGCACATGCATGACCCCTAGCAAATGCTCAATATATGTTAGTGGTTACAAACTTAATTGGGGTTTATTATAAACGATCAGAATGTATTTATTTTTACATTACTCTTTTCTTAGGACAAGAGTGAGTGGATTAGATTAGCCATGAAAGATCTCTGCACTTTGAAGGTAATATAAACAGACAAGTAGCCATATGTTCCAGAACCATGAAGTCTTATTGCCGCCTTGGAGCAACCAGTTGGTGCCAAATGGCTTTATTAGTAGCCAGTATGTACAGGGCTCTGTGGTAATGAATTAATTTGAAGCTGGAACACTCAAGACAGAAAAGTGGATAATGAGCTCTTTGAATGCTTCTGAAGTGCTTCTGTCATCAAATAGCATTCCTTCAACTTCCAGCAGCCCCTGATCCTTTGCTCAGTTTTATTTGTCTTCATAATGCTGATCACCTTGTGATGTCATCTGCAGTTGTTTAACCATTGCTCTTCTGTTACCACTAAATGTCAAGTCCTTGAGGAGTTATTTGGTGCCAGAAACAAAAGAAACTACATGCCTAGCACTTAGTAGGTGTGTTGAATGAATGACTTTTGGTCTATATGTATATAGTTTTTAATACCATCAGGATTCAAGTTCAAGATGAAAAGCCTATCTATGAACAAAATAAAGTGTAGAGACTCTGAGAGTTAAGAAAAGGATTACCTTTGTGAAGTCATTGGTGATGGTCAATATGCTAGTGAAAAGTATAAAAATGTAGTAAAGTAGGGGGACTTCAAGAGTACATCTTTCCCTAACACAAAATAGGCTAATGAAATTAGTGAATCTCAAGTCCCCTGTGGGGGGAAATATGACACTTTTATATAGTATTATGGGATAAAGGTTATAATAATAAAGGAAAGGGAGAATAATGCTTATCAAAAGTTAACTTGACAGTTCTTGAGGTACTTGAATCCTTAATAAAATAACAGAAGACAAATGTTCAAGGAGAAGGGCATTTAGAGACGATCTTCAATGCAATCAATAATCAACATCCATTTTTGAAAGATGAATTACTTGTCAGATGAAGTTGATAATTTTGAAATTTAATTACATGATTGTTGAGCTGGATTAGTAAAGTGAAAAGGGATATGAGAGATTTGATATAGTTATACGTATAAAATTATATGTAAACTAATTTAGATTTGCTTATACTTTCATATTCTTAATGAGAATAAACGTTCATGAAGAATAATAGTGCAAAGTTAAAAGTAAAAAAAAAAAGTAAATTAAATATTGTTGGGATTCTAGCCACAGGGTTTTCAGCCAGTATGTGAATGAGCAATTCTTTGAACTCTTTGAGAAAAAATCATTTTTTTTTTTAAATCTTCTCTGGCCATCCAATATTTGTTTCTTCTTTGCTAAAAAGATTGCCCTTATAATACTTAAGACAATCAAACTGAAAAGGATAGAGATACAGTAACACTTTAACAGACATTTCCTAAGTGCCTTTTGCTGGGCTGGGAAATATGGGTGGAATCTCTAAAATTAATGATGAAGACAGATAAGAAAGTAGTAGTTATTAATGAAATTAACATAAGGCCTGACGTCACTTATACTGTAGGATTTTTTGTATTTTAGAGAAGGCAGTGCCTTCAGGGCTGACCTTGGAGGGTGCAGAAGGGTGGAATGGGCATAAAGGAGGGCCTGGAGAAGTCTGTGGCCTTCTGGTTAGTCACGGCCTTGCAGCTGGATCTGCGTGTAAGGCTTGAGAGGTGTTGCTCAGATCAGGGATAAATGCCAGGACTGACTCCAATGGTACTGTGACCCCACCAGACCAGGAATTCTGAGTCATGACGTTTGGTTTGTGTTTAGGAAAGGTGTGATAGGTGTTTTCTAGAGGACGGACTGGAGAGGGCCCAGCATGACTGGAGGGAAAGAATAAATCAAACTGAAAAATGATGCAAGCCTGTGGTTTATGAAGTCTAGATTGGAAGTTGGAGACACCTACCTTGCTTTATCTTTCCCTTGTCACATCTTTAACTCTATACTTTAGCTGTACTGAATTATTTGCAGACCTTTTAATTCTCTAGAATTTAGGTGTCTGCCCTTTGCCTCTGCAGTTTTCTGACTCTATGTCTTCTTTTTTCCTCTTTATCCCACTTGACAAACACCACCATCACCACCCCCAAATGAAACCAAACCCAAAAGTTCAGTTTTGATGTCTTAGTCATTCACTTCTTTGTTGATTCAGCAAATGTTGTTTGTTAAGGAATTGTAACAGTGAAAGTGCAGTATTGTTCTCTAGGAGCTGTGTGTTAGTGAGGATGCAGACCCTAAACTTTATGATGACAGTGTGGCAAATACAATGACAGGAACAGACAGCCCTTAAGAGGAATGCCTCACTCGTGAAGAATTGGTCAGAGGCTTTCTAAGAGAGGAGGCACAAAGAGAGTTTAAAAGGACAGTAGGGAAAATGTGGCCCTTCTCTCCTGACGTCTGTGCTGATGTTCCTAAAAAAAGGTGCCCCTCAGATGTTTTGGTAGTGTTCTGTTCTCCCGAAGCACCCCCCCTCCCACTGTAAAGGGCTGGATAATCCGCCTTCCCCATGGCACTGCAGACTCTAAAGGGCAGACACCAGGTCCGTGCTGCTCACCAGGAGACCCCCTATGGAGGCGGTGTGCAAAAAAGTCTCCCTTGACAAAGACAAGGAGGTTTATGGTGTTCTTTGTTGAAAGCTGTGTTAGTGGACGGGTGGGGAGGAAGCTAAATAATAGAGGGTTAAAGAAGAAGGGAGCAATGAAGCAGCCAACTCTTCTTTCTCAAAGATTGCTTATCAAGATCCCTCATGGGTCTTACCCTCTAGTTGGGGCTATCGGCTGTATGGAAATAGATGACACACGTTCTACTGGACACATTCTGTGAGGGAGAACGTTATCTATAACCTTAATGTAGTAGCCTCCCACCTGTGTTCTTTATCATCTCTAAATATTTTGTGCATGTTTGAAGGAACATAGCTTAGCTAGCTCTTGCCTGCTTGCGTGCTCCTGGGTGCATGCCCTTGCTCTCAGTCTTTCTTTTTCTTTCTCTCATTGTTTCTCATTCTCATTCTCATGGTCTCAACTCCAGTCCCCTCATGGCTCACTGAGGTATTTTTCTGAGAGTACAAAAAACAAGCCAAAAATTTCTCCCAAAGAAAGGTGCCAGTTGTTCAAATAGTTTGCTCCCTACCAGTGGTTATTTTCATTGGGGCACCTTGTTGTGTATCACTCATCTTCCCTTTACTTTCTTCCTCTTACTAGTGTGTTTTTTATCACTGGGCAGGGGGTGGTCTGTTAGACTGTTTGTTCCCTTTTGAATGCTCAGAGAGTAGGATTCACTTGGAATGATTTTTCCAAAATAAATGACTCTCAAAAAACCCTTGGCTCTATAGTCATTATTTTTTAAAATCTTTAGAATAGTAGTGTCTAACAGATATTCACACATTTGTTGATTGAAGTAAGCCAGACATTTACCTGCCATAGCAAAACAAAAAAGGGACACCAAAATTAGATAAAAGGGAAAAGACCACCCTTGTGGAGTTTTGCTTTCTCTGTGGCCCGAACACTCCCCGATGGGCTCTTGGCAGGTGCTCAGGATTCTGGCAGAACTATTTTCCCTGAGTTGTAACTGTCTTTGCAAAGGATTTGGGGACAGTGAGTTTTTATATACAGGACTTAGTAGCCAATGCATATTTTTATAAGCAGCTGGTTATTTACATAACACCCTCAGGCCAGGCCCTACTCTCTCCTCCAAGACACGGAAAGATAAAAGTGAAAGACTTTTTACCTCTGAAGCCTGTTTCTGACACACCATCACCAGTCTTTTCTACCCTCAGAGAGAAGCAAGGAACCCCTGAGCTGTGTCTTTAACAACTGGGGAAGTTTTTATTCCTGACTGATGTATGTTAACTAACTTTAGAACATTTTTAATTCCTATTTTGTGTGTGTGTGTGTGTGTGTGTGTGTGTGTATGCATGCGCATGTGTGCATGCATGCGCATGTGTGCCTTGGGAAGAGAAGGTGGGAGGAGGGGCAGTTACCATGAATGGGGCGAATACTCATCCTCTGGGTAAATGACTGGCTGACACTAGTAGGAGTGGAAACAGCACGGTGGAGAAGGGAGCAGAGGAACCACTAGCATCCCGAGCTACATAGTCCTTGTGCTCCTCAGTTCCACTGTGCCGCATGCCGTAAGGACCAGCCGCTCTTGTAGCAGTCAGGCTCTGTGCTCTCCCACTCATGCCTGGGTCTGTGGGGCACAGAGGGATGCACCAGTCGGGCACTGATGGAGCGTGGGAAGGGCAGATGGGTCTCACTCCTGAGCTCCTTCCCTGCCTGGCTGTGGTTTGCTGGGAGCTGTGTCAGTCCCTGCAGTGAAAGCCACACCTCCCCCGCCTTGGGGTGGTAAAAGCGTAATGAATACTTCATCCCTTGCTGTTTCCCCTTAATTCTGCCATGTATTTGTAAACAGTCCTTCCTTAGCTTTTCCTCAATCAATCAGCCAACTGTTTGCTGCTGGGATGCTGACACTGGATCTGATGGATTTGAGGAGTTAGGACACTGTACGGTGTGGGATGGAGGGCAGTTCCCAGCCAGTGAAGTTATTGGCCATGGTGAGGCATGGAGTTATCGCACTGTGGAGCATGTTGAAAGAGCCATCAGTGTGGAGAGTGGACTGGGTGCACGTTATGTGTGTGGCGGCTGAGTAGTGGGTCCTGAGAGGAGTATTATGGGAAGTAGTGTTAGAAAGATTCCTTAAGTCCTGATTAATGCAGAGCTTGACATTGAGACATCTCACCTCGGATTTTCTGTTTAACTCTTGGGAAGGCTTTTTTAAAAATTTTTTTAAATCGGGGTAATTACAGAATCCCATGCAGTTGTAAGAAGTAATACAGAGAGATTCTATTGTTATTTCCCTCAATGGTAAGATTTTGAAAAACTGTAGTTTTATATCATACCAATATTAACATTAATACAACCCACCTGTCTTACTCACATTTCCTTACTTGTACTCCTATGAGTATTTGGAGGGTTTTTGATTAGGATATTTATATTCTCAGTTTCCGAATGAAAAATCCAATGTTACAAATTTAATGCGTTTCAGAAAAATTCTTGGTTTTTCTTTGGGAATGTTCATATGACATTGACTTTCTTTTCTCTTCTTTTATGTGTCCTAAGGTTCAGTGGAACCATTGAATACGTCCTGTTATCTATGAGAAGTGTGTTTTAAATTCAACCTTTCCCCCAAATCACCTGTTCTCTCTGGTGAAGTGGAAGCATATTGTGGATTTGAGATGCTTCAGTTCATCTAGGAGAGGGGTGTGCCCTGTCCAGATTGCACAGAGCAGGGAGTCAATTAACAAGTATTCTAGGTACAGCTGGGTCACTGAGGAGCAGGGTGACCTTTGACCCAGCCCTTAAACTACCTCTGTGGGCCTCAGTGCACTCATCTATGAATGTGATGTTTCAATTTATTTAAAGGGCACCTTCCAACTAGAATATTCTTTATTTATTGAACGTATATATATGTAGTTAATAGGCTGATAAAACTCACTTTATATCCTTCTGAGTTATTCACTGTTTCTTAGCTTATTTTGTGCCTTGCACTCCACACATTTCTTCCAAGGATTTTATCTCAGTCACTGAAACACTGAGAAGCACCTTTATAAGAAGGGCAGCATATATTGGAAGGCCAATTTTGCAATATTGATGATGGGTTTTTTATCTCCATGGCATGTGTTAATAATGTGGTACTTCTCACTGTGAGATGTGTTTTTAGAAAATGTATAATTGCCCTGAAGATCGGGGAGATGGTCTTCATTTTGCATGAAGAGTAATTATGCTGTTTGCATCCTAAGGTCTAATAGAACACGTGTAACTGCATATTATTTTTAGATTTGATTAAATACCTCGATGGCTTATTCCTGTCTTCTTGGAAAAGGTTTATTCATTGCTTTGAGTGGTTAAATAATTTAGAAATCACTGGGAGAATGAAAGAAGAGAAGGAAGAGAAAGCTGATTAGGAGTAGGGGCTTGATAGTTAACAGTTAAAAATGTATATATCTGCCCTTTTAGTATTTGCTCTAATTCATTATTAGATTTTCCAGTTTCCACTTATTTAAAAGGCACCTTACGTAGAAAGGCAAATCAATATTTACAGTACATTAGTGACACAGAGAATTTGAAACCTTGTGATGAGGGTTTATTGCTGTTTTATCCACTCTTCAAAGCAATACACACATCAAACAGCCTCCACTATCATCCTGGACTCAGTGACATCCCACCGGTCCCTGTGTGCTCCCTTCAGCAGCTTAATTATTGAAGATCCTCATCTTTGAATTTTCTTTTTAATATTTCAGAGGATATACTTAGGAAATCTATATATTAAATAAATCAGAAGATTACGGGGAGAGAAAGTTTTATTACTGTGTTTTTAAATGCATCGATTTTCCTAAAATTGAGGATGAGGAATTGTAATAATAATGACCAAATTACCTTAAACAAGAAGCTCCTATTTTTTCTAATTACTGTAAAGAACAGAAATTGCTGAGATAGGCCATGGGCAAATCATAGAGGAAAGACTCTATTTGTATTCTGCTCTTCTGAGATCATGGCAAAGTTGCATTCTTTGTATAATATATTTTATTGGGACCATGAAAGGTGGGAAACCTGTCAGATGAACCAGGTAGTTGTGTTTTATGATTCATTTTGTTGATAAGGCCAGATGTTTATAGTGATCTCCATTATAGTTTTAATTTATTTTTTTAATGTTTATTTTGAGAGGAGAGAAAGTGTGCACATGTACATACGAGTGGGAGAGGAGGAGGAAGAGGAGGAGGAAGAGGAGAAGGAGGAGGAGGAAAGGGAGGGAGGAAGGGAGGGAAAGAGAGAGAGAGAGAGAGAGAGAGAGAGAGAGAGAATCCCAAGCAGGCTCTAGGCTCAGCACAGAGTCTGACGCGGTGCTCAATCTCATGACCATGATGTTGTGACCTGAGCCAAAATCAAGAGTGGGACATTTAACTGACCCACCCAGGTGCCCCTATAGTGATCTCCTTTAAAATCAGGTTCAACTTTGCAAAAGACCACATGCCATTTGTGGCTACTTCTACACCATTACCTACAACTCATGTACTTTCATTCTCCTGTTTGCCTGTAATACTTTAACCCATTTAGAGACACTTGATAATGGCTGTTGATAACTGCTTTGAAAAACTTACATTTTTTCTAGTTCATTTTTTATAAATTGTTATAAGTTATAGTAGGATGAGATTTGATGGGTGATCACTAGTATAGTATATGAACATATGTGGAATCACACATTTTTTTCCATTAAAAAATTTTTGATCCCATTAAAGTAAGCTCTAGTCATACAGATTAGGAGGCTGAGGCCTGGAGAAGGGACTGACATACCTAGTGGCCACCAGTCTAGGCCAGCAGTTCTTAATGTGTGGTCTGTGAGTCCTTGGGAGCCACTCAGATCATTTCCAAGAGGCTGTTAGGGCAAGACTATTTTTCATAGTATTACCAAAATATATTCCGTGGTTTTCACTGGGTTGAAACCCAGTGGTCCGCACCAGTGGTGCTCAGGCACTGATGAGTACAGTGCAGGACAGTGGCACCAAATGTATTCTCCACCCAACATGCTCACGCTTTAAGAAACAAAAAAGTGATTTCCATCTGCTGTCCTTAATGAAGCAGCAAAAATGATTTACTCTGATTAAATAATGACATTTGAGTACATAATTTATTATGTTATGTGATTAAAATGGTAGATAGGCATAAAGTACTTCTATATATTGAAGATCAGTGGATGTCTTGAGCAATCTTGTATGTGATGGTTTGCATTTATAAACTGAGGTAACCATTTTTTAATGGAACACCATTTTTCTTTCCTTTTTTTCTTTTGCTTTGTTTTTGTTTTGCTTTTTAAAAAAGGACAGAAAACTGGTTCTTCAGACTCTGGTGTCTGGCAGAGTTTCTACAAAATGAATGAAGTGAGCCTGCATTACATGGCAAATAATGAACCATATTTATTGCCAAAGAAAACATGCAAGCCTTCTATTGAAAATTAGATATTGGAAAACGTATATCCTGCCATGAATATGATAGCTTCCCAGCACTTAATGACTTTTCTCATGAAATTGGTAGTAATATTCACATATGTGATTTTCTGACATGAAGAGATATATCAACATTTCCAAGAGTGGTATAAGCCAATAATACATTCCAAATAGCTAATGTTACAGAATTTTCTCAAGAGTAAAAGATCCATTGAAAGTATAAGACAAGTAAATTTTACTGTGCAAAGAATAAGAAGTTTGCATTCCATATTTCAAGTATTTGTCAAGTTTTGTCAAGTTTTTTTCAAGTTTTGATGTGGTATCAAAGAAGAATTTCTATAGTTCTGGAAAGATTATTAAAATAGTATTCCAGTTAAATATTTGTGGAATTCTTTTTTTCTTCATATACTTGTCATGTTGTAGCACATTGAAATCAGAAGCAAGGATGAGAATCCAGATGTCCTCTCTCAAGCAAAATGTAAAACAGTGCTACTCTCCCACTAAATATGCTTTGTTTTGTAAAATAGAATTTTCTAAAATTCTCTTTATGTGAACATGTAGTGGGTTTATTATTAAGTTAAAAATGAATTAAGGAATAAATATTTAAATTGTTTTCATTTCCACTTCTAATAAGGTAAACATCCCTAGCTATCACCCACACAAACAAAAGCTCTTTGGGGTCCTCAGTCGACTATTTTTCAAGTCAGAGTCCTGAGATCAAAATTTGATTGTATTGGTCTAGGCCGGTCTCCTTTGGGGCACACTTAAACATCTTACACGTTATACTTCTTCTACTTAACCAGTAGGTTTTTCTTTCTTTAACATTTCTGAAGTTGGGATGGCTGTTGTTTCAATCTCTATATATAACTAACGTAGTATATCTTTAACATTCCCAAATCAAATGATGGTATTAGTTAAAATCAGAGTATGACTTCTTAATGTATATAATTCTACTTAGAAAACAACAAAACTTCTCCCTTTTACTAAATTGAGACTAACATTTATATCTCTAAGTAGCTAGAAATGAAATTTGTTTTCCAGTGAATTGCTGATTAATAGAACTAATTTCGTGATTTGGATAGTAATTCAGTACTGACCCGGGCGCCTGAAGGTCTGGCCAGGAAATAGTTCCTGAGCTCCTCGTGTCATCTCACTGAGCCTCAGCGTACTCATCTGTGAATTGAGTCACATGTTTCTCCATTGTGACTAATGTAGAAACTTATTAAAAAAAAAGATTCAAATCCTTCCAAGTTAAGTCAGTGGTTCTAATATAAAATTACTTAAACAAATGTGTGTGTGTATGTGTGTGTAAACTGTATAAAAATTCCCTATAATTTTCATGCAACCATAAAACCAAGAAGAAATTATAAACTAATGCAAATGCAAACTTACCACATCAGTGTGAGAGGCAGTGATGTGTTGCTGAGTCTCATCCCAGGCAGCATGAGTGTAGACCACCATTGTGTGGCACGGGGTCTTTGCATTTGGACCTAGTGATACAGCTGGCATACACATGATGATTCTGTTCTTTCAACACATTGAACTGCAAGAAAACCTTGATGTCAAGATCATTATGACCTCATTTGGCGTTCTTTTATTAAGAACACATTGTTTACTTTTTATTTATTTTATTTTATGTATTTATTTTTAACTTTTATTTATTTTTTAGAGAGACAGAGACAGAGTGTGAGTGGGTTAGGGGCAGAGAGAGAGGGAGACAGAGAATCGAAGCAGGCTCTAGGCTCCGAGCTGTCAGCATAGAGTCTGACACAGGGCTCCAACTCACGAACTGCAAGATCATGACCTGAGCCAAAGTCAGATGCTTAAACGTCAGGTGCTCCACACATTGTTTACTTTTTAAATTGAGTTCTGTTCTTTTCTCATTAACCTGATACTCAAACCTAGGACACCTTCCTGACCATGACAGTGGACAGAAATGGAAACATGGGGCCTTGAAATTGCATAAGGGAACTTGGTTACTAGGTAGTATAAGTGAAAGATTCATACTGTCTATTATTTCCTTTTATGGATATCACTAATATGTAGACAAAGTTTAATGTGCAAAGAACCGACAGGAGGCTGCCTCATAGCGCATCTCCTGGGACCTCCCTCACACTGCAGTGGTGTAAATGCTGCCCTGGTCCAGTGCCCCGGCATCTACCCAGAAGGGACGGCCCACAGGGTCTGCAGTCCCCACTGTCACTTACCTCCTCTCTAAACCCCCTTTCCCCCGACATCTATAGTTTCAAGAGTTGTAGATGGAAGAGGTAAAAGGCTAATTATTTTTATCTGTTTCAGACTAACAGATTAACACTGTGACCATGTCCCATCAGAAGATGACAGTCCTGTTTATTTAATCTGCCTCCTGTATGCAATTTATTTTTTTCTGGGAAAGATTTTCAAAAACAAGTATAATAAGCTGTTTTATTTTATCTAAGCAAATTCAGTGACACCATATAGTTCTTGAATTTATTTTGCGGTTGAGTTGTACTTTTATGTGATTATTTTATTGTAACTAGAACTTTTGATTGTTACTTCTGTACTCTTTTTTAAAGACCATCTCTTGTGAGTACTGGTTCTTTTAGATTTACACACACACATGCACATGCACACACAAATAGAAATTGAGGTGTGCAGAGTTCCTTAACAGCTAAACTTATAACAGCCCTGTGATTGGAACGCAACAGAACACATATCCAAGAAGCAGTATTGTAATTATCCAGAGCTATTTTATTCTTCCCCCTCCTTATTTTGATTTTCTGTTTACATTTTTGATTTGATGAATCTAGGAACAGTTTTGTTATTTGGGAGGGAAGTCTTTTTTTATAGTAAAAGCATTGTAGTATCAGCACACATAGATTCTTAGACATGTATTTTTGTGAACTTGTTTTGAGAATGACTATATAGTTCTTGGTGTGTTTTATTTTTGGGTGCGATGTGAATAGTAAGGGCTGTCACACGCTTTTACTTACACTTAAAAATTAGAAATTATTTTTCATGTGTTTCTCCCAGAAAATTAAGACAACAGTTAACAATGTTAAATTAAATGTTCAGCATATTTTTTTTTCTGGTGATGTTCCTCAGGCTCTATTATTATCAAATCCTCATGATGTAGAAGCACATGTTAAAAGCAATGTTAAACGATTGATATGCTCTTGTTTTCTCTGATCGTTTCTAATTTGCTTTAACATCTTTGAGACTACTGGATTGACAGTGGTTTAAATATCAGTTTCAATGTGTATAAATAGTCTGTGTTTAGTTGAGTATCGTCTGGGATCTATGTATCCACACCATTGATCAATGCATCCTTGTTCCCAAAATGTTTTCCATAGAGTAAATGCTGAGTTTACACCACCATTAAAACTTTTTCGTTAGAAACTTTTTATAAATATTTACCTTGCGTTCTAGTTTTTGAAAACAGATGATCTCTCACATAACTTAACCTATTTTTTTGTCCTGTATTTACTATGTTTCTGAGCAGTTTTGCTCAGCTGATGAGTGGAGTTTTTGGCTCTCATTCCCAGTGTTATAGACCTTGTGGTTTTGTGGTTCTGTTGCTTCTCTGCTGTACCAGGGATTTTATCTGCTAAGATGTGCTCAGTGCTACTGATACAGACGTTAGCCTGAGCTTGTTAATGATTGTGTTATAACAGTTGCAAACAGACTTCTCTTTTATGTGAAGACAGTTGCTAAAGCACTGTCATTCATGTAATTGTGTATGCAAGTACATTGCAGATACTACCTGCATATTAGCAATTGCTTTCAATATTTCCATTATCTTAAGGATAAGGAATATGTTTGTGCTCTATATTTTCTGATAGTACTTCTTTGAACAAAATAATTATCTTACTGAACAAAAGTCTTTAATGGACAAGCCAAACAGTTTAGGTTGTTTATTTTTAATCCAGATATGATTAACAATTAAATGAAATTTGTTCCATGGATCATTGTTATTTATCTTGTAGAATATGTATGATATTTTATTTAAAAATATTGGGTACTGTTTAAGCACTTTATCTCATTTAGACCTCAAGATACCCTCATGGGTTTCTATTTTATGGCCATTTTCTTAGGACAAGACTAGAGGCAGAGAATAGTTAGGCAACCTGCCCAGAGCCACACAGATAACAACTTGGTGAGGCACAGTTAGGAGCCTGGGCAGTCTTACTCCCGAGCAGGTTATCCCCTGCACACTCCTTTTCTTTTGCCAAAAAGTGCTTTAAAGGAACTAATGGAATCTCTATTTAGAATGCTGACCCACTGTCACCTTAAAAGTGTTACTCTATTCTTTAATCTTTTGGATTTCACTACCTTTATCCTAACATGCAGTTTTCAGACATTAGTTATCTTTTTAAAAAATATAATGCTTTTTTGTATTTATAGATATGCCTCTTCATGTCCGACGAAGCAGTGACCCAGCTTTAATTGGCCTTTCAACTTCCATTAGTGATAATAATTTTTCTTCTGAAGAGCCTTCACGGAAAAACCCCACACGCTGGTCAACAACAGCTGGCTTCCTTAAGCAAAACACTGCTGGTAGCCCTAAAACCTGTGACAGGAAGGTAACCATTTCTATTTTGTATTAGTATCAATGATGAATGTCAACTGTTGACTGGATCCTTTGCTTCTAGTGCATCTTCACAATGGCCCTTTGTGTGTGTACTTATCAACTTCTATGTCAAAGTTGAGATGACTTCCTGTTTTATGTTGCCCTTGCATTCCTGAGAAATTTCATGTTATGTATTTATACATTTATTTATGTATCCATTTTTTTGAATGGATAATATATTTATGATTAAAAATGAAACCTTTCAACATGCAATGTGTACATGTGAAGTCCCTTGTCCACTTTGTCTCCTAGTCACCCTGTTTCTCTTCAGGGGTGGTCCTCTTATTACCTTGTTGCATGTCCTTACAAAGATATTTCACACATGTGTGAGCAGATATTCATATTGATTCATGAGGTGCACTAAAGAAATTATAGTATTATGGACTTTTAAGGATGAAAGTGGACTCCAGAGTCATTTATTCTAGCTACTCCATTGACAATTTTATCTTCCTACAGAATGGAAGTGTACTGTCTAGTCTTAATAACATTTTTTTCTTTGACCTACTTTATTTCAGTCTGTGATCTAATTTAGTCTAAAAACTAAACTTTATTTTAGTTTATTCTTTTTTTTCAATTTGTTTCTTAATGCTCTTCATCATATATTCTTATAGAACTCTTAACATCCTATTCTGTTTTACCTCTCCCTTTTAATCAATGAGCTTTAAACGCTGTTTGTCATTTTCACTGCTGAATCTATAGAGTGTCAGTAAATATCTGTTGAATGAATGAATATTTTTCAATGCAGACAGTAATTGAGCACCATATATATTGAGAAATGTGGAACTATACTAATTACATATTAATATTAAAATGAATGTAGCTTGTGATTTGCTTGATTTATTCTTTGCATCTACATGAAAATACCTGTTTTAAATTTTTTTAACTTGATGTTGCATTTTTACAAACTCTTCTTTGTAGTAGTTCATTTAGGGGAAAAATACCTAGTGTACCTAGAGTACCTTAACCGAGAAGAATCTACTAGGAAAACACAGTGTACTATGGTCACTGATATTTTGGAATAGGCATTTAACTGTTAGGCTTACTCTTCTGTAATATTTTATTATATATTTGATGGGGAATGAAATTGGAGTATCTTCTCAGATTAGCTTGAAGGTTTAGAATGCTTTATCATGAAGTAGACCATCCAAAGAAGCAGAATCCAATTTATGAATATGCCTTATGACATTTAATTTGTGCTCAAAAGAGACTTAATTTACACGGATATTTACAAGTATATAAACAAGTCAAGTTGGCAGTAAGAAAAAAATTCATTACTTATTAAAAAGGTCTTCAGGTTGTTTAAGCATTGTGGGTCAGGGGAGCCTGGGTGGCTCAGTCACTTAAGCATCTGACTTCAGCTCAGGTCATGATTTCCTGGTTTGTGAGTTCGAGTCCCGTGTTGGGCTGTGTACTCTCAGCTCAGAGCCTGGAGCCTGCTTCATATTCTGTGTTTCCCTCTCTCTCTGCCCCTCCCCCACTCATGCTTTCTCAAAAATAAATAAACATTAAAAAAAAAGGATAGTGGGTCAAAAGTCATTGAGGTACAGGATTTTCTTTTTAACTCCTTCAGCATGTTAGGTGTGTGAGTCAACTTCAGTTGCAGAAAACAGAACCACAGGAGCTTTAAAAGAACTTAAAATTGAGAAGTGCTTTCTCAGAAAATCGTTGGAAGAGCTGGAAGAGCAGGCTATAGACTGGAACTCAAGGACCTTCTGAACGATGCAGGATATCAGATCTGCCCAGGAAAGAAGTGGAGGCTGCAGGGCAGGAATCTGGGATCCTGCCCCCTGCATCGGCTCATAGATGCTAGCGCCCCGTCTCTGGGTGTGCTCACGCTGCCTCTTGTCACTTGTGAAACTGGGAAGTGAATCCAGAAATACCTCAGAAAGCTCCATCATCTATCTCCATAGCCAGCGTTGCCACCAGCAACAGCCCAGGAAAATTCCCTGTTTCATAGGCATCATTAACATTTCAGGCTGTTGTATCCAAATGTGCAGAATGCTGTGTGTGTCCAGATCCTTATCTGCAGGCAAGGTTTAAGAAATGGACGTTAGCCTTCCAGTCTTGGACGCATGCTGTGAGAGGATTGTGATGTGCACTGCCAGTTAGTCACCTCATTGACATTTTGTTTTAAATAACAGATATCTATTATTGTAAAACATTTGGGAAACTAGTACAATAGAACAAACTCAGCAACAACCAGAATGAAGATATTAATGAATATACACACATATGCATGTACATGTACCCTCACACACATATATATATACACCCCACAGAGTTGGAGTCCTACTATTTTTCCTTTGTTATTATTGATACTTTTTTTCATAGCATAACGATTTCCCCTGGTGTGAATTTTATTGGAAAATATTTTTAATGGCTGCAGAATATCTCTCTGTGAAATAGACTATAATTTATTATTCTTTTGTTGGATATTTACACTATTTCCATTTTTTCACATTATAAATATAAGTGCTGTGAGAGAAACTCGAATGTACTTTTGTTTAAAAAATGGTTATTTATTCAACAAGCTTTTTTTCCCCCTTTTTTCAGTTTATTTATTTTGAGAGAGAAAGAGAGCATGAGTGGGGGAAGGGCAGAGAGAGAGGATCCAAAGCAGGCTCTGCACTGTCAGCATGGAGCCTGACATGGGGCTCAAACTCATGAACTGTGAGAGCATGAACTGAGCCAAAATCAAGAGTCAGACACTTAGCCGACTGAGTCACCCAGGTGCCCCTCAACAAGCTTTTTTCTATGTGGAGCAGTATTTAATGTAGCCAATGCCCACACTTTCTCACAGGAAAGGCCTTGATTTACATACATAAGTTTATTTATTTATTTTGAGAGAGAAAGAGAGAGAGAGAGAATGCAAGCAGGGGAGGGGCAGAGAGAGAAGGGGAGCGAGAATCCCAAGCAGGCTCCATGCTGTCAGCACAGGGCCTGATGTGGGGCTTGGACTCATACACTTTGAGATCATGACCTGAGCCAAAATCAAGAGTCAGACTGAGCCACCAGGTGTCCCTACATATATATCTTTAGAGGAAATCATATTCACATACAATGCACATAAAGGATAATGTGCAATGAATTTGTCCTTTGAATTATCATTGGTTTTACTTTTCAAATACCCATTTCCTAAGCTTGCTGTCAATTTTGAGCTATTTGAATTATCTGAGAGATTTTCTTTTCTTTTCTTTTTTCTTTTCTTTTCTTTCTTCTTTTCTTTCCTTCCTTCTTTCCTTCCTTCCTTCCTTCCTTCCTTCCTTCCTTCCTTCCTTCCTTCCTTCCTTCCTTAATTCTTTCTTTTTGTATGTGTACAATGGACTAAATACTATCTTATTTTCAGTTATAAAACAACTTACTGTATTTTCAATATTTAGAAAGGATGCTTGGAAGAAAGCATACTTGATTATCAGTATTTTGATTTCTTTATCTTGAGGCCATGAGAGCTTACCTGTGCTGGGCAATTTCAAGATATGATAAATTTTTATGAGTATGTTATGGTTTAGGTTTTCTGTATAAATGCATGGAAGAAAAAGAGTTAAGGATTCATAGTCTTGTGATCCATTGAGTTAAATAAGTTGACATTCTTGTATAACTCATCTACATAGCTAAGTGACTTCTTTTCTTCCAAGTTGATAAGTAAAACAAACAATTTTAAAATAATGTCAACAACCAGTTGAAATCTCTTATTTCTGAATTAGGCAGTTTCATTCTGGTATGTTAGAATGATTTTGAACTTGCTCCTATGCGTTCAAAACCAAAATGGGAGGTGGGGTCTTCCCAGTTAGTCATTCCACTTTTAAGTTTAGAAGGCAGTGTACACAGATTTTGATGCAACTAAGCCAGTTGAGAGCTTGGAGAGACCAAAGATTCTATGGGCTTCTGTATCTCTTAAAATTCCTCATACTTTCATTTGAAAGTAAGATGTAAAAGAGAAGAGAGTCTTGGCTCTCAAAAAGTTTTGGGAACATTAACTCATTCCTGTTTCTCAACATTTTGTGGCTGACTGCCTTTTTCAACTCTTTTAGAGAAGTATGGAAAACATATTGCTAGAAGATGTATTTTCATTTGAGATATTACATGTGTTTAATATTCCTCTTGGGAAAGAGTATTTCAATCAGTGTGAATACTTAAATCATTTTGCCACCTCTTTGGTCATCTTTATTAAGTCATTGTCCCTGCAAATAAAGTCTAACTAGTATGTGGAGAGCATTTGATTCATTCCATCAAGAACAATGTAATGAGGCACTTACCAGAATCAGCCTACCATGAAGTTCAAGGATAAAGTCTATGCATTATTTCATTCTGTATTGGTTTTAAGCCATTATTCCTTTGCCCCAAAGACTGAGAGCTGTTGCTTTTCTATGTTATATGTTCCTTCCCCCACCCCAACCAAATAAAATTTACATAAGTAGATAAAAACAAAGGTAGCATAAAAATCATATCTTGACTAGTTCCAAGAGACATTCTTACCTATTAGGGAAAGGGGAAGAAAGTCATAAGAGAACACATTATATTTAGCATTAGTATCTTTTAAATTTGTATTATTTTTAAAGAGTTCTTTAAAAGAGACCTTGGAATGCTTCTGATACACTGGGTTTATTTTTTCCATTTGATGTAGTTGCTTTACATGTTTGTTATCATTCCAATACTCCTGATATATATGAACTCTTGGAAGAGTTGCTGTCTTAATTACGTCTTTGTCACCTGTCTTTGTGTTCCATGAGAAGAGTTATGGGATCTTCTTTCCTGTAGCTTTAGAAAAATATTTACATAAACATTTTTGTAGTATATTTTAAGATTCCCAAAACAGTGTTCTTCTTATAATACTACTACTTGCTCTTTGCATTTATAAAGTAATGAAGAATACAAAGAAGCAAGTAAGTAATTTGGAATTGTGTAGATGAGTAATATTGACAGTTCACTGTATTAACTTGGGACTCTGGAACATAGCTCCATATAGCTGGTGGCTGTCCTTATTACCAATGGGGAATCATCCAATGATTATAGTTTAATTGCCTGCCTTTTTCCCTAATTCTGTCTTATATTGAGAGCATTTCCCCATGTCTCATAAATATAGATAGCTTGCATAATGTTCTTTTATGTATTGATTTTTTTTTCTTGTAGTTGGTGTTTATTTATTTTATTTGGTTATTTTCCTGTTGCTTGACTTCTATACTTTGCCAGGGTTTTTGTTTGTTTGTTTGTTTGTTTTTTGTCTGTTTTTTGCTCTAATAAGTAGCCTTTAAAAGTACCCTTCAGAAAAGATCCTTATATATTAATTTATGTTGACATCTCTGATTATTATCTTAGAACAGATTCCTGAAGTAGACTTATTTGACCAAGGAGGTGAATATTTTTAAAGCTACTGATAATCATTTCTCATAAGTCCATGACTAGTAAAGTGTCCAGTACTTACGTTTTATAAAGCACTGTGAGAAGTCCCAGATTGGGTGAGCTATGGCATGAGGGGGAGTATAAAAACAAAGAAGGAAGTGGTACTATTCCTGAGTTCTGGAACTTACTGTCTCACTGTATAGCTTAATAGTTCCCATTTGGCTGTGCATTATAACTACCTGTGAACTTTTAGAGGGCAAAACACACTTATAGCCATGGATTCATTTGCCCATGTCAGGAGATTTGTGTTTATTTAAAGCTGCTTTGCTGATTTCAGGGCACAGTCTTTTTTTTTTTTTTTTTTTAGAACTTGAGTCTAGCTGAAAAGGAAAAGTGTGTTTGTTTGCCTGTTAGGGTAAATAAGAGTATTATGGTTTTTGAGATGCTTTTTAGGCTCATTTTTCTATCATGGCACAATAGAATCTCAAACCTAGATTGCTCAAATTTATCATTTTCAAATGAAAATCAATTAAAATGAGTTTTGTTGAGTTTTAAATAAAAGTATTACAACAACCTTTTGAGATAGTGGATCCTGTCCTGTCACTGGCAAACTAGAATAGGTAACAGTTTTTTCTAAATAGAAGATATGGTACAAATAACGTGCCTGTCTATTGTTCCTTGATATAATGCTCACCCCACCCCCAATCTTAGTAAAGTGCGTTTGAATAAAGTCAAGACACCAAATTCCCAATATCATGTGTGAAGTCACCAATGCTAATTCAGACACAAGGAATCTCCAGGAAATGCCTACCCCCTGTTTTATTCAGTCAGAAAACTTTGGCAATTGCCAGGCTGACAGTATATTATCAATTAACATTGACTCCTACTTTATGGTAGTCTAACATAGCTGTTTTGTTGTCATTCATTCATTCATTCATTCTTTTTAGAGTCATAGTCTACATTGACCTATTTGCTTTCTTACCCCCTTTTTAACCATTTGGCTTCTTAGTCTCCACTTCTCCTTTATTCTTTCTAATGGACAAGGCCAGTCATATTGGCAAATTTGAATATATTATTTTATTTTTAGGTTAGTACACTGGAACTGTTGGCTATGGAAAAATGTTATCTATCTTTTGTTATTTATAACGTACACATAGATGCTAGCTAGTTACAGTAATCATCTAAAAGCCTCAAAGGATGAGCTAAAATCATTTCTTGAAACCACATGTTTCTACTGCGAGCGACCTATAGCTGTGTTTAATTTTCTGGGGCATTAGCTTCAAGGGAGATCCAGCTGAGACTTAGATGTTAGACTATTCTGCTGCAACATTTGTATTCCTGTTAAAGGCCTCTGAAACTATAAATTTCATCTTTCTATTCTGCAACTTAAAAGATCTTCATTTGACTAGAGTACAGTTGTGTGCTTTTAGTAAGTGATGGTTATAATCATTTCTACACTAGGCCAGCTTCCGCTGCCAAGCTCACCTAGTTGGAGTTGTTAATAACCTCGTCTCATCTATATCTGTGCCACATTTAGAGATATAATCTGTCTTCACTTGCTTTGAAAATTATAATTTGTGTTCAACATTATAAAATTCTATTTTATAGAGTGCTATTGAGAAAATTTTTGAGCCTCACCGTGGTATTTTTAGAGTTCACAAACCACTCCAGAAATATAAACCAAAGTAATGTCACAATCCTTATTAAGCACCCTCAAAGTTACAAAGAGCAGAGAGGGAAAGCTCTTGTTTTTCTTGAGGTGGGAAGAGAGGACTAGGAAATGGCATTTTACATTGAACAAAAACTTGCATGACTTTTATATACTTCAAGGTATTTTGTCTTTGTTTCATCTTTCTAATAATTTTTATAAATGTTTATTTTTGAGAGAGAGAAGGAGATAGCAAGTAGGGGAGGGGCAGAGAAAGGGGGACAGAGACAGAGGATCCAAAGTGGGCTTTGCACAGACAGCAGAGACCACGATGCAGGGCTTGAGCTCACCAACCCTGAGATCATGACCTGAGCTGAGGGCCAGCATTTAACTGACTGAGCCACCTGGGAACCCATACCTTATTTCATCTTTTTAACTTGGTTTCAATTCTTAATTTTTGATACTTCAGCTTACAAACCTACTTTCTTCAAGTCACAAAGTTAGATGCAGTCACTTCATGTCCTGTTGTTAAGAAAAGTGTAAGATCAGTGTGCCCAGGACTGGGCACCTACTGCTTGCCTTCTAGCTGCTCCAGCAACCTTGGTTTTAATTTGCACTTGTTCTCAGGGCCTTGTGTTCTGGACTGCCTCTGGAGAAATGCATTTCAGGTGAGGGTTTTTACAATGTAGAGGTAGAAGTGGTTTCCATCTCTCCCATCTCTAAACTGTATCTGTTTTTGAGGTTTTTGATCTTTTCACATAATGATGACCAAGTTGTTTTGAGTACTTGCTTCTTGCCAGACATTGTGCTTGATGTGTTACATGTTATATCTCATTATCCCCCCCAACATGTAAGTATTGTTGGTGTTCCCATTTTATTGGTGAGGAGGTAAAACCTTCAAGAGTTTAAATAGCTCACCTAATGGTTAAACCAACTGTTAAGTGATAAAGTTGTGATGTGAACCTAGATTTTCCAGTTTCAAATTCTGTGATTTTGACAAGTATGCCACCTACATCCCAACATATTTACAGGTTTTATACATTCCCCAATGTTCATTTAGCTGAATATTTCAAACTGTAAAGTATTTCGTAATAACCTTTTCATTTTTATCTCCTCTAGATCTTTCTATTATGCAATTAAGATATGAATATAAGAATAATGAGCATGTGTTTATTATTAGGGCTGGCATAATTTTTTAGAACCTCAGCAAGTTTACATTATATCTTAATGTCTTAGTCTTAAGTAAAATATGCTAGCTTCGTTAATATCTCAACTAACAATCTGATTATATTAACTCATCTCCATTTGAGTCCCCTTTTTTTGAGGAACTTTCTGTGTTTGTCTATTTTCTCTAATCCTTATAATTGATATTATTCCTGAGAATTTATATATTCAGCCCTCTTCTTGATATTTTATTGTGCATTGCTCAAAACAGCTAAATGACAGCAAGGTAAATAATGATATAGTTGGGTTATAGTCCAGAGACCAAAATAAATATTCATATGACTATACTGATATTAATACATGATTAAATAAAAAGTAAGTGGGAGAAAAAGGACAAATTTTCTTACAGAAGAATTCTAAATAATATGTGTAATACTTTCCCTTCCAGAAAGCTTAACTCCCCTGCTCTTTTTTTAAAAATTTATTTGATGTTTATTTATTTTTGAGAGACAGAGACAGAGCATGAGCAGGGGAGGAGCAGAGAGAGAGGGAGACACAGAATCTGAAGCAGGCTTCAGGCTCTGAGCTGTCAGCACAGAACCCGACATGTGGCTCGAACCCATGAACTGTGAGATTGTGATGCCCCTTAACTCCCCTGCTCTTGAGGATTGGCTGTACTTAATATTTGTTTCCAAAGAAAAGAGGATTGAATGTGAAAAGTACTAACTTTAGAGTGTGGAAGAGGCAGACTCACCTTAACCAAGTGATCAAGTTAATATCACTATTGATAAGTCATGGTGATACCATGAACCCTTGAAATGATATGATGGGATGGGTACAGCATCTCAGTGGCGTTTTGTCCAAAACTTACAACTCCACTGTCATCATAAGAAATCTTTAGACAAGCCAAAACTGAGGGATATTCCACGAGGTACCTGGCCAGCATTTTTCAAGAATATTGTGGTCGTAAACAACTAGGAAAGACTGAAACACTGTCTCAGATCAGAGGAGGTTAAAGAGACATGAGGATTTTTAATGTACTTTGGGATCCTGGCAGGAAATAAGGATATTAGTGAAAAACAAAAAAACAGATGCATATACATCTGTAGTTTAGTTAATAGTATTGTATCCATGTTGATTTCTTAGTTTGGACAACTATATCAAACTTATGTAAGTGTTAACATTGGAAGAAGTTGCATGAAGAGTACATAGGAATGGTGTGTACTTTATTTGCATGAGTGGGGGAGGGCCAGAGAAAGAGGGAGACACAGAATCTGAAGTAGACTCCAGGCTCCGAGCTGTCCACACAGAGCCCGAAATGGGCTCAAACCCACAAACCACAAGATCATGACCTGAGCCAAAGTTGGACACTTAACCAGCTGAGCCACACAGGCACCCCTCATATTTTTTAAAGTTATGATTTGTGCTTATAATTTGGAGATAAAAATAGTTTTATTGACAATATCTGGCTTAGAGAACATGCTTTTTCTGCTGATGGAGTTGGACAGAAGGACTTCTGTCCAAACTTCTTTAGAATTTTGAGCTGTCAGTTTCTTTATGCTAAATGCTTTTCATGTGGATGTGGAATTCTCCAGAAAAGTCATTATTATTGTATGAGAAGCCTAAATAGGATGGGCTTATGATGAGTGAAAATAATTTTTCTACATTTTCAAAAATCTATCTGTGGAAATGATTTACCTTAGGAAGCAATTTCACAATTAAGGGAAAACTTATAAGAAAGATTGTCGACGATACCTAGGGACTTGCACAGAAATTTACTCACTTGTTCTGCTAATCTACCCAGTTCATTGAAGTTATGATAATATAATAAGTGCTAATATTTACATTGGTAGACTAGTTACGTATGGTGCAGGTACCTTGATTTTCAAATTTTAGTTATTTCTTTGAAATTAAGGTTAAAATCATTTAGGTAAATATAAAAGATTTATATCGCACATTTAGATAATGTGTAAGACTGTAGATATTTTAGAGTTGGGCAACTACTGTAAGTATTTTACTTTCTCTCCTTCATCCCCTGGCATCTGTTCCCATCTTCTCTTGGTATTGTGCAAATTGATCCTGATGCAAAATGCTATTGTTATTTATAATATTAGTTTGGAGATATAAGCATTTAAAGTTACATGGTTTTGAAAGAAAATGAAATGTGAATAGGTATTTTTTTGCTGTCAAAATAAAAAACATGTAGCACTTTCTAAACTGTTTGGGATTTAAATTTGTTTTTTGGAGTCAAGCAGCATCAAGTGTTGCTCTTCATTTTTATTGTAGTTTTGGAAAATGAGCCAGGCTCTTCAAAATGTGACCTGATCTGAAATGTTTATATTTTATTTTGTTCTCCTACACTTGCCTTTGTTGTCTTGTTTTCTCTATTCTTTATACTTGCTGATTGTGGAATTCCAGTGGCTGTACGGCACTTAGGTGGCCATGTTGGTTTTTAGGAAGTGTTGTGTAAGAAATGAAATAGGAGCTCCTGTTATTTCTGCCTCCCTTTTTTGTTCTGTTCCTTGGTTCCTCAGAATCCAGATGGAGATAATGTTTTCATATTTGAAAAAAATTAAACTATCCTCTTAGGCTACCTTCTCCTTATACTTTTACAGATGTTTTCATTGGATAAAGGAGATAATCCCAGTTATACCTGAAAAGAGATCATTTTAATTTAAAGCCATTTTAAAGCAAACATTTTACTCTTAATTAATTCCTAAGACTGTGCAGTATTTATCAATGAGCCAACCGTCTCTCATATAAATGTAAGCTGTGATTCAAGATTATAATGGCTTTGCCCCTTATATAATCTTGTATAGTTTATATACAAGAACTCAGGAGATACTTTTCTGTTTGGATGAGATCATTGCATAGGAATGGCTAGCTATCAGAAGTTACCATCATTGCCCAGGTAAACTACAGTTCCCAGTTAGATCAAGAATGAGGGTTGGAAGTCTCATTACTCAGAAATCGGGCAGCGAAGTAGGTAGGTATAACCATGGGAACTGGTTAGTCCTCCTCATCTCCACCCAGCATTTGTTGTAACTCCTCTCAACTTCTGTCTGTTTTTTTTTTTTTTAGATAGTTAGAGGTTAAGCTGGATCTTCTCTTCGTGTTTTCCTTCCAGATTTCAAATTCTGTATCTAAAGTTTTTCATGGCATTCTGAACTGTGGAAATAGATTAAAAACAATTGAAGAAATTAGTTCAAATAAACAGCTTGAATGAGGCTGAGTTTTGCTGATCTTTTACCTCTTAGATTTCCTTGTCTGCTCCATGAATAGATCTGGTGGCTTTAAAGCAATCTGTGCTCTCGTGGTCACCTCTGGAAACATCATGGCCTTTATAAGACCTGCATCTCTGTGAGATATTTGGCAAATCCATTTTTCATATCAGATCCATAGCCTAATGCAGATCCGTGTTCTGGGGGTTATTTTTCTTATCTGATATTAGGACTGTTAAGGCACTGGCCATTTGCGGGTTGTGAGATAAAACTAAACTGTCATCCTTCTTGTTTTGTCAAGCAGACAAAATTGAAGGATTTGCTATGTGACAGGAAACTTACTTGCAAATTATTGTAATTTTCAAATGTGTGCTTTCTGTATAGAGTTCCAAACATAAATTTCTTTCCTAGCATATTGAAGATTCTTGAGTGTCCCACTGATCTAAATGTAATTCTGTGATCTAGAAGCTATTGAACACATGTCATAAAGACTGGAAAAGACATAAATTATAGTTCAGATGTTTCAGGTCAGAATGAGTTTTAAGAACAATGTACCTTTAACGTTTCAAGGAAAAAAACACTAAGAAGATTTGATGTACTTTGTAGGAAATTTGATTTTGTACATTAATAAAAAGAAAATCTGCTTGGATAAATTATTTTCAATTTTTTTTTTTTACTAATTCCTATTTAAAATTTAACTCAGTTTAGAAAGAGATTTAAAAATAAAATACATATTATTTAATGAAATTTGAGACACAGAGATGCTCTAATAAATGTTTTTGCATTCAAAATCTCTACATTTTGATTTTTTTCATTTTTAAATTTTTAAAAGTTGTAGTGTAATCAATGTCTCTTGTCATACATTGCACCACACTTTAGTAGACTATATAGCTATCACTAATGATATGGAGTCTTATATAGTCTACTAATAGAATTTTATTTTCACAAAAAGTGTACAGATATTTGAATTTCCTCTTTGTCTTATCATAGTTGTGTTCAGAATAGGAGCAAATTTATAAACACATATTCCTTGTTTTTTGTCTCTTCCACTGCTCTCATTAATGATTAAGAATGTGGAAGAAAACAGTTACCCAAAAGGAAAGTAGGATGTATCTATGTACCAGTATTTATGTTTATTTATATATGCAGGAATTAGAGATAATATGGACTTAGCTAATATAGGAAGAAATGCTTGATGTCAGCTCAACAACATTGGGGCATTCCTTGTAGGATATTGGTCACCATGGATTTCAAATAATGCCTTTTCAGTTAATTGAACTTCAAAATAGCCATATGCCTAGGATAAGTGATGATAATACTGTGTTTGGAATAAATTCCTATGTTGTTTATTTTAAAAAATATTTTCACAGGCATATAGTTGGTTTTATTGATAGGGACTGCCCAACTTTCTGCCTTCATCTACAGGTTGGTTATTGAATCTGTAAATTTTTGTGTGAATCAATTTATTCCCAACCCCACCTCTCTCTCTCTCTCTCTCTCTCTCTCTCTCCCTCATTTATTATCTAGAGGACCATTTGAAGGTCAGAAAAGTACATTGAGAAAAATCCTATTTACAGACCATTTTATGGTTGTTATCTTCTGCTATGCTTTAGTCTTGGCATTGCTTCCAAGGTCATGCTCTGGTGTTGCCATCAGGAGACACACAAGATAAACTGTCCACAGAGACTGAGAATGGGTCTGCCACATTGAATCAACAAAATGATTACTGTTAATTTTAGCAAGCTTCATGTAATTAAAAAATCCTAAGTCATAATTACTAATTTCTCTTCAGTCTCATAAATTCAGGTTAGACATCCTGAAAATAGTTTCTTTTGTGTGTGTGTATCATTTCTTGGGAAAATGATAAAGCAGAAAATTGAATTCTCTTTGACCAGAATTGCAGAGTTGAAAAATAATTGTAAATTTAAAATCTGAAAACTGCATGAGAATATTTGAAACTACAGGTTGCATCGAGGGTACAAAAAGGAAATTTATATGCATTGTGTGTTCAGTATGTCAAAATATGACACAATTCCTAATGATTTTTAAAAAGGTGTTTGGAGTTTTTCCATTGAAACAAAGTAGAACTGTAGTTGAGTTTCTTTTGCTAACATAGAAATATCTGTTACTTCTATAATGTTCATGAAATATTCCCATATTTCTGCAACATGGGATGTAGGCTTGCCAAGGAATCTGACCATCAGCTAAGTGGCTGTTTCTGTGAGATAAAGCCTTGGAGTTGGAGCTTAGTATGCCAGGAATAAGCTTCTACCCCAAGGCATTGGGTGTGTTCTATGTGGTTTCTCTTTATTGAATTGTAATTGGCTTTGGGAGGGGTACTGGGGGAGAAAGGACAGTTACATTTTCTGCCCTGGAAGAGATTTACTGCATAACCAGGGTACTGTTACCAGGGAGCAGCAAATTAATATGCACTTCTCAGCCTGGGTGGCTTTTTGACACCTGATGATATGGCAGTACATTTAGATGATAAGGAAAATCCCTGATCACGGCAGGAACATCTGTTTTTTTCTGGCAAGAGGGAAAGCAAAGCTGAGAGGCTGTTTGGGACAGCCTCATAAGTGGAGGATTAAAATTGTAATTAAAAAAGAGGGAGGGTAATTCCTTATGGTATTTTTCTTATAAAAATTTTTAGATAAGGTAGTACTGGCTTTTTACTATAATAGATTATTTCTCGTCATTTCCAAATTTAATAATCATTAGGGTTTTGCATGTTGGTCCTACTGATAGATTTTTGTAAGTCTAAAGAGAAGGATTTCTGTTTTTGCTTTGAAGCTCACTGATACATGGAATGGAGGCACTAATTTGATCATAGAATGAAATAGATTTAAAGTCACGTTCTCTAATTTTTTATAAATACAGCTCTAACTTGTAAAAATATTAATGGCAAAAATTTTTGTTGGTTTGGTTTTTCCTTTAGGTCAGGAAATATAGGTTTTGCAAATATATTTGACTTAAAAATGTTGACTTTTTTGTAGCTGACTATAGTATGATCCATGAATAATGTAGATAATCTTGCATAGGCATGGTTAAGACTACCAGGTTTTTAAAATCATTTATAGTGAAATACATATTTAAGCTGTGTACATTTTGATTGGAAATGTGATGTCCAGTCATACATCGTGAAGGAGAAATTATATTGTATATTATGTTTATTGATGCAATCACATTATAAATTCAGAATCACAACTTTGTAGGACTACAGTCTGTGTAGGAACCCGATCCAAAGTTCACGATTATGAGGAAGAACATGGGTGAAATGCTGGTAGTATCTGCATGATACTATCCATGAAGTAAAATATATAATACATAGTGATTAATAACATTTTAGAAATGTTTTAGTTTCTTGATCATGACTAAGATTACTTCAACTGGACTTTACAGACATTATAAATTAATGTCTGAATTCATTATTGACACTACCATAACAATACTGAATTAGACAAACTTTTTATTATGAGAGGTTACTATAAATTTTTTTTTCATTAACTCCCCAAAGTTGATTCTATGAGTCAAAGAATTGTAGAATTTTTTGGGTGGAGTTCAAAAGGACAGATTTTTTTTTTTAGATCTTTAGCCCTTATCTCCCTTAATATGATTACCTTGTGATGGCCTGCTACATGAATTACGTGTCATAATTGATGTAAAAGGAGAAATGTCGCCCTGCTCTTTAGATGCAATTGAAAGTAATCACATTACCCACACACATTGTATATTGTAGGTGTGACATTAAATTAGACCTATAACGGTGGTATACATCTTGTAGTATAAACCTAAAAATACAATTATTATATTTCCGTGAAAATGAAGCCCTTTGAAAGCATTCCCTTATCAGTTTCTAAAACAACTTATAGAAGTGTTCCTTGAAAATTCTAAGATTCTGAGCCATGCGAAAATAGGAAATACAACAAATATTTAAGAAAAAGCCCTCAATGTTGGTACAGGCCATTGAGCTAAGTGCTTGAGTTTAAAGGTGAATGGTGATCTTCTGCCTAGGTTTCACTGTAACAGTGGAAATAGCAATTTTAAAAATTAACTAAATTATAAGTTAGAACTATAATTAGAAGTAAAATTAGAATATAGTGGTAACAAAAAGCATGACAATATGATTTCTATTGAGAGTCAGGGAATGCTTCATAGAGAGGTTGCATTGGATATAAAAATTGGTAATGTTACAAAAGAAATGTTATTCGAATCTAGGCTCAGAAGATCATAAGTGAAGGCGAGGAGGCGTGTGGCACAGCAAGTGTGATTGTGTGTAAGTTCCTCTGGTCTACCCATAGTGTCTATCTCATGTGTGATGTGTTCCAAAATACATTTTAGAAAAATCCTTTGTGGGACATGTGGAGAACATTGTTGGAGAGGTTAAGGCTGGGGCCAGCCTCCAGTTAGAAGGCTGCTGTACTCATTTCAGATGACAGACAAGTTGAAAGAGGTGAAGAGCATGATGACTATTTTTCAGGAGGGTGCCAGAATGGATAGAGGAACCGAATTTCATTTTGGATCTATTGATTTGGATGTATCTTTGGGATGCCCTATTGGAAATTTAGATCATGAATTCAGGAAAATGTTTAGTGTTGGTGACCCATGCCTAGAAGCTGTCAGATGGGAGGCTTAGACATTAGACACTTTTTGAGCTGGGCTAAGGAGGCAATAGTGAGCAGACCATAGATAGAGTCAATAAGGGCCATTTCAGGAAAGAATAATAATGATGGAGATTCAAAAGGAATCAAAAGAAAGTACCCAATTGCACTCAGGATTCTAGGCATGAAGAAAAGTGAGGATTTTGCGTCATCAGACTCTTCATTTTAAAGATTTGTTTTTCCCTTTGCAAGTGGTATTTTGTCATGAGGCAAACTTACAGCTCACTATCAACTCTTCACTTAGCATCCATTGATTAATGAGTTATTTCATTAGGGGCTGAATGCAGTGATTTTTCTAATTCTATTCATTATTCTGTTTCCATTATTTGGAATTCTTCTGAAATGACAAGCTTCCCCTCATCAACTGGCACTGTTGGTTTCTCTGAAATATAGTTCCTACTGGAAAGGCAGAGTAGATTTTTAGTACTTTCTGTTTAATTACTCATTTTCAAAGTAAAGAGTTGGTGTAATAATCATCTCTAATGGTGGAAAATGAATAGAGAAGCCAGGTCTTTAGTCCATGGAAGCAGCCCCAAGATCCTTGATATAAAAAATGTATTTATGTTTCTCCAGACTCTTAATCCTTCTTCACTTTCTGGACATCTACAGTTCTGTCATTGGTAAATGTATGTACCCTCTCTGACTTGAATTTCTTATAAGTCAGATAATTTTGCTTTGTTCTGAAGCTATCATGCCCACATTTTAAGGCAGGACTCTTAGTATTTGGAGATACAATGAGCTTTGGTTTCTTTAGTTGCTTTATTCTTTTCTTTAGACTTTGTCTATGTTCTCTGCTTATTTTATCATTTCCATGTTCCTGTAAGCAGGGTTAGTCCCTAATTCCTGGCCAGGGAGCAGGATCCTAATGTTGCACCATTTTGTGTGTGTGTGTGTGTCTGTGTGTTTGCAGTTACATACTCCACTACCACTTTCTTGAGCTACCAAAACCAGACCTGTACAGTTTTTGTAGTAAAAAGTACTTGCCTTTAATGTTTAATTCTTTCAAGTTTTTAGTTTATTTTCAGTAGATTAATTAAAAAGAAAAACTTATAAATTTTCATACTGAAGTTTATACTGCTTAATATTTATAGATTTAAAAAGATTTTTCATATGCCATAGTATTGGCATAGGTCCAAGACCATCAATTCATTTTTAAGCTTTATTCTCAGATAGAATTCATGAAGGAGCAGAAAGCAGTATCTTGGTCTATCGCTAAGGTCTGTACAATGCAAACCTATTGTATTACACTTTTTTGTTTCTATGTATTCACTGCTCATAGGGTTTAAGTAATGAATAAGAATCAGTCATGTGTATAATGTATACAGCCATATTGCCCTTAGCAAAGTTATTAAGGAGAATATTTTGGTACTTCTCATAAAGTGGGACACTGATGTAAGTGGGTCAAAGTGAGGTTAACATTTAAATTTGTTCTTGTAGGTGATATTTAGATGTAATCGTTAAACTAAAATGTCTGACTTCTCTGCCTTATCCTTGCCTTCTCATTTCTTTTTGGAATATTAAAATTAAATTTTGCAGTCCAAAGCCAAAGCAAGTTGTTATAAGTTATTATTTCAAAGAAAAAAATTAAATAGCATTTGGTTTCTTTGGGACATATTAAATAAATATTTATCAACTAACTAGGTTTTTATGCAATTGCATGTTGGGGTAAACAATTATGTATCTATTATATCTCATTGAGATAAATTTTTTTCTTTATATTTAAATTAATGCTTACAATTAGCTTGTGAAGTAGGTAACAGAGCAGTTCAGAGAATCTTAAGTCTCGTGCCCAAAGTCACACAACTGCAAAGATCTAAATAAGGAACAAATTCATTAATCTTTCTTATTTTAAACATTTTTGGTGAATTACAGAGAGTATCTCACAATATTATTGTAAGATTAGCAAGAAGACAAAAGGAAAATTCCATGATTGAGAGGTCATAAGAATCTTGTAGAGAAATACTTTTCATTTTCTGGTGCATGTAATTGGCCTGGGGAGATTGATTTGGGAGGGAGTACAGGGTCTCTTGTTTCTTTTATTGTATGCATATATGTGTGGCTTCCTTCCCTGCTATAGTCATTAGACTCCCTCATCCTAGACATATGACTATATGTGAGGTCTAATCTGAGTGAAATGTTCTCAAACTACTTTGTATAGACTTGGAAAAACTATTTTAAATATGCAGAATCAATTTTCTGCTACTTTTGAAAAACCAAAGTGCATCATTAATTTGCAAGGTCTGTTCTTTTTTACAAGACACCTTTTTGTTTCTTTTTGAATAGAAAGATGAAAACTACAGAAGCCTTCCACGGGATACTAGTAACTGGTCGCACCAATTTCAGAGAGACAATGCTCGCTCATCTCTGAGTGCCAGTCACCCAATGGTGGACAAGTGGTTGGAGAAGCAAGAACAGGTAACATAAACTAATCCTTCTATATGTGTCATAGGCCTAACTTCCTAGCCCATACCCCAACAGATGTTTCCCTCCATCACAGTGATGATTAAAGGTAAATTGTTCTAATAAACTTTAGTTACGTTCCAGGCTGTATGTCAGAGTTTGTGTAATGTAAATGTAGACTATTGCTGTGGTGGTCCCTGATCAAAGATTTCTCATAAGTGGTTACAAATATTTGCTGTAAATTCTGGAGTATCTTGACTTCAGAGAGTGTTATGCTGTTGAGACACAGACATTTGGCAGTGAATAGTGCAGTTTATGAGTCGACTTTCAAGACCACTTATAGGTTCTTCGGTTTATTTGATAGGCAATAAGTCAAAGGACCTGAAGAGGCAAATTAAAATGTTCTATTTTACCTGACTTCACTTTAGAAGAGAAATAAGCTATAGTGGCATTTCAGAATTTAGATTGTTTTGTCAGGTTCAGAGACTTGACCCTTTCATAAATGTCAAGGAACTATTTTAGGTTTGTAAGGTTTTAGAACTGCTCAGTTTACTCCACAGGATATAGCCATCTATAGTTCCTGAAATCAGAATTGTTTACCACTCAGTATAATAACCGGTTCCGATCCTGGCATAAACAATCACTAATCACTGTTAGATACTTCATATAAAGACTGAGAATTTATCCGGTAAGTTTTGATGTATAAAAGACAAATTTTATAGTGTCGTTGTGTAAAGTCTCAATTCTTTATTGTTAGTCATAGTGTTTTCTTGGAAATCCTAGTGCTTTCCTTGTAGTTTTAATAATTTTTATATTAAAAACACACTAACTGGGGCTCCTGGGTGGCTCAGTTGGTTAAGCATTCGACTCTTGATCTCATCTCAGGTCTTGGTCTCAGGGTCACAAATTCAAGCCCCATATTGGGCACTGTGCTTGAAAACAACAACACCAAAAACAAAACCATACCTATTTCATTACTGTGTCCTTTATTTTCTTCAAAAAGTTCTTACAAATGGAAGACTAGGTGAGTACTCAGAGAATGTTTCAATAATTTCTAAAATTATTAATAGTTCTGTTGCTTAGATATCAGAATAGCTGTTTTCAATTGAGATTAATGATGACAGTGAAAGAAATCTGAAATATTTTACTTAATTCATCTTAGTCTGTTTTATCAATAGCATAACCTCCTAAAATAATTTTGTATTCCCAGGGGGTATTTAAATATGAAACAGTAAAAAAGGCCAGTTTGCCTTTGATACCATGGATGGTATTGCAAACATACTGATTTTTATCCTGTCGTAAATGTTAGAATACAAGCATTGTGTGATGGAAATAATTTTAAATAATTAAAAAACCAAAGGAGCTCTACTTAGGAAAAATATTATTTTCTTAAACAGATTTTAATCTCATTGGTGTTATTATTACATTTTCACTTTGAAGTAAATATTTTAAGGAATTAGATAATTTAGCCTGGGTCTGGAGTCAGACTGGCTGGTTACCAGCTATTTACCATAAATGACTGGTATACTCATTTATCGAATGGGTATAGTCCTAGAACCTGCTCATAACAGTTGCTATATCCACTGATGTTATACCTGCCAAGCGGTTAGAATCATACCTGCCTGCCCATAAACACTGTGTTTCTTCATATACTTGTTAGAAAAAATTGGCTGCCAAGAACAGAAAATCCAGATTGTATAAGAAGAAGATATTCATTCATTAAACAAGAAATGTGGAGGAAAGGACCATTGTGGGTTCAGGGGACCTCACTGAGGATCTACATTCCCCATTTTCTGGGAACCCTGCACAGGGTCTCCTTGGCTGTGTGCTCAAGCTTGTCCTTTCCTGTTAGAGCCTTAGCCATCACATCCTTGCACAGAAGAAGAGGAACAGTGCCTTTTCTTCTGCGTGGCTCTTTTTGAAAGCAAATACACCTTTCCCACAAGCCACCCAAACACTTGCCCTTCATGTTTTGGTATCTAGAGTTGCATGACTTGCCTGCCTATTTCTAAATTGAAGGGAGTTAGACTAGTTGAGGTTGATCTGGAGCTGGGGGTGTGGGTGTGGTGGTTTGTTGTCCCTGAGATGCAGTTGCTCATCACTGAACACAGTAAGGGTTCCATTAAAGCAAAAAAGGACATACAGTTAGCTACATACGTTAAATATGACTATATTTATTACTGGATTAGGAGAAAAAAATTGGCAGTCCAAAGTTTCTAAAGTATGATATATTTAATTATATTCTAAAAATAGAACTTTTACTATTGTGGTTGTAGATCTGTTTTTAGGGAAGTAGTATAGTTTTCTTTGTAAATTTGGTATAAAAGTTTCTTTTTACACAAAACAATTGCATTGAGAAGCCACAGAGTTTTTTTTTCCCAAAAGACCAAGCCTTGATTTTTCTTCTGTTGAAGTTATTTGAATCATTTGTTTCATAATAAGCAGGTTTTTAAAACTTGAGTACTTCCTTAGTCTATGTGGTCTAATGTAAATGACATTAGTTAATTGATGCCTGAGCCTGAAAACATCTTCTTCCTTGGCTTATGTTTAAAAAATGATGATCCATTCACTAAATTTGATGATTTCACATCAGCGGGAAAATTAACTAGACTGAAACCTATTTAACTGGACAAGAACAGAAAAAACAACACAAAATCTATATTAAAAGTTTGCCTAAAAGTAAGCACAATTTTGTGGGCAGAAGAAGATTAATAGGTTATGCTAGACACACGGTAAATGTAGTCCAGATAGTCTCATTTAATTGTGAATTTATTCTTTTAATAGTTCCATATGAGTCATCTGACTTTAGTGGCCTGATGGCTCTTCTGTGGCTTGTTTTCTCCTTAGTTTTTGCCATTAAAAATACAATAACAGACAAGCATTACATAGATAAAAGAATGTTTTATATGGTAAAACACAAAATTGACCCCCCCTGCCTTTACAGTTTAGGATCACCGGGGTAGAACTGTCTTCCATGAATTATGCCATCTGGACTGAGAGGTGAACAGAGTTCTAGATTTTATATGCCTTCAGTGGTTTTGTTTTTGCTCTATTTCCTCCTAGATTGCTTGTCTCTCATTATCTCTGTTTTTTGAAGGCAATTATGACCATGTACGTTTTACCAGTGGTAATAAACAGTAGGCATGAGAAGCACAAGAGAGTGTGTTAAAATGCTGAGCTAGTAGACACCTCTGGAAGCTGCATCGTTCTCTTTTTGTGGGATTGATTCTATATAAAGGGGTATTGAATTTTTCACTCTCTTAGAATATAGGTAAGTTACACTCATATAATCAGAGATAGGGTGTACATTTTATTAGAACTCTGCACCAGAGGCACTTGGAGTCCAGCTCAGCATGATTTCCAGAAACAGAAGTCCTGCTTTTCAGGACTAATTGAGAATAGCCTATAGTTGAATCAGGTTCCTCTCAGAAGATGTATCTTTCAAAGAGTATCCTTTTCTTATAGCAATCTTGGGACTTCCTTTTTCTCAGATCTCAGAGGAGGCACAAAGGATTTCAACATTAAATGGATTGTTGTTGTATTGCCTTGAAAAGTTTTCATGCTTCTGAAATTTTGACTCTGAGACCCAAGAAAAAACAACAACAAAAAATCAACAAAAGCCTAGTTTTGATGTTTGGCTATGCTTGAAGAAATCTGAATTCCTTTTAACCATTACCATTTCCTTGACTCTGTGTAACTATAATTTAATATTAGCAGATAATAGATCATAAGTTGACTTTGTTCTTCTATACCCACAGTTTATTGCAACTAATAAATTCCACAAAAGAGAAGGCAGGAACTTTACAATACGTTATTGGAAGAATTTAAGGCCTGAAAGTAGAGGGACCTTAAGGGAAATTTAACCTAATTGGGAGCCTGCCATTTTCACTACTTTGACTTGGTGAACAGGCCTGAAGCCAATTAACAGAAATAGCAAGGAAGTGCAAGGCACATTCCAGCGGCCACTTAAGCTCTGTAATAAGGGAATGGCTGCCCTGACCTTTAGAGAAAAGTCCATATTTTAGGGTTTTTTCCATCAAGCAAAAACTTTGTCTAATTGGCAGATTATACCGGGGGAGACAAACTGTGAGGAAAACTACCTTCAATGCTTGGTGATGACATAGTTCAAGTGTGACAATGACTGTGCTCTGTCTTCTCCTTTGTACCATGGTCCCCCAGTCTCCATCATTCTGTGTTGTTTTAGAATCTCAAAGCCATCAGTTTAAGGAAAAATGACAGTACCTTTTCTTCCCATTTTATGTGCTTTTGTCACCGTCTACAGCTATGATGCTTTCACTTCAGATTTTTTCATGAGGAACAGAATATCCCTGACTTTTGATGTTTATTCTTTCTGACACAAATTGGCTCATGTAGGGATAGTGTCTGCTTTGACATTGGCCTGAGTCGAGTCCTAGATATGAGAAATAGAAAATAGCTGAATGTTAAATAAAAAACATATTTTTTTCCTATTTTTAAATGTTATTTATTTTTTTAATTGAGTAAGCTCTATATCCAATGTGGGGCTTTAACTCAGGACCTTGAGGTCAAGAGTCACATGTTCTACTAAGCCAGCCAGGCACTTCTAAATAGAAAACATATCTAAATAAAATACTGCTTGAGAAGAAATTCCTTTTATTTGTCTTATTCTTTAAAAAGAATAGTCCAGCATTGCTTATTCTGATACTTTTTAAACTTTTGAAAAAATCTGTGCTTTATAACTATTCACATGATACACAATGAATACATTCACAAGTCATGGAAAATGTAAGTTTCTAGGAAAGTGTTTCATTTTTGCTTTTTATTATAATTTATGACTGAGGCCACATTATTGAAGCTCAAGGGCAACAATAAATTTTAAAACTTAGAGCCTATTTTGCATGTGAGTAGATATACAGTAGTGAAGAAACATTTTAAACTTATCCAGATTTTACACAAGGGTGGGTGGTTTAAAAAAATGAGTGAGCCAGTCAATAAGTAATTGTGGTACTAAGTGTTGGAGTGATCAGATGATGGGTGTCTGTGATGATCAGGTTGTGGGTCCTGCTTCCATATCTCTCACTGAAGTTGGTTTTTCCTCTGATTTGCCTGCATAAGGGAAGATCCTTTTCCAAGGGCTTAATAGCCTTTTCTAAAAGGAAACAAACTAATTTCACTGACACCTTAGAACTATCCAGATGACATAACTAGTCGGTTTCCAAATACGAAATGATCATCCTTTTTAAATTACAAAATTAGGAAATGGTTTCCTTAGAAATCTGATTATAACAGCTGCAAACCAGTCAGTGAACTGGCCACAAGGTCATCTTGTTAAAACATGTAAGAGCTCTAGAAATTCTAATGGGGGCACACGCAGGGCCTCCTGGCATCTGCCCCATCATGGTACCCAAGGTTAGGTTCTGGTGCTGCCAAATAGGATGTGAAATGTGTGTCTGTGTTTGTTCTTTAGTTCTTTAGCTTATAAACTGAGAAACCACATGACTGCTAGGGTTATCTGGATAAAAATAATCAAAACCCTCTGCCTCTAAATTCTAAAATTCTACAGCTCTCTTAAAAGAAAGGGGATTTATTTATACTATTTCCTAATTGGCAAACTTCTGCAGAACTTGGGCAGAAGCAAACATAATTGTGTTTACCTCAGCAACAACAAATGTAGAAACTAAAAACATCAAGATTGTTTTAAAATTAAATTTAGGTTTCATTATAAAATGCCAGAGATTTTTCCGTATAGCACAAACCTGTCATATTCACAATAATATTAAAAATAAAACCAAAACAACCTTGGAAAAAAGTATTCATGTCACCTGGCTATTTTAATGCCAAAAGATTTTGTTGTGCTTTAATAACAAGCTGATTATTGTAATGCATATCTTAAAATTACTTGTGTTTTAAAACATGATAGAAGCATCCTGCATGTATGTGACATATTATTTTCTATCAGCCCTTCATAGTGTCTAGCTTTATTATCAAAGAACTGTGAATAGGAATCATTGAGTAGAAGAAAAGGACTAGAGCACAGGGACCCTGGTACACAGTCTTCTGAGAAGGACACATTAATTACCTGAGGAGCCTTGTCACCCACAATCAGGGGGATACTGTGGATGTTCTTTTCTTGTCCAAATGACAAACAGCATTTTACCCTTAGGTATATTTAGTGGCAAAAAGACACCATGAGCCTGCAGAGCGTATATTCAGGACTGAAAACCTGCCCCTCCCGTGAGTGGGTCCTCTTGTCTGACCTGTAACTCACCAGTTGTGTGGCCTTATCTAGGTTATATGATCTTAGCCAAATTCATTTTCAATGTGTAAAAAATGGGGAAAATGATACCCATTTGGCAGATACTGACTCTGTGTATGAAGACTAAGTGACATGGAACACGTAACATGGAGATCCCGTTTCTGGTGTATTGTAGGCACTTGTTGGATGCTACTTTCCTCCCATTTTTATTTTAGGTAAGAATAGACTTACTGATTACACCTCAACAATTCTCTCTAGTATGGAGTAACTATTTTTTCCCTTGTATATTATTTTCTCCTAGCATATTGGAAGTGCCATTTGGTATGGTGGGCTGATTCATTTTCATCTCTGGTGTATTTCTAATGCCCCCATCAGCCTTTTAAAACTGGATTCTTGCTTCTATGATATCATATCAGAATTAAAATAAAATTTAATCTTTTTAAATCATCTCTGGTTCTTTTCTGAAGAACATAATCTGACACAAAAATGACATTAGCCTTAATCTCTGTGTCTGTGTCCATTTTTTATATTCCCTTTTGTTTTTGGCAAGCACACATGGTTTAAATACAATTAAATCTAAGAATACCATTTAAGAATGCTAAGTGTCTTGCAAGGGCTTCTGCTTGGCCACTGGCTAAGCATCTGTGTCCCTCTGTCATGTGAATGGAGTCAGGGAGACACCATTTGACTCACTGGCTTTTGGAGCGCATTGTGCAGTTGAGAGGGTCCTCATCAATTCCCCTATCCCTTGATGACTGGCCCTATTTATTGCTTGTTTGGCCTATGGAGCTAAAAGCCTGCAAGCAGCAGGGAAGTGAGACAGAAATTCTACCCAGTGAAACATCTTTGGTGGTAGGTGTATTAACCTTCATGGGGAATCTACTGGTAGCTGATGATTTTCTTGCCTGTGAATACAGCTGCTAGGACCAGACGTTTAGAATGTGCACTCTGGATAAAGATACATTTTCATTTTTAGCTATGATTCTCAGGTGCCTTTTCATATTTTCATCACAGGTGGTCTGAAAGATTTTTGTTGTGAGAGGTGCGATTCAGTGTGACGATGGAAAGAATGCATGCTTTATACTCTGACGCACTTTATTCCCACCAATCTGTATGTCATTTGCTTTTGAAAATTTGGTCTTTATTTCTGTGTTCAGTGAACAGTGGAACTGCTATTCTTTCAAAAATACTGGTTAAGAAATTACATTAACATTTTCAGCTTACAGTATGTTGTTTTCACTACTCATTTCCTGAAGCCTGCCTGTACAAATGGAATCACTCATAAGCCATGTTTAATTTTGGACTGTTATGATCTAGGTAGGGATTTTTTTTTTCTTTAATCAGTACTACACAGGCTTTTTCTAGGCACCTTCAGCATGGTTCTGAAATGGTCCTGAAAAATTGCTATTTTAAGTGCTAAACCATTTTGCCCAATGGTTTTATGTTCTTAGTCCCCCCACTGAGGTCTGGTAATATGTGCCCCATAGTATTTTCATTGGGTCTGTATGTCTATGATCCACTTTTTTCTCTGCATATGTGGCTGAAAGAGGACTGTTGACAGCTTTCTTCAATATCCAACAAATTCTAAAGAAATTAAAGCACTGAAAAGAAACGTCTCCACAGCATACCCCTGATTGTATGGGAGGGGTGTTGGGGGGAGCCTTTTGGGTTTCTTTTCATGTGTTTGTTATTTATACCCCTTCACAGTAAAAATGTACAACTTTTGAAATATTTTTATTTTTGATAAATCAAACTTCATATGATTGGAAAACTGAGGAATTTTTTCTTTTTCTACAAATACCGTAGTTCCCAGATTGTAAGATAAAATGGTAATGTCAATATCAATTGGAATCAAGTTAAACCCTTTGAGAAACATAATGTCTCTTCCTTCCTTTGGCCATCTCTTTAGTTCTCTGAAGTAATTCATTAACTGGCCCTCCTATGATTTAGCATCACATATCTGTGGGAAAATAGAAGAAATATTATAGTAGTATCCTCGCATCCCCACCACCCTTTACCAACCTGCTTCCTCGTACCTGGGAGAAGATTCCAAGGCCTCTCAAAGGCTGACCATTATCACCTGTCCTCTGTCTGCATTTCCTCCCAGTCTTAGGACTTTGCTATTTTATTCAACTCCTCTTTATGCAGTCGTGACTGTGCTTGTGTCTCTCTGTGCTAGATCTTCCCCATTAACAAATATATGCTCAGTTCACACTCCTCCCCATGGGCCTCTGTCCTGCTGTCACCTCTGGCTTGCTGTCCCTCCCAATCCACAGATTTGGTTCCTTCTCATCTTTCATGTATCAGGTCACCCTAGTCCCCATCTTTGAAAGAGAGTGACGTCCCTGCTGCCTTCAGTATTGTTTCCTCTCTCACCATTCTTTATCATGTTTATGTCTGTTTCCGTGCACCAAAATGGCACAGGCATTGTCTTGTATACTTTTGTTGGAGCTCTTAGTTAGCCTCCATGCATGTTTGGGTGAATAAGTGTTGCAATAAATTGAAAATAAAAAGTTTATAATGTCTTCACTTTTTTGATACCCTGTATTATGGGTAGATTGATTTTTAGGTAGTCTAGGTTTCATAATGCCATTTGATACAATACTGTGATTTTCATTAACTATGAGCTAAAAATTGCCGATTAAAAGTAAATTCAAGAAAACCTATTAAATATTAAGACATACATAATGTAAACCTTATAAGAACAGTCGTACTTTTGAGTCATTGTTGCTTGATTGCATCATTGCTTGTCACTTTAGCACATGGCAAAAAGACTAGAAAATTATTTCAGACTAAAGGACCAAGAAATGGGGGAAAAAATTCTAAGCTCAGTCAAACAATGTTCCTACTTCAGGGAACTTGGTGATGTGATGGAGATCACAGCCTTCCTTATCCCCAAGTTTATTTAATCACTTCTGATCTTTCTCTGAGAATGTCTTGTAATTGAACACGGATTTAAGTGTTAAAAGGTGAGCACTATCAGGCTGTTACCAACAGGCTGTCTGTGTCTTAATGATTTCTGCTGAATTACATTTGATCACAGCAGCCCTGGGTAGACACCTGAGTGTCTTGAGGCTCTGTAGAGGAGGCGATGGTAGTAGAGTAAGAGCCACTGTGACTTAAGTGAGTCTTAGTGAGACATAGGAAAGAAAAGGCCTCCCAGAATGTTGTTATGGGCCTAACATAGCCATCAATTCTATTAGTTCCAAAAATATTTAATGATCAGAAAATATTAAATTACTCTTTGTGTTCATAACTGGGGACAAATTTTCCACTTAATTAGCAAAGCAATATTTGAACAAACCATTTGATTATTTTTATGGTTTGTAACGAGTTGAAAGTAATATAGTTAATATTCTCTTCTGAATATATTTATTTCATTTGTTCGAGAGCTGTTTTTTGCTGTTCAAATATTTTTTTCAGAGGGTTCGAGGTTTTTAATTTTCATTAGCATGAATATGAATTATACCATTATTCTGGGACCCCAAGTTGGCAAAATTTAATTTCTTTTAGAGATAAATTTTCTTATTCTAGGAAGAATGGAGTTTTGCTTCTCACATGTTCAATGATAAATTCTGATCTACCATTAGCCTATTGTACTTAGTCTGTAGCTTTTTGATATTATTTTCCTCATTCACTTCTCATAGTAAAGCTTCTCTTTTAGTGACCATTTGAAAGAAGTAGACATTTGAAATGAATCTTAGAAATTAGTTTCAAAGACAGAAGGAATGTCTTTTGTTTCTGATAGAATTGCACAAAAAGTTTTTTAGTTAAAGAAATTGATCCTGATAAGAAGACAACCCCATACAGGCTTGTAGAGAATTTAACTTGTTTTAAGTTGATGGTGATAGCTGTCCTTGCTCATTCCTTCCTGTCCTCAGGGCTCATTAGACATCTAAATGAGATGAGCATTGAGGATTAGAGGGTCTTCCCTGTTATGCTGGAAGACAGTATAACTCAATGGACTGCGTGGGGATGAATTTGATAACATGATTTTTTTTCTTTTTTCCTTTTTAGAAAATGTTACTTATTTTTGTAAAAGTCATATATTCATAGTTTCAGATTCAGACATTTCATATGGATATGCAAAATAGTGCTTTCCAGTCTCTAGCTCTCCTCCCCTGTGTAACCACTGTTACTAGTTTCTTGTGGATCCTTTCAAGTAGTACCATGTTTTTATGAGAAAATGTGAAAATTTAGTCTCCTTTCACGTATTTACATAAATATTATATACCAAGTTCTGTGCTTTAATTTCTTTTTTTAGTTTATTTATTTTGAGAGAGACAGAGACAGCACAAGTGGAGGAGGAGCAGAGAGAGAGAGGGAGAGAGAGAATCCCAAACAGGCTTTGTGCTGCCAGCACAGAGCCAGATGCAGGAATTGAACCTACAAAGCTGTGAGATCATGACGTGAGTCGAAACCGAGTTGTATGCTTAATCGACTGAGCCACCCAGGTGCCCTGTGCTTTGATCTTTTTTTGCTTAATATGGGTTGGCAGTTTTTCCATACTAGAGCATAAAAAGTGTCTATTTTCAAAACAGTTTAATAATCTTCCTTTGTAGAGATGGGCCATTGTCTCCTGATAAGCGCATAGATTGTTTACTATCTTTGCTATTACAAACAGTACTGTAGTGAAAAACCTTTGTACATACACCATTTTGCATTGTGTATCACTTGGATAGATACCAAAGATGAAATAGCACATTCGTAATTTTGATGGCTATTTCCAAACCGACCTCAGGAGATGTTAGGTCAAGTTGTACTCCCACCAGCAATGAATGCCCAAGAGATCCCTGTTCATTCTATCACTTCACACTGCAACCTGATGTTCTGTGATATCTCTTAAACTGACTAGATATGCTTTTAAATAGTTCCCTTAACACATTCTCTAAAGCAGAAGGCTGTTGACACAGTTGGCCAGCATAGAGCTGAAAACGGGCTTTCTCTCCTGTCAGGGAGCCAAAGCCATTCAATTCCCTCTCTTCTCCAAGGAAAAGGAAAAGTTTGGGAATGGATGGAGTTCTGGTTGCTCTTTTAGAGAATTGAGTCCAGTACTTCAGAATTTTCTCAGAAGTAAATTAACCAGAAATGTCTCAGCTGCTCTCTTCTTTGTGGTTAATGTTTACTTCTTTAGTTAACTTTAATTTCTGTAACTTTTCCCCTCCTAACTCCCCACCCCCAATGCCGTTTTTTGGGGGTTGAGTGAAGACTCTCAGACCTTGGATAGAGGGAAGTGTTCAAACCCTACAAAAATGCATTTTAAGTGATAAATGTTTATTAAAATTGTCATTTTCTTGCATATAATAATAAATTTGCCCCAATAATCTTATGGGAAAAATGGATAAATATAAATTTTAAAATGGTTTTCTTCAGTTGTCTCCCTCAGAAACTTCTAAATAACATTTTTCTTAATGTTAAATACATAAAATTCACATAAATTAGATTTTCTGCAAGAGTTTACATTGTTGACATAACTTGTGCATTCTTTTCATATTTTTATTTTTTAATGAAGTTTTTTTTAATGTTTATTTTGAGAGAGAGAGAGAGAGAGAGAGAGAGAGAGAGAGAATGAGTGCATATGAGCACAGGGGAGGGGCAGAGACAGAGGGAGAGAGAATTCCAAGCAGCCTCCACCCTGTCAGCCCAGAGCCTGATGCGGGGCTCCATCTCACGAACTGTGAGATCATGACCTAAGCCAAAATCAAGAGTTGGACACTTAACCAACTGAGCCACCCAAGCACCCCTCTTACCCCTCTTTTCATATTTTGGATCTCAGATATTTGATATACACTTTTCTATTTTGAATTAGTTCTACCATATCCCCTCCCCCCTCCTCAGTATCTCCCCATATTTTCTTCCTCTCTCCTCTGATCTCTTATTTAAGAACTACTCAATAATTGTTCTTTTTTGTGTAATTTGCTAGAATGCAAATGAGTTCATTGATGGGACAGGAAAGGACAAGTATTTTTTAAATGGGTGGCTCACTAAATGCTTCTTGAAAGATACAAGTGTTATGCTCAATTCTGAATAGTAACTTGTACACACAAATTCTGTAAGATTGGAATCAATAGTTTTTTATCCCTTTAACATAACCCAAGGTGAAGTGGTGGTGTAATTTATTTCTGTGTTAACATTTTCTCTATTATGCCTTATACTATATATATTAGGATAAAACCCTCTTTTAAAAGATTTCAGCTCCTTCCCAAACTTGAATATGCTGTGTTGTGCTTGATTGCTGGAATTCACTGAAGAGGCTCATCTTCTTGAGATGAAAGATTTATGTTGGGGGAATTGGTCTGTGTGAGGGTTTGAGAATTTTGACCAACAGATATAGTGTGTTATTTATACCCTTCCTCATTACATGAAGGATTGTTGACAATTTAAATCCTCTGATTTCTTTTATCACTTGTTTGGACCAGGCATTCTTTCTCTCTTTCATCGTTCCACCATTTAATGACTTACTTAGATGAGTGTTCATGGGGTCCTAGTTGATCAGTTGATCAGAACCCTCTCTGTCTCTAGATGCACTGATTAGTTTACTCTGCAAAGCAACTGGTTTAGACTATTCTTGTTGTTTCCAAATTTCTGTCTCCCTGGTATTCAGAAAGTTAAGATGGTAAGGGGTCGACATCTGAAGTCACAAGTGAGAGTATCAGAGACAGCTATAAATGCAGTGATTTCCTTCTTAAATTTTTTATTCATAGCATCAGTATGTAAGCTAGAATTGGGCGCACACACACACAGTAAAAATAAATATTATATTAATTACAGATACCATGGTGATATTTGTGAAATTACATTTAAATGCCTAGGAAGATGGAATGTATGTCCCTATTCAAAAGGCCTTTTACCATTCCATGATAAATGGAATGGGATGGGATTGGTTTGGGATACTTTATGCCAGTTTTTCTAAAGTTCTGATTTATTAAATGCCATGTTGTCAAAAATTGGTTTAGAATCTTTCTCTAAGAAAAGTCTTGTGTAAATGTGAGTATGCATTGCTCTGTGAATGTGGTGGTTATTACATTACCTTGAGGCTATTTTCAGTAAAGAGAAAATATAGCCTAGGATCCTGTCACTTGCATCATTGACCAGCCTCTACATTTTGAGTTACCATTCCTCACTTTTGCCATTTCTTGTCACCGGACCTCCTGTCCTGGAGATTCTCTTTCTAAATGTCTCTCAAAAGCCTACTCATTCCCCTCCACCCCTTTCTCCTTCCCATGTTCAGGCTGCCATCCTCTCTCTCGGGGGTCACTGCAACAGCATCGCAGCCACTGTCCTGCCGCCACTGTCTCCACTGAGGTCAGAGTGATGTGAGAGAAAGACCCCGATTCACACCCTTCAGGGCTTTGACCATCCTCAGCATCAGTGAGGGCTGAAGTGGTTAACAGCTAGCTGTGCAAAGTCAAAGTGACCTGGGTTGGAATTTTATAGCATGTGTTATGCTGAGCAAATTCCTGAAGTATCTAAGCCTCATATCAGGTTTCATAACTTTCTAAGACATATTTCAGGGGATCATGAGGTTTAGATGAGACAATTCATGTAAAACTTTGAAAACAGCCCCTAACACACCATAAGCACCCAGTAAACGTTAGTTTTGATGCTGATGTTTTTCTCATGGTTGGGTCTTCTGACCTTCCTCCCCTGACCTGCTGAGCTGCTGTCTCTCTCCTGAACTCTGGCCTCCAGACTCCTCTTGCTCTGCTCACGCAGGCTGACTCTTCCGTTTTCTAGTCCTAAGTCCTATTCTTCTGCTCTCAGCTTGGGTGACTCCCTGTTCAGGAGACTTTTCCTGACATCTGCTTCCTGCAGCCATTACCTTGTCCATACACCTGCCTCTGCCCAAACCGAAATAAAATACGTGTAGTAGTTTCTTACTCCCATTCCACTGGAGCACTTCTGTGCTTCCTTTTAATCACATGGTTTTCTTTCTCTTTCAGTGCAAGCAAGGCCCATATCTCTATCTCAGGGCTTCCTTTATTTCTCAGGCAAGTGTCACTAAACTTCGGGTGGCATTAGATATCTGTCACAGCATTTGCATCTAAGTGTACCATACTTTTATGGAATACATTAGTAATTGTAAGGGGGCTAACTGCCTGTAATTTGTGTAGCTAAAAATGTTCTTAAAACATTTTTATAGCAAGCATTGTGATAAAGAATATCTTATTCCATAGATAGTATATCTTTCCTTACATATTGAATGTTTTACTTTTCAAGAGCCTCTTCAAGATTAAATTGGAGAAAGTTTGAGGGGAGGGCAAAGAATGTTAGATTATATCAGCAGAAATCTAGGTTTTTGGACTTACTCATATCTTAAGTCCCTGGAGGGACTAATTTTCCTTGAGAACTTTGTATTTTAATCATAAACAGACCCAATTCACTAATACTTTTATAAACCTTTGGCTGAGACTTTGGCATTAATGTCCTGAACTCTGAGAAAGAGAAACATATTTTTGTAGGTTGGCCAAGAAAAATAGGTCTCAATTCAAATAAAAATAATATGTTTGTTATTTTAAAGAGATTTTTCCACTGAGCTGTGTGTTAAACTTTTTGCTAATTTAGTTGTCTAATGTTGGACATGGATGGCTTAGGCAGGGATTTGATGTATTTTCTGTGCCTAAGTATAATGACTATATGAATTTTCAAAAGTTCTCTTTTGACCAGGGAGTAAGCTGTGTTAGTATCTATGTTATTATTTAATTAACTTAATTTTGTTGTGGATTATGAAAATATGAATCCTGTGTCTCATTTTCTTAAAGATATTGGAAATGGTAAAATATGCAATGAATTTTTATTGATGGTGAAAATGTTTTCTTAAGGTACCTGTGCAGTTTTTCTCCCACTGTTAGTAAGTGGCTGAACTAGTACTTTGAATCTTCTGCATCCCTAGACTTCCCCTTGGCTTCTCTGACGTTCTGTTTCTAACCTCACTGGTAGTATTTACAGAACAATGTCTGTCTTCTGCTTTGCCTGCATGCATGGAGGTCATTTCTCTAAGTGACATTTCATGTGTTCTTTCTTGGTGTGACCATTTAGTTTCTGTTCCTGTCCCTCTAGCCTTATGCTTACCTACAAATACTAGCTGATTGCTTCTGTCCTGGATGTCTTTGAACTATTGTTCCACTTCTTCCCAAGAAGAGGGGAAGTGGTCCCTAGTCTAAAGCACAGTGTGGGTTGAAACTCCTTTCTCTGGAGCTGACTCTCCATCTACCTGTGTAGTGTATCACAGTCTCTGTATGCCGGAATGACCTTCACCCTGTTTGAAGTTGCAAGGAATTAATTCCCAAGTATTTCCTAAACCAGAACATTCTATAATTATCTATGACCTTCTCATTTCTTTTAATTTTGCCATGAGTCTCCTACGTCTCCAACTTTTGTTTTCTCTTTGCCTTTATGTTTTATCTGTTGCCAGCTATGACATATTCTACCTTTACTCTTGAATATATACATATCTTTCTACTTTCTTAGCACCTGTTCTCATCCCAGCCATATTCCTTCTGATCGGACTGATGTAATATTTGTTTCCCTCTACCATCTGTTTCTTCCTTAGTCAATTCTGCATATTCCTATTTGCATTATCTTTCAAACCACCACTTATATTGCATCACCCCCAAGTTTAAAAGCATGAAGAAACTCCCTACTTCATTCTGATTTAAAATTAAACTCATTAGCTTGGTATTCTATGTACTCTGTAATCCAAAATCCAATTTAACTTTTTTAGGCCTCATCTCCTACCATGATCTCATGCATATCTTATACTCTATTGGTTTACTGCTCTTCCCTTTACATAAATATTGTATTCTTTTTGCTCAGATGTTCCCTCACTTTTTGAATCAATATTGTGTTATTAATTACTTAATAAATCTCTGATCATGTGTGCATTGGATGCCTGCTATAAGACATAGCATTGCTTTAAAATGGAAATGTTGAATCAGGAACATTAGTCAAGTAGAACAAAATTGGATCCTCGTTCATACTTCTTAAGTGGAAAATTGACTAAGCTTCTTAATCTTTAGTTTCTTGGAGTAGCAGAACCTGGATTGAAATGGTCACTTTTTGAAGAGTAATATTCTACATGTATCTCTGGAAACAAGGGAGCGTGGTAAAATTTTGAGGTTTTCCAAATCATTTATTTCAGTTAAAGATCTTTGCACAAAATACCAATCCATTTTTATTGCATGGTTTAGTTTTTATTTTCATTACTTTTGAGTAAAAGATGATCTGCGGCTTCCTCTGTGTGTAGAATCCTATGAGCAAGTGGTATTATACACCCACAATCAGAAAGCTGGGAATTGATTCCCTCCTTGAGGGATTTATTGGCCTGACCTCTCTGAGCTGCCATTTCCTTATGTGGGCAATTGGGGAATTTACCTCTTTCTTATTAATACAGTTGTTCAGAAGCTTTAATGACCATACCATAGTGGTTAACAGTTTATGCTCTGGACCCAGACAAAATTGGATTTCTGTTGTCCTTAGCTGTGTGATCTTGGTCATGTCATTTTGACTCCTTCCTATTTTAATTTTCTTATTTGTAAAAAGGTAGACAAAAGAACCTATCTTGTGGACTTCAGTAAAATAATTTAGCTCAATATCCAGTAAATGTTATTTTAATTATATAGTGTGCAAATCAAAACCCACTTTGAAATTTGTCGTTATTCTTTGCCACTCACCCTGTCCTAATAATTGCTATAAATTTTCAGTAGTCATATTCTATTGTTAAGAACTCAACTTGCATCTTATCTTTAAATATAGGGCCTTGTTAGATAGAATAAATAAGTTACATACAACAGGATTTTCTACTGTAAAAAATTTTAGATTATGCTTTTTGTATTTGAAACATATTTGAAGTGTATAATCAGTATTCTCTTTGTATTTTCCACCTGTATTAGGTGGTTATGCCTTTCATATAATTGTATATACAGTTAAAGTCCTATGACAGAAAAATGCAGCCAAGAGCCAAGAAATACATCAGTATATTTTTCTGATTGTAGTAGAACTATAAACACTTTAAATAAGGTGTTTCTCAATATCTTACAAAGAAGTGCTAGCATTATGGCTCTGCTTCTCTTCTGTAGGTAAAACAGATTTTTTACTTACTTGTATATATTATTATTTACTTGTGGCTATGATGCTGCTTATGTAGGTTGATCTTTCATTTAAATTCAAAGAAATTGAAGTAAATATAACTAGAGCCTCAACTCATGAGTTTATTCTAGTTACCTCAACTTATGGATATTTTAGCCAGCACTTACGTTTATAAAATTTGGCCTCCCAGCTTCTAGGATTTTGTTTTTTGTTTTTGTTTTTTCCTCCTCATTCAAGCTAACAGTCTTTTTCAGGTTCTATGCTGTAACTGCTTTGGCTCTTAAATTTAATAAGGGCATTAATGTTTATATTTTCTATTTCAAATTTATTTAGAACCTCTACAAATTAAGCTACATTTTTTAAGCATTTTAGTCTGATTCTAGAAACTAAAACTATATCTTTTTTTTGTTAAAGACTATGTATTTTTAAAGTAAAATTTCTATACATGTCCTTTGATCTCTAGTTTTTTTTAATGTTTATTTATTTTTGAGAGGGGGAGACAGAGAGAGAGAGAGCGTGCGCGTGCGCGAGTGAGCAGGGGAGGGACAGAGGGAGGGAGACACAGAATCCAAAGCAAGCTTCAGGCTCTGAGCTGTCAGCACAGAGCCCGACATGGGGCTTGAGCTCATGAGCTGTGAGATCATGACCTGAGCCAAAGTTGGTTGCCCAACTGACTGAGCCACCCAGGTGTCCCTATATTCTTTGATTTCTAAAGAAGTAACTTACTGTGTATTCTTTTTCTTAACAATTTTTATTGTGGGCTACTATTTTTTCCTACTTTGGTATAACATTTTGCATTGCTAACAAATTTTCATTGATATTTTTCCCATAGTTACTTTTAGGGTGTATGTGTGTTTATGTGTTTACAATATAGAATAAACTAGTCTTTGTTTCTGTCCCCATTCCCCATCCACCTTTGTGGTTTGAATCAGCAGAGCCCCATGCTCTGTACCCTTGCTTGGTCCTTTTGTCTTATTGGCTGGGCTCCAACCTTTCTACCTGACACTTCTATACCATGGTATCCTTTTTCCTTCCCAACAGTGAAGGTCCATACCACTTTCATCTTTATTTCAAATAAGTCATTTGTGCATTTCTGTCCTTCATTTCCAAACTAAACTTTTAGAAATGTAAGCAACTTATAGAATTTTATGTATTTTTTAACAATGAAGCAATCATAGGTATTCGTGAGTAGACAAGGAGAGTTGGTGACTTTGGACTCTGCATTGTCTCTAATCTTGCTAGGCCCATTCATAAAAACAATCCTGTAATCACACTGACATAAAATTTCACAATAACTGGAGTCACGGGGAGCTGGCAGAGGTTCTTCTTCAAGTAGGCTTCCCGTCTTAAAGGTTGGAGCAGGCACCGAAGTGCATTAGGGGATGATTTTATTGCCTAAATCCATGTTTTTGACAGTCGCCCACCTTGCAGGACCCTAGTCTACCTGTCTTCTCTCTCACAGCCATCTCCGGTTGCCAAAGGAAATTCTGACTCTCTATCCAGCTCCCCCTTGCTTCCACATGCCAATATGGGATGTTTGTTTCTTCCTTCAAATGCCATACAGCTGCCAACTCTCCCCCCACCCCCCACCGCCCCTTCCTAACCTCTACGTGGCTCGCGCCACCCTCATTCTCTGCCCCTTCATGATGTGACTGGTCTCGTAACTAGAAATTAATCATGGCCTCCCATATTCTTAATACTGTGAGTCAGGCACATTTCCAGAGAAGAGCATTCATTTGAACAACATGAATATTTACCATTAAATTTTGGTTCCAAAGCCAGTCTGTTCTACATTTATAAATGTAAAACTAAAATTTCTCTTTAGTGTTGGTTTAGTTAAATATTTCTATAGTATTGATTATAGGCATCGGTGCTCAGTATGGACTAAAATAATCCACGCTTGCTCTCAGATACCTTATAATCCATGAGGTCAAAAGAGGACTGGAATCATTGTGCCTGTAATGAAGTAACAGAAGTGGTGACAGGCATTATATGAACACTTCCGTGGATGTGACAGCTTGGCAGGTGTTCAGGGACTCTACCCCAAAACACCGAGGCTGCTTTGGCTAAATAGTATTCACTTTGGGTCTGAAAGGATTATAGCAGTAACCTGGTAGAACAAGGTTATGGAAACATGAAAATAGAGGTGATTTTTGTTGGTGAGTGATGTGTTGAGGGGTTACTGTTCATGTGTAGACAGTTGGATATTAGAATTTAAGTCCAGATTGTGAAAGTATCTAAATATGTAATAGGAGAAAACAATATTGGTGATGAAGAAAAGGGGTGGAGTCTGTTACATCACTTCAGAATACATGTTTCTTTAACCATTGAAGTGACTGCTTGGGAGGAGAGAGCCGCATTATGAGGATAAGAAATAATGTCCTCAACCTAGGTTGCTGCAGTAGCGGTAGCAAGAACTCTGATAGATACTAAGAGGTAGAATCCATTAGTCCTGGTAATAATCAAGATGCGATTTTCTATGACTGAGACATTAAAAGTGGCTCGTGACATTTTTAGAGAACAGAGGGCCATGCACCAGATTTCTAGGAGGTTGAGGAATAAATGGGAGGTATAAAACATGGAATGCGAAGAGAAACAGGAGGAAGGATTTTTTTTGTTTTTTTTTTTCCCCTTTTGTTTTGTTTTTAAGTGATAGGAGGGATTGTTGCCTAGTTGCCTGCTGGGGGGAAGAAGCCATGGCTCCTTTGATAGGGCTGTTTGCTCAAAATGTAGAGTTAGAGAATTGAGATCACCTTGCATTAATAAGCCAGATTTCATCATGCTTCACATTTGATTAGTTCCTTCTGGAGTCTTTCAGACCCTTCTGGTTTCTACTGACCTAAATGGTTTTGTATTACTGGAATATATTTTATTGTCTATTTCTTCCAACAGATATGCTATAAATATATTAAATAACATAGGGGTTGATTCATTTCCCAAGGGATTCTCACTATTAAAATCCCTGTTCATGCCAAGGAACTTTTTAAATGCTTGTTTTTTAGAAAATATGATATGGATTGTGATTTTATTTTTTTACCTTGCTCTATATAATAGGATGATGGAATGGTTTATCATCAAATTTATACTTTTTTCATCTATTCCTTTTCTGCTGTTAGTTAATATGTTAATGTGTAAAGTATTATATCTTATGGTATATAACATTTGAAGATATAGAAATATATGAGCTTCAAAATAAAAGAGAATTTAAAGATTAACCTTCAGTCTGTGGTGAGCTGCTTTTTGCTGGAATAATATTGCTTACGGACTTCCTACAAATAAAAAGATAAAAATTCGACCAGTTTTATTGTTTCTTTTCAATCTCCCATGTGGTTATAAATTTGCCAGGTTGTTAATATTTGAACTACAGCATAACGATTCTGTGAATTAAAAAAAAAATCCTTGTGATTTTTAAGGTGCCTTGGAAAACGTCAGTAATTTTTACATAATTTAACTTCTTATACTCCAGTTCTCATAAAAGTAATTTCAATAATAAAAACATGGGCTGGCTTTCTTTTTTTTTTTTAACCCATGTATGTATATTGTATTAGGATAATTTTTATTTATATGTATTGTCCTTATACAGAATCTGCAAGGTAGACTTTAGCATTATTGTCCCCATTTTCTAGATGAGAGACAGGAGTCTTAAAATCCTATGACTTGGTAAAGGTCACAAAACAAGTATAAAAATTTGCATCCAAATCTAGGTCTCTCTGGCTCTAAAATCCATACCATTGTCTAGTTTACTATAACTGCATAGACAAAGAAAGATTCTCCATAGGTTAGGAGATTCCCAAGATTGGGGGTGGGGGTGTCCCTGGATATGTTCTGGGAAGCCTGTGAGGTCTGTCTATTCCTTGAATGCACAGATTCTGTTTGGGTCTTTGCGCTGGTCCTCTGCCTACAATATTCTTTACCCAGACACTCCTTCCTTAACTTTCCTTGGTCCTGTGGATCTTTGCTGGATTCCCGGCCTCTCACTGAGCATTCCCTCACCTCCTTGTACAGCTTTAACCTTAACTGCTGCATCTGCTTTTCCTACCTTCTCCTTTCCCAGCTGCCGTTGCTTTACTTTATTTTTAATAGCATTTTCTCACATGCATGTAAGTTACTTATTTATTACATTTATTGTAAGTATTTTGTCCTGCCTATTAAAATATAAGTTCCAAGTTGAAACAGGTATTGTCTGTTTTGTTCACTCAGATCCCATATGTCTAGGACAGTGCCTGGCACATCATAGTCATTTAGTCATTGAATAAGTAAGTAGATGAGAATTCCCTGAATTCACAAGGAATGGCTCTTATTTTATGAAGTTACTCCTAGGAAAAGGGTTCATTGCTTTTTTCAAGTTCTCACTTTATCAGACTGAATCCAGTGTCTATCCCAAGGGCTATAGATTCATATACTCATAAATTAAGTTTAAAAAACTCATGGTAAGGAAAACAGTAATTTGAAAAGGTATCTGCACTCCCATGTTCATTGCAGCATTATTTACAATAGCCACGATGTGGATGCAGCCTACATGTTCATCACTGGATGAATGGATAAAGAAGATTGTGCGTGTGTGTGTGTGTGCGCGCGCGCATACATGTGTGGGTGTACACAATGGAATATTATCCAGCCATAAAAAATAGGAACTCTTTCCATGTGAAAACATAGATGGACCTTGAGGGCATTATACTAGTGAAACTAGTCCAGCAGGGAAAGACAAATGCCATATGATGATCTCACTTATATGTGGAATCTAAAACCAAAACCAAAACCAAAACCAAACAAAAAACCAAACTGCTAGATACAAAGAACAGTGTGTTAGTTTCCAGAGGCAGGGGGTTGGGTAAAGTGAGTGAAAATGGTCAAAGCTATATATTTCCAGTTATACAATAAATAAAACATGGGAATGCAATATGCAGCATGGTGAATGTAGTTAATAATATTGTGTAGTATATTTGAAAGTTGCTAAGAGAGTAGATCTTAAAAGTTCTCATAAGAAAAAAATTATTTTGTTATGGTGTGTTATGATGGATGTTAACTAGACTTATAGTGGTGAGCATTTCACAATATATACAAATACTGAATCATTATGTTGTACTCCTGAAACTAATGTAATGCTGTATGTCAACTGTATCTCAAAAAGGATGGATACTAGGTTTTCAGGTATTATTCATGGAAACCAATAATATAGAGAACTAGTAATACTAGTTCAGTTTAAACTTTATTTTAGGGTCATCTTAAAAAGACAAATTGTGTTTTGTATTTTAAAATTACAGATTGAAGAGAACAAAATTCATGTCCAGTGTTAACATTGTTGTAACATTGTATTATATTTTTGAGATACATATTTTTGAGTCCCCATTTGAGATAGCAGGCCAAATGATAGGAGTTAATACTACATTAAATGTTATGAATACACACTTTAAATTATCCGTTGTAATGTATGTATTCTCTCTCTGAATGTGTGCATGTGCTGTGTCTCGATTCAATTCCCCAAGAATTATTATACACGTGTGTACAATATGTTACCAACTGTGCTACGATGACCATCCCTTGATCTAAGGGAAGATACATGTTCTCTGTCAGGTATATGGCGATGATGCTGTAGCAAATAAAAATAACAGGGACACGTATGCAGATGCAAACATACAGCTGAGGTTCACTGAGTTCTGGGCTCATGATCATGACCCATTTGATCATCTGTTTTATTCTGTCAGTATTCATACACCTCTTGTTTTGACCATCTGCCTTGCACACATGTACTGGTTGTTAAAACTTTGAATGCTATTGACCAGAGTACATCATTTGATTAAATGCATAGGATTAAGGGTTCTTCACTCTAGTGTATTTGTTTAATTAAGCCCTTTTTTTATTACAATTATTTTATTCATTTTCAGAGAAAATGAAAAAGTAATTGTATTCTTATAAATAGATGCTCACCTTCATTAGAAACTATGGGACTGCAAATTAAGATATTGATTTTTTTTTTGGCTATAGTTTAGCAAATATTAAAATTACTTGTCATATCAAGTGTTTGCAGTGATGTGGCCTGGTAAATGACTCATGTACTACACATGGAAATGAAGCCTTTCTGAAAGTTAATTTGGCAGTATCTGTCTTTGATTTCAGAGTTTTACTAATGGGAATATTACCCACTGTGTTTGCACATGGAGTGCTAATTATTACAGTAGTAAAATACTGGAAACAAGCTATTGTTGTCCATTAATGGAGGAGTGGCTATATTAATATTTTATGTTTGTACTATGGAATACTCTACAGCCATTGAAACAATTGAGATAAGAATATCTCTATAGATACTGGAAGATTTCGAGACATGCTGTTAAGTGAAAAGAACAAGTTTCATAGAATATATATGTTTCATTTCATATAAAGATTATATGTATATAAAAAGGGAGATAAAGGGATTTTTTCCCCCAAATTGCAACAATGATTAATTCTAAAGAGATGACTTAGAATAAAATTATAGAGGTGAAGTGGGATTTTCATATTTTATTCTGTGTACTTTAGCACTAGTCTAATCATTTATGAGAAGACTTAATGATGGGGAAACATTATCACATATAAAAAAATTGTTAAAGAGACACATATACCCCCAAAACTGAGGTGGTTTGATTTCCTTTGTGTTAAATAATGTTTCTTTGCATTACCTCTATCCCATTCTTCCCTCAACATCCAACATCTTCTTTAAAATTTACTTTATTTGAAATGAACTTAATTTAAAATTAATATTTTCATATTTAAAATTAATCAATTTATTCTTATTTTTATAAGTGAATAGTGTCTTTTATTAAAGAGTTTGACGCACTCTTGGGACAAGTTTGGAATCCCTTGCCTTCAGAAAATAGAACATGACCAGATAAACATCTTTGTGTCAGTCGCGATGATTTGAAGGTGGTAACTCCACGAAGACTAGAAAATTAAAGATTTCTAAAACAGGTTAAAGTAGTTTTCTGAGGAACAGTAATGATGGATATTTAAATAAACCTTTAATTTGTTTACTCCTATTTATAAGACAAAAGATTAAGTCTGGTAGAATAACAGTTACTTCACGTTCCCATTGAGAATGTGGATAATGCCCAAAATAAAGCACATATAATAAGCACCATCCGTGGCACTTTACTGTCTTGTCGAGTTTCATGATAAAACTCTAAATAATTTACTTATTAAATCTCAAAGTTCATTATTCAGTAGTCTGGCACATAGAATTACACTTTTTTTCAGAATCAGTACATCCAAATGTTTGAAAATGTTCAATTATGAATTTGATTTATTTTTATAGACTTAAGAAAAACTTCAGTAAGTTTCTTTTACTAAATAGACGTTATATATTCTTGTAGATTTGATTTTAGACTTGCCTTGCTACTTTTCACATACTCTGAAATCCAAACCTTATCCCTTCTAGGTTGGACACGGGTCGTTTCTCCATGTGGAAACTTTTATAAAATCACATTGTAATCTGTTAATTCAAGGGTATTTTATTTGTATTATATTGAAAAATGCCTGTGGAATTTCCAGTCCCAAATTTCTCATCTTCTGTAATTTTAATGTAATCTCTCCGTTTTGTTTTTCTTTTGTAAACAAACATCAGAAAAGCTAAGCAAAATAAATGTTGGTAATTGAAAACTATTAAAACATATGCTCCTATCAGCTCCTTACAAAAATTTTTCCAAATTCAAAATGAATCTAGACAATTGGATCCTGTTTTCTATTTGTGAAAATAATTCATTATGTTCAAGTCACCTTTGAGAATACCTATGGCAACTTACTCTCAGTAGTTCAAAAATAGAACATCTATGAAAGGGAAGACAAATATTAGTAATTAGTAAATTTAGATGAAAGGTACATTGCGTTGAACATGTTTACTCAGTTTTCTATAGGTTTGAAAATTTTCAAAATAACATTTTTTTAAAAGAAAATTGTATGTAATCCAGGTTCTTTACCTTTTCTTTAATACTGGAAAGTGAATTTATTCTTACCCAAATGCAGTCATTTCAGTTCATGAATTAAAAAATATTTCACAGTCCCAAAGTATGATCTCTGTTTAAGAAATATAAGGTCACAGGACTCGGGTGCTGTTTCATTGCCAGCTTCTTCCATTTGTTTATATTCTCACCTTCCACGTTCTGTCTCCAGCAAATGGATGTTGATGTTAATACCTGCTGGGGGTTCTGGCCATGGTTTCAAATTCATGTTGCTGTGGGTTGTTTTTATTAGTAATCTGGTGTATTCCAGGAGAACCAACCTTCAAGTTTAGAACACTGGAGTCCAGAAGTGAGTTAGATGTTGTGAGCACAGAGATGCCAGAGGCAAACCTGACTGTGGGTTAATGCTTAATGAATTGCTGAGTTGGCTCATTGGCAGACCTCCTCATTGGTGCAGGCTGCCTTCTGACCTGGCCTCATTTTGACAAGGAAGCCCTTTACTCTTCATGATTCGTGATGTTCTGTGCAGCTTCTTTCCCAGCCCACCTTATAACTGTGCGAAGGGTCATGGGAATGGGACTGCTCTCCTGGACCCCTTCCAGTGGTGCACATCTGACTGTGACATGACAAGAGCTTGGCGATTGCGGGTCCTCTGCTTCTTCCCTCCCTGTGAGATCTTCACCAGGCAAACTCCATTTCACATTTACACCTCGTAGTGCTGGTAATGAGTGTGTTTGTATTCTTTACAGGTAACCTGTCCTGCCCTCAGGATGCTCTCCTTTCATAAATGTTAGATTTACTTTATTTTATTTTATTTTTTATTATTTTATTTTATATTTTATTTTATTATTTTAATTTATTTTTTAAATGTTTATTCATTTTGAGAGACAGAGAGAGCAAGCAGAAGAGGGACAGAAAGAGAGAGAATCCCAAGCAGGCTCCACACTGTCATTGCAAAGCCCAATGTGGGGCTTGATCTCACAAACTGCAAGATGATGACCTGAGCCGAAATCACGATTTGGATGCTCAACTGACTGAGCCTCCCAGGTGGCCTGACTCTGGTAGATTTATATGTGCACACTTGTTTCTGTGGATTGATAGCTGTATAACAAAAGTGGGTTACTTAGCCAGTCTGAGCTGGAATTCTCCAGTTGTAGAACAGGAACAGCATGTATTATAGTCCCTGGCTCATTCATGAAGATGTTTAATATTACCACTCTCAATAAATGTTTTCTCTCTTTCACCTATCTTTATCCTCTGAGGTAGTTTTTCAGTATTTAGCTAAAATATCCAGAAGATAAAAATCAAATGCTTTCTTCAGAATGTATGCACTTAATAGGTGTAATTATTAAACACTAAAAAGAAATGTTAAGCTCGAGGCCCTTACATGTAGGTTGGGTGCCTTGTTGAGGGAGATGGTCGGGGGGAAGTACAGCCTGTGCTCTGAACCCCAGCATCATGAACCATCCAAGGGGGTCCCTCTCTCTCTGATCTCATTGAGGTGCCACAAAAGTGACCAGATGTGCTACAGTGTCTAATCTTCTCATTACTGACCTTTTATGTAAGTCGTGTTTGATTTTAGATAAAAGTGATCCTTTGCTGGTAGAATGGTTTAGTGTTGTTATAAATTCATTGGTTAGATAGTAATTCATTTGTTGGTTGGTTCAAATAAGATTTAAACATATGATATATGAATATCCCTGTTAGGATCTAAAACAAAATGAAGCAATAATCTGGCCAAGTATGATTAAGTGTCAAAAGGAGTGTTGATACTTTATATTATTGATTTTCTTTATTAATTTCCTAAGAACTCTCCTTTATTTCTAGTAATACTCAAGACTACTTTAGTAATCACTTCCAGAGCTAGCTCCTACCTGATGGTGCAGATGTCTTCCCCGCTCTGTTCAATGACACTATGTCAGTAGCTTGAAATCTGCTGGAAGGGTATTTGTATCACAGGTGTTGGCAAAGACTACAAACTAGATCTTTTGTTTTATTTTCAAGCCAGTTGTTAGACATTTATCAGTGCACTCTTAGTTCTATTACATAGTAACACCAATTGCTGGAAGTTTGTGGTTATCCCTCCAAGTTACTACTTTGGTAGTCTATCATTGTGTTGATTTTTTTCTGTATCCTGACTGGTCAAATTTCTGATTATCCCAGGTCGATGTCCACATGTATGGGTCTTTTGCCAGCATGCCCACCCCTCTCTCCATGAGCCCCTGGAAGATTTGCCAGAAGTATGGTGCAGTAGGTCTTGTCAGGTTACAGTTTCCCAGTGCTTTCTTAGTGGCTTCCTTTGAGAGATACCTCAGGATTTTGCCTGAGGATGTGATCGGTTTAAATTTTTTCATCCATCAAAGAAGCAAGGCAGGGCTGAGTGTTCCTTTGGGGTGTTTTATTTTGGTGTCATAGAATTTTAAGTGCACTGAGAAGATACTGTTAGACTTTTTTTTCCCCAATGCGAGTCACCAAGAGTAGAATCCACGAACACAGATGGAGTTGGTTAATAGGGTTTTATTTTAGTCCCTCCGGGCGGCCCCTCCTGAGTGCATGGAAGTCCTCAGGAGAGCGTGCTCCCAAGCAGGAGCTCAGGGTTTATAAGAGTTTAGCAAGGCAGAAGATGTCATCATTAGTTAACCAATCACAGGTTACAGCATTTCATAGTGGTCAATCATATTTTGACACACAAACGTTACTTTTGGCGGGAACCTATCAACTTTAGAGTTCTTTGTCTTTAGAGGTGTTTGAAATGTCCAATCATAGTTAGAAGGGGAGGCGAAGCAGTTATACAGAAGCGAGAACTCTGCGGTTAAAGGGTGGGGTTGCTTAACAGAATCTTGAAAAACAAGTTAGCCTTTAGGTTACAATCAATTGTTACATCTTAGGGGCTTTCCAGAGCCCAGTTGCTCAACCTTTAATTATCTACCAAGGTTGGAGAGTAAAACAGTGGTTGGTATTTTAGGGTCCAGTTTGACCCGAGGGGGTAGGGTCTTACAATACCTGCGCTATAGCATGACCCTCCTTAAGTTTATGGAGTACAATATATGTGCTCCTATTTTAAAAATATGATTTGTGTCTTGATGGCATTTCTTTAAACTGTCAGAAAACATGTCTGGAAATGCACATCTCTTTGACCTAGTCAAATATGTTTGACTCAACAACATTGACCTTGGCAACGTTATTACTGATGTCACAAGTTTTCTAATGGTTTAATGATCCTTTTAAGAATATGGGATTGTAATACTGACTTTCTACCCTAAAGAATATTTATGAGTCCCCCAAACTCCCTGCAATTCCATTTTTACAAAGAGTTCTCATATGTAAAAGTGATTTCCACAGTGATAGAGAATAGAGCCAAAGTGGTGTGGCCAAACGAGGAGTGAGTTTCACATTTTATGCCCAAGAGATGACCAGAGCCTGAGAAATGGAACCTGCTGATACAGATCCCTGAATCAGACAAGTGGGGATTACAGAGAGAAAGAAGAATCAAGCTGAGAGAGCTTTGAGACTTATTTTAGCAATTGCCTAATGACAGATTCAGGGTTTTGAATAGGAAATAGTATTTGGTATTCCGAAGATTTCTCAAATAAGGGGGGAAAGGGTAGCTCTGACCCTTGAAAAGCTAATTTGAATAACAAAGGCTGAGCTGACTTTACCGGAAAAGTGTGAATGTACTTCCCTCTTCTTTGTCTTTATCTGAAGATACTGCACATTGTTCACACGCATAAACAGGCCTACCATCTAGAGTCATGGTATTAAATGGATAGGTGTTGTGGATTTTTAAAAACATACTTATTGTCTAACGTTAAAATTCATTTTAGTCTCATATTAGTTACAAAGTCAATTTTCTACTAATAATCTCTTTTCAGGAGGGAAAATTCCTATTGCTACCTGGTCTACAATTTGAAAAACAAATAACCCTCTTTGATGCTCTTTTACCAGAACATTTCAGGAGTAAATATTTTAAGAGTAAAACAGTTTCTATCCCGGAGTATGACCTAAATAAATATTTCAAACCTTTTATTTTTGTAAGTGAAAGTAACTAGTATTTGTTGTATTTTATATTTTTATTTGTCCTACATATCATTTATTCAATCATTTTATGCTAAAAATCGTGATGAGTTTCTTTTTTCTGAAGGCATCTCTTTCTGATAAATATTGATAAGACAGTCTTTAATACAAAATGAACTGAAGTTTTTTAGTCCCATTTGCAAATCATGAATTCTGGATTTAATTATATCCCAAGGGAACAACCTGAGGAAACCAAAAGTACTGACATAATTGGATCAAATTGTGTAATCAAAAGCAAATGATATGGTTATTAAATCTAAAGAAATGATCCCTGAGCATTTAATTCATTTCTCTGATTCACGAAATTTTAGTAATAAGTGAGTGTTGAAATGGACATTCTAGGCAGTCACTGCTTGTAAACAGTTCTTTCCTCTAGACCATTTTTGGTTGGAAATATTTGTAAAGGTTGCACCTTGGAGCAGAGAGTGATATTTTTGGGGACATGGGCGAAAGGAAAGGTGATAGGAAGTGAGGAAAGGGTCCTTAATAAAGGCTGAAGGAAAATAGTGAAAGGAGAAAATTGCTCTTAAAAGGTACTGTTCCTTTATATCAACACCTTCATTTTATATAAAATGACCATGATCCATACACTGGTAATCTATATGACATTTAAAGGAGTAATATTACTAGTCTATAAAGATTTTGTTAAAATTCATAGAAAACATAAGCTCCTGATAAATGAAATGAATAGAAAACCTGCAGGGAACATGTGTGACCATTTCACAAACATGATGAAATAATCAGTCTCACTAGTAATCTTGAATTCAAACTGGAATGACAACCAAGCTTCTTGTTGATTGAATTAACTTAGGGGTGGTGTGTGTGTGTGTGTGTGTGTGTGTGTGTGTGTGTGTGTGTGTGTTAGGGCAGCCAGTCAAGAACTGAGAAGGGTCTCAAATTTTATTCTGTTTACAAACTAGTTAGCCTGCCACAGTTTCATGGATGCTGATGGAGGGCATGAGACTCCAGGGTCAGAGATGAAAGATTTCATTACTCTCAGCACAGCCAGAAGCACGGGCATCAGCATATTTGGTTCATTCCCCAAACCCGTGGAAGTGTCATCAGTGACCCAGATATGAGACCTACAGGCTCTGTGGGTTATGTTAGAGGTTATGTTACCTCCCTTGAGAGGGAGATGCTGTATTCTTAGGAAATGCAAATATGCAGGAGTCTGATGGACATTGTCTTCTAGTACAGACAATAACAGTTGTGAAATGTATAGTTTAATATGAGGCTGGTAGAAATACAATTGGTTTGTTCCTTTCAGAAAATAATTTAGCACTAAGCTCTTTCAAATGATCATATCATTTGAAACATTCTATTTTAGACTCCTTTCAAAAAGCATAATCTTAAATATTAAAATCTAGTGGTTCCTGGGTGGCTCAGTCAGTTGAGCACCCAACTTTGTCTTAGGTCGTGATCTCGAAGTTTGTGAGTTTGAGCCCCGCGTTGGGCTCTGTGCTGACAGCTTGGAGCCTGGAGCCTGCTTCGGATTCTGATTCTCCCCCCTTTTCTCTCCCCCCCCCAAACATGCTCTGTCCCTCTCTGTCTCTGTTTCTCAAAAATGAATAAATGTCAAAAAAATTAAAATCTGTAATTATTGGAGTTGAAAAGTATCCTATGACAAGTGAGTGGATGGAATATTAAATCATTTAAAAATGTTTTCTCTATAATTTGAAATAAAACATTTATCAATTAAAACATTTATGTTACTATTCTTGTGTAAACAAAGAAAACCTGTATGGTTTCAAAAAACTGGAAGGAAATACCAAATGTAAGGTGGAAAAGGGAACTCCTCTTATATCAATACCTTGTCTTCTTGGAGAGCATGCCAAGGAGACAAGATATGTGATCTTTATAACCAAACTTTTGTAAAAGATAGAAGACAGACTTATTTTCAAAGCCAAAGATATTTTATAAATCAATATTTAGTTTTACTTATGTAGAAGGAGGTCTCGATCACCTACCTAGTACTTAATCATAGCGAGGCAGTATTCCAAGTATTTTACATTAATTAACTCCTATGATTCTCATAGAAACTCAGTATTACTCTTCCCAGTTTATAAATGAGTTAACTGAGGTACAAAGAAGTTACATTTGTCAAAATCATGCAGAATCTGTGTTTTTAACCACCTGGCTAAGGTCCCATACCAATTATAATACGTGTTTAATACTTTAAATTAATCTATTTAATATCTTAACTTTTGTTTGGCATTTGTATCACATTCTGGGTATTAGAGACAATGCAACAGTGGATACCTAATTTGTTATTGTAAATCTCTAATATTATTATAAACTTTTGAACCATGATTTAAAATTTAGCATTCAAACTGATCATCACTACATACCTTGTATCAAACCTATAATTGATTTCATTTTAAGAGAATATAATCTCTTGATCCCTAGGAAATCTACCAACTATTTTTTGTTTCATTGAATTCAACTAGAAAATTGAGTGAAAGCATTTTTTTAAAGCTACTTCATTTATTGAAGCCATTTATTGGTTTCAAGTAAGTTAATAACTAAATTTCATTTGTGAAATTATAATATTGCATTGGGAAGTAATAAACCAGTACACATTCTAATACATGTTTACATGAGTGGATTTGTTATAGGACCCGTGCGTTACTCTTTACTTATTTATTAACAACTTAATGAGGTATAAAACTTTGGGACTACTATATGTTTTCTTGATAAGCCCTTCAAAATTAATAATGGTGAAATAAGTATTTATCATTCTAGGAAAGCAGGGTAAAAAAATATATCTTTGTCTCTATTGAAAACATTTTTAAGTATTTGGGGACCACAGGGTCTAGTGATTAACTTTCCTTGTTGTGTCTCCACTTTTACCTCCATTCTTTTTTTGATTCTGATGTATTGAACTTCTCATTATCTAATTTATTTTATACGGCATCTTAATAAGTCCTTTTCTCATCTTAATCTTGTCTGCCATTTGGAATACTACACGCAGACATTGATTTAAAAAAATCTCTCTGCCTTGATTTCTAAGACCAATTAAATATGATATATATCAATACCAATGAATAATCCCATGGTTGTACTTCCTTATGATGTTCTATTTTCTTTTTAGGCCATTGATTCTTTACAACGTCACTTTCAGAGAAATTATAATGTAGTGATGTTATGTAATTAAAATTTATAAAAGTACTGTAAGATTTAAAAAAAACAGTAAAAATAGCCTTTCATTATTTTAAGAAGATTTTATGCTACAGGGTAAAAATACTTCATGCTTTATAGATACAATAAAAATCATCTGTAATCTTGCCACCTAAATATAACCACTGGTAACATTTCCTGATGTTCATTATTTCTTTGTTTCTCCTAAAATGGACCCCCTCCTAATTTTAAAAGTAATTGTCACTCTGTATGAAAGTTCATTTATTTATGTTCAGATTTTAATATTTGTTTTGCAGCATAAGCTTTATTATATTTTCTGTTCTCACAGGTTCTGGCCCTGACACTACCTAGTTGGGTAGGATCCCATCCATCCCTTAAGAGTTTTAGGTCACTCTTCCTTGAGTAAAATACATTGAAAAACCTTTGCAAAACTCAAGAACCACAGATCCCGTTTTCAAAATTCTAGCCCAGCCACTGCAGGGAAATCTGAAATCTCTTCTAGGCCTAATTTCCTCATAATGAGAATTCCTAAGGTAGGAATTAATGTATGAAGATTAAATGAAAGAGCGTATATGCAGATTGTATTGTGTTTTAGATGTTTAGTAAAATTCATTCTTTTTTTCTCTAAAAAAATTTTTTTATATGTAAGGTGCTTTGCACATAGTGATTTCCATGAGCCCATCGCTCATGGTCCAGTCTCTGTTTCTGAGACAGATCAAGTTATTTCCTTTATTCAGATTAGGAAAGCAGGGCTTGGTGACATGAATAAGGATGTGGCAGAGGCAGGCCTCCTGCCCAGGTCACTGGTTCATTGCAGCTCTGCACGTGCTGGGTGTGTCCAGTATATCTCTAGATGTGCTCACATACAGTGTTTAGTGACCCTTATTAGCAAATAGTTTGCATGTCATCAACACAGCTCTGTTATCCAAACTGCACTTTGTACAAATCATTGGGGCTTGTTATGTGGGTATGTTGCTCACTTATGTTTGAAAAAAAGTTTTTCTACATAGTTTGTAAAAATTCCTTATGTTTTATTTATTGAAATATGCTTAAGGGCAGTGTTGAGGATTAAACTGAGGTTGTATTGAAGACCAAAGAAGTGGGTTCTTTATTAATGGGCACATTGTAGGTCCTCAATATATATTAGCAATTATCATTTTTACTTTTTATTATACATTATAAAATTTACTTTTTGCATCTTTAAGAAGTGATTTGCACTCATCACTAGCCAAAGTTTATTTTAAAATTATTTTAGTTCCTATAATAATCAAATATTAATTTTGAAATCATTGTTAAGCCAACGAGAAAATTTTTTGAATGAAAATAGTTATATTTTTTAATAATATGGTATTTTAATATGCCACTTGAGTAAGATAAGTCTTTTTTACTTACCCAGGTATTCCTTACTTCATTACCAAAATAAAATATATATATATATATTAAAGTTTATTTATGTATTTTGAGAGGAGTGGGTTGAGAGAGAGGGAGTGAGGGAGAGAATCCCAAGTAGGCTCTGCACTCGCAGTGCGATCAAGCCCAATGCAGGGCTTGAACTCGTGGACTGTAAGATCATGATCTGAGCTGAAACCAAGAGTTGGATGCTTAACCCACTGAGCCACCTAGGCACCTCCAAAATAAAACATTTTAAAACGCCACCTCAATGAGGACTAGAATGTTATTGTTAGAAAGGCAAGATAGCCAGATTACAAAATCCATACATTTCAACAATCCATAAATTAGAGTATTTTTTCAGGAATGTTCAAAAGAAATCAAATGAGTGTCATTTGTACTCAGATGTAGGCTCCATCTGAAACCAGATTGAGTACGCTGATTAAAATCATATCATGTAATGGATGGCTACTTGGCCATTCATGTGTGGTAGGGGAACTGTAAATAGTTGGGTGGCTTCAGTATTGCTGAAGTGGTGACATACACTGGAGTGGTCATCTGTTGGGGATAAACATGGATAGGAGCAAGGCAGATGATGCCAGGTGGGATGCTGGGCTTAGTTATTGAATTCAGTGATTCTTAGGAGTGATATATAAGGGCTTCCTTATCATGGGGGCACAGGAAAAAAGGGAGAATAAAGTGAAGGAAGAGATTCCAGTGTATGATTGAATATTGGATCAGATGTTTTCCAATACGATTCCTCCATGCCCTGAAATTCTAACAGTCTACAAGAAGCAGACTTAAATTTTGGAACTTCATTTAGAGATTCCACTCTGCATGTAACAGGTGCAGAGATACATACTTTTTGTTGTTGTCTGTGGTGAGATAGCTTTCATAAATCAGCACCATCTGTTCTTCTTTTACAGACTCTTCTCTTGCCTTGGGTTGTATGGAGTCATGTTGTGTATGTTCCAAGACAGGAAATGTTTCATTTCTGTGGTAAATGAAAATTTCATGGGCTGTGTTAAATACTATGTTTGCCATTCCATTTGATCAGTATTAACTTGAAATGAGAATGTTTGGAATCCTGTTGAGGGGATGAAGCTCACATTTAATATTTAACATTATAGGTACTGAATAATTCCCAATATTATCCACAGTTATTTGGTGTTGAGCTCTGGATTCTGTGGAGTACAGTTTATGTTATAATGAACTATATTACATTTAAAAGTAGAACAGTTATTAATGTCCCTCTAAGTACAAGAAAACATTTTTAAAGGTCTTATTATCTAGCATTGTCTATCCTTAAAGGATTTGAATTAGTTTTTTTTCATAAATGTTTTTATTCAAGTGGAATATAATGATCATGAAGTAAAATTATATTACACATTTCCTGATTTTATTTATTTAGGACGTTGCCATAGATTTATCATTTTCAGTTGAGAAGTCCCCCTCCCCCAGATGTTTTCAATTGTTTTCTACATGTGAAGGGAAATTACTTTTCCCTGGTGATTTGGCCAATTAATCAAGTGTGGTAACATTAACACAAAAGCCTTCTGGAATTGTATTTGTGATACTTAGGGGACGTGGAAAGAGATTCTCCTTGGAATCATTCTTTGCCAAATGTGATACCCCCAAAAGTGATTTAATTCATGCTGTGAACATCCAAGTAAATATTTTTGGGGGGTGCTGTAGCTCATTAGTAGTTAACATGACTCTCATTAAGTTTGGAAAGTCTTAAGAGACATTCTAAGAAGTGTGAAAAAGACTGTTTAGTTGAGCATTTTTGTAGTAATATAATTGAGCCCATTAAATTATTTTACTGTTAATAATAATAAAAACACTTGAAAAATATTGTAAATTTGTTTAACAAGATACCATCAGAACTTTCATTTCCTTTTGTGCTTCGTAAATATAAAGATCAAAGATAGGTGTGCAGGAAATTTAAGGAGGCAAAATAACTTTAGTTGTTTTAATAAAATGGTTTCAAAATGATACCTGATTTCTTAAGGTATGTAGGCGTGTGTATTCAAAATATTTAATTCCTTGGAACTTAGACTTTAAATGTAGATATACAGGTGATTGGTTTCTAGATAAAGTTTTATCATGTTCCTATAAAGCACAAAGTGCACTTTTCATTTCCTTGCTTTATAAGCAAACCAGCTACAAAATTTCTACTCTTATTTTATGTGGTGATCAACGGAAGCACCATTCAATAGTTAAGTGTTCCAATTACAAATCCTCTACTTCTTTGCAGTGACATCTACTTGAGTGTGTGTGTGTGTGTGTGTGTGTGTTTAAATCTGTGACTATGGAGAAGATATTTAGTACTCAAGCAGGAAGAAATACAACTAGATAATCTTTGAAATTAAAAAGATAATTAGTTTAGCCATATTTAGTTTTCCTAAACACATAGTTCATGTGACTGCTTGTGATTTCAGAATGTATCGTCCATTGGTTGTGTAGGGGCTGGCCCTTATATCATTCATAGTATGGAACAGAGTAAGATAATTAATTTTTCCTAGAAGCAGAGAACAAATAGATTCATATGTCTTTATCCCCACTTGCCTAATACACATTTCTAACCTGGGCTGAAACTCTCCTCACCCAAGCTTATCAAATATTCATTTTCTCTTATTCTTTTCTCTCCTTTGACTAGAACTCCTCCATCTTTTTTAAAAAATTTGCTTAGTCAATATAATATGGTAGGTAAAAGGCTAACAAAATCTTTCCCCTATTCTGCCTAAGAATTTAAACTTCAGGGGTTTGGGGGCTATCTTTTTCTGAAAACCTGATAAAGCCTTCCATCAACTATCTTTTTATGGTAAAAGTTACCTCTGATTAGTAAATTGCACATGGACTCAGAAAACTGCAAATATGTGACAAGCCTCTCTGCCTATGGTGTCGTGTTGAGATACTGGCTTTTGCCAGGGTAGTGCTCGCCATCCTCTGACGTGTGCCCTTTTCTGCACCTGAGCTGTGGATGGGGGACCCACAAGAACAGCCCCTGGACAGCTGTGTGGTCTGCTGCTCCCAAAGACGAAAGTGGAATGCTGCCTTGCTGGCAAGTTGGGTTTCCTGCCTTAGGTCCTTTGGGCATTTCAAATATGTAGTTGGAATAAAAATATATAAATAATACTAGAAGGCTTCTAATGAAAAAATGAGTACTCTCTATTCTGCTCCTCCTGATTTTCCCAGTCCCTCTCCCTAGAGGGACTATTTTATGCAGATATTTTATCTGGTATTTACTTCCATGTTTCTAAATAAAATATTTATGTTGCTCTTTCCTGGTTACCAGTTATTGACATTTGTCGACCTGTCACTCTGGAAGATGGGTTTTCCTTTTATGCCACGTTTACTTTCCATGTCCTCATTTCCTCCCTATCGTCTAAGTTAAAGTAATATTATATATCACATTATATAGTAACTTGTGGCTCACTGCATAACCAAGTAGGTACTCTGATGAAATTTTCTTTGCTACACAGTTTTCTTTGTTGTTCCTGGAGTCCCCTACTTTTAAAAATTTATTTTATCTATATATTTCTGAAAAATCCCCCCATATTCTCTATCAGGTCATCAAAATATTTTCCAAACGTTCAAAAATATCAGACCAATTATTAATATTTTTTTCTCATTGAGATTGACTTTCCAGACTTCTCTATCCTGGTGCTCTAATCAGAACTGGCTTCTGCTTCTCTGGGCTGTTTTTTACCATATGCTGGGGCTTTCCTTGAGTTCTGTCCACTGCTTTATTGAATTTCTTGGATTTTTCTGGAGCACTTCTTGGATATTTCTGGCGCACATCCATAAATAGATTCATATGAAGGGGTCCATTGGAAGTAAAGACTTCACATATGTGAAAATTTTTTTCAAATTTCATTCTTGATTTTTGTTTAGTTGGTTGGTTGAACATAGAATTCTGCGACTGAAAACGTTTTTCTTTTAATGTGAAAGGTATGACTTTTTTATATAGTAGAATTTCGTGTTACTTTTAAAAGGAATTGTTGGGTGTCTGGGTGGCTCAGTTGGTTTAAACATCTGACACTTGATCTCAGCTCAGGTCATGATATGGTTCCTGATATTGGGTTCCAATACCGAACCTGGTTGTGATCTCTCTCTCTCTCTCTTTCTCTCTCTCTCCCCCCCCCCCACCTCTCCAGCTCTCCCTCTCTCTTTCTCTTCCCCTCCCCTGTTCTCTCTCTCGCTCTTTAAAAATAAATAAACATGAGAAAAATTTTTAAAAAGGCATTATTATCATAGAGCATCTGTTGTTAATGTTATTCCTACTTTTAGTTGGCTAGCAATCATATAAATGCTACCATTTGGCAATGCTTTGATTAAATTCTGTTGTTGGGAAATAATTCTCCATGGTTCTCCTCCATTTTTGTGTATCTTGAGAGCAGAAGGCTTTGTCCTGGACTATCCCTTTAAGGATGTCTATATAGCTGACAGCCTTGGAAGATAGGTATAGTGTCTTCCTCCAGGGCCATGGGCAGACATGCTTACTGCCTGTGTAAGTTATTTGGGTCCCTAAGCTCAGATTCCTTCTGTGTGTGCCAGTGTTCCCGGTTCACTTCTCATAACTTACTAGAATTTCAACTGGAGAAACCAGTACATAAAAGGATGATACTCTGACTACTGCTACAATAAAATGTCCTCTGTCTCTGACCCAGGGGTCTCATTTTTTTTCTGCTAGCATCCTTGAAGCTATGCAGGCTATGTTAGGAGCTTTCAAGTAGAGAAAATGATAGACTCTTCACAGTTCTTGACATCTAGTTTTTTTCACTAGTAACCCATAGCGTTTTCCTCTTCATGCCATTTATTTGTGTACTGCATTTAATTGTTTATATTTTTAATATGTTTTCTCATTTCAAAGACCTTTTATAATAAAGGACTTTGTATATAGAAAAGCACAATGAATGTCAGGTTTTATGAAAGTTTCTAAAATTTATATGATACATTTTCTACTTGAGTAGGTAGTATGTTTAATATTAAGTTGTAAGGTATAACGTATGAACGGTTGAATATATACTCTTAAAATATAGTTGTGTGACTTTGCCTTGAATCATTTATTTGAGGTATGTTTTATGTCACTTATTATTTATTTCTCTTTTCAATAACAGCTAACATTTATTGGGCAATTACTATGTGTTAGGCACCATGTTATGCTTGTTTTATGGATTCTCATCCCTCTCAATGGTCCTAAGAAGAAGGGGTTTTTATTGTTTCTGTTTTACAGAAGAAGGGATAGAAATACAGAAGGGGTATGTAACTTGCCTAAGGATATAAAATTGGCAAATGAGTACTTACACCCAAATCTGTTTGATTCTTAAACCCAGGCTCTTAACCACTACACTCTGCTATAAAATGGAGAGATGGGAAAGTATAAGAAGTGTATTTTCTCACCTGGGAATTTTTTTTAACAATGTATAGTTTAAATTATTATTTTAGGCCTTTAATATTGGTTTGGGATAAACATTTGCCAAGTTTCATTTTCTCTGTCTGTAATGGAATTCAGTAAATAACTCATGCTTAAAGCAACTATGTTCGGTCGCAGCTTTTTAAAAGTACAAAACAACAAAATAAAGCAATACTGGGACTGATACTTACACATCCAGAAGCTGGAAAATTTTAGGTTGTGCTTCCCACAGCAATCGCAGCTCAGCCTGAAGGCAGTGAGTGTTGTGATCTAAACTGAACACCATATGCAGCTGCATGAAATAATACTCTACATGCTCTTGGGGGCCCGATAATGGCCACTGTGGGAGCAATGAATGTGTAAATTATCAGCTACTGTTTTATCACTGTAGTTTGGGGCATTTCATTTATGTGGCTGTTTCATAGTACAACCTAGGTGTTTCACTGGTTATACATCATAGAGGCATTTCAGTAAGGCTTAAATTATTAATGAATCCTGAAACGAAATATTTTTAACTTGAAAGATTATTTGTATGTTTTCCATCTGATTTATAAACAATCACTTTGCTCTCCTCCCTATCTCCTACTGCCAATGGAAAAGCATACTTTTAGGAGTTCTTGTTTACATGTGAAGTGCGTTTGTAGGCAGGTTCAAGATGCTGATTAACCTTCGAAATGTATTGTGTGCCAGTGCTTAAGAGGCAGAAGACTAAGAAGTGTGTACTAGAGCCTCTTAAAACACAGGATCATCAATCTTCAAGTACCTTGGTTTCATGTAGTGCACCACCACTGAGGACACATGGAACCTATCCACAACTTAAAGAAAAACTCCATGCGTCCAGCTTCTTATTTTGGCAGATTCTCAGAAGAAATGTCAATTGGGTATTACCGACTGCTCTACGTTGCCTAAACATTGCTTGAAGAATTTAACACATTGTTTACCAGTGTGTGGAACCTAGGGCCTTGGCTTATCATTTTGTCAATTGATGTCTTTGTTGATGGCATTTAAATTTCTACTATGAGTTTCTCAAATACATGGTTGAAAATATAAAATTTATCATTAATGGTGGACTCCTATATAGGTGGATTAATAAATTGACATGGAAAATCACTGTTATCAAATTTATATATAGTAGAAAGGATAGACCTAACAAATTACATGTATATATGTTAGCCGTGTAAACTTCCAAGAAACAGATTAAATAAATTTTATTATTCTGTGTTTTGAAACATAGTACCCCAGAGATTTCTAAGGATGATTTTGTTTTTATTAGCAAAATATTTAGAGTATCTACTGGATACCAGACACTATGGACCCACGGCAAAGCACCCTAAGCCTCTTAGTGACTATGATTAGAGATTCCAAGTCTTTTCTAAATAATCTAATTTGATTAATAAGACCATAGATATTAGTCAGGCATGTTTATCATTATTCAAATGAGCCTGAAAAGCCAACTTTCCTGTTGGTGAACTCTTTAATTGAAAGACAATGGCCAAGATTATAAAGTAAGGCATATCCTTGAGTGGCATTTCATTTATTTTTATGAGCCATCCCATTTATTCCATGTTCATGTTTTGTAGTACCACATACTTACCTGATTTCTACAACATGTTGAAACATAACTTTTACACAATATTGGTTTTTAGAAGGAAGAATACAAAAGTGATGGTTGATTATTTTGCTGTTTGTACTGTTCTCTATGCTTGGTACCTCATAACAGAAGTAAACAGAGGTGGTTCTTTATGGCTAAGATCTTAATGCCTTTATAGATATCTCTAAATCATCAGACATTTGGCTTAGGGTAACTTTATGTGAAATTTCAGAGGATGAAGGATTTGAGTCTAGGATTGTACTTATTGCATGCTCATTTTGACAATCTGGTTTAGTGGGAACTGAGGACCTTTGAAGCTTTTGGCAGTGAAGATTTTTAATGTTTTAATGGTCTCAACTGTTTGGATTAGTAGAAATGTTAAATGTATTGCCTATATCCTGTACATTTATTTATTAACATAACATTGTAGTAATATATAATTCCTTCTAAAAACGTATACCAGAAAGTGAAATAAAAATGATAAAGTTCTAGTAAGTATAAGTTCTTTCCTTATTACAGTGGTGTCTTGCCCACCTCCTGGGGTATGCTGACTCAGGAAACTGTTATTTTAAAATACAGCTTTTCATATACATATATCCATCTTATCATTAAAGGTCTTCCTCTCTAGAGGAAGGACCCATTTAACATGATCATAATGTCTATTAAACTCCAGTTTTATCCAGTTTCCAGTCACATTATGGAAGTAAATCTAACACAGAGCATGCTTCTATTTCTGCTGTGTGTCTCTAGGATGAAGATGGGACAGAAGAAGACAACAGTCGTGTTGAACCTGTTGGACATGCTGATACTGGTTTGGAGAATATACCCAGCTTTTCTCTGGAGTAAGTTATTGATGTTTTTACCTGAATTTGTAACATATATGTAGCATCACTGATAGCAGCAAGTATTCCAAAAGCATATGGCATGCGGAATGTTTGTGCTTAGTTAAAACCATGCCTTGCATTGGTTTGTTTTCCAAAGAGCATCCTTCATCTATTGAGTTAATTATCTAATGTAAGAAGTATAGCATGGAAATTCACATGTTTCTGTCCTGAGATTCATGCCTTGGCAAATACTATTAAATTATAATATAAAATAGTATTTGATTGACAATATTTGTCATCTTAACAGCACTGTAACTGTTTTCAAATTGCTTTGGATGTCATTGTTTTGGTCATTTGTTCGTTCTTCAACTTTGCTAAATTAAAAAAAAAAGAGTAGCTCTACTTTACTTCAAAAACTAGTTGGATCATGTAAGCATTAGTCATATTAGTATATATTTTTCTGATTTGGAGAAATTGAATGTCTCTTGAGAGATATGTTGAAATTTCTATTTGTTGAACAATTAGAGTCATAGGTTAGGGTCCTTGAACATGGTTTTAGGTATAAAAGGACAAAGAAAAAAATTACTATTTTATTTCAATTTTAAAATTATCTTAAATATTGGCATGTTTAAATGGAAGGTGTTCTCAGGACTTCTTCCCTTGGTAGTTTAGACCAGGGAGGGCAGTCATTCTGAATTTTTTTTCCCTTTGGGTAAAAGTTGAAAGGGCCTAGATATCAACATTTAAACTCTTAATTTTGTCTTTTCTTGCTGTTCCAGGGAAGACTCTCAAAAAACTGCTCTCAGTGAGAGTAAACAGGCTCTAGAATCAGGTTATGTTTAGACAGACAGCAACCAGCACTCTCTATTACATTTGAGAAGGACTTGCTGTGTCCTAGTTCATTTTAGAAAGAGTGTGGAATAAAATAAATTTATTAACATTACCATACTATTCTCAGTTGACAAACTAATCATTAAATAGATGTTCAAACGATTATTAACAGTATCTAAAATAAGATGTAAAATTCTATGAAAATATAAAAAAATTAAAAATTCACTTAAATAGTACTACTTTAGTAAATATTTTGGCAGTATGGCAGGATTTTATTTTTTTCCTAATTAGTGTATGTGATTAAACCTATGTACATATTCTGAATTTTGATTTGTTTGATATCACTATCTTTAATTTTCTTTAGTCTTTATATGTAGTCAGGACTTTAGGTTTTTATTTAAGGAATATAATTGAAGAATTAGCATTTCCTTTATAGTTGTCCAGGTTACTTCAACTAGATATTTACTTGAAATACTAGTTTTAGAAATTGACTGTCAGATAAGACCTGCTTAGATTTCTGTGCGCTACACCTACACATGCGCACACACACATGCATGCACACACATACATACACATACACACGGAAAAATCTATAAAGAAAGTGAAATCTCATTTAAAAGATTTAGAAAATTTACATTCTCCCAATTATATTAGTTTTCATTAAACTCACTCTTATTATATTAATAGTACTTTAGTTACATAATAGAAGTAACTTCATGTTACTTCCATATCTCTTCATGACTTTAAAGCTCAATTACAGAAACTTATGAAAACTATTTGATTTTTAGCAGGTACCTATTGGCTTTGAGAAAGGAGTTTCATACCCTGCATTGTGGTTACATTTAGAGAAGTAGGAAATGGTGACTGAATTGTGGTGGAACAGTGGGAAGTGAAAATGGCAGGATCACATGTGGACTGTTACCTACAGAAGCAAAAGCTTTAACCTCATTGAGTTATTGGAAGGAGCAATTATGTGACATATCCAGGAGCACTTTGTAAATTTTAATGTGCTCTGCAGCCAAGACACCTTTATTCATTTAATCTCTATCGTCCTTGAAATCAACACTGGGATGGAAAATTTTTTGTGGAAATCTAGAGTTTTGACTTACAAAATGTGTACTTGTATTACACATAGAAGAGTTGTGGTTCGAAAGAAATGGTTCTGTGTCATTTTAATGTAGTTATTTCTGCTGATTGCTCTCCCTGCATGCTGGCAGGCTAGTGTTCAGGTATGTAGTGTTTAATGTTGCTTTCATCACCACGCTTCTATTCCAGAATGTGTACATGTATGCGTGTGTGCTTGGTGGGATTTTCGCTTTGTTCTCTTTTGTTGTTGTGTGTCTGTGTTGTAGCTTTTTTTCTGTTTTGTTTTGTTTCGGTTTTGGTTTGTTTACAGTACATGTTCATGCTCCCTCATTCATCATTGTCTCACAGTGATATGGTAAAGCTCGTACAAGTCCCCAACGATGGAGGGCCTCTGGGAATCCATGTAGTACCTTTCAGTGCTCGAGGCGGCAGGTAACGTATCTTGGAGGTTTTTAATTGAATCATAATGTTGAGTGTTTTATCTTCATTTATGCTCAGATATAGAGTGGTGTTGATTTAGCATATGCTTAATAGGAACATTTTCATTTGGGGGCAATTGCTACTTCATACGTATACATCATAATCACAGAAAGCACTTAAGCTGATGAAGAAATCAAGCATTTAAATTATTCTAATAATTTTATTGGTCATCACATATATATCCCTGCAAACATTTTACTTTGCTGTATATTGATGAAACACTTTAGAGTCAGAACTCCAGCTGAATTTACAAAATTAAGGGAGAGCTTAAAGCAGTTTTCTGGAAAAAACTATCCAATGAAAATTATCTAGGTAACTTAGGGAATGATTAGTGTTAAATTCATTTTTATGTTTATTTGGTTCTTTAATTTTGAAAGATTTTTATGATTATGGTTGAAATTTGTAAAGTTAAATAAGCTATAAATTTATTTCCTATCATGCGACTTGTGGCTCCTTTTTTTTTCAATCTCTGCACACTCAGATGTCAAATTTTGTATGGTTGATGACCTCATGAATTTATAGAATGTGTATCTTTAAAATTTTCAAATGTTATATGAGTTTCTTTTATTCTGCTTTTTTTTTTCTGTGAACAAACTATTCTCGGGTTTATTAGAAGTTTCATTTTAATATGTTTAAATACTGTGAAGTGATTTTGCGACCAATGGTGATGGGCCTCTGTCAACAACAAGTGACGGGCATCACATCCTTGCCCCGGAGCTGCGAACTGTTAAGTGTTTGAGGTTTACTTGCACATTCTCCTAAACCTCCCTCCAATAATTACCTGGTGAAATCTATTTATGAACTACTTGACTTCTCATTCTTTCCTTTATTGTTATCATTATATTTATTTTTTAACTTCCTTTGCACTGTGAGAAGAAAGGGGAAAGCTGGTAGAGGCCTTAGACCAGTGACTGAGAACTTGAGACATAGTTTACACTGTTGCCAGGGAATGACAAACATATCTCATGTTTTAAAAATCAGACGGAATGTCAGTGATAAGTGTGTTTCAATTATTTATCTAATTTTGTTGAGTATTTTGCCACCTTCCTGCCTAATTGTGGTGACTCCAGATTTCATCTCATTGGTAGAGCACAGGCTTTATGGAATGTCTGGAAGCTGAAACTTTGATTTACCAAGAACTCTGCTGGAGTAAGAGGCTTGACAGTTAGTGTTATGTAACAAGCTGTGACATTCACCTTGGATTTTGAGGTGGTGTTGTATTCACAGGGTTGTGACTGCTTTCCCTTTTTTCCTCCTTCTTTTTGTTTATTTTTAAACTCTAGAGAAGCATTGAAATTTCTTCAAGGCACTTTCATTTAAACACACTTAGTCCTTTTCCAAAATGGACTTTGCCTTTATTTCCTTTAAAGAATACCATTTTAAATGATCTCAAAAGTTAAATCTTTTTTCATGTAGTTTATGAGTAGAAAAAAAATAAGGTAAACTGCATGGATTATAGCTTCCCAGTTTAAGCATACCTTTACCTCCCTGTGGGATGTAACTTTTCACAAATGGGACTTAATTGTGTATATACCAGCTTTGAACCAGTATTTCATTTTTTGTTATTATTGAAGTATAATTGATGTACATTATTATATTAGATTCAGGTGTTAAACATAGTGATTTGACATTTATATACATTCTGAAATGATCACCATGATACGTCTAGTTACCATCTGTCACTATACAAAGTTAACAAATAATCTTATTATCTATATTCCCCATGCCACACATTATATCCCCATGACATTTATTTTATAATTAGAAGTCTGTTCCTCTCGATCCCCTTCATCCATTTAATCCACCCCCAAAACTCCCTCTCTTCTTGTAACCATCGGTCTCTCTTCTGTATCTGTGAGTCTGGTTTTGCCTTGTTTGTTTGTTCATTTTATTTGTTTCATTTGTTTTGTGTTTTAGATTCCACATATAAGTGAAATCATATGGTATTTTTCTTTGCCTGACTCATTTCTCTTAACATAATAGCTTCAGGCTCCATCCATGTTGATACAAAAGGCAAGATTTTTTCTTTTTAATGGCTGAGTAGCATTCCATTGTATATCTGTACCACTTATTTATCCATTCATCTATGGATGGACACTTAGGTTGCTTCCCTATCTTGGCTATTGGAAATTAAGCTGTAATGAACATAGGGGTACATATATCTTTTTCTTTTCTTTGGATAAATACACAGAAGTGGAATTGCTGGATTATACAGTAGTTCTATTCTTAATTTCTTGAGAAACCTCTGTACTGTTTTCCATAGTGGTAGCACTAATTCCTACCAACAATGAATGAAGGTTTCCTTTTCTCCACATCCTCCCCAATACTTGTTATTTTGTATGTATTGGGGGGGGGGGCAGGGTTGATAATAGTCACTCTGGCAGGTGTGAGATGATCTTATTGTGGTTTTAATTTGCATTTCCCTGATGATTAGTGATGTTGGGCATCTTTTCATGTGCCTTTTGGCTATCTGTATGCCTTCTTTGAAAATGTCTACTCAGATCTTCTGCCTATTTTTATTTTCATTTTTTTTTGCCTTTGAGTTGGGTGAGTTCTTTATATATATTGGATATTAGCTGCTTTTGTAATATATGATTTTTAAATATTATCTCCTATTTAGTATAGTACCTTATCATTTTGTTGACAGTTTTCTTCACTTGCAAAAACTTGTACATTTGCTATACTCCCATATGTTTATTTTTGCTTTTGTTGTTTTTGCCTGTGGAGTCAAATCCAAAAAAATATCACTAAGGCCAATGTCAAGGAGTTATTACCTATGTTTTCTCCTTGGATTTTTATGGCATCAGGTCTTATGTTCAAAGCTTTAATCCATTTTTCGTTATTTTGTTTTAAGATGTGGTCTAGTTTCATTCGTTTGCATGTAGCTATCCAGTTTTCCCATGCTATTTGTTAAAGAGACTGTCTTTTCCCTGTTGTATATTCTTGCCCCCTTTCTCGTAAATTAATTCATCATATGAACATGTGTTTATTTTTGAGCTCTCTGTTCTGTTTTCTTGATCTGTGTGTCTCTTGTGTGCCAATACCATAATGTTCTGATCACAATAGCTTTGTAGTGTAATTTGAAATCAGGAAGCATAATGCCTCTAGCTTTGTTCCTCTTTCTTAATATTACTTTGGCTATTTGGGTTCTTGTGTGCATTGAAAAGAATTTTAGGATTGTTCATTTTAATTCTGTGAAAAATGCCATTGAAATTTTGATAGGGATTGCAGTGAATATGTAGGTTACTTTGGGTAATATGGACTAGAGTGTTGTGTTTTCATTTTTATTTGTCTCCAGGTATTTTGGTTTTGGCTTCTTCCTTCATTGTTATTATTAATCCATTGGTTGTTTAGTAGCCTGTTGTGTAGTTTCTATATGTTTTGTTTTCTTTCAGTTGTTTTCTTGAAAGCAATTTCTACTTTCATACTGTTGTGGTTAGATAAGATGCTTTGTAGGATATATTTTTTTAATTTTAATGTTTTTGTTTTTCTTTTTCTTTTTTTGAGAGTGACACAAAGAGCAAGTGGGGGAGGGGCAGAGAGAGAGGGAGACACAGAATTCGAAGCAGGCTCTAGGCCCTGAGCTGTCAGCATAGAGCCTGATGCGGAGCTCGAACTCATAAACCCTGAAATCATGACCAGAGCTGAAATCAGACGCTTAACCAACAGCCACCCAGACACCCCTGGGTCTTGTTTTTTGTTTTGTTTTGTTTTTGTTTTTTGTTTTTATTTTTGTTTTTTTTACCCATTGAACCACCTGTGTCTTTTTACTGAAGAATTTAGTGTTCACAATTAACGTAATTGTTGATAGGTATGTACTTATTGCTATTGTTACTTTTTTTCTGGTTGTTTTTATAGTTCTCTGTTCCTGCTTGCTGTCTTTCCTTGTCATTTGACGACTTTCTTTTAGTTTTATGTTTAAATATCATTCTCATTTTTTGTGTATCTATTTTAAGATTTTGTTTTATGGTTACCATGACATTCATATATAAGTGTGTGTGTGTGTGTGTGTGTGTGTGTGTGTGTAGCATTTTATTTTAATAGTGATTTAAGTTAGATGGCATTCTAAATGCACTGTATTTTTACTACCTATCCCCAACATTGTATGTTTTTGATATCGTATTTTACAGTTATGTTGTGTATCCCTTATCACTTATTGCAGTTACAGTTGATTTTTACTACTTTATCTTTGTACTGGCCTCATAAGTGGTTGATCCACTACCTTACTTTGTATTTGCTTTATCAGTGTGATCTTATTTTCTTCTAGTTATGGCCTTTCGTTCAGAGCTTAAAGAAGTCCCTTTAACAATTCTTTTGTATTGCCAGTTGAGTGGTGATGAATTACCTTATTAGCCTTTGCTTGTCTGGAAAACTATGTCTCCTTCCATTCTGAGTAACCTTGCCAGGTAGAGTATTCTTGGTTGGAAGTTGTTTTTGTTTTTGTTTTTTCCCCAGCACTTGGAGTATATCATGTCATTCCCTTCTGGCTTGCAGAGTTTCTGCTGAAAAGTCATCTGGTACCTAGTTGTTTTTCTCTTGGTGCTTTTAAAATTCTCTATTTTTAACTTTTGACATTTTAATTATGATGTGTCTTAGTGTGTCTTTCTGTGTCCTCTTGTTTGGGACTTTCCATGCTTCCTGGACCTGGATGTCTTTTTTCTTGTCCAGGTTAGGGAAGTTTTTAGCCATTATTTCTTCAAATAGGTTTTCTGCCCTTTTCTTTCTTTCTTCTCTTTCTGGGACTCATATGATGTGAATGTAGTATGTTTGGTATTTTCCCACAGATCCTTGAATCTATTCTCATTTAAACTTTTTGTTTATCTTTTTGCTGTTCTGTTTGTGTTTGGGTGATTTCCACTACCCTAACTTCCAGATCACAGATCCATTTTTCAGTATCATCTAACCTCCTTTTGATTCCATCTATTGTATTTTTCACAGCAATTATTGTATTCTTTAGCTCTGTGAACTGTGTTGGATATTTTCTTATATTTTTCTGTCTCTTTGTTGAAGTTTCAGTGTGTTCATCCATTTTTCTTCTGATTTTAGTTAACATTTTATGAACTTTTCTCAGATAAATTACTTATCTCTGTTTCATTAAGGTTTTTGTCTTGGATTTTATCTTTTTCTTTCATTTTGAACATATTGCTCTGTTTCCTCATTTTGCTTTATTATCTGTATTTGTTTTTGGTTATTATGTAAAACAGCTATATATCCCTGTCTTTGTGAATGGCTCTGTGTAGGAGATGAACCTTAACATTTAACCTTACCCTTGTTCTTGGTTGTCTTTTGAGCTGTCTGTCCAATTCTTTCAGTTCTGTGGAGTTCAGAAACCTGACCCTCCCAACCCACCCAAGTCTGGTGTGCAAGGGACAGTCCCTGTGTGTACAACACATGCCTGTACAACTATGGCAAGGTCCAGGGGTAGAAAGCATGGGTCTGCTCACCTGCCGTGCCTAGATGTGCTGGCCAGTGGGGAGAGGGTGTTGCTATCCCACAGTTGTTAGTCGGTTAGAGTGAGGTACCAAAACGGCACCTGCCAGTATTGGCATTAGCAATGTAGAACTAGCCTATAAAAATGGTATCCAGTAGTATTCTTTCCCTGGAGAAAATACTAGCAGACCTCTGCCCCTCCGGTAGGTACTTTAATAAGTAACTCCTGTTTTTTGAGCTGGGTCCTGCATGTGAGCCCTTTAAGGGGGAAATCTTTGTTCATGATAGCCCTGTGATTCTCCTTAATGTAATTCTTGTGGGCTTTCAAAGCCAGACATTTTTGGGGTTCCTCACTCTGCTTTAGGCGCCGAGGTTTGTGGTACCTAGTGTGGAGCACAAATCCCTTGCTCCTCAGGGAGAAGCTGCACGTGTGTACGTTTGTCCTGATTTATGTATGTTTGTATTTCTTTATATTTGTTTTATGTTGAATTTTTTCCCAACTGTGGGTCACTATGCCGGGGGTTTTGGCAAGAGTATGTCTTTTTATCCTTTCTTGTGGAGTAGCTCTTCAGCTGGTTCTCAGGTTCTTTTCTGAGAGAATTGAGAGACGTGATTTCAGGATCTTCCTATGCTGTCTTCTTGAACTGCTTCCTGCCCTCCCATTTAAATGATACTTAACCAGTATTTCAATTACAAACATGTCATTTTCTGTCATTTATTACACATTTCCTCCCCCAATGTGAAAGAATATTAGGATAAAATAAATAGATGAAAAGCCTAGAGCAAAAAAAGGAGAATAAGATAGAAAAGTAAATGTAGTATAGGTTAATTCAATGGAAGCAATTTCACAAAATCCGCTGGTTACCATGGTGTTTAGAGATACAGAACACATTCAATAGACAAGTATCCCTTTGCAGAACTAAAAACTGTTTTAGAACTGAGTCATTTTTAACATTTTTAAAAATGTTTATTTATTTATTTTATTTGAGAGAGACTGATAAATGTTGATATAAGTATTCCATGAGTTGATAGAGGAAGAATTGTCTGAATTAGGTAACTGAAGCTGGCTTGTTGCAGAAGATGATTTTAAATGTGATGACAGCTTATAAAGGAAGCTACATCAACTCCATGGTGGCCGAAAGGGCAAATTAAGCAATGTAGTACAGCAGAAAGGAAGAAATTAAGTGGGACTGGTGAAGAAATTGCATATATATCTAGTAGGAATAAAAGAATACATATTCATGGGATGTAAGTTGAAATTTCCAAGAATAACTTCTCTTGTACAAAAATCCAGTCATATATGGGCCTTTTCAATTTTAGAGATATAGCTAATTGAAGAACACTTACTGAATACTTATTTTTGTAAAAGTGACCCATATATGTCAGTATTTCCTTCTGATTTAGATTTCAAAGCCAAAAAGTCTAAAGAATAATGCAGCATGTGAATTATATGTCATAAAGAGAAGACACAATGCACAACATCTCAAGTAAAAATATAGTTCAGGAAAATAGGAAAAAATGTGAAGTCACTGTTAGAGAAATTTTTAAAGCCACTTAAGTATTATTATGGCCTGAGGCATAATGAAGTTTTTTTGAATAAGGATCTTGTTGGGCCTACTATTTTCTAGAGTAAAACTGGATGGTGTTTTTTGACTGGAGGCCTCAGTGACAATTGGCATATGGCTTCTCATCCCCTAACCACTGCCTCAGGACCTAGACACAGAGACAAATAGATGCATGGAAATGACAGTATTATCTTCCCCTTGATGCTGTTTTTCTTTTTTCTTTAAAAAAAGGTTTTTTTGAAACTCCAGTTAACATACAGTATAATATTAGTTTTAGGTATATAATATAGTGATTCGGCATTTCCATACATCACCTGGTGCTCATCACAGGTGCACTCCTTAATTCCCATCACCTATTTAACCCATTCCCCACTCACCTTCTTTCTGGTAACCATAAGTTTTTTTCTCTTTAGTTAAGAGTCTGTTTCTTCGTTTCTTTCTCTCTTTTTTTCCCTTTGCTCATTTGTTTCTTAAATTGCACATATGAGTGAAATCATATGGTATTTGTCTTTCTCTGACTTATTTTGCTTAGAATAATATTCTCTAGCTCCAACCATGTCATTGCAAATGGCAAAATTTCATTCTTTTTTATGGCTGAGTAATATTTTCATTGTATATATGCCTCATTTTCTTTATCCATCAATAGACACTTAGGCTTTTCCCATAATTTGGCTATTGTAGATAATGCTGCTACAAATATTGGGATGCATGTGTCCTTTTGAATTAGTACTTTTTTTTATTCTTTGGGTAAATATTGAAAAGTGCAATTGCTGGAAAGTAGGACATTTATATTTTTACCTTTCTGAGGAATCTCCATATTGTTTTCCAGAAAAGCTGCACTGGTTTGCATTCCCACCAACAGTGCAAGAAGGTTCCCCTTTCTCCACATCCTTGCCAACACCTGTTGTTTCTTGTGTTGTTGATTTTAGCCACTCTGACAGATGTTAGGTGATACCTCTTTGTAGTTTTGATTTGTATTTCCCTGATGATGAGCAATGTTCAGCATCTTTTCATGTGTCTGTTGGCCATCTGGATGTCTTCTTTGGAAAAATGCCTCTTCATGTCTTCTGACCTTTTTAATTGGATTATTCATTTTTTGGGTATTGAGTTTGATCAGTTCTTTATAGATTTTGGATACTAAACCTTTATGAGGTATGTCATTTGCAAATATCTTTTGCCATTTTGTAGGTTGCCTTTGAGTTTTGTTGATTGTTTCCTTCCCTGTGCTGTTTTACTTTAGTTATCATCTTGTACATTATTCAAAAATAAAATTAACTGATTCCCATCCAGAACTCTTTTACATAGTTTCATTACCTTGAAATCAATTTTAACTTCACACATATAATTTGATTTCCTCCTGATTTAAAATGCAAACATAACTTTCTTATTTAAATCATAAATGGTACTACTTTCACGAAGGTTATGCCAAATAATTGTCATTTCCTTTGGCAGAAAACCGTGTTTTATGTATTTTATATTCCTAGGTCTTAACCCATCAGTATTGCTCAGTAATGCTTACTCAGTAAAAGTGTGTATGAACCTGTGACTATCCATATTAGGTATGGCATTGCTGTAGTAGATATAGAGAAATAAAGACATCCTGCCTTGATAGTTGTTGATGAGTTTTTCTGAGACTTTCTAATAATGTAATGTTAGGTGTTTAAGAAGCAAGATAAAAAAATTATATACTGTAGAAGTTGAGTTTAGAAATTATAAGATTTAAATTTGGTTTTAAGAGCCTTAAAATTCCAGCTGAAGAATGTGTATATAAGAAAATCCATGCCATGTGTCAGAAGAACTGTATGCATAAGTGCCATAGAGATTCAGTAGAAGTATGGAAATATTGAGTGCTGTGGGCACCCTGAGTGGAGCAATGAAGCTTGAAGAAAATATAGGAGTTATGCTAGTGACAATCTGGAAAGATATTCTTTCCCAGAAAGAGAATATATACATGTGCATTACTTGGTAAGAAGTAACAAGTAAAGGATTTGAAACAGAATGTATTATAAGATACATTATAATGTATCTTATACAATGTATCTTATACATTACATAAGAGGGATTGTTAGAAAGCACTTTATGAGTGACCTATGAGACTCCATTTGGTAAATAACGGAGACATTGTTAAAAGTTTTTAAGAAATAGGATTGTATTAAAAAAATTATTCTTCTACCTAGACTCCACAGTCTAACTTATAATGGATACTTTACAACAATTCCCTTGTGGAAACAAGTATGGCTAAAGCATATTCATGGTAAAATGCAGTCTGCTTCTCTGGGTCTTTTCTGTAATGGACGTTTCCCATTTATATACATTCTTGTTTATTCTTAAACCAGTGGTCTTTGGAGTGTTCTTTCTCAGTACCTTTTCTTTTGCAAATAGTAGTTATATGCTTGTGCTTCTTTTATCAAGGAAGGTGTTGGTCCCCCCCCAACCTTTTTTTTTTTTTTTTTTTTTTAAAGATATGGCATCTACCAGGCAGTGTTCTTGTTTCTAGGTGGAGGGAAGATCAAGGCTTGGCAAAACCTTTACAGGGTCAGGTATTCAATGTTTTTGCATCGTGGGTCACCCGAGTTTCCACCGTGAGCATTCCATTCTGTCGTCATAGCATGAAAGCAACCATAGGCAATGTGTAACCAAATGAGCATGGCTATGTTCCAATAAAGCTGCATTTACAAAAACAGGTGGCAGGCTTGGACTTAATGTTGGCTTGTGGGCTGTAATTTGCCAGTCCTGCTCTAGAGAACCAAATAAAAATGCCTGCCATCATGGAGTTTTTTTTTTTTTTAATTTTGTTTATTCATTTTGAGAGAGACAGAGACAGAGAGAGACAGAGACAGAGCAAGAGCAAGCAAGCGAGCACCCAGACAAGTGGGATAGGGGCAGAGAGAGAGGGAGAGAGAATCCCAAGCAGGCTCCGTGCTGTCAGCACAGAGCCTGATGTGGGGCTTAAACTCATGATACCTGAACTAAAATCAAAAGTCAGATGTTTAACCTACTGAGCCATGTAGGTGCCCCATCAGGAAGTTTCTATTCTAATAATTTTCATATGTAAAATTCCTTCTCCTCTGTATCCTATTCATACTATATGGAAAGGGAGGCAACACTCAAAAATTTCATTGCTACTTACTGGTTGATAAGAAAGCCTCCCTGTTGTAACTATGTTATTGACCACCAATACACACCCCTAATTCTCAGGAATTCCCAGAAGGCAGCAAATTTAAAAAAACTGACTCATTTAACATCCTCCAATTAGTAATAAGCATTCACAGAACTCTTCTTCCTTTATCTGATTGTCAGTCGTAAGACTTAAAGGAAAAATCTAGCCTTGGGAAAGCAGCCCTTGCTTGGTAAGATAGGGAGGGAAGGAGAAAGGATGTGTGTGTCTTTGTATGTTACTAGCTTTCTGTAAATGGCTTGTGTAGACAGTGCCTTATTAATCACATAACTCATTTTTTATAGATCAACTTTTTTCAACCATTTATCTTCAATTTAATATTTAGAGTATCAGGTGAAGAGTCAACACTAACCTTTCAATTGTTGTTTTAAAGTTTCTCTTCATAAACCAACCTGACAATAAACTATAAAGTTAAAAAAAAATACTCTTAAAAAAATAATAAAGTTTCTCTTCATGACTTTTTCCCCTTGACTTTTTGCTTTATAATACACCAAACACAGGTAGTTCATTCCTTTTCCAGAATTTCTAGTTAGAAATGTTGTCTTCATGTTATTGGCAGAGGGGTTGTTTGGAACTGTTCAGCTTTTAAGGCCAGAGATACCTGGGACAAAACTCAGCTCTGTCTTTTGAGTAAGTGTAGCCTGAGCAAGTTAGCTTCATTTAGCGTCAGTCTTTACATCTGAGGGATGGGCACTCCTGTGACTATGTATGGCTTAAAGAGTAAAATATATGCAGATTACACCATATATGTAAAGTACATTTAGCAATGTGCTTGGCAAAGTGACAGCTAATAAAAATGATATTTTATCTTCCATTGATCTTCCTGTCATGTGCCTTAGAACTTCCTCCATATTGCTTATTGTTCTGGTTGTTTAGGTAGGTGCTAATTAGTCTATGTAATAGTAGAAAATGATCATCTTTTTCTTCTGTTTGTAATCCAAGATGAGAAATACTACTGTCATAAATTCAATATTTGCAAAAACAGTTGACCCTTGAGCAACACAGGTTTGAACTATGCGGGTCTACTTATACATGAATTTGTTTCCCCTATAAATACAGTACAGTACGTAAATGTGTTTTGTCTTCCTTATAACTTTCCTTTTAGCATTCTCTTTTCTCTAGCTTACTTTAAGAATATAGTATACAATACATATAACATGCAAAATATGTGCTAATTGGCTTACGTTATCAGCAAGGCTTTGGTCAATAGTAGGCTATTAGTAGTTAAGTGTTAGGAAGTCAAAAGTTATGTGCAGATTTTTTCCTGTGCTGCGGGTCAGCACCCCTAACTCCGCATTGTTCATAGGTCAGTTGTACATACTAGTTTTGTTAGTTGGGTGTGTGTATGTTAATGAGGAAATAGAGCCATTTAGAATTTCATGGAACCTAGTTCAGGTCAGGAAAGCTTTATTCAAGGCCTGTATATTTCAGATCATTGTAGAGTTTTGAAATTATCACTTTTTAAAGGAGAAATATGCTCTTGATTTTTGAGTATTCAATTTTCATTACTTCTGAGAAAACACAATGTAGTTTTATGAACTGAACCTATAGCCTTTGTCTGAAAGTTTTTAATTGTGCTGTCTTAGCTGTAGATTTATTTGTTCTAATGAAGGCCTGTAATGATACATTTGTTTTAGGCAGAAAAGTGTAGTTTACATTTAGATAAATCTTGCTTCTTTAAATGTAGAAGTATGATGCTTGTCATTTCTGCCCTAAGCTGAAGGACTCTCTATTTTTATTTACCTATTAAAGATTTAAAAAACAAAGATTTTTTTTTTTTAAACTTGGAACCTCTCTGAAGTTTCTTCTGTTTGTGTCTGCTATGAAGGTGGCTGTGGTTTTCGGGGATCAAATGTAGATAGATAATTGCTGGCCCCTCATGTTTAGTGCTCAGTGCGCTGAGAGGGTCTTATTGACGGGATCCCATCCTGCATACTCCCACTCTGTCTTCACTACAGTTGTGGTGTTTATACTGTGTCAGGTTTTATTAAGATGTATTATGATCATGTCCATACAGCTGGGTGGCAGTTGTGGGAGTTTACATTATCAAAGCAAAACTCAGACTGGCTTAGCCAATTTAGATGTCAATAAAACATTTGTTACTTATTTTCAGTTTTATCATTGGTTGTAATTTATACTTAGAATTGAAAATGTTAACATGTATGACTGAGTTTGTTTTAATTAAGTGCATAATTAGGCTAATGAACCTTGTGAAAATGTAGTGGTGCAATCCTTAATATCATCTAAGCAGTTAAATTTCTAATTATACATCCCAAATCATGTACCAAGATGCTGCATTTCAATGCCTTGCTTTCTGTATTCTTCTTTGCACCACCACTGCCCCCCCCTCCCTTTTAGTAAGAAACATTGCTCAGGAGCCATGAGAATAGGCTTAAAGAAACAGTTGTGTATTTGTATATTTTTATTAGAGGGAAATTATTCAGAAGTGAGTTTTGTACATAGTGGGTATAGTGTTTTTTTCCCAAGGTTTAAAAAAAATAAAGGAAACAGTGGAAAAGGGGGTAGGCTTGGGGATGTTTCAGATTTATCAGAAAAAAAAATCTATGTGCGCAGAAAGCATATATGCCAAGTAGGGTTTACATTAGATTCGCACACGAGGTGCTGGAGGCTCTGCCTCTATCCCCCTAAAGCCTACAGACACGCCTTCATAAATCTGCCCTGCCTCATGTGTTCATCCACCATGTCTTGTCTTCTGTGTCTGTCAGCATAGCCCACCAGGGGAATATTGCTCCTGGGCTGATCCCTCTTCACCCCCACCCCCCAAGTAGAGCTCACCCCACTGCCTCTTTTCCCCCTTCTTCATTTTTTTTTTTTTTTGCAAGGTGTCTTCTTCTTTTGGAAAATGATTGTCCCTAATAAGGAATTCTGGTACTAACTTCCTAGATGAAAAATGATTCTCTGTCCTAGCACACTGACAATGCCAAAATGTTTGGAATTGTTAGCTTCGAGTATTTTCTCTAATGAGTGTTACAGGAACCACAACACCATAGACAGTCAATTCTTCATCACTTCAGAATAAGTACTAATTGCTGGTTGAACTTGGAAAATATATACCTAACATTTATTTTTAATTATATTGTTTGAGATGGCTTTAAATTGAAAGTGGGAGGTATGGAAATCTCTGTGCTTGCTCTCATGTTTTTCAGGAACATGAAAGTGCTATCACTTTCCCATGATTTCCCTTCAGAGGGTACTTTTCATTCTCAGCCTCGCTGATACAGTATCAGTTCAATTTTCTTGTGAAGTTTTTTTTTTTTGATAGTTCATTCCCATTCCTTTTGTAATCATTTTCACCTAGTGAAGCAAATGAGATAATTTTGCAGATTGTACCACTTTACTTTTAAATTAATTCATTCTTTTGGAGAGAATGATTCTAATAGTGTGGTCAAGTACTTAGAAATCAGCAGGCTACTAACTTCTCCTTAATTCAGTCTGTTCCGTTGATTCCCTGATCACTTGCTGTGTTACTCGGGGTGAAATTCATCCTCCCTCGCCCTCATCAGTACCCTACTCCTGAGCACTGAGAAAAAGGATTCTGAGATTTTTGTGGGTATTTTAATAACTTTGGATTCTAAAAGCCTCATTTAATAAACTTCTGTTTATATTCCATGTAAATGTGATGGCATATTTATTTATGATCTGTAACATTTTCTACTGTATATTAGGATTACTGATGAATTAGGCTGTATATGAGGACTTAGAAAGACAAGCCATTAAATAAATAAAGCATGTCATGCTTTTTTACTGTGAATTATTATTCTAGAATGATTCCTGGTGGGCGGGGAGTAGATTATAAAAGAAAAATGATTATTTAGATGAATATAAATCCATAGACTTATTCATGTGAAAAATAGTGATGCCACTTGTAGAATTAAATTACAGATTTCGAAGTTGTGTTATTTTAAACTGTCATAAATACTGAAAAGATCTATCTGGGGTAAATTTTTATAAATTTAAACTAATTATCAGTAATAGTTAATTGTTGAACAATTTTCATTAAACATAATCTGTATAATATGTATATAGATATATTTCTTTAAAAATATTATGTGGGCTATTTAGAATATATAACATACTTCAGAATACGTAAGAACATAATAATTATTAGTCACTTTTGATTGCAGGAGTATTGTAAACATATTGAGAAATCACTCATGATTTCACCAATTAAACACTAATTAACTAACTGGAGGGACGCTTGGTAGGGCATACTTTTACTGCACACTGAATGCATGCACTCTGGGAAAGCATTCTTGGTCTGTAGAGATTGATTTAGCAACAGGTGTGGCACCACATATCTGGTTATGTTATAATTGTCTGTGGGTGGCTTTTCCTTCAAGCTGTTCTTTTACATGGTTGCTTTGATGGTAAAGTGGCCAAATGTTTTCTAGGTCTCATACTATTAATAACTGATTTAATTTGATTTCTCAAAATATTTTGTCTCACTCAACAGAGTCATAGATACATCTTAATAATTTGATTCCTCCCATAGAACACCTTAATCAATTGCACAGAACACCTTAGTCAATTGAACGTAGAAACACACTAAAACAATTGGGAAGTGTGGAGAGACAGATCATGTGCATGATGACATTTTAACAGTAACTTAATTATTGGTGGCATATTGTGGAATCTCTTCCTTCCACATAGGACTCAGACAGTTAAGTGCTCATGCAGCTATGTCAGTGCACTTTGTTCTCACCTTTGAGCTGAGAGAATTTTTGTATTTGTTTAATTCCAGTATATGGTAGGTAAGTAACCAAAAATTACTTATGTAATAATGTTTTTATCAGTCACTAAGATTTTTAGACTCTTACGCTAGTAGGTACTAATCCTCAAATGGTAAAATTACAAAAGGCAATCTACATATTATCTCCTCTGGGGTGCCTGAGTGGCTCAGTTGGTTAAGCGTCCTACTTTGGCTTAGGTCATGATCCACATCGGGCTCTCATCTGACAGCTCAGAGTCCTGGAGCCTGCTTCGGATTTCGTGTCTCCCTCTCTTTCTGCCCCTCCCCTGGTCATGCTCATGCTCATGCTCTGTCTCTCTCTCTCTCTCTCTCTCTTTCTTTCAGAAATAAACATTAAAAAAAATTTAAATATGCAATTTAAATATCTCCTCTGATTATTTTTACATATTGGTGGACTTGATGTTAGTAAAACATGATGTAATATACTTAATAATAAAAATTAAAATGAAGTTAAAGAATGATTCTATAAATATTCATGAAAGAAACAAGTTTAAGTTGCAAAGTAACAAGGGAGAAAGGACCTTTGTTTTTAAGTCAGTTTATTTCAGTTCAATCATATATTTGGTATAAATGACATCTTCATGAAAAAAAGAGTCCAAATCTAAATTTTTTGCTCGTATTCTGTTTTGCAAGTCTGAGACTTGTTTGCCTCAGCTCAATTCATTCAGCTTTCCTTCGTTGAGACCTTGCTATCAGCTAGGTGCTTGAACGTGCATTGCTGAATCCCATCTTCTCTGTATTGCAGTAGCTTACAATGCACCAGTAAAGATAGATAAGATGTGTATATAAGTAACAATTACAGGGGAGTGAGATAAATGGCCACAGAACAGACAACAATTACGGTAAACATTTAAAAGAGGAAGCTATCTATTTGGCTTTTTCCTGGTAAGCTTGTGTAGGACATAGCAAAAAGATTTGTATCTTCCAATAGAGTATATTCCAATTATAGGCTATTAAAAATTATGGTGTCTTCAACTTTAATTTTGGCAAGATTCTAAATTTGAGTATCTGTATGGATATTATCTCTAAATATTAGGATTATGAAAGAAAACCCAAGCTTTGAACAGGCCAAAAGATTCATAAAAATTTTAACATGATTATTATATATAATTTATGCTATCAAGTCAGTCACAGCACCAGAAGTAGTTAAAGATTCTTGTTCCTTGTACTGAGCCATGTAATGTTTGCCTCTTGTCCCAGGGTATCTAGACTGTCCTTCCTGACAGTCAAGAAGTTAGTGCTCTAGACCTACTGACCCTAAAAATTTTTGCGTTTTTGTTTCCCTCTTGGTCTCCTTGGAGAACTTTTAAGTTCATTCAGGCTTTCTTTCAGCCTGCCATTTGAGCACACGTGAAAAGGTGACTGCCATTATTTGAACTGTCACTGGCTTTCTCCTATTTGTTTCAAATGTGAATAATGGCAACAAATTAGTTACATTTGGGAGACCTAACAAGCTTTTGAAATTCAGAATATTAGGCGATATCAAATTCAGATGCCAAGAACAGAAACTTTCCTATTTTTCTTCACAAATGCACAATGCGGTAAGGTTTACCTTTCTTCGTTACCTACATGTTCACAGAGAGATAGGCTTTGCCGTCAGCAGTGTACTGACTGGTTTAAAACAGAAAATCGCCAAAGCTATCCACAAATAACACTCTCATCTATGCTCCACACTGCGATATCCACTGAACCATCAGGCAAACTCTGTTTGACGCATTTCTAAGCGTAGAGAGAAGTACATGGTTTGTTTCAGAAACGTAACCCTGACAAGCCAGAAACAATTTCTTAGGTTTATTGAAAGGATCCATTTCTACACATCATTTATACCATTGTGCTTTTTGTGTTGGTATTATTTTCAAATGTATTAATAACAATTTAATGCACTCCTTTATCAGGAAGTCTTTGTAAATATAGTACCAGCATTAAAGCAGTAGGACATTGTGCATGGTAGAAATATTACATGTGTAATGATTTGCATTCTTAATGTTCCAGAACCCTGGGGTTATTAGTAAAACGATTGGAGAAAGGTGGTAAAGCTGAACAAGAAAACCTTTTTCATGAGAATGATTGCATTGTCAGGATTAATGATGGCGACCTTCGAAATAGAAGATTTGAACAGTAAGTGTGTGCCGGCTGCTGTGCTGTTCTTTCATGCTTTTGGGACGAGACAGTGCAGCGCATTGAAATGCTTCAAACTACATGTCTGTGCCTCTGTCCTTATATTGGAGAGAAGTATTTTCTGCCATTATCTAGCTTTTAAAAATTTAATCAAACTCCAGGTAATTACTACCATTAGACTATATTTCAAAATGCCCTCTGACTGATAGAGTGCTTCTTAAAATAATATGGGTCCAATTTAGACTTCACAATTTTGCTATTTCCTCACCTTTTGGAAAATTTGCCAGTGTGCTAGTTTTTATTATTCTTTAACTCACATTTCCAACTTTGTTACACATCATGACTCTCTGTACGAATAAGTAGAGAAAGCTCCTGTGAGCACAGTGGGGACCACTCAGATTTTCTTTATCCTGATTCAAGTCCTCGTTCAATTAAAAAGATAACAATTGTCCAGTTCCTGTAAAACAAGGCAAGAATAAGCAGAAATCCTAAGGACATGGTGTACATTCTGAGTCGGGAACCAGCAGAAGTTGGAGCAGTTTCTCAGGCTGCTCACAGAACAGCACCAGAACCAAAACTCCACATTTTGAGTCACTGAGGCCACATCAGTGTTCTCGAGATCTTTGCATACACAGACTTGAATTAATTTTGCCCATAGTGGATAGTTGCTCTCTGTAGTTTTCTAAATATATTTATAAGTATATTCATTTCTTCAAAAACTCAAGTTGTCCCCCATAATTTAATTTTTAAATGTATGGGATAATGTCGTGGAGAGAACATTGTATTTAATTTCTTTTCCTATGTTAATTATAATATCTCTTTTGTGCTTAAAACTATTATTTAATGATTTGTGATTGAGATGATAGTGCTTTATCTGTAGTTACAGATCATTGTGTCATTTCTAGTCAGAGAATATATTTGGAGAAATAGCTATTCTATCAGAGTTTGCAAACTTGATTGATAAATGGGATATTAGAATTTTGTTTTTCAGCTTCAGTGAAGTCTGTCAGTTCTTGTTGCTTAATTAGTGTACTTAATTAAGCTCATAATATCTCCTAGTCTGCCAGTCTTAATTTGCTAATTTTCCATTCTTTCTCAAACCCAGAGCACAACATATGTTTCGCCAAGCCATGCGTACCCCCATCATTTGGTTCCATGTGGTTCCCGCAGCAAATAAAGAGCAGTATGAACAACTATCCCAAAGTGAGAAGAACAATTACTACTCAAGCCGCTTTAGTCCAGACAGCCAGTATATCGAGAACAGGAGTGTGAGCAGTGCAGGACTTCAGGCACTGCAGAGAACGCCCCGATTGAACCACCCGCCCGAGCAGATAGACTCTCACCCCAGACTACTACCTCAGAGCACACACCCCTCTGGAAAACCACCCTCAGCTCCGGCTCCGGCAACACAAAATGTATTTAGTACCAATGTAAGCAGTGGCTATAACACCAAAAAAATAGGCAAGAGGCTTAATATCCAGCTGAAGAAAGGTATGAACCACCTTGTTTTTGTTTTATGGAATTTAATTAAAAATCACATTATTATGTGAAAGAACTGATATAATGACTTTAAAAAGTGTTTAAAATTGTATTTCTTATGCTTTTCAGATTCATTTTGCTATTTCAGAATTCACATATAAAGTTCAGAGAATGATGTTTTAAAAATAAACTTATATGAAGAAGGTACTGGTAAAATTTTTTGATAATAGAGGAAATTGTTTTCAGGATATTACTATTAAACCCAAAACAGTAATGAGTAATTGACTGTTTTGATCACCCACTTGATATTCAGATACAGCTCTCAAAGAAGACTTTAGAGCTCCTCCATTTCAACCCCGTCATTTTGGTAAGGGCAAGTGATTGATTGGTTTGAAGTTGTTAGCAGTTCGTGGTAGAAAGTAGGTTCACCAAGCAGGTAATTCTATTGGCTCCTTGTCTCTTACTTTTCCAGAATATTATACTACATTCCTTTCCTAGGATGACAAGGGAAATTTTAATGGGCCTTGCCAACTCTTTATTACATATATCTTCCATCTATTTATTTAAGTGTCCCTTCCATAGACCATGCATCCTTGTATACAGGAAGCATGCTTTTCCCTTTTGTTCTTCTCAGACACTCAGAGCTGACTGCTAGGCTTGATTTTCTGATTTCCAAATGCTCTCCCCTTGGGGCACTAAGGTACACTTTTGCTGTTAATCATCCATTTTAGCTGGGCATTTTGATATATTTTTAAATCATGTCTTTCAAAAGGGTGTCATAAAGAATATTTCTCTTTTTGTGAGCTCAGCCAACTCCTACAGTCAGGTGGAAATGAATCCAAGAGAGATTGAGTGATTTTCCTAAGTCACATGGCTGTTGGCAGCAGATTCTTACTAGAACATTTTCCATATCCTGACATTTAGACCATTCTTCTTTCCATTTGGAGTAGAGTCTACAAGGTTGTAAACTCTGAGATTCCTATTTCCTTTCTAATCATATTCTTTCATTGAACTTTATGTGAACCACAAACTCCTTATTTCTGGTTACTGACTTTTAAGCTCCAGATACCTGGTGACATGATCAGGAATTGACAGCTTTACTCCACTTTGAAACCTCTTACAAATGCAGAGTTATATCAGCATAAACCCCCTTTAGCTTTGTTAATTCCTGAATGAGATAAATATCAGATCCTGTCTTCCTTTTTTTCTACTCAAATGACAGGCCCTGTTTTTAAGCAAAAGCAGGTTAAGAAACACAAATGGAATTGTACAAAAGATAAAATTCTGCTTCGGATCTTGCAACAAAGGGAAAATATTTTACTTGGCCATTGTCATAAAGATATCTAAATACCTTTGGCCTTCTACACTGACAGGCATATTCGTTTAGTTAATTACAGTTTTTCACACAATTGTATTTTAACAACTTATTAAATAATATGAACTTTTAGATGAAGTGAAATTTTATTTGTCACTAAAAGAAGTATTCCTTTGAACACAAAAATTAAGTTTTATTTTAATAACATTTAAAAAGATATGATTACATTGACGCAGCTAATGGAGAAAGGTTGCACTCAACCATCAAGATTAGAAAAATGGAAACAATGGTTTTCCTGAAACGTTTTTCTGACTTTGAGTATTCTAAATGATATAGGGCCTCATAGCTCTGTCTTGATTTTAATTTACTGTGAGAATGTATGACAAAAGGCAGAAACCAACTGTGTATTCTGTCAATACTTAGAAATATTTTATTTGAAAAACGTATTATGTTTATGATAAGTGAGAGTGAAGCAAGTGGATTCTCTTTGATTAGTGCTGAATACACATATTTTAATAATAATGTATGAGAATTTAACATGCTTTCATTGTAGCCAACTGCTAGGACTTTTACCAATCATGATTTTTACATTTAACATTTTTAATGAAGTACATCAAAAACATAGGGTGTGTCAGTGTTATACTTTAAACTCAGTTCAAGGTGTACTGACATGCTTTGAATGACAGTTCTTCATAAACTGAGATCAATTCTACATACTAAAAAGATAGGCCTTCATTATAATGATTCTTTGGCATAATTTAGGAACCCTGTCATATAACATGACAAAATAGGATAGCACTTATGTACTTGCTTCCATAATTATGATTTCTTAATATTTATTGCCATTTTGCCATTCTCAAATACCCTACTCTTTTGTAGAAATTAGCTTTTTAATAAAGTCAGAGGATAAGGTCAGTAATCTGTTTCAGTCAGTGCAAAATGTTTTGTTGGCTTTGCTAAATGAAAATTGATATCTATTTATCTTTCTTTTAAAGGTCATTGCCTGAACTTTTAGCTTACAGATTTAGGGGTTATTGCTGATATTTTAATAGTATTGAGGTTCATATAACAGTCAGTCTTTGTAGTTCATACAAATTAATATTGCAAAAGGAGAATAATTTAGAATTCTTTCTTAATAAATGTTATTGCAAGTCATTAGGGTTTCATGAAAGCCAGAGACATATGGAAACGTCCCAGCAAAATAATTAGGAAAATTTCATATAGACAGGATCCCATTCAAGTCTTCAGCACGTAAGACTCAAGAAATTAACAGTCCAGGCACATTAAAGTGACTTCAGACTTGACGTAAATGAATGTTTTGTTTGAACTTGAAAACATATATGGTAGGTTTTGTTACAGGCATAACAACAGAGTGGGTTTTTTTTTTTTATCTCAACTTTGTTTCTTCTTTAAGCCACATTTTCATTCATAGTTACTTACTCATATTGTTTACTTACAGGTTTATACTCTTGCTTATAGTTTTGTATTGAGTGTCACACCAAATTAGTGTATTCTTCTGTAGATTATTCACCTTTTTGTAGCTCTTTATTCTTCCCACATGAGCGGTATTTCTCCTAGTATCATTTTGACTGAAATGGAGCCCAATATCCTAAAAGTAACTTTTTATTCATTTTTTAATGTTTTAATATTTTTTGCCCTTTTATTTTGAGAGAGAGAATGTGATCAAGCAGGCGCAAGCAGGTAAGGGGAAGGGAGAGAGAGAGAATTCCCAAGCAGGCTCCACACTGTCAGGGCAGAGCCCAACGTGGGGTTCTATCTCACAAATCATGAGATCATGACTTGAGCCAAAATCAAGAATTAGTTGGGCACTTAACTGACTGAGCCACCCATGTGCCCCCAAAGTAACTTTTTAAAAAGCTCTGGGTTTGGTGCCTGGATGGCTCATTTGTTTAAGCATCTGACTTCGGCTCAGGTCATGATCTCATGGTTTGTTGGTTTCAGCCCTGCATGGGGCTCTGTGCTGACAACTCAGAGCCTGGAGCCTACTTCAGATTCTGTGTCTCCTCTCTCTGCCCCTCCCCTGCTTGCACTCTGTTTGTTTCTCAAAAAAATGAATTAACATAAAACATAAAATTGTTATATTGTATACCTGAAATTAATAAAATGTTATATGTCAGTTATATCCCAGATTTTTAAAAAATGTTAATTGTAGACTGTAGGGTGGATATTTGGGTATTAAAAAAAAAAGAAAAGGAGCGCCTGGGTGGCTCAGTCGGTTAAGTGCCTGACTTCAGCTCAGGTCAGATCTCACGGTTGGTGAGTTTGAGCCCCACGTCAGGCTCTGTGCTGACAGCTCAGATCCTGGAGCCTTCAGATTCTGTGGCTCCCTCTCTCTGCTCCTCCCCCACTTGCTCACTCACTCTCTATCAGAAAAATGAATAAACATTAAAGAACATTTAAAAAGCTCCAGTAGAAATTAATCATTATTAGAAGTGTTATAAAAATTGTGTGATTCATTAGAAATTTTGTTTTAGTCTTTACATTTTTTTCTTGGCTCATTTTGGCTTGTTGCCTGTTGATTCTAGTAACATACAACCCTTTTTCTGCACTGCATTGCACTTATAAGTGCCTATCAAGAAAGCTGAAGAGACTAGAATTTTTTTTTTTTTTTTTTTTTTTTGCTTTTGTAGAATTTACTGATTTCTTTTCCTACTTTGGCCACACATTTGGTAACAATTTAAACATGCTTGTTTATTGTAGAATAATTACCAAAACAACTAGATTCCAGAAAGATCTCGTCATCTTTATCAATTTGTCTGTTTTCCCTTATAGTAAAGCTGAATAAAATTTTCTATAGATCTTAAGATGTACTCAATAT
>CM053571.1:103095796-103186457 GCA_028646485.1 Cryptoprocta ferox
AGCTTTTTATCTTGATGAGGTCCCAATAGTTTATTTTGGTTCTTGATTCCCTTGCCTTTGGGGATGTGTCGCGTAGGAAATTGCTGCGGTTGAGGTCATAGAGGTTGTTTCCTGCTTTCTCCTCTAGGGTTTTGATGATCCTGTAATTTAGAATTTAAATTATATGGAATGTCACAGTAATTTATAAAGGCCTTATTATTTTCAGTACTTTTAAACATAATATGATGATCCTTAGACTTGCTACCTAGGATCAGAGATGGGGTCTTCACTGGATAATTTGCCTTTGTATTTTATTTAAAAAATTTTATTGATTAATTGATTGAAAATATACATGGTAAGATTTAGGTTAATAGAACTAGACAAATACAATATCATTCATACTGTCAGTAAATTGTTGTAATTACAGTTTTGGGAGGTTCTGTTATCTGTATCCAGAAAAATTTCTCTTTTCACTATTTGTTTTCCATCTTCCTGATCATTTTCTCTTTCCTTGCTTCATCTCCTACCCTTTAAATCTGGATACTATTATTGCAAAATAATAACTGGTTTTTGAGGTACTATGGATTTTTTCAGAATCCTTTTTTCCACATGGAGAATTAAATTTATTTCACACGAAATGTTAGAAAGATTTAAAATGTTTAGCAATGGTATTTGCATATTACCTTTCATCTGTCTTGGACTAGATTTTCATTTCTTCTTAAAGAATTTTGAAGTATAAACCATTTAAACCTTCCATAATTTAGTCTATTTTGAAAAAGCTATTAAAATCTTTACGGTAGGGGCACCTGGGTGGGTGGGTTAGTCGCTTAAGCATCTGACTTTGGCTCTGGTCATGATCTCTCAGTTCATGAGTTCAAGCCCCACATTTGGGTTCTGTGCTGACAGCTCGGAGCCTGGAGCCTGCTTCGGATTCTGGGTCTCCCTCTCTCTCTGCCTCTCCCCCACTTGCACTCTGTCTCTTACTGTCTCTCAAAAATAAATAAACTTTAAAAAAAATCATTACGATATTAAAAGCAATGAAGGCCACTGTCAGTGCTACAAAATGTCAAGTTGAGGCAGAGAATAACAAATCCTTTATGTGCCATACACCTGTAAAATTCGAGGTATCTCATTTTATTTACTTTTTGGGTTGTTATATATTTAGGTACAGAAGGTTTGGGATTCAGCATCACTTCCCGAGATGTAACAATAGGTGGCTCAGCTCCAATTTATGTGAAAAACATCCTCCCAAGAGGGGCTGCCATCCAGGACGGCAGACTCAAGGCAGGAGATAGACTTATAGAGGTGAGTGACTTCCTAAGTCAGAAGTGCCGTAATTGTTAAAAAGTTCCATTTTTTAAGGGTCAGTTCTTTTTTCACATTTCTATAAGTATGAAAATAAATTACATATTTTAGCAGAAGTATGCATCATAAAACCGTGTATTTCTGCTTTACTTCTACTTTTTTCTGTGTTATTTGATGAGAAATATCTTTTCATTGAGTTTGCTCATAAATTTTTAGTCCCTCAGACATTTGGTTTATGAGATAACATTTGTCATTATGTAAGTACAGTGTCTGTTAAGTTATATTTCTAGATGGCTTTAAATTTATGTCTGGTAATATAGAAATGATATCTACTTTGTAATCAGAACAGAGACAAATGAAATAAATGAAAACAGTGTGTCTTGATGAGAGGAAATTTTGAAATGGCAGCATGGAGAATGAATTGAGACATAAAAATCAAATGTCAGAAAGAAAAGAAATCATTTTTCAGAATTTCCTTTCTGTACCTCATGAGTTTTGGTTCATCGTTGTTTGAGACATCTTAGACATACATAAATATACAGAGAAATTTCTGTATGTGTGATCACTTGTGTATATAGAAATAAAAGGAAGAAAGATTGAGAAAAATCTTACTAGTCATTGTTCTTAGTGTTTCCTTCTGAGAACATCTGTATTCATATTGTGTTTCCTAATTATTAACTAGTATTCAAACACTGTTAAAAGGACATTTTTATGGCATTACCCTTTCTTCTTTACTTGTAGCTTCATATGTAGTTTCGAATTCTCCAGATGGAGGTTTCTTGAAAAGTAATGGAGCAAGGATTGCCTTTCAGATTTTTCCATGTCCACATTTTAGACCTAGATTTCTTAAATCTTATTCCTTTCCTGGCCATATCATTCATGTGACACCATTTTTTAAAGGAGCTCTGATACAGTCTAAATAAAAGGAAACGTCTGAGTATAAATTATATTTAGAGTGTTGTTTCCAGATAGGGCCACTTGTCCTTGCGGCATAAATTGAGTAGTATTTGTCCAAATTTGCATTTGTAGCTTTTTTTTTTTTAAGTATTAGGAAAGTTGAATGGGACTTCAATCTAGTCATCTTTGCCTCTGAGTCCCAAAAACGTGTGTCCTGCACCAGCCCCACTTCCTTCCTTCCTTCTTTCCTTTCTCTTTCTCTCTCTCCTTCCCTCCCATCTTCCTTCTCTCTGTTTTTCTTCCTTCCCTCATCCCTTGCTCCCTCCCTCCCTCCCTGTCTTCTTCCTTCCTTCCTTCCTTCCTTCCTTCCTTCCTTTCTTTCTTTCTTTCTTTCTTTCTTTCTTTCTTTCTTTCTTTTTCTTTCTTTTTCTTTCTTTCCTCACATAATTGCTTTACTCTCAACATATCACAAAGGCTGTATTTTTATTTTTGAATATTGGGAAAAGCCTCCAACCTGTGTTTCTTTAGAGTTAGGTATTATTGTCTGTAGCTGTCAGCCTTCTTTGAAACTACATTTTCACACATTTTAAGCCTAACTTTCCATGATCTGTAGTTGTAACTACACAATATCAACAATCTTTTGAGCAGTTTTTCTGAGCATCTGGAAATTTGGAAGCATACCTTTTAAAAAAGTATCAAATCAGTAATTTTTTATTACCTGGAATTTTTCTTTAAACCTATTCTTATATATTTCATACAATTACTTACTAGTATTGAGTACTAGTACATTGAGTGGTAGAAGATTGTTTTTAGTGGAGAGGGAAAGGTTCCAAAACATATTTTAACTAGGGCTATTTTGATATTACAATTTAAATAATATACTTTATTGCCTTGGACAAAATTTTATTTTTGTCTAAAGTAAATACTATTGAATAGTTTTTAAAAGAAATTTTCACTTTTATTTCCTTTAAGTATATAGTGCTTTGTGATAATGTTATTATATTTCTTAAAGATCAAAATGATGAGATTCCTCAGGAATTGGCTATTTTAAATCTCTTGTTTTGGTAGAATTCTCTTAAACCATTGAAAAATATTGAGGTATTGCTACCTCAAACTATTGCTACCCCTTCAAAAACATTATTATTATTCTGTATTCTTCTTTAATGATTCCCTTTTAGGGATAAAAAGTTATCTTCATAGTTTTCAGTAAAATTTCATTGAAAGTTATAACAAAATATTTTTAGTGTGTTTTTACCATCCCCTATAACAGCAACACCTTGTTATTTTGTTATAAGAAAATCTGTGATACACAAGGCCATCAAGATATCTCAGTTCAAAGCCAGTAAGTTTTGTGTTAACATGATGATTTGGATATAGTATTTGCTTATCACTTGTTACTTGTTAATGCTCTGGTGGCTGTGGCATTTGGTTTATTAAAGAGCACTAAGAGGGGCGCCTGGGTGGCTCAGTCGGTTGAGCGTTCGACATAGGCTCAGATCATGATCTCATGGTTCGTGGGTTCGAGCCCTGCATCAGGTTCTGTGCTGACTATCAGCTCAGAGCCTGGAGCCTCCTTCAGATTCTGTGTCTGTCTCTCTGTCCCTCCCCTGTTCATTCTCTGTCTCTCTCTGTCTCTCAAAAATAAATAAATGTAAAAAAATTTTTTAAAAAGCACTAAGAAATGGACTGCTTCCTGTCTCACTTCTAGATACCTTGTCTGTGTTTCTTTATTTGCCACAATAGCCTGGTTGCTACCAGATCATGGCAGAATTTACCATGAAATGATTTGTGCTCCATCATAGACATGATTGGTTCTAGGATGTGTGTCTTTTCTTCTCTTATGTTTGCACAGGATTGCAGCTGAAAACTTTTTATTTGTTTTAGGTAAATGGAGTCGATTTAGCAGGCAAATCCCAAGAGGAAGTTGTTTCCCTGTTGAGAAGCACCAAGATGGAAGGGACCGTGAGCCTTCTGGTCTTTCGCCAAGAAGATGCCTTCCACCCAAGGGAACTGGTGTGTAAATTTAGAGCAGATGAAAGATTTCTGATGAACACGAGCCAGGGATCTGGGCTAGCCACCTGATGGCCCATTTTACTGAGACATTTTCCAAGTAGTGTATATATTTTATATATCTTCCAGCCTTAATATAAGCATTCTTTTCTTATATTCCCCTTAGTTTTGGAAATAGATATTTGCAATTTTGAATTCAGGGGTCTTTAAATATCAAATTACAGGGATATTTTCTAGGACAGCACATGTTTATTACTGAACGCTTTCAGATGGACTGATTGAATACAGAGATGTTGATTATTTTGTAACTGTCACTTCAAAGGCTGGTGTTGAACACTTGCCATCTTCTTACTACAGATGACAAATTTTCATATTTCAAATTTTCATAATGCATTTAGCTAAGCCAAGTAAAGCTTCTTGCTTACTGTCGTATGAAAGGAGTGCCTTATTTAAAGTATTGTTGAAAGTAAGGAGTCCTGGGTGGCACTAAGTCCCACGGCCATCAATTACTAGTATAGACCTGATTTGGAATGACACAAAAACAAAAAGGCATTTGTTTGCTATTTATTTCATCTTTTATATGTGTTATCAATATGTCTAAATACAAGAGGTATTTACATAGTATTGGTGTGAATGAAATATGTATACTAAACTGACATAGTTTGAATGTTTTTCTGCAAAAAGTGCCAGCTTTCCTTTTTTGTGTAAAAACAACATAATTGGAGGAATCACTTTTATCTTTTGACGTGTTAAGAAAATTGGTTTATTTCCGGGACAAGTGGTATTTTAAATATTTCAAAACAGATTTGAGTTGGGCCATTTTAGAACATTTGACATCTCTTTCAGTTAGTTCTTGGCTTTCTGCAACAATTAATCCATATATACTGGAGTGGCAAGATTTAAGGGGTACCAGTTCTCAAATTTGCCCTGTAGCCTTAAGTCTGTTAGGCTAATATTTCAAGTAGGGATGTGTCATGGTTATTAAAATTTTCCTTTTATCATAAGCCAGATATATTTCAGTGTAGGAATACCGCATTCCATGGTTACCCAAATTTACCGTGATTTCATGGAATTTCAGATTGTGATAGGGCTGAAAACTGAATACTTCTGTTTTAAGTGGATTTTGAAAATTATAAAAATGTCTTTATTTCTATTTTAAAATGTTGAATGCATTATTTCTCAATTTGAATTCGGTTTTCCATTTTCCCCCCACTGTTTTCCAATTTTGTGCTTAAAATGCCACCTGATCCTAAATCTGGAGATGTCTGTATTAAATTGTAAATGAGCACTTAAAAAAAAAAAATACTAGGCTTTAGATGTGATTTGACGAAGCTTTAATTCTTCGTCAGTGTATCTTAGGCTGGGTAATAGTTAGCATCATCAGATTGCCAAAGCTCAAACCCCACTCTTCAGCAGCCCTTCTCAGACTTAGTGCCAACAGGCAGCCAGCTTAAGGTTATTCAGGTTCTTCTTGTCCAATTTTGATCTTCCAGGCTTCTGTTTTCCCCTTCTGCTGCTTTTTTTTTCTCTTGGTTATTTAATTTATTGCTTGTGAGCTTTTCATTAAGGAGTGAGCCAGTAGGCCGTCAGTCTATTATTCATGTTGCAGCTGCTTTTTAAGATTTCAAAGAATAAAATTCTGAAAAACTTAAAGTGGGGGGTTGCATTTAAAATGATCTTTGAATCCAATTAACAAAACTCTTTTCCTCTGTTTGGGGTGTCTATGTTTAAATTCTGTGTCTAAAAAAAATACTTTTATCAATATGTGCCTTTTATAAATCAACCTTCTAAATAGCTATGTAATTAAAGCAACTCTATAATATATGAAAAGCATCACATTTACAACTGGTGCAATATTTTAAAGTATAATACTTGTGGTTCAGACTGTTATTATCTGGTCTAGCTACCCAGTTAACATATACCTTGTAACTTAGATATAGTTGGGGAAATTCAAAAAACAGAATTAGAAACAGTGCCACGAGTAGAGAGCCAGTCTGGTGAGATTTGTTTTCTTCCAAATAATAAATTCATAATATACTGTGAGCGAGTGAGTCAAAATTTACGTCTAGAAAAATGGCTTCACACACACGATAATATAACCACATCAGTGAAGGTTTGGAAGACAGTAATACAGCAGACATAATATAATCACCCACTATATATTTTGTGGATTTTAAGAACCAGCAAAATTTCCTTTAGAGTCAAGCTTTGTGTCCCTGTGTGTTGAAGATGGCTTTGGTCAGTCTGTATTTATATTTTTCTTCAATTCTTCTAGAATGCAGAGCCAAGCCAGATGCAGATTCCAAAAGAAACGGTAAGAGCTTTGTCTTTTGCAGGATGCAGAGATGTTGAAAAGATAAATGGAACTAACTTCTGATTAATTAAATATGAAGTTACTTGTCCTCCCTCTTGCTGGCTCACGAGAGATACTATATAGGTTCATTAAATTCCCAACTGGTCTCATCTTAAGGTTACTTAATGTTAATACCCTAGATGGATAATGTTCCATGATTTCTTTTGGGTAAACAGGGCTAGAACAGAGAGAGACATTAGAATAGTTTGCTGTTCACCTTCACAATAAGAGGGACCAAAAGTTGGTAAGTGTAGTAGTTTGACATACATATAAAAGGCTTCATGAGTTGTGACATGTTATATTTTCAGTGGCTACAAAGTAAAAACATAAATAAAAAAGAAGACTTGATTCAGGCACAGAAAAAATAGGGGCTGAAAGCACAATGAAAGTGTATCATAAACAGAAAAAACAAAGTGATATATCAGTAATTAGGCTAAACATATTAGTTGTCATATTAACTTAAAGTTATTAGAAATATTTATAAGTTATTATAGCATATTATAACAGGTAATTTCTATTAATAAAAGTAACCACTTACAGCTTAGATTAAAATGCAAACCTGGTTGTATCCTGTTAAAGAGACAAATTTTAATACAATCTGGAAATAAAGGAGTAAGTTGAGTTCTAGCAGGCAATGCTAATGTAATGAAAGTAAGGATTGCCTTATCAATGTATCGGTCTCTGAAAGTATGGTTTTTGTGTGGGTGCACAGAGTGGGGTAAAAAGAGAGGATGTTTTATATTGACACATAACATCCAGTAGAAATTCTAACAATCACAATCCTTTACACATCAAACAACATGGCATAAAAACGTGTCATTCTGAAATTCTTATGAGTAGAGAGGAAATTTAATAAAACTGTATCTCCAGTGGGTGATGCTCACGTGCATTTTTCAAAAAAACTGTCATATTAGTAGACAAAAAAAAAAAACTAAGAGTATGAAGAATTTGAATAACATAGTTACAGGTTTGGTTTCTCTTTACATACTCATAAACAGACAACTTTGAACCTAATAAAATGTTATGTTAAAATATTCTATAATTACAATCATGGGTACAAGTCAGACCTCAGCAGAAAATCAGTAAACAACCTTGAAAATATTTATTATACATTCAGAAGTATGAGTGATCGAAAACTTATAGTCTTAATTTTTTATTCATAAAATGAACTGGCTAATGGTAACTAATCAAAATCACAATGGTATTTGTGTATATATATGGTGGGAGTAGATAGAAAGGGTAGGGGAAATTGGATAGATTGATTTTATAGAATATCAACTGGGTTCAAGTGTGCTTCATACTATTTCATAGGCAATAATGATGGTAAAATGTACTATAGAGCTAAAATTCTTAAGATAGCATGATATTGTTACAGGAATAGACAAAGAGAACATTTGAACAGATTAACAAGATAGAAACGGACCGATGGATATGTGCATGTATGTTAAAGATGGCATTTCAAAATAGTTGTAAATTTGGTTTATTTCATGTTTAATATAATTGGCCATTCACTTTAAAAAGTTAGATTTCTTTTTCTTACCATACACCAAGATAAATCCCAGTTGGTTATGAAATTAAACCTTACAAAGTACTAAAAATCATAAAAAAATCTGTAAACAAGAATATAAATAAAAATTATGTGAAAAATCTGTTACCTTTGGGTAGTGAATACTTGTCCAAGCATGGCAAAATGAAAATGTCATTAGATAAATGGGTGTGTGTGTGTGTGTGTGTGTGAGAGAGTGTGTGACTTTTGTATAGCAGTAATCATACCATGCAATAGCGAAAAGGTAAATGCCAAATAGGGGAAGTATTTTGCAGTGTGACCGTTGATGGAAGAATCTTCTCATAGAGCTTTTAGCAAAGCAGAGTGATTTCACACATAAAGTACAGTTATCCCTTGAACGAGGGTGTGAATGGCTTGAGTCCACATATATGTAGATTTTTTTTTATAAATACAGTGCAGTACTCTAAATGTATTTTCTCTTCCTTATCACTTACTTAATAACATTTTCTTTTCTCGAGCTTACTTTCTTGTAAGAAAGAATACAGTGTATAATACATATAACGTACAAAATAGGTGTTAATCAACAGTTTCTGTTATCGGTAAGGCTTCTGGTCATCAGTAAGCTATTGGTAAAGTTTTTGGGGAATCAAAAGTTATATGAGGATTTTCTAGTGGGGGGGGTCGTGTGGTCATTGCCCATAATAACCACCTGTTAAGGTCTTGGACAGTGTGAGACAGAAAATCAGGGCTATGAGCTGTAAAGATAGACATGTTCTCTGAAAACATTTAGACAGTCCTGGTGAGAAAATTGATAATTAGCCTTGCCCTTTTCAACCACTGAGGGGAAGAAGTGGCATGGGCTTTAAATGGGGTATTCCACTGAGAATTCCAAGGTCCATTTCAGTCCACCTCTCACCCATTTGCCTTGTGTGTTCAGGAGAAAATTTGCCCAGCAAATGACAATTCAATCACTTTAACAAAAGAAGTTATATGCATATGTATGTGTGTCTGATTTCTGACTACAATGGAAATTTTTTCTAATGAGAGTTTTCCAAGCTGAGTCAGAAATCCCAGTTTTTTTCTAAATATTTTCTTTTTGGTTTCTTGGTGTTTTGTTGTTTATTTTTTTGTTTTTGTTTTTAATATGTCCTCTCACATCTGTGCCTATGTTTCTGCTCTTGCTATGTATATAATATAGTACCATTTTGGGTTAAAGCTTCTCGTTACATTTATAGCTTAAAATATTGACTTCCTGAGTCTCCACCTCTCTTTGTACCTTTTGAGGGCAAGTCATTAAATTCATTCAAGTCTTGAAATTCTCTGATGTTATTTAAAGTTTTATGTAAGCACCTTGAGAATAGATATGTTGTAAAACTCAATTTGTTTGTTGGTTGATTATTACAATGACCCATAATTGATTTAGTCTGAGAAATTGAAAATTTGTCATTAAGGTATTCAATGACTACTAGACCTCTTGAAGTTATGAGATGTAAGTTTTCTGTACGTCTTCTAAATATCATCTTAATTAAAGTGGCAGATTGTAGCCAGAGTGCAAGAGTGCAAGAACACCTAGATCTTGGGTCCCAAACAGACCAGGTTCAGCTACTCACTGCTGACAGAATCCAGAGGCAGAGACCATTGAAGGTGAAACAAGAAAGGCATTTATTTCAGTGAGACCAACACTAAGAAGACAGTGGACTAATATCTCAAAGACTGTCTCCAAAGTGCTGAAAATTCCAGGACAGAAACAACACAGCAGACAACAGACATAAGCAGGAGTGTTTATTAAAGTGAGAGTATACTCTAGCGTGCCTGGGTGGCTCAGTCGGTTAAGCATCCTACTCTTAGTTTTGGCTCAGGTCATGATCTTCCGGTTTGTGAGTTCAAGCCCTGATTGGGCTCTGTGCTGACAGTGCAGAGCCTGCTTAGGTTTCTCTATCTCTCCCTCTCGCTCTGTTCCTCCCCAACTTGTGATCTCTCTCTTTCTCTTTCTCTTTCTCAAATAAATAAACTTGAAAAAAAAATCTAAAAAAAGTGAAAGTATCTTCTCAAGATGTGAGAGTGCCCTCACTACTTGGGGTGGGGATTTCTTAGAAGCAGGTTTTGAGCCTTTTCTTCCTTATTTGGTTAGGGATTTCTGGCCTACTTTGTCAGTCATCTTGGGCCCATCTGGTTTGATCCAGCTTCTTGCGGTTTTGTTTTGGAGTGTTTCCAGGACAGGCAACTGACTTTCTCAGTAGCTGGCATTGACTTCCTTTTTCTCGGCCTCCAGGCCTTCTATTAGAACCTAACGAACTATCTCTAACACATACGGGTGGGCAGTGAATGTTGGGTTGATCATTGTCTTTGGGTCAGTCACACTTGGGGCTTGCTTGCTCAGGGGAGTCCTTATTGCCTGACGGGCTAGTTTTGGTTCCCATGAGGACATGGGAACTTTGCCCACAGTGTCTTTTGCCTGAGTTAAGAGATAAGCTGAAAATAAGAACTTAATCTATTAGATAGTACAGAGTGAGGTCAAAATGGAAATAGCTGAAGTCCTCTTTCAAGATTAGAAACTCTGGTTTCAAGTTACGTATTCAGTATTGAATAAAATGCCAAAATATTTAGCAGAGGCTCAATGTCACTTGTGCTATGTCCTGAACAAACTCCTTTGTCTCTGAGAAGTTTATTTACTTGCTAGAAGACACTCTCATGTGGATGTCCTGCTTGGGCAAGACAATACTTGGGTGTACTAGTCACTGTTCTCCAGAGAAATGAACTAATAGGATACGTGTGTTTAGGAAGAGATTTTAGCATAACAGATTGTCTGGTGTGATTGTCAAGACCACCAAGTCCCAGTCTGCAGTGTTTTGGTCAGCAGGTTGTAGACCCTGGAGAGTCATTGGTGAAGATGAAATCTGACGTCAGTCTCCAGGAGAATCTCTTCTTGTTCAGGGAAGCCTGTCCCTCAGTTTTGGTAGACCTTTAATTCATTGAATGTGCCCCACCCACATTGTGGAGGGCAGTGTGTTTTATTCAATTTAAATATGAATCTCATTCAAAAACACCCTACAAGTTGACATAAAATTAACATCACAATGAGTTAGTGGATTTACCTGCTGGCTATAAGGCCTTAACTTACCAAAGTACCAGTTTCTTCATTGGCTTCAAATAGGACTAATGCAAACTTGCTTAGTGAGCCCCCCAAGAACTCTTGAGTAAGATGCATGTCAAAATATAATTTTTTTAATGTTTAGTTTTGACAGAGAGTCTGAGGGGGTGTGGGGCAGAGACAGAGGGAGACAGAAGCTGAAGCAGGCTCCAGGCTCTGAGCTGTCAGCACTGAGCCCAATGCAGGTCTCTAACTCATGAACTGTGAGATCATGACCTGAGTTGAAGTGAGACGCTTAACTGACTGAGCCACCCAGGCACCCCCAAAGTATAATTTTATGTTAAACAGATTCAAGGCTATTAGATAAAAGTAGGACTTTAGAAAAATATGGTTTAGAGATGATATTAGACTCTAGAGATAAGATACATAGTTCATGCTTAAATGTCATGAATTCAAAATGCATTCTAAAAAGAATTAGTGGGCTCTCCCTATGGAAACTGCAGGGATACACTGGGGAGTCTTTGAGACCCTCCCTGAAGATCAGGAGGCATCTTGATAGGCTAACTTCAGAAGATTTAGTCTTGATTTAGAGATTTAATGAGCTAGGTAATAAGCATCATCATTAATAGGTTCATTTAACTAATGGTTATAGTAGATCAAGTAAATGCTACCATAATGACCCCACTGTAAAATGAGAAAGCTGTAGAAGAAATTAAGAGAACAATCCCATTTGCAATACCTTCAAAAAAATAAAATACTTAGGAATAAATTTAACCAGGGGGGTGTGAAAAATCTGAACACTGAAAACTGTAAGACATTGGTGAAAGAAGTTGAAGGTGACACAAATAAATGGGAGGATACTCAGTGCTTATGGATTTAAGGAATTAATATTGTTAAACTGTCCATACTGCCCAAAGTGATCTACAGATTTAATACAATTTCTATCAAAATTCCAGTGACAATTTTTAACAGACATAGGAAAACAATACTAAAATTCACATTAAACTATTAAAGACCCCTGGCAGCCAGAGTAATGTTAAGAACAGCTAAACTGGCGTCATCTCAACTTCTTGAGTTCAAACTATTTATCAAAGCTACAGTAATCAAAATAGTATAGTATTGGCATAAAAATGGATACATAGGCTCAATGGAACAGATTAAAGAGCCCAGAAATAACCCTATCTATATATGGCCAATTAAGTTATGATAAGGGACCCAAGAATATATAATGGAGAAAGGATAGTTGTGTTGAGAAAACTTGATATCCACATGCAAAAGAATGAAACTAAAGTCACATTTTCCACCATGCACAAATTTCAACACAACATGGATTAAAGATTTAAGTGGATTTATGAAACCATAAAATTCCGAGAAGAAGACAGGGTGGGTAAACTCCTTGACGTTGGACTTGCTGCTGATTTTTTTGGATTTGACACTTTTGGAACAAAAGCAAAAGTAAATAATGTCAACCACGTCAAATTAAGAAGCTTCTGCACAACAAAGGAAATCAACAGAATGAAAAGACAACCTATGGAATGGGAGAACATGTTGGCAAATCATCCATCTGATAAGGGGTCAATATCCAATATACATGAAGAACTCATACAACTCTATAGCAAAAAAATAAAACAGTTTGATTTAAAATGGGGAGAGGAACTGAATAGAAGTTTTTCCAGAGAAGACATACAAATTGCCAGGAAATTCATGAAAAAGTGCTGTCTTTCTGTTTTGTTTGGCCTTTAACTGAGTATCATTAATCATCAGGGAAATGCAAATCAAAACCACAAGAATAACCTCACAACTGTTAGAGTGACTATCATCAAAATGATGAGCAAAATGACAAGTGTTGGGAGAACATGGGATAAGGGGACCCTGTACACTGTTGATGGGGATGTAATTTGGTGCAGCTACAATGGAAAAAGTATTAAGATTTTTCATAACTTTAAAAATAGAAATACTGTATGATCTAGCAATCCCACTTTTGAGTATATATCCAAAGAAATTGAAATCAGAATCTCAAAGAGATACCTGCACTGCCCTATTCATTGTAACTTTTTTACAATAGCCAAGATATGGAAACAACCTATGTGTTCATCAGTAGATTAATAGAAAAAGAACATGTAGTACACACACACACTGGAGTGGTATTCAGCCATGAGAAAGAAGGACATCCTGCCATTTGCAACAGCACAGATGGATCTTGAGGGCATTATGGTACATGAAAGAAGTCACAGAAACAAATAGTATATGATATCACTTATATGTGGAATTTAAAAAAGCCAAACTCATAGAAACAAACTAGAATGACGTTTACGAGGGCCTGGGGGATGGCAGGAAAGAGGAGATGTTGGGTAAAGAGTATAAGCTTCCAATTATTAGATGAAGATCCCCAGGGATCCAATGTACAGAAAAATGATTGTAATAAATAGTATAATAATTATATACTTGAAAGTTGCAAAGAGAATAGATCTTAACTGTTCTTACCACAAAAAAGAATATAAGTATGTGATGTAATGGAGGTGTTAGCTAATTATTTTTCAATATGGTAATCATTTTTCAATATGTCAGTGTATCAGATCAACCTATTGTACACCTTAAACTTTCACAATGTTATATATTAATTATATCTCAAAAAACCTGGAAAGAATAAAAAACAAACCTGGTCACGTCAGACAAAGCAAATAGGAAGCTTAAGGAGGGAGAGGATTTGGTTCATTACATCTTCATCAATATCTTTATACAAATTCTTTGTGTTAAATTCATCATAAGCACTTCTGTAGGTCTATACTGTAAATTAATTTTGATAATCTAGAGAACACGTAACAGTGTACAGAAACTTTCTTTTTTGTGTTTTTTGATGAAGAGTTACACTATCATATACTAATCATATGTTGACCTTAATAGTTTGGCTTTGAGCAGCAAATATTGCTATTGTCACAAAACATTTTATAACATCTTATACTATTAAATGCTCACACTTATTTTAAACTTATAATTCAAAGGAAGAAGCTTGAATTAAATTACTCAAACTTTTTTTTAAGTTTATTTTTTTCTAGTAATCTCTATACCCAACATGGGGTCAGACTTAAGACCCTGAGACCAAGAGTCGCGTGCTCTTCCAACTGAGTCAGCCAGGCGCCCCAATTAAAACTTATTTTAAAACCATGTTTCCCCAAAGTTGGGATTGAATAATATTTTCATGATATTATAAATATCATAATGATTTTTTATAGTCAATCTCCATGTTAACTTAAAGGAATTGGTTTGAAATTGCTTACTATTACTGCAGTAAGATAGGAGTTTCTTGGTGTGTGGTGTGCTTTCTTTGAAAAATCAATCTAAGTTATTTTTATTGTCCTCCTTTGTGAATCGTAATAAAGTTAATATTTTTAAAATTTATTATATGATTTTTTTGCTGTTGAACTCAGGTTATTTTTTAAAAATTTTTTAATATTTTTATTTATTTTTTAGAGAGAGAGAGAGCATGAGCAGGGGAGGGTCAGAGAGAGAGGGAGACACAGAATCTGAAGACAGGCTTCAGGCTCTGAGCTAGCTTGTCAGCACAGAGCCTGACATGGGGCTCGAACTCACGAACTGTGAGATAATGACCTGAGCCGAAGTCGGACGCTTAACTGACTGAGCCACCAGGCGCCCCTCAGGTTATTTTTTATGTTGGTAGGAGTATCTGTTTTAAAATGAAAACTGTTTTAGGTATAGCAAAATTATTCTGGATTAGTTACTACGTATAATTTTTATTTTGAAATCTTAGACTTTCAAAAATAGTACAGAGAACTCCAGTATACCCTTCACCACATTCGCCAATTGTTAATATTTAATCACATTTGATACGTAATTATCTTTTATCCTCCAATCCTCTTCCCTCTACATTTTCCTCGTTTTCTTCCTACTATATATATATTTTTTCTGAACCGAGAATAAATTGTAGATGTAATCCCCTTTTGAATGTAAATATTTCAGTGCATCTATCCTAAGAACAAGGACATTTTCGTATGCAACCACATTACAGTTACCAAAATCATGAAATTAACATTGATTTCACAGTATTGTAGTATCACTTGCCCGAATTAATGTCCTCTATTGCGTGCAGAGATGAGTGAATGAATGAACGCATATGAATCAAGTTCTGCTCTGGTTTCCAATTCAGGACCATGTATGGAATTTAGCTGTCATGTTTCTATTGTCTTCTTTAATCTGGAACATTTCTTCAGTTTATCTTTATTTTCATTTTTGAAGAGTAAGTTGCTTTGGGGATGTGCCTCAATTTAGGTTTGTGTGGAAGTTTTTAATTTGATAAGGATTTTTGTGATGCCATTATAGATTAGTAACTATAAAACATTTTATTATCAGTATTTATATAACCAAGCAAATAAATTCTTGAAATTTTACTTATTTTACATCTATCATTTGATTTAAAATAGAGCACAGTAAGGCCAGATGTGACATTTTGACTTTGCTTATAAGAATAATTAACCTTAACATATTAGCACAGATACTGTGTATAAACATTCATCGCACATATGGGATAAATTGAAATATATAACTTAAAGAAATTTTGGAGAGTTGTTCTTTTGTGCAATAAATAAATGAAACCAAGATAACTTCTCTTTTAAAAAAATCTTCCTCTTTATTACAAAGAAGAATAGTTCTTCCTATGTGTGATAACTGCATATTATTTAATTTCTTTGTGTTGAATAAATGTAATCTTTTGTAAATATTTTGTTAGCTTGAGAATCTGATGTTCTGCCACCATGGCATAATGGTTTTGTAAGAGCTACCTTAAGATTTCCCCCCTGGGCACCAGCCCCTGCCAAACATTTATAACCATCCTCATATCCCTTCTTTTCCACACTGGGTTTTTGAAGAGCAAGAAAAACTAAAGAAATGACATATAATGGGATTTTTATATTACAAAAAAGTAGTATATAATGGATGGTATGAAATTCAGTCAAGCATGGAGGGAAAAAGCACCTGCAATTATGTGACTTCAGTGCCACCATTTTGATGTGTACTTTTTAATGATTTTCTTCTTTACCTATGTAAAGCTAATATGTATCTAATATTATGTATGTAGCTAATATATATCATGTCCTAGGCACATATCATGTAGCTAATGAATGTCATGTTCTAAGCAGAAGGACAGAGTGATATATTCCTCCTAATGCTTTTACTGAGAAAGACATTAAACAGTTTATGAAAATAGGATATCAAGGCTTATACTGGGTGAAGTATTGGAAGTTAAGAAAGCTTACAGGATAAAACCCAATTTCTTTTTTTTTAACTTTATAGTTTATTATCAGGTTGGTTTCCATATAACACCCAGTGTTCTTCCCCACAAAAACCCAATTTCTTAGTGAATGTTTTTCTGTTCTACCAAATGAGATATTTTCTAAAGACATGTTAATAGCTGATTAGTCTTAATCTGCTTAATGTCATACATATATAGGTTGTTTTTAATTTTTAGCTGTCCTATTAAAACAGTGGACATCCAAACAGATCTTTGTTCCTGACCTCTGTTAGTTTTTTTAGGACGTATTACTAAAGTATTATTTCTGGGATAAACTATAAACAAAATATAGAGGCTTTTGATAAGCATTGTCAGATTGACTTCTTTAAATGTTTGTATATTTCACCAGTAGTGCAAGAAAGTGCCCATTTCACCATAACTTCTGCATTCTTAGATTCATTACTTAAAATAATTTTTTTGAGCAGTTCGATAAGTTTTGTTGATTGCGTGTCTTTTGTTGCAAGTAGATGATGATTATTATTATTATTGGTCCACCCATCTTTCTTTAATGAGTTGCTTGTTCACATCCCTCTTTTTGTTCATACTTTGTCAGTTTTGTGTAATAATGATACTAAATCCATGGAAAAGGGAGTGAGAAGTCAATAAATTATAGTGGAACAATGAGCAGCAAAACACTTTGCTGTTCTCTCTGCTCACACTCACAACACTTCTGACACCAGATGTGTGAGTTTTCCACACCATGTACTTCTGATACCCTCTGGAGTTAGTGTTAGATCTCACAAGTTAAGGGCTCAGCCCACAAGACTGTCTTCCACTTAGAATATTTTAAAGGGCACAAATGGAAAGCAGGATAAAGAGATATACAGGGTGAAAACTGAAAGTTCTCAAGCTGGAGAGCTACTATCCCTTTGGAGTTGGGGTATGCCCCCATTCTGGTACATGGATGTGTTTATTACCCTGGAAGCTCTCCAAACCCCATACTTTTGGGATTTTTATGGAGGCCTCATCATGTAGGCATGGTCAATTATTAGCTCCATTTTCAGCCCCTTTCTCCTCTTTGGAGAATGGGCTTGGACTAAAGTTCCAAACTTCTAATCATGGCTTACTCTTTCTGGTGATAAGAGTCCCATCCAGGAGCCACCGAGGAACCTACCAAGTGTCACCTCATTAGAACAAAAGATGCTCCTAACTTCCAGAAAATCGCAAAGGATTTAGGAGTTCTTTGTCAGGAACTGGTGCTAAAGACCAATATATTAGCAGGCATTGAAGGCAGATTTTATATATTTATATTTATTTCCTTTTATTTCACAAATGGTAGAATGTTTGTTGAGTTATTTATTTCTTTGCAGAGCCTGCAATCTGCTGTTGGACTCACATCTGTAATTCTTTTTTAGATTAACCAGGATCAAAGGGACCTGTGAGCCAGCTGTTTCCCACAGCTATTGGGACTGTTGTCTGGGGAAGAAGGGAACCTGGCTGGGCCTTGGTCCTGCACATTTCTGGCTATTTTTGTATCTCACTTCTAATATAAGTGTGCATCTTTTCTCCTGTTCTGAGGATAATGGGAAAGCAAATAGCTTTCATAGTGCCCATCCAGCAGGTTTCTTCTAATATGCTAAGCAATAATGCCAGTTTGAGTACTAGGTAAAGGAAAAAATGATAGGTTGCATCAATGCAAAAAAATCACTTGGGATGTTCATATGTGTGTACATGAGGGACATGATATGTACTTGAGTGACATGGTCACAAATGACTTGAGAGGCAAATTAAAGAAAACACATTTGTTGTGTTTTGTTGAAAGAATTCGACTCAAGAAACTGTTGTAAAATATAGAATCTGGATGGAAACAATCAAGGTGATAGAAAATTAGTTTCTCCTTTGTATCAGAATGAAGAGATCTCCATATTAGAAGACTTCATAAAAAGTTCTCTATAATATAGTGGCATTTAAAATGGGTTTTGAAGAGCAGTTCTTTTAAACATTTTGCTGCCAGAAAATTAAGTTCGAAACTCTGGCATTAATTTCAGTCTTATGTCAAGAGCCAAATGGATTAATAATGAAACATCAAAGGAAAGTACAGTCTCTCACTTAAATGTTTTTAATGATAGTAATGACTTAACACTTGATAAGAAAGCTGAAAAAGAATATTATTCCCATCCTGCAGTTTTCATAATAAATGAAACTTTCCTGTGGAGAAAATAGTCTCCTTTAAGACAGGTTCAGAGTAGGGCATGTCAGGAAATGATTCAAATTTGATTAAAATTTTTCTTCATATATTCAGTCAGCTCCTTATCTTGATTTTTCAAGTACAAAAATAAATGAGAATTTTAAGCCTTAGTAAAACATTATGGAAATGTAAAAATCAGTAAACATTAAAAAGCCAAACTGAAGATCTAAATCAGTAAATGATAATTAAGAACCTTCTAGATTTGAGTCAAACAGATGTATGCAATGATCAGACCTAAATGTGCCCAGCTAAGGACTATCTTGGGTTTTTATGTCTTTTCAAATGCAACTTTTCCAGGAATATAAATACTGTTCTGATTCAGAAAGTATGTTTTGAAGTAATTCTGAAGGAGACTATGGTGTGTTTTGATACTCTTTTGTATTTCAGATATCAACATTTATTTATACATTGTTTTTATAACATTTTATATTGAGATAGCCATATTAATTCACACAACTTCATTTCTTAGTGCTTTTTAGTTGATTTGAATCCTCTGAATAAAAAGTTTATAAAGCAAAATAGATATATTAGAATTAACATGGTAAATACGTGCTATATTTTGATATGAGTATTATTTTTTCTCCCCAATAATACATTGGTTTTATTTGAGCTATAATTATTCTCTGGAAATATTTTAAATATAAATATTTTTATAATGAGCAGGCTTAGGTTTGATTTTGACTTTGACACTGAAATGTATTTGCTTTGTATAGTAAACATAGCAATTGCCCATATCTTTTCAAGTTGTTCTTATTTTGCATTTTTTAAGTTTTCCTATTTTTAATGTATTAGTGATTTTATTTTTTTTTTTGAAACATACCTTGTCCTGGTAACTATGAGGTTGCCTTTTACAAAGATGGCACAAAGAATGCCTTACTATAAAATGATAACATTGGATATTAGTAAATTAAAAATGTTACTTTACAAATAATATTATTATGGATTTGGGGATTTAAAAAACATATCTTTTGCATTATGCTACTCTAAAAAATAATCTTTTGATAAATGCGGTACTTAAAAATTATTGCATATAATGGAGATGTTAAATCCCCAAATTAAAAAAATTATCAATATGTTAGTTTTGGTTGTTATTAGAAAAATTAAAAATAATTTTTGGGACCCAGAAAAAAGTTGAAGTCTACCCACATTCCTTTGCAACAAGTTACTTTCATGGGTGTGATTGAGTAGTTTTTAAAAAGCTCACTTTAAAGGATGCATTATATAGTCTAGCCTAATTACGTACCATTAGATATTTAAGAAGTTTTCAATTATAATTTGATAGTTCCAGTTTGAGTGACTAGGTGGATGGTGGAGAAATATTCCAAAATTGGAAAAAGAGAAGCAAAAATGTGTTATAGGACTAGCTGAGGCATTTAGCCGTGATTTGAAGACTCTGTGCCACATAGCTGTTATGTGGTTGGAAATACCAACTTTGAAAAAGAATTCTGTCCTTACTGATGTGAAGATGACCATTGTAGAGATATAAGAGGTTAAAGTCTTAGTCATGGGTGGGTTTACTCTGGAGAAATCAGAAGACAGGCTGCTCCGTCCCTGGTGTACAACTTTTTTAGTGACCGAACATGCCGCCTCCCTGTCGTTCATCAGGTTATACTCTCAGCTTTCATGTCTTCTTGCTGTTAAGGGAGATGGGCGCGAATCTGTGTGACTTCAGTGTGTTGTGTTCTGAAACAGTCTTCTTAGGCAGTGATGACTACAGTTATGAAATCAAAGCTTGCATATACAACTAATTAATTAAGCTGGATTGCTTGGATATTATCCCCCAGCTGTATTATGTGTGGTACAATATTGGGGAAAGCTTTTCTCTAATGTTTCTGTTCTCACAGATGTTAAGGTTAAAGCTCTCTAGTGGCTCTCTGAAAATGAATACCTTTTTCTGCTGACTCTGTATCATAAGAACTTATTATTTGTGAATAAAATGATGTACCATTAGTGAACATTAAACTGTTAATAACATCAAAAATTCCTCATGAATAAAAGGACAAATGAGTTATATTTATTTATTTTGATTCCTGCTGTTACTGTTTTCCTCTTGTGGTTTAGGATATATAAACAGACCAAAAAAAAAAAAATCGCAAATTCTAGGAGTCTACATATCTTCAGTCTTCAGCTGTATTTTTCCCTACTTTTCTCAGAATCTGGTTTGAGTTTGTTTCAATATTGAAACAAGTTCCACATGAAAATATTAACAGCTGGTTCCAGGAATCATCTGGAAGGGGTGCAGATGCACTGTTAGCATGGATCTTGTCATGGAACTTTGGTGGAAATACTGTGCTGTGAGGATTACAGACTGCTCATTAGCAGTCTTTAATTTAAAAACAGCTATGAGAAAGGAACATTGGAATATAATGTGCCGTGCAATTTTGTTTCCTACTAGAAAGCAGAAGACGAGGATATTGTTCTCACACCTGATGGCACCAGGGAATTTCTGACGTTTGAAGTTCCACTTAATGATTCAGGATCAGCGGGTCTTGGTGTCAGTGTCAAAGGTAACCGGTCCAAAGAGAACCATGCAGATTTGGGAATCTTCGTCAAGTCCATTATTAATGGAGGAGCAGCATCTAAAGTAAGCAGATGTTAACTTTACCCAGCTTATGTGCATTAACAGAAATATTTAACTACAACCCTATTCCCATTTGGAAACATATACACAGCCTGGGGGTGGATTACTTTCTTTTCTGTGGCCTGTGAATTCAACTGGCAAAAGACAGATGAACAGAACATGTTTACAAATTTTATTGATGTTAATATTTAAAATTTTCCACATACAGGGGCTCTACAAAAAAGATAGGAAATCCAAAGAAATGGTTAGATTCAGAAACTTAGATACCATTTTAGCAAAGGGCAATGAATTGTGGAGCAGTGATTAGATGAGAAAAAGGGGGTTGGGACTTTGAGGCAGTAAATTGTGGGATGGTAAATATATGGCAGAAACTAGTGGAAGATAAGGTTTATTTTGTACAGTCCATTTTGTAGGCTGACCAATCTCAGTGTTGTCTCTGTTTCTGATGATGAGGGCCATTTTTTTACTGCTTTGAGAGAGGAGAGGAGACATCTACATAAGAGGAACTCTATCCCCTGTGTTTAGCCAGAAAAGGGAAGAGCAGAGAGCTCCTTCTCCATCTGCCATTTTTCAGTTGCCTTCAGCTCAAAATAGTCCTTATGCCAAAATGGTGTGTTTTGGAGTGGCATATTCGGATACCCTGTAACACTTACCAAATGTCTTTTGTTTTCTTCACAATAGCCCATGTGTGATCAAACTAATAGAAATCTCAGTGATCTCTTATTTGGGGATGAAATCCATAGCTTCAAGTCCCCATTTTTTGTTTCACAGAATTTACAGCCTGAGGTTGTTGTAGTTGAAAGAAGATAATCTGTGCAAAGACATAGGTTTTGGCACAGAGCTGCCCTGCAGTAAAGCTCATCTTCCCACTCCCCTGCCTATGGGTCACCTACACTATTCCCCAGACTAGAGAAAGTTTCCTGGCTATTTGTTAAGGGGGCACCTCTCTGCAATTGTGTAACAGCCTTGAGCTTTTTCTTGTCTTGGGTTGTAAATAACCTCTATGGGTATCTTTGGAAGCAAGAAAGTAATCACTTTGTGTCCTTTGAATTAGTATGCTATTTTGGTAAACAGATTATGATAATGACTTGATTTACGAATGTATAAATGATTGAAATAGACACAGGCTGCAGTGGCTGCTTAGACATTATTGTGCTTGTGTTCAATTGGGCATAATCCATTAGGATTAAAGCTCCCTTTTATCCCCCTTGTTTTTATTTTTTGTTTTTTTAACTAAAGAGAAAGCAACTTCTTTTATAACAGCCTATTTAATAGCACTTATTTCTACCTGTTTTCTTCCCAGGATGGAAGGCTTCGGGTGAATGATCAACTGATAGCAGTGAATGGAGAATCCCTGTTGGGCAAGACAAACCAAGATGCCATGGAAACCCTCCGAAGGTCTATGTCCACTGAAGGGAACAAGCGAGGAATGATCCAGCTCATTGTTGCGAGGCGAATAAGCAAGTGCAATGAGGTAAAGTGTAAAGAATAAAAAGATAGAAGACTCTAGCATTTGAAATTGTAATAAGATTAAGTTTTTGTCCTAATATTGGACAAAGAATGATAGGTCTGGGACTTTACTTCAAAATACTATGATTTATCTTTGCTCTCTTTATTGTAATGTCTGTGGACTGTGATTTGTTCTCTTAATTATGTGATCAAAATATTCCTAGGTGTGCATTGGTATTTCTTTCTTTTTAATGTTTTATTTATTTTTGAGAGAGACAGAGACAGAGACAGAGAGACAGAGAGCGTGAGCAGGGGAGGGTCAGAGAGAGAGGGAGACACAGAATCCGAAACAGGCTCCACGCTCTGAGCTAGTTGTCAGCACAGAGCCTGACGCGGGGCTCGAACCCACCAACCATGAGATCATGACCTGAGCCAAAGTCGGACGCTTAACCGACTGAGCCACCTAGGCACCCCTGCCTTGGTATTTATACCTGCAACTCCACAAATAACACTGGGATCTTAAAAGCACCTTTAGCTGGGTCCTCTTCTTGTAAACAGGGCCATACCTTCCTGCTGGGAGCCAACAGTTTCTCTTCTGTTCAGTAGTGTTGTACCTAGGAGAGAGAAACAATGAAACAATAGTTTGTTCATTTGTTTATCTAAAATAAGATGTTTCGTTCAAAGTCCCTGAAAGGAGAGAGTCTCTTTCTCTTGCGACATTGTCAAAAGTATAAGTCTCCCCTCCTATTCCCGGGTGTTACCTTTCTCCTTTATTAAAGGGTTGAATATTTTCCCCTTGACTGCATGCTTTTTTAGTGCTATCTATTGCACAGTGCCATGGCTGGCTCTTAATACATGCAGCAAGTGTGTGATTAGGAGTGAGTAGGAAGAATATCTTCTCTTGAAGGTTATGATCATGTTTTCCCAAATTGTAAAAACATACTAGGTAGAAACATACTTTCTTGCATAATGGGGCATTTGACAATTTAAAAGAAGTCATATATTGATGTGATTATATTAGAACCTAAAAAAAACGTTCATAGATCTATTGTAAGTTATGGGCCATCTATAGGAAATAGGTGGGAGCTGAGAATTTATAGAGCAAAGCTTGTTAAAAAAAAGAAGTAGAGTTTATTTTTGTTTTTAGTCAATGTTCAACTCCCCACATTTTTAAATCAAGCAAAACGAAATGCCTGTGAAATCATAGAAACTGAAAATTATATCTAAATTGTTTAAGTGTTTTTCTTAATTTTAAAATCTAGGTTATATATATGAAGTGAGCTATTCAGGTTGTTTGAGCACTCATGCCATCCTGTAATATATTCCTATTTTGCAATGAAAGTTGAGTACTCAATGTAGAGGTGACCAGTTTGAGAAAGGTTATTGACTATTATTTCTTTATTGTTTTTTTCAGATGGAAAATTTGTTAACATTAATTAATGAATTGATTTCTATAACAAGGGAACAACAAACCGTAACTTAAAATCTCAGAGTGGAAAACAGTGCCATAAAAAAATTCACTTTCATAAGATAAATATAAATGCTAATCCCTCAGCACAGGCTACTGGAATGGTTTTCTTGAAATGTAGAGTTTGTATTTTTCACAAAAAATTATTAACTGATTTTTAAAATATAAGGCCTGTAGGGTCACCTGGGTGACTTAGCTGGTTAAGTGTCTGATGCTGGATTTTGGCTCAGGTCATAATCTTATGGCTTGTGGGTTTGAGTCCCACATTGGGCCCTGTGCTGGCAGTACTGCTTGGGACTCTGTCTCCCTCTCTCTCTGCCCCTCCCCACTTGCTTTCTTTCTCTCAAAAGAAGTAAACATTTAAAAAAAAATGCAAGTCCTGTAATGTGCTAAATGAAAATTCTCCACAGTAAGTTCACAGGCATATTGTTCTTTCTCAGGTCTTTTTCTAAACCTGAAGAACCTCACGTTCACAGGATGGTAGTCTTCCAGCAGACATTTATTGAGCATCTACTAATCTACTATATGCACAAAGTATGTTAGGTCCCTGGGATATGGCAGTGAATAAAAACAGCTAGCGCTCCTTCTCTCCTAGAACTTAAATTCTGCTCCAAAATATATCATATTCTCAGTCCCTTTTAAAATAAATTAGAATTTGTAACACCTTCTCAAAGTTTTCCTTCACAGATGAACATTGCATGTTCTAGGGGCACTTACAACATATGAAAATTACTGAAGACCAGCATCCCAAAATACAGACATGCTGTCCTCTGAGTCAGATGATTCCCCGTTGTTCCCCAAGTAGCAGCAGAGCAAACCTGTACCAGCCTGAAAATGTTTTGATAAAAGCTCTGATTTTATTCCCTGTTGTACTGTAAAACACATGAAATTGGAATCCCACTGAAATATCTCTATGTCTCATTCACTTCTGCATATGAATTTATGTGAATGAAATGATTTAAGTAAGGGAACAGCTGCAATAGACAGTAATAGACTTTAATATTCAATATTCCTTATGGTATCATTTTCATACATTGCTGGTGATTACTATTTCATAGGAGAGTATAAACTTATAAAACAATTATATCAAAAAAATCTTATCACGAGTGCTGTGCTTTCTTTGTAATACTACTGAGAAGCCTTTTGTACTGACAGGATTTAACTAGAGAATTATATGAAGACAGAATAGCTCAGTTCAGCTTCCCTTAAGGCATAAGACATGATTTTGCTGCTGTTGTACTTATATTATATATTACCTTTGGAAAAACATCTCTCTGAATTACAAGAGAGCATGTGTAAATTGTGTTACAGTAAATATTGATATAAGCATACGATGTCTTGTCATGAATGAACCTCAAGCCAAAATAATGTGCTTTGAGTTCTCTCCTTCTGGGTCTATTAGTTAGCCATGGGGTTCAGTCTTTGACAATATCACAAAATTATATTTTACTAACTCATCGTTAAATCAGGGGTTTGCATACTTAATTTCAAGCCAGAGAAGATAAGAATTTACAAAAGAAAATTGTACTTTGTCACATCTTTCCTTGCCCTTTTCTTGTATGAAGGAAGTGTCATGTATTACCTTAATATTGTTTTTCAAAAACTATTTATCAGCTCTCCACTCTAGGTATCATCTTCCCCTGAATTTCACTGAACAGCACACTGAAGATGTTCTCTGGAAGAGATTTCTCAGTCTCTTTTGCTTGGCCTTCCAGGAAACTTGGAACAACACCCATCTTGAATCATTTCCTAACCTGTTCTCCCCATTTTTCTTTCTCCTTCACGCTGGCTCTTCTCTCTCCTTTGAGGTTCATTTTTTTCTGCCTGTTCTTTTATTGTTAGTATTTCTCAAAGCTTTCCCTGGGCTATTTCTTCTTACTCTGCACATGCTCCCTGGGACATCTTCAGGTACCACCAATGCTCTGATAGTTCCCATAACCCTGTTTCCAGCTCCAAATTCTGTTCCAGTTCCAGATCCCTCTGTCTAACTGCCCATGGAGATATTTGCTGGTTCGTCACTCTGACACCTCATTCACCAGGTGCCCCCAACCCTGCGGGCTTCCTCCACCCCATCTTGCCTCTCTGCACCCTGCAAACCACACTACTGCTCTTTCAGTTGTAGAAGATGGAGAAGGGGGATCACTCTTGACCTCTCAAATGTCTTTCCTATCTCTATAGCCTCTGCTTCCAGAACCTCTCCTCAACCCACTCTTCTCCAGCCGCTCTGCTGTTGCCCCACTTCAGACCCTGTCATTTCGCTGGGGTCGGTGCTGCAGCCTCTGCAGGGATTTCTCGTTTGGTGCATTCTCCACACTGCAGTGAGGCAGGTTTTTCCACAAAATAATTTCCTCACATCACTCCCAGCTGATAACCCTTTGGGAAGTTTTCAGCCTGTACACGACAGGTGCTAGGCTCCATCACACAATCCACCAAGACATGAGGAAACTGTCCCTGGGCAGTCTGCTTGAGCTGCAGCATTCCTTGCACTTTTTCAGACACATGATACTCTCTTGCCTCCAGGTTTTCCCCATGAGCCCATTCTGGTCCTTGTCCTTGCAAAAACAGCCTTTAGATTATAGTTTCTCTCACCCGGGTGTTTCCGGGGTCCGAGTACTTACCTTAGTCTAGCAGCATATATGCTGTTGTGGTTTCCTTTTTGGTTTATTCATGAGGCCTGTAAATTCTGAGATGGCCGGGATGTTGTCCACCTGCCATGTTCCTGTCTCTTCATCACTGAGGCTCAAGCTAGAGCAGACACCTAAGCATGAACTTAATGATAAGGGAAATAATCCTGCAGAGTCTTGTGTTTTTAGAAGAAGAGATAACTGGGGCATCTGGTGGCTCAGTTGGTTGAGCGTCTGACTTGATTTTAGCTCATGTCATCAAGCCCTGCGTTGGGATCCACACCGAAAAGTAGAGCCTGCTTGAGATTTTCTCTCTCCCTCTACCCCTCTCCCGCTTGTACTCTCTCTCTCCCTCTCTCTGTCTAAAATACAAAAAAGAAAGAAAAAAAGAAAAAAGATAACTTAGTTAATATTAGAGACAAGTTCTAAAAAATAAACAACAAAAAACCATCAGGCATGGTAACCAAATTAATATTTTGGCAGTGATTCTGAATTTCCTTTGCTTTCCTTAGATCTGATGTTCTTACTTAAGTACATTTAAAACATCTCATAAGTGATAATTGTTTCTTTAGAAAAAAGAGGGAGAGAGAGAAATGGCTTCCCCTTGTTTTGTGCTCCTGATTGGTGGATTGACTTTTCTGGAGACAAATTTTATAAGTCCTGACATTCTTTTATATTGGAAAAAAATACATAAAGCAAAAGGCAGAAACCCTGGGTATCATCACGAAAGACACATTTGTTGAGGACTTAGAAGGAGCAGAAATGGGATTAAATACTTGACATCATCCCTTGAGGATTGAAAATAGCCTGTGTGTGATAATTCTGCTGATTGTAGATGTTCCAAGGAAATTAATATTTGTAGAAATTACTGCAGTCTAACATAGCTTACAGTCATCTCATTACATCATACAAAGCCTTGTCTTAGTACGTGTCGAGAATAGGACCAGGTGAGCCTTATCTTAGACCCCATGCTGAAGGATCTAGTCATCAAGGACTACTTTAAAGTGAATTCTCTCTGTAGGTTTAATCCTTTTAGAATTAGAAAGCTATATTAGAATAGGAAGGGACCTAAGGTATCATTTATGGTTCTCTTCACTTTATATATTAAGAAATAAATGCAGAGAGGTCAAACGATTTGCTTAATGGCTGCAAGGCTAAGGTAGTGGCAAAGTAATTTAGAAGCAAGGTGCCCATCCGTCTTATGCATGTGATTGGGCCTAATTGATTGTGATTGTGTTGTTCAGGCACTTTGTATTCTGGTTGTGTTAGGAAGCAGCATGCAATAAAAGCATGGGCTTTAGCACCAGACCTTCCCTTACATTCTGAGTGTTCCAATGACAGGCAGAATGACTTGGAGAGCTTACGTTACCACTCTGATCCTTGCTGTTGCCCACAGGGGGATACAGAGAAGCTGAAATGCTGTCCTGATTGAAAGCAGAGCCTAAAAGGGACTCTAAAGCTCTGGCCACTCTTCTCCAAAACCCAAGCCGGTCCTTTTATTCATTGTTTTGTGTTTATCTGACCTTTGGATGTTAGTACTTTCCACAACACAGAATTGTAATCTAGGCTCAGTTTCTTTTAATTTCAACATTGTACTGTGCCCTTAGCTTTAGGCTTGCTTCCACGTGGCCTAGCATGTATAAATCTCCAAACCATTTTGAGGAAAATCTGAGTCATTCACTTGGAAATGAATTTATTCACTCAGTTATTCACCCAGTACCTGTTCTGTGCCGGGCATTGGGGATAAAACAGAATAAGCCCATAAATACTGAAATATCAAATAATAAGATTGTGCCAGTTACTAACTAGAACCCAGTCTTAAGTTTGATGCAGGAGATTAGGGCCATATCTATGACAGGTTTGGTGGGATATGTTTTCTATGACATGAATGGCCATTCATAGGGCCATATCTATGACAAGATGGTGGGATATATTTTCTTTATGTGAAAGACCTCCTTTGACCCACTAATGCTTACCTATAGCAACATGAGAATTTACTAAACTTACCCACAGAAATTATATTAGCTTTTTAAAAGAAGCCAAGATTTTAACTTTTCCTAAGAAAGGTAGTCCAAGTATATAATGAAAAGCATATTCACTGGATAATATCCAGTTTCTTTGTTATTAAATAGCATTTGTTATTTTCTGATTATAAAAACAATATATCATTGTTTGGATATCTTACCTAAGAGAGTACTACATTTACATTGTTTTTCAGTATTGGGGTAATTCCTAATTTTATACCTTTGTAAATGAAGTCATGATAAATATTGATTCACATGAATCTTTATTATTCACTTAACTTATTATTTGGTGAGGACAATGACCACAAAGTGAAATAAATGTCTAGGTCAAGGATGTAAGCTGTTTTTTGACCTGCGGTAGACACGTCTGTGTTACTTTAGAGAATGACCGTATCCGTTTCCGCTCCTACCCAATGTGAGTTCTCTTACTGCGACCAAGAGCTAATTTTTCTTTGAGGGGTGGAAGGGCTTTCCTATTTTTCTAGAGATGGAGCTGAAGAAGGTGCAGGACAACTACCCCTACTCGGTACTGAATAAGTTGGATTGAAGAACATCTGTGCACTTTGAACAACAAGCTACAAAGTGAAAATTGCAGATCTTTTATTTGCATTTCTTCCTCTAATGAAGTTTAATTTGGTTAAGGGTTTTACGTAAGGAGACTTATAGGGCCTGGGAGCAGCCCAGATTGTAGACCACTCTGAGCTGTTCTTCAGGACCGCCTTGCCCTGCCTGTCTGTGCTGCCATTGGGCCACAATGGAGCGTTTCTCCTTCTTAAACTGCTTTCTTGCAACAACAACAAAATCATCAGAAGATTTAAAACAAAACTGCCCGCCCCCATCAGGTTTTTTTTTTTTAAAGAAATTAAAAGGCATTGTATCCTCTGTTAAATATTTATGTAGGAGGCTATTGATGTCTTCATTTAAATCTGTCTTTTGAGATGTAAATTAGATATGGTTAGGGAGGTAGGGAACCTGAAGACTCTTTCCCATGAAATGTTCAAGGGTGAGGTTCTTTCTGAACAGGGACCTTACTGTTTTGTTTTGTTTTTTCTCTAGAAAGCCTGCATGTGCTATTTTTTAAATGGAATTTTTATTTGATTTCCTAAAATTCTAAAATAGCCTCTTAGATTATTTAGGGATTTCTTACGAATGGCTTTACAAGGATTTTACCATCTAGAAGATTACAGTTGTATGGTTCAATGAAATGCATCTGTTTAGCAAATGTGAGAGTATGTTGTTTTTCTTATGATAAAATAAATTATACAGCAAGCAAGTCTTGTACAGAGACTTGTACAGCAAGTCTCTTTAATATATGTGCTCATTTAAAATTTTCAAACATACTTGTTCTTAAAGGCATAGGGTATTGGCTTTTGTTTTTGTTTTTACCTCCCCAAAGTACCTTGGAATTTAAGCACAGTATTTTTTCGGAAAATGTTCTTTTATTTTTTTACATCAGAGACCTTGAATACTTAATTTACTTTTCTGTAAAGCTGTCAGTTGTAATCTGCAATTTAAAAAAAAAAAGCTAATAAAACAAATCCTCATTTCACAATTTAAACCTTATTGAGTCTAATTCACTAGCGCTGCGAGTTGATTATTCTCCTGCAGTTTGACGTGCCTCCAATTGTAATTGTGTTGACCCTTCAATGCATTAAATCTCCCCAGTGCTTATCAAACTGGGAAAGATAAGTCTACAATTCGGAACTTCATTAAATATCTCATTTATATTAAACAGATGATAGCTTCTAACAGAAATAATAATTTGTTCAGATGAAGGAACCGCAACCGCTGTGGTTTCATCTGTTTGGAATGTGCAAACTCTCTCCCTCTTTGCCATGTTGTACTGCTCCCCCCAGAACCTTCCCCGCCAAGCCCTCTTTGTCTCTGGCTGCAAGCCAGCACCAGGCATCATGCGATATTAGTCCACGGGGTTAACCTCAGAGCCCACATTTGGACGACTGCAGTTAAGTGTGCTTTGTTCTTCCTCGAAGCAGATTTGTTTCAAGGCCTTATGAACATAGGTTCCTTATTCATATTATTTTTGTGAAGAATCTGACTTAGGAGGCACAGCTGTTTTAAAGAATGCCACATACTGTTTTCATTCATGGTGATAAAAATTGACCTATATTCTTTGCTTAGGTAGTAGATTGTCTGTGTTTGTAACTTACACATCTTTGCTTCATTAGAATATTTGGTCCATACTTTTATACTGCTTGTCTGTTGTCAGAGTGGTTTTTCTCAGTTACTTAGAAATAAATATATTTAAGATTATAGTAAGAGAATAGAATGATTTTTTCCGAATTTCTAGCAGAAGATATTTGGGCTCAGTGAATTGTGAGCTCAAAGACACCTGAGCTCACAAGTGGTCTTGAGGTCTTATAACACAGGCAGTAATTCTCCTAGCACACACAGAGATGTGTGCTAATTGTTAGTGTATTTACCTACCATAGGTATAAAATGTGTAGCCGAGTTCCGGCTTCCATTCTGATAAAGCACACTTTGTGCAGAGCAACATCTCATAAAGAATTCTGAATTAAACCATAACTTAAATTGACTTCAACAGATACTAACAGTCAAATTGAAAAAATAAGCAGCAAAATAAGTTTTAAAAAAAGCTTTTAATGTACATATTTTTCCTCCAATGGCTGCAATCTGACAGAACTTCATGGGAGGCACAGTGTAAAGTGGCACAGAAAGTTGGTCATTAGGCAGAGCTGTCATCACAAATTATTTTGGTACAGGGTGAAAAGTTCTAGTTCATTTGGTACCCAGTTGGATACAGGCCTTGGGCAAGTTGTTATAATTCCCCCATGCTGCTAATGGGCCTCCAGTACTGATTTTCCGTTGCCCCATTTTCTCTATAGCTGAAGTCACCTGGGAGCCCCTCTGGACCTGAGCTGCCCATTGAAACAGTATTGGATGATCGAGAACGAAGAATCTCCCATTCCCTCTACAGTGGAATTGAGGGGCTCGATGAATCACCCACGAGAAATGCTGCACTCAGTAGGATAATGGGTGAGTCAGGTAAAACTCTGTTTATCACATCTTATTTTTATGCTTTCCTGGTTCACTGCAAGGTTATTAATGTAATATTAATGTAAAGGAGGTCCATGTTTTCAAGAGGAAAAAGAGTAGGTTCATTATAACCATCAAGGAAATGTTAATGTGAAGAGAGTAAATCAATACATTGATTTTGTTAAGTGAATTTTAGATCCTCTAACGTGTGGGGCGAAAAAGAAAAGCAAGGGGTCACATGGTAATATTTTCAGTGATCAAGATATTCTTAGCTTGTTTGAGATAAGAAGTGAAGCCAGGTTTTAGAGAAAAGTCAACGTGTAGTAGTGTAGGGCAAGAAGGATTCAAAAGTTGCGTTATCTTCCACAGCAGCACCATTTAGAGGGAGAGGAACAAATACACACCTACATGCTTGCATGTATACGAAATATTCGCATTTATTTGGTCTGTACTTAATAGGATGTTACCACTTTTTAATTGCATCTCTCCTTCTTCAGAGCCCTCATTTTAAAATCCGGAAGCTAGTTTTTTGCATCCTTTGTTTAGATGCTACACCGTGCTGTCTGCGCAGCCCCAGTGGGTAATGAGGTCATTAGCGCTTGCTCTGCAGAGGTTCAGCTTTCTACTAACAGATCCAGTTAATAAAGACTTGCTTTGCCACAGGAGTGGTTGGATTTACTGAGTTGCTCATCTTGGGATTCACTTGTGAGAGTTCTCAAATTTAAAACCTAAGAAGCTGTTTTGATTAAAATAGCACCTGATATAAAACACTTTTATGGCTGGTATGTTTCACAAGGCTCCAAAGTAAAACCCTAAATTTAACTCCATTTTGATACATTTAATGAAGATTTAATGCAATTCAGATTTCCATTACGAAGCTTCCTTGGAACGAGAATTTATTTCATTCATCAGTGGACGTTTCTGGAAAGCCTGCTATTGACAAGACATTTGTGTATATACTTTTGCTCTAGATACAAAAATGAGTAAGACACAGTTCTGCCTATGAAGAACTCTAATCTGGGCAGAACAGGAAAATCACATAAACATGGCTAATAGAATTTTCTGCTCTTCCTTTAGACCTTCTAGCTTCCTAGTTTGGAAAAAATGCTAAATTCTCTATTTCTTATTCTGTTGCACATAGAATTTAGACCTGCCAACCCTCTGATTTTACTTTGTCAATATTTTTCTTTTTGTCAGCTTGGCATAAATGGAAGTAGGGGAAGGGTACTAAAAACCATTCTACACCTGATCATTGACATACATTGTACATAGTTCACCACATTAATCTTTGCTTGTTAATGATCACTCTTTTCACTGCTGTTGAATTCTCCATACTTTTCTTGGTTTTGGGGTAAAACTTTACCTTTGTTAAATACTTTCTCATTGATGACAATTCAGAGCCTTGAGAGAGAGAGAGTGCATGTGTCCCTGGATCTGTGTGCATACAAAGTGATACGCTGTAATTTCCCCTTTATTATAGGAACATAGGACTTGCCATACTGAATCAGACCATTGGTCCACCAGTTCCTGTAACCTGCGTCCTGCCTCCAACCCCTGATGCTTCAGAGGAAGGCGAAAAACTAAAACTAAAAAACCAAAAAACCCCAAAATTCACCTAGTGACCTTTTGAAATGTTGTATATATGGGCTGAGGATTCCTTCATTTACTTCATAGTCTGTTTGCCCTGATTTTGTTAGCTGTGGCTTCATTTGTCCACTTCAGTTTGCATTATTGTTGTTTTCCATCTCTGCTAGAGATGGAATGGACTTTTCAGACTCCAGATGCTTTCCCCTGGGCAGCAGCTTCCCTCCCAGCTATGTGCCCTGTGATGTACTTTGGGGGCGGGGGTGGCAGACTCTTTACCCTCTGATGATAGGCCAAGTCAATGTTGAATGATTTGGATGTTTTCTTAAGATAGTTTTTACATATTATACTGGAAACTAGGGGTCCTGTAGAGTTCTACCCTGAGAAATGTATATGCGTAACCTGTTCCTATGTCTTGAGTTTTGCAAATTTGAGAATTCTGGTCTAAATCAGTCCCTATTCCAATATCAGCAACCCTAAGAAACAAATAGTTTGCTAAGTCAGTTCCCACTTAAAGTTACAAATTCTGCAAAAGATGTTAGCTTACAAGAAAATGCCAAAACAAGGTACCAAATATAAGATATTAGGGCACTGAATTCTATTAACCTAAAGCAATAGCACTAGTATGTATTGATTTGCACAGCATCTAGGTACATGGAAGTTTCTCAGGTAGATCTTGTGTGGTTACGGGTTGTCTTCTGTATTCTGTTTAGAATAATTCCTATGTACACATTGGTGGAAGTGGTGGTATTTACTTCATGATCTGCTATGATTCAACTAGAGCTTTGTATTGAAATTCCAGCTTATTACTTTAAGAAATTACTAATTTTATGCAAACAGGGTGAATTTTCACCTAGAAAAATCATCATGTGAGACTCTAGACCAAAAGGAGCATTGAAGCTTTCTAACTCAATTCTTTGGGAGCACATCTCAGGAGAGAAGCTTCTAAAAAATAGATCAAAATAGGAAGAGATGTTAGACTTGGAAGGATGTCAGGGGTCATCAGCCACACTTGCCCACTTAACAGATAGAGGAACAAAGTCACAAGATCCCATGGTGATTTTTTGGTTTATGTTGTTTTTGGTAATTTCCTGTTTCTAAAAGTAGACCTCTCTGGGGAATACTGAGACCACACAATAAGTATTTGTGACATCCATTCTTTATTAACATCAATTTATAAATATCTACATCTTTAAGCAAACGATACTAGACAGCTTCCAGTATCTGTTCTATTCTGGCAAACAAAGTGATCTAAAAACCAGAACCTCATCTTGGAAAATAACCTTAGGAGTCATCTACTCCAACTGAATTATCTTCTGTTCAGAGGAATTAGGGAGCGGAGAAATTAAGTGGCAAGTCTGGAGGCAAAAGGTTTCTTTGTTTCTAAATCAAAGTTGGGATGTGTGTTTTTATGAGTCCAAGTCCCACACTACTTCAACCTTGATCGGTCCCCCTAGCTTGTAGTTGGATCAAACAGAGTTATGACCATGGCAAGATTTCTCCAAATGTCTTCTGTATGGACCTACTTGCCACTATCATGGGGATATTCATCAAAAAGAAATCTCTGGAGATCCTACCTAGGATTTCTTTGTTATAAAAGCCTTTTTTTTTTTTTTTTTTTTACAAATTGCTGGACTATCTTACCTAATAATCACAAAACAATAACAGCCATGGTTAATTTAACCAACACGCTCCCCCAAATTCATCACAAGTTGACATTTGGAGACATAGTAGAACCTTATTTTTTTTCCAAATTTTAGCCTGAAGAAATCTTCTATTGAAAGCAAACCCCAAATCTGGTGTATCATTTTAGAATTTAATCTCAGTAGTTTTTATATTCATACATTTGTGGTGAGTTTAAAAAATACTTTTGTTCAGCATGTTTTTATCATATTAGAAATTCAACACAGAAAAATGAAACATTAATGCTTTTATTGTGAGTCAAATGACTGGAAAACTTTTCATCTGTTTCTAGTGTCATGAATGGTGTTGCCTTCTATGTAAATGTACCAATGAATAAATGTTTAGTGAACAATCATTCTGTATCTCATTGTTTCACTCCTCTTTAAGGTATGGACTGGTTTGAATTTTAGTTTGTAGATTGTCAGTTAACTAGTTGAGGAAGGAGGAGTATTTATCCATCTAAAAACAGATCACAGGCTTTTCAGGTCACTCTTGGAAGGTTTCACGTTGATAATGTGCCTTGTACTAGCACACATCATTAAGAGGTATTGTTTAGGTGGAGTTTGTTAAACATGTAGTTAGATAATTGAGTTGTCCATTATTCCCTGTATATTCCTGCCTCCAGGTTCGAAAACTGTAATTCCTGGCAAGCATGTTAAGAATGTTAAGAAGTGGGAAATTGATGAAAAATGTGAATTCTCAAACCTTTTGAAATATTAGCTCCCAGAATCATGGGTGAGAGAAAAAAGCTAAATTGTTTTCTTACTATTAGGAAAATTTCTTGCCATTTATGTATAAAATTTTGGATCACTTAAGGTACAATGTGTCTACTCAAAACAGCATATTATTACAAAAAAGGATTGTCATATGAAGAATCATTCAGTGTTCCATATTGCTTATTAAGCTGTCTCTCAGAATATATCGTGTAAACCTAGGAGTTTTAGTTTTTGTTTTTAAAAATGAGTGCACTGTAATTGTAGTTACATCGTGATTTTTCCTTCCAGTAAATTTTGCCTTTGTGAGGACTTGGCATTTAATGCTGTGACACGTGCCTTGTCAGTGGTGAGCTGTCAGGCATAACTCTGGTTTTGTCATTCTGTACACTTTTTGGGCAAAGAAAGTATGTCTTGAGAAGGACATATTTCTTTTGGTAATAGTGCTAGAATGTCCAACCTTATTTGTAAATGATAATTTTTTGGACAGATTTCTGTCTGTACTAAAGTCAAAAATCTCAAGTAGTAATAAATGAGTGATTTGAATTCAGGAGAGGAAAACAGTGAAGTATTAAATTTGATTTGCTTTATAATCATGAGCATTTATAAAAAGTTGCTAGGTTTCACAGTTTCTCAAAATGAACGCATTTCAAATCAAAACAGAGTGTTTTCCCTGATAAAATGTTGTGTTGATGTTTCAGTGAGCATATAGTATTTCTGTAATAAAGTAATTGGTGCTAGATGATGAATACACTTGAAATTTCTAGCATGTCTTCTGTGAGTTGTCTTGAAAAGATACATATCAATCAAAATTTTTCCCTTTATAAATGTCTAGAATGACATATGTATATATGTTTAATATCCTTCAAGCCTATAAATGCCATCCCATAATTGCCAAAATCATGTTAAAGCAAAAAGTCATTTGTACATTCTTATGAATGTTTATCTTAAAAACTAGATCTGAGGACTGATGTTAAAATCTCCACACGTTGATGTTATGCTATTTTTAAAAATTTTTTAATGTTTATTTTTATTTTTGAGAGAGAGAGTGTGTATAAACAGGGAAAGAGCAGAGAGAGAGGGAGACAGATTCCAAAGCAGGCTCCAGGCTCTGAACTGTTAGCACAGAACCCAATGTGGGGCTCAACCTCACGAACCATGAGATCATGACCTGAATTGAAGTTGGACACTTAACCGACTGAGCCACCCAGGCGCCCCTGCTGTGCTATATAAAAAGTGATTTATAATAATAGGAAAGAGCACCCTGTGTAAAGTATAAAATAGTGCTCATATAAGGGAAAATACAGCAATCCAATTTATTTGGGTAGGAGCCAGTAAAACTGGCTTACCAGATTGGGATATTGGACTTAAAATGAGATTTTTCCCATCTTGCTGTAAAGTGACAGGGAATTTGTCAATTTTTATTTTGTTGAGAGAACCAGAGCAGTGGGCCTACATCATATTGTGAAGTGTGTTTCTGTGAGTATGGCCTCTCATGACATATCCACTTGGACCCAAGCTTGCCCAATGAGTTCTTACTCAGAATTATGGCACAGTTTTTGAGGAGGAAGCTGGAAGAAGTATGGGTGCTTTCAGGAGGAAGATGGCATCATTTGGACCCCAGCTGTATCTTTAAGGATTCAGGACTTGAATCAAAATTTTCCCAAGAAGTATAAATGTCTGTCATGCTGACCCATGTACCTGAGCAGATTTTCTTGAAAGAACCTGACAGTTGTGAGTCTTTCCTTATCAAGAATGCTACATCCAAATTAAATAAATGAAAATGTACAGACTCCACTGTCTTGACCTGAAAATTTGGGCAGTTAGATCTTAATCTTTCGAGATCACTCTTGCTATCTCCGCACAAGGTCTTCATTCTGCATGTACTCCTCTTTGAGGTATCACTTGAATGCACTGTGAGCTTTTCTCCATCATGAATTTAATGATGTTGTTGCCAATGTCTAAAATCAATGTCCTCATTTCTCCTAGCAGAAGAAAATCATAGTCATCATTCCAAGCCCAACTGTGATGTTAACTTTTGTTAAGATCCCCAGCCTCCTCCTTCAGCTACCCAGGCTATGACCAACACAAGTGAATGCCACAGTACTTCAAGTGCATCCTTCCCAGCACCAATCACTTAACACTTTTCATATGTCTGTCTCTTTCTCTAGGGTGTGAGCTGTTTGGGGGCAGAGATTTAAGTCTTTCTTACATACTTGCCATGTGGTATGTGCCCAATGAATGAATGGCTGAATGGTTGATGTGAGTCTGCAGGGCTTCCTTATAAATTTCCTGGTAAAATTTTTCAAAGGACTTTTGTAACTTAAAATCTGTATAGCATTTTCACATTAGAAGACATTCTGGAGATCATCTTTGGCATTAGGGAACTCGAAACCAGTGAAATTGAATACTGTGCCGAGAGCTACATAGCTGCCATGTCAGGGCTGGGAACAGACGTGAGGCCTCAGTTGGACATTTATTTATGAAAAATAAATTTTCTTCATTCCATTTTGTTCCACCAGGTTGAGCAGATGTTTGGAAATGTTTTTCTAGTGTTATAAAGTATTAACCTGAATACACATAATGGATATCTAGATGGACATCTAGAATTTCTCTTACTTTTTTTTTTTCACTGGGCAGGTAAATACCAGCTGTCCCCCACAGTGAACATGCCCCAAGATGACACTGTCATTATAGAAGATGACAGGTTGCCAGTGCTTCCTCCACATCTCTCTGACCAGTCATCATCCAGCTCCCATGATGACGTGGGGTTTGTGACAACAGACGCTGGCGCATGGGCCAAGGCTGCAATCAGTGATTCAGCAGACTGGTAAGATCACGTGCTGCGGTTGGAAAGCATGAGTTAATTGCAGTCACTTTCATTTTATGTTTAAATGGTCTGTCATTAAGCACGGTTAATCAATTTTTTTTATGGCAGTGTCCTGTTTTCATCGTTTTAATACTCTTAATTATCACTCTTTTAATAATAGATTCCCCCCAACTCTGTAAAATTGCCCCATTGTTTTAGCATTTCCAGGGCTGTAATTCAGCCAAACTACAACAAAATTACCACTAACCAAAAAAAAAAAAAAAAACCAAAAAAAAAAAAAAACCCGAAAAAACCTACTCACTTAAGTCCCATTGTTAATTATTTTAGATCTGTTTTAATATGATGATTTTTTTTATTAAATCAGTTCAATCAGATCTCTGAGGTGACTGAAAGTTTATAACAATTAGATGACTTTGGCCAAATTAATAGCTGCTACGTTCTAGGAGAGGGAAGAGGCTTTTTAAAGGTTTTCTTTTTAGAGTGCTGTTACCCTGCCATTTAAAATGCTTCCTGCTTGCTTTTAACATTATGACTTTTGGGGCAGCCTAATGCTGTTTCTTTCTCCTCTATCTTCCAGAACATAATAAAGCATTTGATATTGTTGAGCCATTTGTGGCACATGAGTGTGGATGTGTGCCATCATCTGCATGCCTAGTAATTATACACGTCCTGAAGCCAAAAGGCAAGTCCCTTCTAGGGATGACCTTGTTAGGTTGTCGTGATAATTAACATAAGCCATGTGAAGCACTATACCAGAATTTTCTTATTGCCCTTTCTCAGGGGTGTTCCGTGAATACATCAGCAAAATCATATTAAAATCCTTTACCACTTACCTGTTTCTGTTTTCTCTTCTTACCTGGACTTTTGGCTACCACATTCGTTATCAGATAGGAGGAGTCTGGGGGGCCTGGCGTTGATTTGGGTTAACGTTTTAGTGGTGATCTTAGCAAAGTCACCCTCTGCCCAGCCCTCCTCTCCTGCTCCTTACAAAACCACACAAGCATCCAGCACACTCACCTGTGAATTCTGCAGATGTTCTCTTGGAATAGTCTCACCTCTTATTTGGATCTTTGAAGGGTCCATTTCTGTCTTGTCTTTTCTTTCTTTTCTTTAAAAAAAGTCGTTTATTGAAAACACAGGATTTAGAAATAGAGCTACACTCAAGGCTGCATGATAATATCTTGTCTTTGAATGAGGTTTTTGGTACTGCGTAGAGGGGGAAGATACAGTATAAAGTTGAATTCCATTTGAAATCCACAGATGCTGTTGCATTTACTGCTGCAGTTTGTATCTGTTTCTGAAAGTGAAAGCAACAACAGGGAAAGTAAGGATTAGATATTTGCCGTATTCAATTTAGGGACAAAACCTTTGAATTTCCACTGTGATGAGAATTGTGGAGGTGGACCTAGGCATAGATCTGCATTGGTGAAAATAAATGAGTAACTAGCAGGAATAGATTGTGGCATTAATTTTCTTAAGGGCATCCATAAAATGGTGAGGACTTGTGTGGTTTAGCTGTGGGGAATGTGGTGCTAGGAGAAGAATATGAATGAAGGGTTATCCAAACAAGAATGGCAGCTGTTCTGAATCATAGCAGAAAATGTAAGCTTTTCCAGCCTGACAATATCTCCCTAATCCTTGATGAAAATGTTATGAAAACAAAAGGGCAATAAGACAGGATTAATAACTGGAATTTTAATAACGTTGCGGGTCAGGATATGGTTACATTCTTTAAAGAATCAGCTGTCAGTTTTGCAATCTAACTTGTTAAGTATTCTGGTGTACTGTTTATTGTGTCTGAAATTAGTTTAATGGGTATATTGATAGGGAAGAATTAATTATGTCATGGTTTAAGAATATTTAGTTATTTTAAGACTCTTATTAACGCACATACTCATTTGACATTTTAAATTGTGTATGTTTACAGTTCACTGCACAATTGCAGAAGGCTAAATATGTCAAATGTCTAAACTTTTAATTTGTTAACGAGTAGAATATACTTTTTTCCTCCATTAATTGATTCAGGGAACATTAACAGTGTTTTTAAGGAAAGGCAAGGTAAAACGGCAGATTCTAATCTTAGCGACATCAATCCAAGGGTGTGACATGAGTTTAAAAAATATGCCAATGTGTGGTTTTCAGGTAACATTAGCACCAACAATTTGTATTTCTTTGTAAAAGCTTTTACCAGTAATTTCTATTAAACATGTATTTAATGAACAGAATGATTGAAAAGATCAGCTTTCAACATATGAAAGAATTATTCTTACTGAAAATCTATAATACAGAGTCTGCTGTTGCAAAATTGTGTCATTGTTCTTATCATATGGGTCTTTAGTTTTCTAGGACTATACTTTTCTTTTTTTTAACATTTATTTTTAAGAGAGAGAGCTCACATGCATGCACGCGAATGGGGGAGGGGCAGAGAGAGAGGGATACAGAATATGAAGCAGGCTCCAGGCTCTGAGCTGTCGGCACAGATCCTGATGCGGGGCTCCAGCTCATGAACCGTGAGATCATGAGCTGAGCTGAAGTCAGACAATCAACCAACTGAGCCACCCAAGCACCTGTAGGACTGTATTTTCTTTTTTTTTAATTTTTTAAATGTTTTATTTATTTTTGAGAGAGATCGAGAGAGAGACAGCATGAGCAGGGGAGGGTCAGAGATAGAGGGAGACACAGAATCTTAAGACAGGTTCCAGGCTCTGAGCTAGCTGTCAGCACAGAGCCTGACGCGGGACTCGAACCCACGAACCGTGAGATCATGACCTGAGCTGAAGCCGGATGCTCAACGACTGAGCCACCCAGGCGCCCCAAGATTGTATTTTTTAATTGGTGTATATGTGCTCTGGAAATTATGAGCAAATTATAGTAAGCATAGTAGTAGCTGAATACAACTACATAAGCATAATACATAAGCATATGTCAATTTAAGAAATATGTATGAGCAATATAATTATATAATGTATGCTCTAGCTATAAATACATACATGCGTGCACACATACATACATATATAGTATGTAATCATAGTGATATGCGGAGGGACACTGAAGGCTTCAAGATAAACATGACCCTTCTTCTTAGAACACTAAATTTATTCAATGTTTTAAAGAGAAAAAATATGTTGTTTTAAAAATGAAAAGATTTAATGTAGAATGCAAAGAAAAAAACCTTTATTAGGATATAACATAGTCTTTTACAAAATAAAATTGTTCTTGCTGAACTCCCAGGGCTTGTGGGATACATCTTTTCTCAGTACCTGGGCCAGGACCAGAGTGAGGCAAGCCGAGTACCCAGGATACAAAATATAAGGAAGGAGTTACTCTCCGGTGTTGACCCTGAACTTGCATGAGCCTGAGAGTGCTTCCTTAAATTCTGAGTCAGGCATCTATCTTGTCTCATCCTACGGGCCCAGCTCTGTACTTGGTGGAAAAGATTGGGAAGGGCTGTTCAGCTCCCTTGTGTGACTTTTAAGGACGCTATTATACTTTGTATTATGTTGATAATTTGAGATAGAAAGTCCTTGTGGGGTGATAATCACTCACTTTGTTTAGTGGTTTGCAGTTTACAAAGGGCTTTTACACGATGTCCTTGAAATCTCTTGTTGGCCTTGTAAGGTGGGTGAGGCAGCTCTTCTTTTTATTGAGCATTATTAATACAATGGGCTTGAAATATTTCAGGTCACTTAACCTGACCGGCAAAGCATTTTCCTTGATGTGTTTCTTTTCACAATTTTGGATTAGCTCTTCTCTAAGAGCCAGCTATCATTTCATGCACAGTAAATTGCAGCTACATTTTTGATGTATATCCAAACCAGATCACTCTCCTTTACCAGTGTGGATGGTAATTCTCTACAGCCATAAAAGTGAGAGAAGTTTGCTTCCATCAGAAAGATAAGGAAGGCTATCATAAACTCAGCTGGCATGGTGGAAGTGGTCACTCACCTTCTTAGTTTGTTTAGTTTGCTGTGGAGGGGTCTTCTCCTACCTGGCCAGGTAAGGAAGGTGGCTGACTTACTCAATGTGCCCAGCACAGAGGAAAACGATTTTTATTGAATGAACGAACTGTGCTCAGAACATCTAGCAGTACTTTAAGAAATTTTTTTTAACATTTATTCATTTTTTGAGAGACTGAGAGAGACAAAGCACGAGGTGGGGGAGGGACAGAGAAAGAGAGAGACATAGAATCGGAAGCAGGCTCCAGGCTCTGAGCTGTCAGCACAGAGCCCGACATGGGGCTCGAACTCACAAACTGCGAGATCATGACCGGAGCCGATGTCAGACACTTAACTGACTGAGTCACCCACGTGCTCCCCTAGTAGTATTTTTTAAAGTGTTCACAGATTTTTTAGGAATAGGAGTGATGCCATGTCATACCTTACCACTTCCAACTGTATCCTGTTCCAGTGATTTGCCGTGTGCCTCCTTGTCTCTGCTTGAACTACCGTGTTTGTGTCTCCTAAATCAAATGTCATCTGGTCTCCTGCCACCCTCCAATACTGTTCACTCTCCCATCTGTGCATCCATAGCATTGACTCGGTGCTTCTGTTGTAGTATTTTTGCTAGGAACTTATAGAGAAAGAGATCTTTTCTTCTTTTCCTTTCTTGAGTTTGGTACCCAGCTCAACACCTTAGAATAGGTTCTCATAAAGATGTGTTGCATTGGTTCCTTCTCCGTTGAATACATATTGCTGAGAAACTATATCCTCATGAAACTACATGTCTCAAAGGTGTTTTTTTCCTTCTTTTCTGAAATACAAAATTAAAGACATACTCTTTTTATGACTTCTATTTGATTGCAATTCATAGAGTCCCTTGTATGCTGTCAATATTTGTATTCATATGTGAAAATTTTCCTCAGATATTCAATCCTTCCGATATACCAGGCTTATTTTTGATAATCACTTAGAAAGAATGATGTATTGGGGAACAGAGTGAGGAAACTGAGGGAAATAGGGGAGGAGAGAACTCAGATGCAGAAAGAATGACTTTACATTTAAATTTTGTATTTTCCCATGACAGTTTTTTTTTAATGGACTATGTTTGTGCTTCAATATTTCTGGGGAATATGCATACGCATACCTTCATATGCACAGGCATATACGATCTTTCCTAAAGTTGGATGTCCTCTATTTTTAGTAAATATTTTTATGTTTATCTTTCTCTTCATACCAGCTCTTTGAGTCCAGATGTTGATCCAGTTCTTGCTTTTCAACGAGAAGGATTTGGACGCCAGAGTATGTCAGAAAAACGCACAAAGCAATTTTCAGATGCCAGTCAATTGGATTTCGTTAAAACGCGAAAATCAAAAAGCATGGATTTAGGTAGTGAGTACAATCTCCATGAATCTTTATCTAAATAAGGTTTAGATGCTTTCAGATTAAAATTGATAGTCCCAAACACATGTCTGTTTACTTTAAGCAAGAGAGAAAATAAATGTGAAATGTGGCAATTTGGCAAAAATTAGTTTTTCTCTGAGTTTGCGACAACCATATTTCTCAATAAGTGGCATGTTTACATAATGTGCAATATGTTAAATATATGTTTCCTGATGATCAAAGAAACAAACACATGCATATCATGCTATGTTCATGCATCTTTATTTGGAAAGATGAAGTGTTTTAACATTTTGGATGTTTAAAACCAACTTTTTGAAATAGTATTTGGTTGGCTGTGGGATTCTTGAACTAGAAGGAGAAGTTTTGGAGAAAAACCATTATCTCAATCCATGTCTAGAATTTGGTTACTTCATGATGTCTCGTTTTGTTGCTACTCTTTAAGGCTTATTTAATAGAAACTCTTCTGTGTTGATAATTAAGGCATTTAATTGAAGTAATAATTTGAGAGAATATTTATTGTAGAAAGTATTTGGAAGCAAATGAGAGGAGGAAAATAACCATAGTTGTTCAATCAAACACCAATCAGGTAGTGTCTCTTTTTGAATCCAAATCCACCAAAAAAACAAACAAAAAAGTAAAATAATTAATTACATCTGTAAACTGATCAAATGATTTTTAAAACCTTTGTTAATCAAGTGAAACTTATATATGCTGTTCTCTGGTGGCTGTACTTCAAGACTAAAAGCATTAATTTATCACATACATAAAATAAAAATTTGGCGATGCATTGCCTTGGCTAATTATGATATGCTAACTTATAAATAACACACGTGTCTGTGAAATGAAATGACTGGCATTTTGCATGGAGACACTGCTTCCCCCCCCCCTTTTTTTTGATTTTGAATGTTTGCTTGATGTTCATATTATTTGCATGAAATATTACCTAAGAATGATCACCTAACTGAAAAGATCCGGGAATGACTGAAGCATGTTGGGCTGTGGGGACTAACTGTGCTAACCAGTATACATTTACCTTTTAACAGTAGCTGACGAGACTAAACTCAATACAGTGGATGACCAGAAAGCAGGTAAGAATGGACAGTTAGAGTGTTGCCATAGAAACTGTGGTCCAAGGAGTTGATCATAATTATAGAGCTGCCAATCATATTGCATGTAAACATAAATATTCCAGTCTTACGTGGATGTTTTCATTTTTAGGAAATCAAAATGTATAAGAAAAGAAAAATTTTCTGTTAGAAGGAATTTATCAGCGTAGTACATACTAAATGCAAATATAATTTAGTGTCTCAAAAAGGCTAAAACAACCTAGATTTTAATTGTATTTGTGTAGGAATGTTTTGTTGCAATTAAATAAAAATCCAAATCCTGAAAACAAGACCTCTTCTAGTAGACTCTTAAGTGTCTAACTCATTTATTAGATGTCTAGCTTGATGTCCAAACAATGGTTCTCAAAGTGGTGATTTTGATTTGAAGGATAATAGCAGAAATATAAATATTTTTCACTCTAGGACACTGTCCAATATTGCTGTCTTTCATTGCTCTGAAAACCTCAGTTCTTCAGATGCAAGAATTGGCTAGTAGTTGTCTGACATTGAGTTAGACTATGTAATGCATAAGGCTCCTTATATTGACTTTGTGAACCTATTTTAAACTTTGTTTTTAAACTCATTAGGGCTTGCTTCTAAAATCCTGCCTAGGGGCACGTGGGTGGCTCAGTTGATTCGGCCTCTGACTTTGGCTCAGGTCATGATCTCATCGTTTGTGAATTTGAGCCCTGCATCGAGCTCTATGCTGACAGCTCAGAACATGGAGCCTGCTTTGGATTCTGTGTCTCCTCTCTCTCTGCCCTTCCCATGCTCATGCTTGTGCTCTCTCTCACTGTCTCTGTCTCTCTCTTGGAAATAAACATTAAAAAAATAATAATAAAATCTAAAATGCTACCTAAATCATTTCATAAAATCAATAGATTATATTGACCTGCATTTTTCATTATATTAGATTTTACTTTTTATGTTATTTTATGAAAATAGTTACAGAAAAGTCTTCATGTGTAATTAAAGTAATATGTTTTGTACAATGGCACATTTATGATTTATTATTATAAGTTTGGAATAGTGTTTTAATTATTCTAGATCCAGAATGATGTAGTCACATCACTTAGCACTAATTAGCTTCAATTCAACTTTTTGACCTGCAGTAATTAGTTTTAGCCTTAAAAAATATATATCCATATACATATATAAAGATTATTATGGACATGGTTGAAGTTTTCATATTCTGTAGAGTAAAAAGATAGATTGTGAAATTACATCCAATAAATCATAGGATTAACTGTAGTGCAAGGCAATTAACTATAGCCTTAGCCCTTATTATGTAGTTATTTCTCTGATCAAACATAAAATTCACTGAAACTCTGAAATAGGGCTAAAGAAAAACTATTTGATAGTTCATATATGCAAATGAGTAATTAGTTTTGGAGTTAATAATATTCAGTACTTCTAAAGGAGTAAGCCCTGTCCAAATTAATGTTCATAAAAACCAACTCAAACTACTCAGGTTAAAGAACATGACTTTATATACTATGCCAGTCAGGTACAGTCAGGAAAATATTTAATTTAACTAACTTCCACTAAAAGGAGAAGACCATTATTGCAATTAAAAAAAATAATGATGATATCCAGAGTTTAACTGAAAACCTAAAATAATGTTCATGGAGAGAAGGCAGATTTTATAATCTAATTGAATCTTGTGTTTTTATTGTGTTTTAAAATGTTAGATCCTAGATAAAAAGATCTCTTTCTTTTTTTTCTCTCCCCCCACACCACCATTGTGTGCAATCTATCCTACCAAAGTAAATTGGAAAAGCTTGTGACAAAAATTATTACATAGACACCAAAGTACCTTTTAGTCTATTGGTTTTAAATCTACATGAATAAAATATCTAACAAGGATCCTTTCCACCCTGCAGTATTAGACAGTGAACAGATTTTCAGTTATTTTTCTTTCTTAACTTCACTTGAATTGCTAAGATGATCATGATTTTATAGTTTAGTCCAAAGGTTTTTGGTAGAGTCACAGTGGTATTTTTGCATAGATCATCTGTCTAGTCATAAGCCTTTCATAATGAAAATTGAATTCCATTTCCTTCGCCCTTGCAAAAGACATCCTCTACATTTTTTTGGCAAGTGGGGTATTAGATAGGAGTAGAAAAATAGGCCTAGGGAATATAGTATGATTATGATTTTCCCCTTTATTTCTGGATTTAAGGATCTGTTATGATATTGGGTGGGGGGGATTTTCTTTGTGAAAGAAAAGAGAGAACATGGATAAGAAGAGAATTGGGTTTCTAATAGTTTAATCCTTGAATATAAATAATAACCAAAGTGTCCTAATGACCCAACAGATTTACAAAGAACTTTGAAATATTATTTTAAAATTAAAAGACATTATGTGTGTGTGTGTGTAAATAAAACTAATTTTTGGCCCATACTAAAGTATGGCAGACATCTTTAATTTTTATTACTAATAAAAGTTTATAATGTCAGGGGTCTCAGTAGCCCTCATTCAGGGATCTTAATGTATTACTTGATAAAACTTTATTAAAGTTTGTTTGACAAATATCATACTTAAATATATGATATCCATGTTACAGATTAAAAGTCAGCAAGCTTTCTCTGTAAAGGACTGGATGGTGAATAATGTAGGCCTTCCAGACCAAACAGTCTCTGTAACAGTTACTTAGTTCAGATGTGACATGAAAGCAGCCACCAAATACATGCAAACAAATGGACCTCCAGATTTGGCCCATGGTTTGCTGATCCCTCTTATAGATTCACAAATCACAAATTTTGACTTTTCATGTAACTTTTTACTATGAAGATTTTCAACCATACATTAATGTAGATGCAATAACTCATTGACCACATGTATAAATAATACACATTGTCACCAAAATGTTATATTACAGCATTAGCATTTCAGAGAGAAGAGTAGACAGGTAAGTCCTAAATTATGCTTACAAAATATCTATTGTTTATTTATAGTTTCATCATTTTTTACCAGATTTGCCTTTGTTTATGTATTTTAATACATACATATACTTACATATTTATATATAAAATATTTATATGCATGTCTATATAGACATACATTTATTTTAATAAATACTCATGCTATTTCTGAAATTCATTATTAAAATGTTTAGTGCTCTGAGTACATTAAGTCCAACCTCAGCTTTTTGTAAAGAAAAAATAAAATATACATAAATGATGTTTTTATGTAAATCTTTACATGAAGCATGAAATCTTTATTGGAAAAATATGGATGGATAGATAGGAGTATGCATACATACACATCTACATACCCATGTCCTGTATGCTCCCAATAAAGTATCAAATATTTGCATTCTAAGAGTTTATAGAACTCAAATGCAGCTGGTAGTTACAAAAATTGATATGTATGCTTTATTTGGAGAAAGATATTCCTAGTGGCAATTTTTGGAAATATATAGTAAATGCCCCTGCCCAGAAGTGATCTTTTCCTATTCTGTTTGACTCCTTGATTTCTTACTTTTTGTTTAGTTCTGGAACAAAATTCATTTTCCTTCTTGTGACATGACTTTTATGAGTATTAGAACATGAACTTGTCAAAAATTATAGTGCCTATCAAGAGAAAAAGTAAGATTGATCATCCTGAGAAGAAACAATTCATGTGAATTTTTGTCATAAAATAATCAAATGTATATGATCCTGCACTGAGAAAGTTCAATAAATCATCTTTTTCTCCCAAGCACAATAATTGATGGAATATTATTTCTTCATTAGAATCATCTGTCTGCCTTTCTGCCTATGTTACATTTTTGACATATTTATTGTAACCTAACAACTGCTGCCCCATTTCGAAAATTAGGTGCAAGATGTAAATGAATCTTTAAAAGACAGTTCTTGTTTTGACTCTCAGTTTCTCTTTTATTCTGTTTTGTACTCTGAGCCATGCAAAGCCCATGTCATAATTATTTGCCTTCCAGGTGATAACATGTCCAGGCTACTCCTTAATTATTGATCAACATATGTGCTTGATGACCCCATATAGAGAGAAACTACCTGCTCTCTCCTACCTTCTCATTTGTTTTTGTACCTGTCTTTTTAACAGTGTAAATGACAAGCTAGTTCTAAAACCTGGGTTGCCCAGGCGGTGGGTGGTACAAAGCTGGTATTTCAGTCATCGAGAGGCCAACTTCATCTGCCTTTGAGTGCTAGGTCAGGCAGTGATGGATGAGGCTGTCTTTCTTGCTTAAAGAAATCTGTTTTGATTGCCCTCTAAAGCTTGGTACTGCTGGTATTCTCTCAGGCCTTCCTTCCTGCCCTATATCCTCAAGAAACAGAGCCAATGGTTAATGCCCCGAACTCCCCCCCCCCCTGCCGCCTTCCTAGTGAAATGTTCTTTGTAATTGTGAAGTCTTCTTCCTTTTGTTCATTGCTTGTTTCACAAGCAGATATCATTCCCGAGCCTGGAGATAAACGGACTTGTGTTCAGCTCTGTGGTCTCTCCTCTACTTCTCTCCAGTGAGAGCCCTTATGTAATTTGTTTCTATTCAAATCTTGCATCGTTCTCTCCAATAGAACATTAATATTTCCCAGATTCAGTTCCTGCCTGTTGCCAGGATGCCCTAATTGTATTGGTGACAGGTAGTTTTTGTGCTCTTTCTACCTCCTGAGTTGTGTGAATCTGCAGTACAATGCAGAAGAGATTGCATGAGGCTCGTTGAGAGGAATGTTTAATTTCTGCTGTAAATAATCTTAAGCTATCAAAAAATTATTTCAGTTAAGTTACACAGCTTACTGTTGGTTGCTTACCTTAGTCTTCTCATCATTCCTACTTTTCAAGTGAGCTCTGGGTTCTTCTGGTTCTTTTAGATTATTTATATACTTGGACCAAATGATTTGACCAAAATTTTATCTCTTGAGCTAAACATGGAGACTAATAACTTAAGAGTTTTTCCTATGAAGATAGAGAAAATAAACTAAATTTAATATATATTTGGGAAAAATTAAAATTAGTGACCATTACTTTATTTTTATAACATTTCGTCCACACCTCAGAACTCACTGAGCAAATAATTTGTTTATGTCCCTGATGTTTTCTGCAATCTGTAGATATTCAGGTATATCAGTTTCACCTCCAATTCTTTTTTTTTCTTTCTTTTTTTCTTTGTTTTTTTTTTTTTTTTTACTGTGGATTTTAACTAACATTTAATTTTTATAAACCTCCAAGGTTCCCCCAGCAGAGATGTAGGACCATCCCTGGGTCTGAAGAAGTCAAGCTCACTAGAGAGTCTGCAGACAGCAGTTGCTGAGGTGACTTTGAATGGGGATATTCCTTTCCACCGCCCAAGGCCACGAATAATCAGAGGAAGGGGATGCAATGAGAGCTTCAGAGCTGCCATTGACAAGTCTTACGATAAACCTGCAGTAGATGATGATGATGAAGGCATGGAAACGTGTAAGTTTATAATGTCGGAAAGAATAGCAATTTCAAACAGCTCTGTAGAGCAGCAGTTCTTAAAGTATGTGCCAGGGTTCCCCTCCAGGTACCAAAGGGCTCAATGAGGTCAAAAAAATAATAAGATGTCATTTATCTTTTTACCCTTATTCTCTCACAAGTATACATTGAGTTTTCTAGAGACAAGTCTTTTGATATCACAGTAGATTGAATGAAGAACACTTAGAAGAATCTGTCTTTTCAGCCAGATAGCAGAGATTTGCTAAAATGTAAAACAGTGCCATTGTTTTCACTCATTGTGGAAAATACAGTCAGTGTTTTATAAAAACATAATTTCTGTTAACATAAATCTTGTTTTTATAAAATAATTAATATTTTTAAATCTTCTCAGTTTTAATTCAGTAAACAATGATAGAGATAATCCACATAAAAATTATTTTGAGTCCTTCATAATTAGTTATCCTAAGACCAAAATGTTTGAAAACCACCACTATAATGTGATCTCTCCAGCAAATATATGTAATAATCTATGATTTTGAAAACCTGTTTTTGTTTTGTTTTTATGAATTACTCTTGCTTTCCTTGATCTGAACTGGCAAGATATTTGTATATGTGTGTATTTCAAAATTGCAAAATATTTTAAGGCAAGATTGTTGAAAGACAAAGGCTAATATAAATGAGCAGTATGTTTTCCACAGAATATTGAGAAATAAGTAACATAAGCGTGTATAAATGTTTCAGAGAGCTATCTTTTATAGTTAAACTTTCATGCCTAACCATTCATTTTAAAAATCAGGAAAAAAATCTTTAGTAGTATATTTTCTTAAAAGGGAAAAGACTTAAGAATCCTAATGGTAAAAACTGTTGATTAGCTCACATTATTCATAATTACTACTTTATATTTTTGTTCTTTAACTTCAAACGTGACTCTATGCATCTATCCATTGTTAGAAAAGTTAAAGATACCACTGCTCAAAAGTTCAAGCAGAGACCAAAGATAATTTAAGTGGATTGTAATTTACCTGCAATTTAACTTTTGGGTTAACTGCTTCTGCCATAAATGCCTAAAGAAGATTGTGGTGGGGAAGAAAAGTTTTAAATAAAAATCACATTCTGAGGAGATTTATGTATTTTTTAATGTGTATTTATTTTTGAGAGAAAGACCGCAAGTGGGAGAGGGGCAGAGAGAGAGAGGGAGATACAGACTCCGAAGCAGGCTTTAGGCTCTGAGCTGTCAGCCTAGAGCCCAACATGGGGCTCGAACCCACAAACTGTGAGATCATGACCTGAACCAAAGTCAGATGTTTAACTGACTGAGCCATCTCGTGCCCCACATTCTGAGGAGATTTAAAGCAAAATTAGGTAGCTTTTGCCTATTGCACATGCAGTGTGTTTGGAAAGATGGATACTGCGGCCATGATGTAGCTTATTAAGCAAAACTTGGGGAGAGGACGGCTGTACCCTACCATACCTTCCCGGCCCTTTACCTAATTCTTCATCTAAATCTGGATGGAGTTTTTTCACTCCATCCAGTCAGTGATTTCAAATGTATACAGCCTATTCTTGCCAAATGAAGAACATATTTCCTATTTTTGCTGCCAAGTCTGGGCTCCAAGATCCTGAGTCATACAAGCTTTCAACCCTTTTGAGTTTTTCCCCACTGTCTCCGTGGTTCCTTTCCATCCTAACCAGTATCACTTGTGCAGCCCTCCTGTGTGTGGTAGCATCATGCCTCAGTGTGTCCTGGGGGTATTTTTAATAAGAGATATAGTGTTTTGGCCCTTCAATATTTTTTTAAGCTTCTACAGTATATGATGCTTTTGAACTTTTTCCTTGTTCTGGTTAAAATGTTACTTAAATTCCCTCATAAAATGTAATTTTCTCACATATAACACTTCTTTCAAATGCATCAGGGGATGGAATATATCTCAATACAAGGCATGTTTTTAATTCTAATGGAGACAGTCTTCAGAGTTTCTTCCCGGTTGTAGATATTGAAATTTGTCCCTATATAAAATTTAGTTTCCTTTTATAATTTGAAATAACTGATTTAAGTACATTATGTTACAACTTTTTCATTCAGCAAGTAGACAAAGTATGTTTTGTAAACCAAAGCTGAAGTTCTGGACAAGAGATGGAAAGACTCTCATTGACGTGTGCACCTACAACTACAGAGCGCTATGTTTTCCAAAAGTCCTGATTTTATAGTTTTTCCCCCAGACCAGTCCATTGAAATCTGGATACCAAGAAAAAAAAAAGGCAGCTGGTGTACATTTCAAACTTTTGCAATGTGAGCTGTTGAGACCAGTCAGTGGGTTACAGCAGGCACTGAACTAGAATCCAGGCCACTTGCATCCTTGTCCACATTTTTCTGATGAATTTGGGATTCTGGCCAAACTACCCAAAAAGCTTGAGTGTTAAGTTCCTCCTTGTGAAACTGAAGATTTGGACAACCAGGTCATGGGTTTTTCAAACTGTGTGTTGTGATGCCTGGTCAGGAAGGGAGTCTCCGTGGTTTTGCGGGGAGTCCGGAAGTTAGGGGGAGGCTGAGCAGCTGGGACTCTGCAGAGCCACCGGCTTCACCCTGCACCCTGCCATCACCACTCTGTTGCCTCAACTCTTGTGGGTTTTTAAAGTCACTTTTATTACATTGTGGTTCTCTGTAAATCTTAATACTAGAAAAAGGTACTTGTGTTTTTAGAAAAGCCTTGAAAAGAAAGCTCAGGTTCAGATGATTTGGATGGTTTCTGAGGTCTTTTCCAGTTGTAACATTCCATGATTCTGTTTACCTGTTCACTTACCTACCTAACTCCTGCCTGCTAGGCTCTCTCACCTTCTGTAGGGTCCACGAAAGACGATACCCCCATGACTGCTTTATTCCTGTGTAACCACGCACAGGGGCTGGCAAATCACAGGGCTCAGTGAATATCTATGACATCAATAAGTGAGCTCCTGCTCAACTAGCTCCACGGTGTGCACGTGGAGAGAAAGGGGAGAGACTTCCAATATGCAGTAAGAGGGATAGTCGTGTCACTTAATCATTCCTGTTGGTTTTCCACACTGAGCCTGCATGTACTAGACCTTTGATGCCTAGGCAAAGTCTAAAAAAAGTTCCTCAGGGCTGGTGTTATTGCTGGTGATCATTAGACACCTTTATATATGACTGGATATGAAACGGTGTTCTGTGGCCCCAGTTGTGAGAAAAGCCAGCTCTTCCTTTGATTTTCTAAACACCATCCTTTTCAGAGTCTGGCTTCTGGATTCTCATGGCCTGGTCTGTATACATCTGTCCCTGTGCTTCCTAGGGTCCCCCTTCTTGTTCCTGGTTGTCCTCCGCACCTTGCCATTGAGGGCGGCTGTCCCTCATTGCCAGGGAGTCTAGAATCCCGCCATTGTCTGTGCTCCGTGGGATTCCTACAGAGGGTGCTTTCTTGTACTGTGTGTGACTCTGTTACAGCCACCGGGGGAAATGAAAATGCCCTTTCACTATGGAACATTGCTCTGGGAAGAGAACCACTGACCTGGCAGACAGTCCCGTTGTTACTTCGTCGGTGTGCCTGAGATGTGTGGGGATGGAGGGTGGGCTGCTGTTGGAAGGCTGTGAGCCAAGGCCCGTCCGTGATCAGGACACACAGCTCCAGTACTGCCCCAGTCTCCTGTTTTCTACCCCACATTAGCCCTTTTCCTCTTTACAAGTAAGATGCTTAGGCTTAGGCGTGGTTGATTGCTCTTGTCAGTTGGGTTGAGCATCTCCCTGGTGACTATATTTCATGGCTCAGAACAGGCTTGCCTCTTCTCAGCAGTGTCGAAATTATGGCATGGGCACAACAATGGGGGCCAAGAGACTGGGGCGGCCTCCATGTGGTATCTGGTATCTGTCATCTTCTGTAACACTTATGTTCTTCCTGTGGAGATGGCAGAAGCCAGCGTTTTTGTCTCTCATTTAATCCATCTGGCCTTACCATGTTGTGTGTGTCTGTCTAGATCAAGATGGAGCTTTGTATTCTGGGACCCATTATCTCCGAGGCCCTACCTGTGCTTGACAGGTCAGGGCATCTACAATCTGCTCCCTCTTCTATGCAAATTACATACCCTGCCTAGCTCTCAGCAAGTGGCTTCTGTATCCCCCATAATAAATCAGTTTCTGTTGCTACCAAGAAAATACATGCAGTAACATTGCTTTGTTTTCTTCTTGACAAATTTATGGTCCCATTTTTTTTCTGTAAAAAGTTGCCAAATTGTAAGGGTTACTATCAGTACAGTAACAGCTTTTTGCTGGGGTCAGGAAGTGAAACACAATGAAACCAAAACTGTCTTATTAATTGTACCTATTGATTTTAAGGTAGATACAGTTTATAATTTTAAGTATGTAAATAACATGGTTTGAAAACATATAAATTGCTTTTGAGTAGCTTGCCCACTTTTCTTACAGCACTCTTATCAAGAGATGAGAAAAGACATTGCTCTAAAATATACATAATTTAGGTTAGCCATATGGGATTTGAAGAAAGTAAATTTATGGTAGTACATCAGCTAATATGAGAGATTTCAGGGTAATTTCTTTTGCTTATTAGTTATAAAACAGCGTGTTGCATTTGATATCTCCAATTTTCTACCATCAGCATTCCGCACACTTCTAGCCACTTTTCATCACTAGTTATTTGAGCAAAATATGCAAACTAGGCCTAATTTTATTTTAAGCAAAACCCATTAGATAATAGAAAATCTGTGACAAAATACAGGATAGGGGTTTCAAAGTCAGAGTACTTTGTAAAAGATTTCCTATTTGATTAATGTAGACAATTGGATGTTGATCTCTAAAAATTTTTGTTCTGAAATGCTAGGAACAGGAATAGCCTGTCCCAGCCTTTTAAGCCAATTTGTATACTTAAGTATCACTTGCAATTTAAGAAAAGGAGCTTTGATTAATTTTAGGAAGTTTCTCAATGCAGTATGGCTGTAAGCATGTGAAGTAGCCAAAGCTATTCTTCACATTTCTTTCTGTAGGTGAAAATTAACTTAAGCAGAAAGTACAATGAAAAGTCACATATGAACGGTTTGAATTATAGAATCCTCATTTTAAACACTTTTTGATAAGGAAAAAGTATTTAAATAGTCTACCAAGAGCATACTTGGGAAACCGAATGCATAGAATGCATACTTCCTGATTCATAGTCCTGTGATTTTTCTAGAAGGTTAAACTTCCAAATGGGAAAGCCCCTCACACTAAAACTACTTTAAAATATTTAAATGTATGTTAATGAGTCATGGCACCTAAAATCTGATATTTAGGCTGTAAGATCCTGGGGGCCACAGGTGGTCCAACCCAGTGGATAAATCAATACTTAAGAAGTAAGGTGGTTATGAGCTATTGTAGTGCACAGGTTACCATGGTACCAGAGGGTGGGCTACCCACTAAGCCTAAGTGGAATTAGAGCAGATAGGTAGTGGGGAGAAGGCTTCCCAGAAGAGGTATTGGTAGAGATAACTACCATTTCTTGAGTGGTTTTCACCTGTGTGGGTAGGGAGTCTATGGAACATAATGAGTGGGGACCTTTTCTGGATTGCCATAGTTGGATTAAGGTTGGTGTATATAGTACAGGTGATAGCATAATGAGGAATGAGATTTAAAATAAAAATGGAAAGCAGATCACAGACGACCTGGTTTAAATTATTTGCATTTTATACTAAGGATCTTAAAGAACATTTGAAGAATTTCAACTAAGAGTAGGATCACTGGGGTTGTAGGATAGAGGATGGTTATCAGGGATGGGATGGGAAGTAGCAGTGTTGGTGTCAAGAAAATCAGTTATATGTCAGTAATGAAATAATCCAGGTGAGTAATGATGCTTGGCAATGCCAGAAAAAAAGGAAGAAACTCTGTTTCCATGCTTAGCATCTCACACATAAAGATGGATGATGATGATGTGATTTTTTTCTCATTAGCACTTCGAGGCTCTGAAACTTAGAATCATCATCGTACTGTGTAATCACTCCATTACCAAGCTTTCTTAATTTTTCCCCATGAAATCTACTAATTTCACTCCGTCTGTTCAATCTAACCCAAATCCTCATTATTTAATATCTGAAGTTATTGTTAGGATCTTCTAATTGGTCCTGCTGTCTTTTCATTTGCTGAGTAAGCTCTGCAATCACATTCTTCTCATAGTCCTTCAAGCTTCCATGGTCATTCTTGCCCAGACTATGCACTCTCCATGAGGTGTATCTTCCTACTACCCCTGAGTTTGTCCCTGCCTTCAAATGTGTACATTAGACTATCTTCCTTCTTCAGGAAACTATTTCCCAATCAATCTAGCCTTCCCTTGACTTTCTAAAGCCCTGATTTTACAGATTGTCACTGAGACTTTTTAGTGTGAAGCAATTATTTAACATCAAGAAATTGTATTTTTTGGTGTGTATATATATATATGTATATTTACTTAAAAGAGTCAGAGCAGTGACGTGGAATTTCTTAACACTATAAATAATTTTCTGTATATTGTTAAAACATACATTTAACACGAAGCTCACTCCTTGATTAAAAGTAAAAATTTTAGTGGAAGTTCCAACAGTGGAATTATGAGTGCTACCATTTTGGTTGTGTGACCAATCCATTCAGTCTGTTGAAAGGAAAGCCTGGAGCTTCACTGTACATTGTCCCCATGGAGAGGAAGCAATATCCATTGTGAACCATCATTTGAATGTAAAAATCAATTAGATGCCAAAAGGAAATGTGCAAGGGTTCAGAAAATTGAGGGTATGACCCTCATTGTACTTGTTCTGTAGCATTCTCTCGGGAAGGGAAGGATAATGGAGGTGATATTCTACCAGTATCTTCAGGAGCATTTTACCTGTTTCATTTGGAGGGATGCATTAAAGTTTAAAATATAAAGTAGAAGCAAAGAATGATTTTTAGTAATAAGGCTTAAATTCTTTGGAAGAGTGATCTTAATTGTTTTTGCCCTTCTACTCCCTTCTCACTCCAACATAAATGGAGCTGGTTTGTTTGTTTGTTTTTAATGAAATGAATATACTTTTAGAATTTGAACTGTCCCCAGTTGCTGAAAGCACTTTTGTGATACCATTGTTAGTGTCACATGATTCTTTCATCTCTCTTTCTTCTTTCATGGTCATACTCTTAATTCTTCATCATGTCAGTTATTATTCCCATCCCACTTTTAGTATAAAAGCTTCTCAATTCTTCATGTTTCATGCTTTATGCCAGCTCTTTTGGTAAGCATTCTGAAAAAGTTAAGTTTTTCCATTGCCAAGAGCTCATCATTCTAATGTTAAAAGTCAGAGTCCAGAAAAGCAGATCCTGTTATTCGACACCATCTGCATCACTAGCTGTTCATTTTCCACATCTTTCTTCCTTTCCAAAGTCAAAATATTCAACTTAAATAAGAAACAAAAATAATATTTATATCCCCAAAGTTTTGAATCCTGCATATGACTTTGCAATGCCTGGGAGTCTGAGAATCCTCAATTTATTTTTATTACATTTTTTTTTGTTTTGTTACCAAAGATTAATCTATAGAAGTTGGTAGGGGTCAGTGGATTTGCTGAGTCTAGTGAAATTTTCCAATTACTAATGTCTTATTTTAACTTATTCATTGTAAGTTTTGTTTTAAGAAGATAGATTCTAAAGACTTAGTCATCCTGTGTACAATTATTCCATTTAAGTTTTTGTCTTCTAAAATAAATTGTAAATTAAGAGTATGTGATCCTATCATTAGGTATTTTTAATAGCTAGGGTAGTCCTTCTTAAATGGAGAGCAGTAAAGGATAGTTTTTCATATGATTGGCTGTTTGTTCAATCACTTTGTCATTCACTCAACAAATATTTAATGATGCTTCTTTGAGCTGTGCCCTCAGAGGAAAGAACTTGTTTACTGGTGATTAAGAAGTAATATTATCATTTTCATTTTGTGTTTCTCTGTTTATATCTATTGAGCAATTCACTTATCTCTAGTAGCAAGTCTGAACAAATCATTTAATTCTAGCGAAGTTGTCAGATCTACCCAACACTACATTAACTGCTAACTCTTACACTTGTGATAAATAGACTGTAGATATTCCACAGCTGCTCTAGAGTTTGATTTACACAATGTACCTATGAGGATGCTTTCAGCTGCTTTTAGTAGCAAATCCAATGCAGGCCAGCTCTAACCAGGAGGAAATGCACTGTCTTCATCCCTGAGCTCTGGAGTTGGGCAGCTTTGGGGACTATTGATTTCACAGCCCAGTGGTATTAGCAAAGATCCAACATTTTCCTGCCCTTTTGGCAGCACTATCCACAACTCAGCTTATCCAGAGGGTAATTGCAAGGCCCAGAGACCTTTTACTTTCCTGTCCATATCCAGCAGAAGGGAGTGAGCCATCTCCCCACTATGGAATATGTCTATGCAGGCTGATGGGGCTATTCTTGGACTGGTAACACCAGACCATTAAATCAAGTGGCAGGCATGCATAGGTTGGTATAATACTGAGTTAACCCCTTGGAGCTAGATTACATTCCTGAATATGATCAGAGTTCTATTAGGAAAGAGAAAGTGGGAATGTATTGTGGATAAGCAACCCACAGAGATCATTACAGTATCAACAGTAGCATTGCTTCTCAATGGGGGAGAAAAGACTCTCATGACCATCTAATTTAGAGCCAATTTTTGACAGTAAAATGTTTGTGATAACTAGATAGAAGTATTTATTTATGGCAGGAGCTGCAGAACTTTGAGTTTCAGTTGAAACCTAAAGTCATTTTCTCCATAATCATTAACATATAAGGGCCCAATCTTTTCCAAACTTCTTGGTGACCGAGTCCTAACATGATACCTTGCAGAATTAAGTAGCTTAATTTGTAACATGGACTAGAATTTTAATTGAGCTGCATTTGCATCTGTTGAAAACATGGTAATTAGGTGTGTTTTAATTGCAGAATGACTATCCTGCGTTGGAGAGAAATAAGCAGCTTCACATTATACCTTCTTAAAGGAGAAACTTAACAGTATCTGCCTTTATAAGTAGTCACGTGGCACACTTCAGTGCATGGAGTAGGTTAAAATAGGCAGAAATGTTAGTCACAAATAGAAATTTCTATTTGTTTGGAAGAAGATAATCATCTTTCTTTGTGTAGGCTATCTGCAAAATGAAAACAAATAATCTGTAAAGATGAGTAAAATTAAAGAGGAAAAACATGTGAAAGTGCATTTAAAATAGATTATCTAAATGTAAGTTTATAATTAGTTCTTGCATTGTAATTTAGTGTAGGAACACAATAGATCAATCTATTTACTCCTAATATATTACCAGTACTTTTTTTACTTAAAAACTTATTTATATGAGTTTTTTTGTATTTTCTTTTAAGTTTAAGGGAATAAAAATATTTTATATACCTTATTATAAATAAGGTATTATATAAATATAATTTCACCCAATTTATATTATAATAAATATACCTTATTCATAAGGTATATAAATATTTTATATAACTTAGTATTAAATGTACAAAGATTGGCTGCCAAAATTTTTAAAATAACCTGATCAGTATATTTGTGACCTTGAATATACATATTTTTAAAAATTAAACATGCCTAACCAACTTATTTAAGTTTTGATAATCACTGTAATTCTGCATAGGGACAGGGCAAAGTGAGAGATACTTATTTTTTTATCAAATAATTTTAGAATTCAAAGCATATATATTATGATACTCTAAAAGAACATCTTATGTTTGTACATATGAAGCCACATATTGCTAAATATTTTTAATTAGTTGGCATTCAAAGGGATTAGTTAAATCAGTACACCCCCAGAAGAGTTTCTGTGATAATGTATTATCTAAATTAGAATGTTCAGAATAAGCATAAAGAATTCTCAAATGTGCAAGTATCATTTTAAAACAGTCCACTTGCTTGGGGCAGGAAATTGAATTAGGATTTTTGATTTTATAAAATGAGGTTACAAAACCCGAAGTTAATAAATAATTTAATACTAATTTTCTCTGTTTCACCCAATTTAGAAAATAAGTTGTATTACATACACCAGAAAATTATTGTGCATATGAAAAGAATTGGCAACAAATATGACTTCAGCATATAGTCAGTTGTGAAGGCACTGCCTTTATTCTATTACCGAGCCAAGAGCCGACATATGCCCTTGTACTTCTGCCAAAACTATTAGGCAGAAAACTAGCAGAACCGCTACTGATACTTCCATTCATGATTTATGATAATGGTTGCTGTGGAAGACTAAGTCATTTACATTTATTGAGCTCATTTTTTGTTTATAGTTTCAGATATTGTGGAGGGTTATAAAATCCATTAGACAATATGTATAGCACTAACAGTAATCACATGAAAGATACTACAAACTGATTAGAGCTAAACCAAGACCATTGGGCCTTCCCGATGTTGCTGTAGTTGGGGTGTGGCTAGTTTTGTCAGGCCTGATCAGAGGAAAAGAGGCATTGTTCTGAAACTCAAAGAACAGTGATACCCAGAGATTGGAGAAAACTTCGGTTGGGATGAAGTCATCATTCAGGTTTACCGCTAGTCTTTCACTTAAACCACCACTTACGAGCAGCTGCTCTCTGCCAGGCAGCCCTCATTTTAGAAGAAGTTTAGAGAATGGGAGGCAGACGTGTAATCATGTCATACGGGAAGTACAGCAATAAAAGTTTGTACAAAGAGTTACAGAAGTATACATAAAAGGAGTTTTGCATGTTGGGAATTTTAGAAAATTCACTAGCATCCATTTATCTTTGTTGAGTGTACCAATAAACTTGGGTCTTATAGTTCCTGAGAACTTCTGAGAATTGTTTTATAATGATTTGGATAATTATCTCAAAGTTAGGTCCACACCTGTTTCCCAAAGGGTTGAAACAGCATTTGTCAATCAGGTAAACTAGAGCCAAGTTTAAGAGTGTCAGACAAGGTGCTTCAAGCCTGCTAAAGCTATATTTATATTCTCTTGGGTGAATCACATTTGAAAAGGCTACATATAATCAGCAAGTCATTGGGCTAATTGACCAGGATATTCTTTCCCTGCTCTGTGTAGACCAAAATAATTACAGCCTTAACTCAGCATTTATTTGTAAGGCTACTGATTTTAACTAGCAATGTCCATCTGAAAGTTGTAACTGGTTTCCTTTATCAAATCTGTACCATTCCTATTTATATATTAATTAACCAAGAGGAAGAAAAGCATATTTTTAAAAAAAATCTACCAATGTCCTTTGGAGCAGGAGAATGGTTCACAATTCAGGGAACCCAGTGCAGAGGGAGGCAGACCTTTCTAAAGTCAGTTTTATGGTTGCTAGCCAGTCCTAGAGTTTGTGTACATTTGATCTAGGTTCTTGATTGATTTCATCAACATGAACCACAAGTCACAGCATTAAATGAATATGTAGGATTGACAATAGGTTTCTGAAGTACAATGCTGACTACTGGAATTATTTTCTGGGCTGATTGTGTAGTGAATGGGTGATAGATGACCTTGATGTGTGTTGTATGAAGCGTGGAATTGAGCAAACACAAACAGAGCTGATAAAAGAAATGCATGAAAGTCTTGCTGAAGTACAATTGTATGGGACATGAGACTAGGAGTCTCTGGGACAGAGACTGGGAGTGTGCTAGCCCCAGACCTTTCTGTTTCCTCAGCAAGAAATGGAAGATGTTGGTCTAAATGACCTCCAAAGTACCTTCTGGATTTAGATGTGGTGATGCTTTTTATTCTTTAGCTGTATTAAGGCATGACCTACTAGGATGAGAAATATGTTGGCTCAGTTTTTAAAAAAATTTTTATGTTTATTCTTATTTTTGAGAGAGAGAGAGAACGTGAAGGGTAGGGAGAGAGAGAGGAGACACAGGATCCCAAGCCGGCTCCAGGTTCTGAGCTGTCAGCACAGAGCCCAGCACAGGACTCGAACTCACCAACTGCGAGTTTATGACCTGAGCTGAAGTCAGCATTTAACCAACTGAGCCACCAGACACCCCTATTGGCTCATGTTTTTAACCAAATGTGTTAACAAAAGGAATTGGACACTTTTTTTTGGTATTATGCTAAGTAGCTGGCATTTAAAAAAAATAACCTGTATTACTTTGCAGTGGTCATGCCATTATTTATAGTCATTTCTCAGATTTGTGATGGTTTAATAGCAGAACACTAAGATACTGAGATTGTTTTAACTGGTCTTATTATACTTTCATATTGTGTATTACTAACTAAAGTGTCCCAGGTGGTGGAGAAGCTAGACTGAATTTCACTTGAAGATAGATTAACTTGACTTAGAGATCAGTTCTTTGTGAAATATTGAGAAGAGGCTTAACTGTTCTATTTGGTTCTTTGTTAGAGGAAGCTCAAAAACATTGATTCACATTTTATTTGTTGATGTAGGAGAATAAAATGACCTCAGAAGTCAAGAGGCAATCTGAAGCCCCAATAATTCTTATTATATTTGGAAGAAAATTTTAGAAAGCTGGTCTCAGAAAAGATTCATGAGAGTGGCTGTTTAGTATGCACATTTATTGTTTCTTACTTAATACAGAAATTCTTAAAATTCTTTTGGTAGGTGGAAACCTACTTTAACTTCTTGTCATTCTTTCAAATCAAAAAGTTTGGGGTAGCGGGTTGCCTGGCTGGCTCAGTCATTAGAGCATGTGACCCTTAATATCAGGGTCATGAGTTCAAGCCCCACTTTGGACACGGAGCCTTCTTAAAATAAATAAAAAAAAAAAAGTTTGGGATATTGAAGTTCCCGTGGACCATATGCTTTCTACGTGCTGGTTCAAAGAATGGAATATTCTTATCACTCAGTAGGTCTTGTATCTGCAAATTTCAGGGGAGTGTGAGGTTATTAATTTACACATTTTCCTGGCTTTATCCACCTCTGTAGATGGACATGCAGAGTTATTTAGGATTAGAAGATAATAGTTGCATTTGCTTATGATGTTGACCTTATTTGATGGTAGTATAAGGAGAAGTTCCAAAAACTGTAAAGATCCAGTCTTCTCTGTTCAGAAATCACAAGCAGACATAGTTGGGAGCCTGAAGAAAGATGAAATTGGTATGCTTACTAGTGAATGGTGTAGTTTCACAAATTAATGAGGGGCCAGGTTAGATCTACCTTATTGCTGTCCCCATGAGGAAAGGAAGCACTTGAGGAACTGCTTGCTTTCTTTGCATTTTGCAAATACAGACCATGAGACCCATAGGGTCTATGCTGTGTGACAGGGGCCTACTAATCCCTGCAGCCATGCATGCTCTGGATCAAGGAGGGTGTTACCCCAAGTGAATCAGCATCTGGCCAGGAAGAGGCTCCTCTCTTTCTGTTGGCACATGATCTTCACATAGGAATATCCTGTGCATGGTAATCATCCACATTACATGTTCTGTTCCCATTCTCCTCACAAGTCAATAGCATAGGGGCTCCTGGCTGGCTCAGCCAGAAGAGGATGAGACTCTGGATCTCGGGGTCGTGAGTTTGAGCCCATGAGTTGGGTGTAGAGATTACATAAATAAAAATTTTAAAAAGTAAATAGCATTGTAGTCCATGTTGATAGCAGGCTGTGCAGCTGTAGAAAATGTGGGAAAGCAACATCTTCCCATGTATTTTAGCCTCCTTCCTCTTTGTTCTTTTGGTTCACTGTATTCCTTATCCTTGTCTGTGTGTTTGTTTGTTTCCCTTTCAAGTGGAAGAAGACACAGAAGAAAGTTCAAGATCAGGGAGAGAGTCTGTATCCACAGCCAGTGATCAGCCTTCGCATTCTCTGGAGAGACACATGAATGGAAACCAAGACAAAGGTGATAAGATGGATAGGAGAAAAGATAAAGCTGGAAAAGAGAAGAAGAAAGATAGAGACAAGGATAAAGACAAAATGAAAGCCAAGAAGGGCATGCTGAAGGGCTTGGGAGACATGTTCAGGTAAGTCTTTAACAACCCAAAACAGATCATCCTGAAACATACTTGAGTGTGAGGTTAATACAAAATTCTAGAAGCACAGACTTGAAAACATGATCTCTGAAGTCAACCACAAATCTTTTCTCATTTTCAGTCTTCGCTATTGTACTTGTAATTTCTCCAGGATTTCACTTTAGTTATTTCAGACTGTTTTAGCGGCAGCCTTAAAGATGAAATCTTGCCAACCATATAAATAACTATTGGGAGGAAGGAAGGACAAGTCTTCATTTTAACTATGCAGAAGAGTAAAAGCCCCAAGGAGACAAAGGGCTATTAAAACGGTGTTTGTTCTTTTGTGTGTGTGAACAATGGTTCATTATTTAAATTTAACATAGAACTCAAGTTAGTGGTAGCATTTAAAGGTTCATTAATAACAAGTCTAATAAAAAATGTTGCAAATAGAGCTTCAATTAAGCTGTGTTGATTAATTTAATACTTATTACTTCAGCCTGTAAAGATTTCATTAAATGTAGTCTCTGGCTGTTTCCTGACAGTTGTTTTTGTGTCCCTAAATTATACTCTGGGATTACTTAGCATATCGTTTTTTACAAATCATTGTTACACAGTAAAAGTGACAAGTTGTTCAGAAGTTGCACTGAAACTCTCCCATAAACGTTCATCTAAGGTGATTTATAATATTCAGGCATTTAATGTTAAATATAAAGATTGCTTGATTGTTCCATAAATTAAGCCCCTAAACATATCAAGATGATGGTTTCAAATTGAAAACATACAGCAGAGCCACTTGACTCTTCAAAAAGCAGTTACCCTGTATTAGGAATCCCTTCCTTTTAACTTTTTTTAATTGCAAAATGGGAACAAGAGTTTTTATTTTCATGGAATTTCTTGATTTATGATCCTGAGGTTGACCTCAATAACTCAGGGAGTTAAAGATATGTCAAGCCTGCAAAGTTGAGGACTCAGGGCACAGCCTGCAGGCCACACAACACAACAGATGTGCTCTGTGCTCTGTACAAGTCTGATTAAATCGAGTGCCTGGAAGAAGTAAACTATAGACCTAGGTAACACAAAGCCTGGGCTGTTAGTCGCATTAGCTTTAATCTAAATACAATGGGATTTCCATCTTCGATGCTTCAGGACATTGGGGTTTTCATAGTTTTACATTAGAGTTTTTCTTGTTTATATACTACTCCTGAATGCATTTTCAGTCAGATCATCTTTCTTCATTATATTCCATGTCCAAGAACATTTATGGAATGAAATTGCTCTAACCACCACTGTATTTCAGTTTCTGTGTTAGCCAGGGGGCGTTTCCTTTTGTCTATGCAAACTGACAGCTCAGAAGCTGGCCCCTACCTAATGCACAGACAGAAGGCCATTGCCCATCATTAAAATTTAAGGAATATATGCTACTGTCTCTTTAAATGAGAGAATACTAAAGGGGAGGTTACCTCCCCAAGACTTACACATTCAACAAGAAGTGCAGTCTCATCCAAGTGCCCTCCTAAAGTCTCACTGAAAGCAATGGCTTGTTAGTTTTCCTTCATCAGCCAACAGTTATCTGATAGATCTAGTGCTCTGTTCTTCTTGTGAAATAAAAAGTAAGCACATTTCTAGTTTGTTTTTATGAAATATGTTATAAGTTATTTCATTACAAATTATTTTTTCCATAGCTCACAACTCCAGGATAAGAGAGGTCATCTGGTAAATGTTTTCCTTTTGGGGTCAGGGGAGTGGAGAGTGTGAGGGCCATGGGGCCATGTATGTTTCAAAGAGATCTTGACTTGTAACCCAAAAACCACCTTTTTGCTAAAAAGTTCTGTAAAATAACTATATGATGCTTTCTCTAGATCAAATTCTATAGATTATACCTGCAACCTGTAGTGAAAGCCAGCTTTGTGATTAAGAAATTGACCCATTTGTAAATTCAAAGGCCTGCATATTTTTGAAAACCAACTTCTCTGGTTAGGTGAAGGAGCTAAAGGGTTTTCTTCCCTAAAAAATAAGCTTGTATTCTCCCAATGTTTAAGAGCAGCTATTAAAGAAAATCACTGATATTTCTACTTTTCTGGGAACATAGCATCCATGGTTTGCTAGAATCCACCCACACTGGCTTATGAGAGGGCTCAATGTTTAGAAATTTTTCCAACCAGTTGTTAAACACAGCCATTATAAAAATTAAGTAAGTTTTATAAAAATCAAAAGCAATACTCAAAATTCACCACTTCCTAATTATTGTATCACATTTTACCCTGATCTCTGCTTTTGAGTTTATCTACCCCTTTTGCACTGTCATGGCTAATACTTTATGCTGGTACATAAACAGCTGTCCCCAGCTCCACCTTTAAGGCATCATGCTGCCAGTTTAAAATCAGCCATTCCATGGAAATGTATGAGTTCCACAAAACAGTTTCTTCTTCTGGAGAACAACACACCACTAAGTGAAGAATGTAAATATATCTTAAGCAGCGTCTCAGTATCATGTCTGGTTTTCTTGAACATGGCTGTCTTCCATTTGGTTTGCAAACCATTGCTTCAGTCCTTTGGGAAATGGTTGAAGCTTGCCAAACACTTCTCCTTGAAAATGATATGAGAATAATTTATTAAACATAAAATAAGCTTTTTGTCTGATTGGCTATTGGCTCTCAATCCTTCCTTCATACCATTATTTTATGTTCTGATAATTAGAGAAGACTCATAAAGGATTGTAGATTTTTCAAAACATTATGTAACTACCTTCCATACTTATTGAATCTGACTGTTTGAGACTAATACATTCTCAGGTTGATTCTTTCATAAAATTTTCTTTTTTAAAATAATATAGGGGAATATAGACCAGGTGTAAAATTAGTCTCTTCCTTTCTTTTTGTTCTCTTAAGGAAATGGCATGTGATTTCCTTAGCAGTGTTGCTTTTAAATAGCTTAAGCAAAATGTGTATGTGCATATACATTTCTTAGAACAGTTTGTAAGGACTTTCAAGTGCAGCTGCCCATTGTAGGCCTGAAGCACAAAGCAGAGATGTGCGTATGCATTTGTGTGTGTGTTGTTATGATTTTGTTTCTGTTTTTTGGTTCAGATAAGAAAGAAAAAGTTAAGAGGCAGGGACATTAGATACTGGAAGTCTAGCTTTCTAGGCACATGAGCTTTTCTCTTTAGTTCCTTAAGAAAGTAATAATGTTTTCCTTCAAAAACAGGCTTCACGGGCTCTCCTCCCCACCATCTCCCTCCATGGTCCCCCAAACACACATGCTCTATTCCTATCCCTATAGATTGTGATTTGGGATTAAATTTGATGAGGGCCAAATATATGGACCCTATTTTTAAAACGGCACCAAAGGAAACCATGGCACATTGAATAGGTATGTTTATCGGAATACACGGATGTCATGGTTTTCACACATTGAATGGTGGTCACAAAGATGATTTAATTATTGACAAACAGTTCTAGTAAAGAATGTTATGAGTCATATGAACCAGTCTTCTGTTTATAAATGATGGAGTATATGAAGTGCAAAAGCTGTCTTAATGTAAGTTTTAAATCACAAATTTAAATCTGTGTGAAATTAATAACAAATGTAAAGTGTTTCATGTTTGTATGATTCTCTACATATATATGTGTATATATATATGTATATACACACTACATCTTGTTTTGCACATAAGGAGCTCCTGTTGCCTTAATTAAAATGGCTTTGTATCTAAGAAACCTGAGTGTGCTTACTAAAATAGGTAAACATGACTTGTCAGTGTAATCATTCTTTGTGCAAAGTGCAGAGCAGAGGGAGGGTCCAGAATTTTGAGTCTTTGTTTATGTTTGATTCTCAGATGCTTGGCTATTCAAATTGAATATTTATTCTAAGGTATTTTTGAGAATTCTGCAATTCTATGAAATAGTCAATAAAGAAGGAAGGAACCAAATCTGTCCTTTAGAAGGAGAGAGATCTATTATTTAATGTCTTAAATGTGTTCATTTTTAAAGGAAAGCCACAGCATTATTCAGCAACATGCTCTTGCCTTAGTTTCCATCTTCAAATTGAAATAATCAACAAGATAATAAAACCCCGTATTAGGACAATATTCTCAGATAGCATTAAAAGTTATGTGTTGCCCTTTTTTCAGCCCTGGAGTAAGTACAATTTGATATTGCTTTGCTGAAAGATTAGAATTGTTATCTTTTGAGTGTCATGGAATTGTATCTACACCAAAACCTAAAGGTTCTTAGAAGTGACTTTACTCTGTACCCCTCAGATTTATTTTGTGCTTTCATCCATACGTGAGAGCTGGGGACCTATCGCTATGGAAGGCTAAAGCCAAAGTGATGTTACAGTATTACCATTAAAATTGAATCCTCCAATTACGTTTAAAGTGATTACCTGAGTCCCTGCAGCATTGTTTTATTCAGTTCTGTAAGAGGAAATAGGTAATTTAGTTTGAAACCTTGTTTGGTTGAAATCAGATACACTGCTCTCTTTTCCCTTTTAGAAGATGATAGTTTTCCGAACACAATGAACATGATCAGATTTTAACTTAATGTTGTAGTTTGGATTACACTCTTTAGGCTTTGGGAGAATAACAAACAGGAATTATTGTTGCTTCCCTTACCTGTACTTACTAACTGTGTTGTCTATACCGTGTTTCTCATCTAGCCTTGCCAAACTGAAGCCTGAGAAGAGATGAACAACAAACCAGATTCAAAAAGGTCTTTGAGAAGCACATATTGCACAGTCGATTTTTAAAACAAACAATAAATTTACTTTTAATGAATTCTTAGTGGCTGTTGACGAATTTTGTTTACGACATCAGCAGTTTTGATGGTTTAGTAATTTCCATATTAATCAATTTGGAACTTTTTCATCTTGATTCCGAGCTTGGGGGTTTAAATTACTGCTTGAAAAGGCAGAGAGTGTTTTTTCCTATCATTTTTATTAGCCCCTTTTCATCGCGGAAAACCATAGTCTAGCTGCTGGCGTATTCAGAAATCATCAGCACACACCAATCAGATGTTGGAATCTGCTTTTGAGATGTTGTAACATACCAGTTTGGTTTGTTACACAACCACACAGTGGCTGAGGACACAGGCAGGTGGCAGGTCAGCAGTCTGAGGGCAGTGAGGCATGTTGGTTGGGATTGTCACCCATTAGTTGATGACCAAATTGGCCAGTTTACAGGGTACTTTTTAGTCCCTTCGTGGGTTGCAGGGTTTAAACAAACAATGAGGAGTTAGGAAAATATCTATGCTTCCCTTATCTGTGCTTGGGGGTGCCTGAACCAGCAAGTCCTTCCTGGGGAAAAGTAGAGATACTTTGGCAAAAAGGAATTCTGAGATTTGCTGCAGTCACAGGGAGTTGAGAGCCCACACTCTTCAATAAAAATATTTCTGGCAAGAGTCTGCCTGACCAAGTGATGTAATCACAGCTCTGTGAACGTGCAGGTTGATATGAGACTGTTCATACTTTAGAATGAAGGTTTCTGCTTATAAGAAGCCTTAACTGACAATCTCTCCATTCTTCACATCTTCAGACTTGCAGAGAAGACTCCATCTAGTTAGCTTTTTTCTCTGTGAATGTTGGAATTGTATCCTACTTAAAAATAAATGTGATAAAGAAACAGAGAACCATTTAATAGAGGGTGTTGAGAGTTGGGATGTGTGCCTGTGAGGACAGAACTCTGCTCAGACGTGATAGCAGCTGCAGCCTGACCTCACCTCTAGCCCCCTCCAGGCAAAAGCCCTCACCTGTACTGCAGGAAGGAGGCACCCATAACAGTGTTTATTTGTTCATGTCAGAAATATCGGGCTTGTAGATTTTTATGGCTCAGGCCTAATTGCCCTGTGGATTAATACGACCGGTTTCACATTGGTAAAATGAAATGGCATTCTGTTTAAGCTGCTGGCAACTTAGGGAATACAGTTAAAATACACCTGCAGAAAAGTCTGCCCATCTTTATGAAATACAAACACAGTACCTTGTAATAGAAAAGAAAGAACTCGGAAAGAGAGATTTTGCATAATTTTACTTGCTTTCCTGTTTGTTAGCCGAATAGAGACCAGCCCCATTGTATGAGTACACATACTCGGAGGATTCCTTGGAATAAGTTTCAAATTTGTAAATCCCAAGGACTTAATGTATGCTTCTAATTTGAATGGGAACAGAGATTCCCGTTTTTAACACAGGAAAATAAATGTCAGACGGACCTGTTAGCAAAGACAAGTTCTAGGGTAGCCGATATCATATTCTTCTAGAATTCTTCTTTTTCTTGTTAGCAGTTTTAAATAGAGACCCTCTGACATCCACAGCACTGCAGCTGACTGCGAGGAAGCCAGCGGAGGCACCAAGCATGACGGCGAGGCCTTTCTAAGACCTTTTCTGATGTTCTTTAACGCTTCTTTTCCACAGACCTGCGGCATGAATATAGAACGCGAGTGTCAAGGATGACACCTACTTTATAGTCTCTGTAAAGCAAACCTTTTCGTAAAAGAAATTTTTGACAGTTCTGAGATGCTAAGTCAATTTCAATTCCAGACGGTGTAGAAAATGGAATCTTTTTCTCTGCAGTTGATGTGAAAATTGAAGGCTAGTGACTATTCACTCTCTAATAACACAGGGTAAATAAATACTATCACACCATTGAAAAATGTACTGGAAGACAGGGCAGTCTAATGACATTTACTGCAACATATATTAGAAATATTCTTTCTGAATGTTTTTATTTACCATTAGAGGTTCTATATGTTTCACATTAAATATAATGGATCCAAGTACCTGGTATTCCTAAATATATTTTTATCAAGCCACAAATTATTATACAAATATAATTGTTTGACTCTTTCAAATACTCTTTTAAAGAATTCAGTGGGGAAGTGACCTCTTACATAATTGAATGTTTGGATGGCTTTCTTGTCACCTGTTTAATAATAGCCAATTCAGAAACAAAAGACTAAAATTGGATTAAATTTCATATCATAGTCAAATAACCATGTCTCCTGTTAACCTTTCTACTTATATGCTTTTTAGAGAGGATGTGCTTTAAGCTAAGGCCAATACCCTTAGAACCGTTCCCATATTCCCTTGCTCATTCCGGCACTTTGCTCTAGCAATGCCCTTCCTCTCTGGCATCAGCAAGGCTTACCCTTCTCTACTGGATCATTAACTTTGTCCTACACTCTGCTGTTATTTCCTCCATCTTAGAGGAAAGTCTACCTTAACCTCCCTACTCTTTCAATTACTACCTCATCTTCTCTCTGATGCATCATAACAAACCCTTTGATAAGTTTGTATTTGTTGTCTCCATTTTCCTATTCTCTCTTAAACTCCCTTTGGTGAAGTCTTATCCCCTTGGCTCCACAGCCTGTTCTCATGCGAGTCACCAGTGACCTCATTGGTGAGTCTTCCCTGTGCATCCTCACCTCACCTTGGTCTGCCCACAGCACTTGGCACATTGATTATTGCTCTTTGAGCTCACCCTTGCTGGGCTCTCTGCCTTCCTTTCTGCCTGCTCTAGTTGCATCTCCTCTGCCAGTTCTGTGCCATACTCTGTCCTCCAGCTATTGGAGTGTCCCCAAACTCTGACCTTATTGCTCTTCTCATTTTCTCTTTTCAGTAACACAGAATTTTTATATTCTTAGGAAACAGAGCCTCTGGACTCTAAATATAGTCTATGGGCAGATGACTCCCAGATTCACATCTTTTGCCTGGGCATCTTCTTTGAACTCTAGATTTATAGGTATTACATCTTCTTCACATGCTTACTTGACTGTCGACACTTAGCATGATCCCAACTCAGTTCCATATAGTGTCTGGAACTGTTCCTCCCAGTCTTCTCCTCTCAGATAATAGCAGTCGTGTTTTTTCACTTGGTGTGAGGTCTAAAACCTTCGAGTAATCCTTGACTCCTATGTTTTCCTTACATTCCACACCCAGTTTATTGATGTACAAAAGCAAAATCCTTTTTAGTCTGTAATTTCTGTAAAACCCTGGTATTTTTCAGTACCTGCATCCTCTATCTCCCGCATTCCCCCCAGCACTCTTCCTGCTTCCCCCTTGCATCTGTGTGATACATTCTCAACACTGCAGCAAGAAGTCACATCCTTGCCCTCCTCTGCTCAACCCCCAGCAGACTTCCAAGCCATTCAGAGGAAAGGCCAAAATCCTTAGTCACCATTGGGCCCTCCAGGACTTGCCTTCCACCCCCAGCCTCTCTGACCTCATTCCTGCTCCTCTCACCTTTGCTAAGTTTCCTCCAGCTGTATATTGGCCTCTCTTCCCTCCACTCCAGGTCCACTCGAGCCTTTGTCCTCACTTGTCTCTCTGCCCGAAACAATCCGTTCTCAGATACCCAAAGGTTGACGAAGGTCAGCTTATCAGGGGGACGGGCCACCCTCGCTAACAGCACTCCCTCTCACCACACTTCCTTTCCCGCTTTTTGGCATTACTTTTCTCCTTTGCACTTGCCACTGCCTGCTACTTGATATGTCACACTTGGTTTAATCATTGGTTGACAGCCATCAGGGACTGGGAACCCTCTTCCCTATGTCCCCAGCAGATAGCCTGGTGCACAGTCAGTGCCCAGTTAGTGCAACAGATGCCAGATGGCCCGTATGCCATCAGCGCATCCCCCAACCTCCAGCCCGGCTCTACCTCTATGCCTGAGACCTCTCAGGGCATGCAAGGAAGCTCCGCCCTGTGCAGGACTGCCAGGAAACCCCTGCAAGTAACACCACCTCAGAGCAACCGTCACCCAATAACTCACCAAGCCCACTGCCAAAGCACTCCTGTCCCTGTGGCCCATAGGGTTACGTGCTCAGGTGGTGTGGTCCTCAGACCTGGAGTCCAGCAGGACCTGGGAGCCTGTCAGAAATGCAGAATCCTAGGCCCCAGCCCAGACTTCCTGCCATTAGAATCAGCAGCCCAACAGCCCTAGAGATTCCCGTGCACCTTCCAAGTGGGGAGGCTGAGCAGCCCCTCCCAACCTGCTCCCAGGGTTTGCTGCAGGCTTGCGTTCCCTTGGCCACAGTGGTAACAGGCTTGAGAACACTCCTTTTGGGCAGCTTTTCCTCCTGCCCCCAGTCCTGTCTCCACTCTCTACCATTCCGTTATCCCACTGCCCCGAATCCTTGTCTCAGATCTGCTTCTGGCAAAATCCAGGCTCAGATGTGTTTGTCTAATGAATAAATAAATAAAGTTCCTAAAGTAAGTGGTGACAGTGTATGTGTGGAATTTCGACCTGGAGTAATTCTGCAATTTATGACAAGCCATCACACAAGGGCAATGCTGGTTTTTGCTCCTATCTTTGGAAGATGACATCACTTCTGAAGCCTGCCTGTAACTGAGCAGAGGGTCCCCAGAGAGCTGGCCTTTTCACGCTCCAGAGGTCTACATCATGTCCTTTGGTTTATTGTTCAAGTCACCATTTTCCCTGCTCTTAGTAGCCATAAATGATTTACGTATTCTCCGTTACATCACACTTTAAAAAAGATACAATTTCCAAATTAAATCTTTCATGCCAAGAGTCCCCAACCTTCAGGCTTTGAGTTGAGGAGTCACGGAGGCAAGCAAGCAAGGAGTAAATACTAAAATTGCTCTATTAATGCCTTCCTAAGCCTTAGAATGTCAGGCTCAGGAGATACTGTAAGATTCTCTCTATAACAGAAGTCAGAACCCTGTTTTTCCTCTTCACCGGCTTCTGGAGCAGCAGCTGCAGAGAATGAGCTGGTGAAAGGCCCCCTCCCTTCTGAAGACCACACCCACATTGGCTTAAGGGCCTTGTCACCTGCAGGTGCCACCACCCATAGATGGCGCTCTGGAGTTTTCTCTTTTCCCTACCTGCCCTAGAGGGAGGACCCTTAGCTGAGCACCGAGGGCCCAGCAGCTCCAGGGACCTGGGATGTTCCTGATTCTTACATGAAGTATAGTTTGGGGGTGGGGACAACTGTACCTCATTAGTTTCTCCTTCAATACCATCTTGAATATTTATATTTTAACTTACATCTCTTCTGTGTTGAAAATGTTGTCTCTTTCTCTCTGGTTTACATAACAATTTTAGACCTTAAAAAAAAAAAGAAAAAGAAAAGAACAAGTTTACAATTCTCTGTCCAAAGGAACAGGGACTTTGAACTGAACTGACGCAAACCACATAATATCCCTACTTTCTGTACTTTGATTTCTCTGTTTATACTCTTCTGTTTCTAACCCTTGAGAAAGTTATCCATTATCACCTCTTGGCACATGTTTCTGATTTTGTTGGGTAACATGCTGGTCATTAGGACTTCCCTAAAGAGAAAAAGCATTTCTCATGTGTGGTACTTCCACCAGTACTATGGCTAGCACTTAGCATTCATGGAATGTTGATGTTGGGGGACAGTCTGCTAAGAACATTATTTCAATGACCCATTTAATCTTCATTAATATCCCTTTAGGGTAGGTGCTCTTTTTAGTACCATTTTATGAATAAAGAAACTGAACACAAAGGTTCAGGGAGGTACTGATGGCCATGGTCACACAGGGGTCCAGGGGTAGAGCTACACTAAATTGGAACATTGGTCTACCCCTAGGGCCATGTTCCTACCCACTCTGCTGGACCAACTGATCCTTCCTAGCCTCTTCCAATGTGTTGTGCTGCCCTAAAACCTGTATGAGAGCCAAGATTACTGTGAGGTTAATCACGTGCAGTGGCACTGCCATGGTAGCTATGAAAAAATAGAGATCCCTTTTGCTGGCTGGGAAATGTGGAAGTTAGTTTCCTTTAAGCCTGACTTTTAATTTTTGTTCCTATTTGATTTCTTAGCATCCTCTGTCTGTGGCCCTTTCTCTCCCAAAATATTTCTTAAGGACTCAGGAATTTTATTCTTAATTTAAAAATTACTAGTTGCCACATTTGTTCCCCCACACCTGACCCTGAACCCTGTCTATACTATATCCTGAATATTAGTGATGATTTGCGGGGGGAGGGGGGAACAAGGTTAGCATTGCCCTGCTCTCTTCTTTCAAGATGGCCATACAGTCTTATAAATGCTTTAAGTCTTTTACTGTTTTTATTCCTCATTTTCCCCTTACTGTATACCTTCTTGTATCTTAGATCTTGCTCTACTCCTGCTGTTTCTTTCATTTTATCCTGTTAAAATAATCCTGAGGCCATTCTTTTTCTCAGAAGGTTTTCACAGTCTTTATTTCCTCTGTGTATCTTCTGATGTTTCCTATCCTCCTGTCACTTTCTCCCACGCCCCATCAGTGCCACCTGGATCAGCAAACTTGCCAGATCCTTGGATGTGCCCTAGAGACTGTGTCTCAGCCTTTAGGGCCCTGCCTCTTGGAAGACAAGTCGGGCCCAGGGCTGCCTTCCTCTCGGGTACCTCTGTGCACTGTGTCTATCTTGATCCTCATACCTGACCTTGGCAAATTTCCACTGCTGCCTGGAGAGAAATAATCTTTTATCTAATCTTTGCTTTTATAACTGCTTTAGTCATTAGGAAAGCATCCCAAGTTTACTAGAATTTCAGGTTTCTTTTCTTGTTTTTCTTGTATTTTTTTAGGGTATAGCACTAAAAAAATTTTTTTTAATTGAGGAAATGATAACATCAATTTAATCCTAGGATAGGTTGATTCTGGAAGTTTTAAGAAAGTAAACTTTGGACCCACTGTATAAAGGTATTCTAACAGGATGGACATTTTCCTTTGATGATCGTTCTAGAACATATCAACAGCCAGATGCTTAGAGCATAGCGGCAAAGCACTGATAATCATTTATGCAGAACGTTGTCTGCTATACACCTGAATGGTCCTAGCCACACTGGGGGAAAGGTGATTGCCTGAAAATAAATCTGGTTTGAGGCATCCCAATGTTCAGGTAAGTATTTGCAAATGAGCAGTAAATCTCCTGACGGGTAATCATATTTCAGCACTTAATGCGCAGTATCCTATTAAAGATTAACTTTTGCTGCTCCTTTGCAAATGGGCTGGTGATCTCGCCGCAGATCTGGAGCTGAGGAAGTCTGCAGCCTGTGAAGTGTATGGTGCTGCACGTGTCCTACATGGGTGCTCCTGGTAGGAAGGGCCGGTTTCCTAAGGGGGGGGGCGCATATGGGCGCCTGGCCCTGATCACTGCTCCCAGGAACCACTTCTCCCACCATATCCAGTCCCCACTTCCCTCACCCTGCCAGCTGTGGTAGTATGCACTCTGAGGCAAGCTCAGGAAAACACGCACCCACATGCCTTACGCAAAGAATAACCAGGGCGTTGCAGTAGCTTCTGAGGATTTTACTGCTCACCTGGCAAAAATCATTTCCAGTGGTGAGCAAGTGGAGTTTTTTCAAGGCTGGTTATGGAATGTATATGATTTCTTAGTAATTTGGAAGTAAGACCATTAATTTGTACATTCGACAAGTGTTCACTGGAGGCCTACTATATGCTGGGCACCATCCTGGGTGCCAGGGATTTGGGGGTGACAGAGAAGATGAGGCACCACCACGGTGGCCCTTGTAGAGGGGGGCTTTGGGCAAGTGTGCCCGGCCCAGACTAGGAGTCAGATCTCCCTCCATAAGATGGCGTTACGATGAGATTCAAAAGATGTTTTGAGTTCTCTTTTTCAAGGGGGTTTTGGGAGAAAGGAGCATTTGGCATTAGTGGGAATCAGACTCTTGACCTGATCCTCAGTAAGAAACCTCTTTTACCTTGCAGCCCAGCGGACACACACACACAAGCAACTAAAACAAATGCTTCACCGAGTAATACTCTCCCTTCCTCTGTGTGGTGTGCTCTGATGCACATTGCTGGCAGGCCGCAGGGGGTAGTGGTTAAGAGCCTAGACTCTGAAGTTAGATTGCCTGCGTCCAAACCCCAGCTGTACACTCACCAGCCTTGTGTTTGGAGCAAGTTAACTAACCTCTTTGTGCTTTACTTTTCTCAGAAGTAAAGTATGGATAAGAGTGGTGCCTGCCTCACACCATTGTTTTGAAGCTAAAGTGAGTTAATAAATGTACAAAGCACCTTAGAACCCCTCCTCTTACAAAGAAAGAAAGCACTATGTAAATGTTAGTTGCTCTTGATGTTACTATTATTATTCTGTAATTCACTTTTTTTGAAAATGCTAGGTGAGTCCTACCAAATCAATTTTACATCCTTTAATGGGTTGCAATGCACAATTGAAAAATACTATTTAGGTGGCGGAAATGCTGTAGGTTTGCAAGGCTGGGTTGGGGTTTGTGGGGAGACAGGTAGGGGGGAGAAGCTGTTGGGGATGCAGGTGGCCGCTCATAATGAACTCATGATAGATATAGTTTGTACCAGATGTTAAGAATAAAGAGAAGCTGTTGAAGAGAATGGCTTGATAAATTTACATTTTTTGTAAAATTAAAAGATGTTTGTAACAGCAGTGTGTGAACTAAAGAACCTGCCCAGAGTGTGTGCCAGGAACTCCGCTGGGCAGCTGTTGGAACAATGACGGCCAGCCATGGTGGTGGCCTTGGGGACTGAGATATGATACGTGTTTCTCAGGAGGAATCTAGGGGGCCTAGTGATTTGATAGATGTAAAAAATGAGAGAGAAAAAACAGTAAGAAATAATTCCTACTGTTTTGGCCTGATGAACCAGATTGATAGTGGTACAGTAACTAGAAAACCCTGGAGGAACATGGTATTGGAGAAAATGGGACACGGGGACTCTGACTTGTGCTTTTCTGTGATAACTCGGTAAGGGTCGCTAGTGAGCAGATGAGGCAGAGGGGCTGTAGAGATTTGAAGTCCAAGACAGAAAAGGTGACATTTGAAGCCATGGTAGTATTCGTAGAAGGGCTGTCTGGGACGTGTGGGTGCAGGGAAGGAGGAGCAGGGGAAGGCCAGAGTTCTGAGGACCCTTCAAATATCAGGGGCAGCTTAGGGTGGGGAATGGAGTGTGGAAGCTTTTGGTGACCTAGAAGAGGCTGCTGCAGATAGAAGGAAACCAAAAGATTGTGGTCATTAACGCCAAGACAAGAATATTTTTTATTAATTAGAAGGATGTGATCAACAGTTTCTGCTGAGGAGTCATAGGTACTCATGGCCTTGGCTGCATAGGAATTACTAGCATCAGTAGATGTCACTGGACCAATTTTGAATGGTTACCTGTCTTACATCATATACTTTGGTGTTTCTGTGTGATGCCAGTAGAGACAGAATCTCTTGACATAATACTTGTTCTAAATTCAGGGTATCATATATTAATTCCTGTTTTAAGAAGCAAGCTCTTTTTTTCCAATACTGTCTACACACAGAAACCACTGCCAGATTTCTATATTTTCGAGCAACAGAAATAACATTTTAAGTGACACATTAATCCCAGTTGCAGATTTTCACAAAGAATTACAGAAATTAGGATTATGAGGGATTAATTTTTTTAAGTAAATTGTTACCAAAATATAACTTGGAAAAGAAGCAAATTTAATGATTGGTTTTGTCGACTCTGGGATCACTTCTTCCTTCAGTGGTGAGAGGATTTCTCATCCCCTCTCTCTGCTTTATCTCATCCCCTCTCTCTGCTTTATCTTTTCCCCTACATTTTGGCAGGTGTGTCACTGCTGAGCATGTGACCTGAGTAGGTGTGATCCCAATGACATCAGCTGCTCTAAATTATGATATTACCTTAGTTCCAATTTTCTCTCATGTTTACAAACCAGAAAAGTACTTGGGTCAGATAAATAGCTTACTTCCTCAAAATGCCAGCTTTAAAATTACATTTTTTTAAATCCTTTTTTTTTAATTGTGATATTTAACCATTTAACACATAAGTAGGAGTCCTCACTCTATACTTGCATACATTTTCAGACTGTGTTTCTCAGAACCGATTTTCTCGAGATTCAGGACTGCCTCCATTCCTGTAGCTTCAAAAAAAAAAAAAAAAAACTTGAATAAACTGGAATTTACAGATATCTTTGTGTTTCGGGGCAATACTGTTCATCTTTTATGTTCTTATCCAAGGGGATATAAAGTTGTGGATACATTCAAACTATTAATGCTTTATGTAAACTATTGAAATTGGTATATTGAGCGTGTGCCCATTAGTTTTAGTTTGTTGGCTTTTCTGAAGGGTTCCTGGCCGTGCTCTGCCTATCTGCATCATTTTTAAAACCTTTTTTATTATTTTTACAGGCATATTTAATATCATCAATCATTCCTATGTATTATGCACTTTATAGTCATTGTTGCATTCAAAATCATTTCAACTAGATTTCTTGCTGGAAATATATTTCCCATGAAAGTAGAGAATTATGATGTATTTCCTGCTGTGACACAATTTTGATTTCTTTTATATTTTCAATAATAAAATGTTATAAACTAAGTATTTTTTAAACAGTAGAAATTGAAGCTAGTTAGCTATTGTTTGGTCATAGATACCATTACAGTCTTTAAATAGGTTACTTCTAAAATTTTAGATCTGCCCTCTCAATTTTAATGAACAAATAGAGAAAAATGTATATAACATTTTCCCTATGCAACTCTTTTTTTGGAAAGGTCCCATAATTAAATATAGTTTTATCCATATGGGTCTTATTACCTTTGCTGTAAAAATTTTATGCTACTCTTAGGGTAGACCCTTATCCTGTTTAGTCTGGCAAAATTCCTTTGAACAATATTTTTCTCGTGAGATGGAAATTATGTAATTCACTAAGCAAAATGTTCATGCTATTTCCAGATATTCTGGTTAGAAATGGGAAAATACTTTTCATTTAGAAGTGTCCTCTGCTGTTGTATATACATGCAGCTGATAGGCAGCCGTCTAATTTAGAGAAAAGACACTTACTAACAGCCAAAATAATAGAGAGTGTGTGAAGGCATCTCTAGTCACCAACTGTAGAATACTCAAATAGTATCAGAAACAATGAGGATAAAATGAAAATCATTTCTGACTCATGGAATGTTGTTTTCTTCTCGTTTTCATACTGAAAGTCTTTCAGCTGGAATAGCAATGTTGCCCGAAGAGAGGAGGCTTCATTTGGTGGTTATTTTCAGTTGTCTCAGTTAGTTCTGCTTTCGGAAGGCTGTTGGCCACCGTGGGTGGACTTTGAGGGTGATGTCTTCAGGAGTAAATTAGTTGCTGGGACCTGGAGGGCTGAATAGTAAAGGATGGATGTGAAGATGGGATCATTTACAAAGATGTTGCAAAGAATATATTTTCCTTTTTTCTGTTTGGAAAGCCAAATGTATGACACACTCTTTCTTGCCTTCTTATCTCCATGATTTTATCTGTAACATATCGTTTTGGTTGTAGCACAGGCCCTAGTAACTGTCGTTTAAACCAGACAGGGGTTGTTTGTCTCTGAAAGAAGTCTGGAGATTGGCAGTCTAAGGCTTGCATGGTGGGCCCAGAGTGTCAGCAAAGTCCCTGCCTCCTGTTTATTCAGTCATCCTTACTATATTTTTCCTTGTTTTTTAAATTGTGGTAAACGAGTCATATTTACCACCTTAACCATCTTTTAGTGTGCTGTTCAGGGCCATTAACTGCATTCACATTGCTGTGCAGGCACCACTACCGTCCACCTCCAGAACCCTCTTCATCTCACACAACTGAAACTCTGTATCCTTTCCATACCAACCCCATTTCCCCTCCCTGACCCATAACAACCACCATTCTGCTTTCTGTCTCCCTGAATTTGACTCTTCTAGATACTTTGTATAAGTGGAATCACAGCATTTATGTTGTCACTGGCTTATTTCACTTCGAATGATGTCCTCAAGGTTCATCCATGTTGTTGTTAAGTGTCAGAATTCCCTTCTTTTAAGGCTGAATACGATTCCATCGTCCATGTAGCTCACATTTTGTTTATCCATTCATCCATCCATAGACACTTAGTTTGAGTCTATCTTTTGGCTTTTGTGAATAATGCCACTAGGAACAAAAGTGTCGTAAACATGTATTTCTACCCTTGTTGTCACTTCATGGTTACAACTCTAGCTATCTTGTCAGAAATCTAAGTAAGAAGAGGCAGGAAAGGGAAAGGGTAACTTTCAGTGGAGTCAGCCCTCTTTCTACCAATCATTCTGGAAGTCCCATATCAATTTCTATGGCCAGAATTTATCAATAACAATGATAATAAAATAGTATTTATTGAGAGCCTATTTGTGCCAATACAGAGCACATGTGTAATTCTTTTAATTCTCAATAATACCTATGAGGGTGGTTGCATTTTACTAAAGAGGAAATTGATGCTCAAAGAGGTTAAGTGACTTGTCCGAGCAGAGTGAGTCATGTGACTGTGCATCACATAGGTAGGAAGAGGAAAAGCTGGGATTTTGACCCAGAAATCTGGCTCTAAATATTTAGGCTCTTAACTGCTGTCTTCTACTGTCTTCTGTTCCTGTTCTCAAAGGAGTCCAGGGAAAGTAGTTTTATCTCAACGAGGCACATTTCATCTCCCTGCCAAATCAGGGTTCTACTTCTAAGGAGGGGAAGGAGGATGGATATTGAATAGGCAGCACCTGCTATGGTGAGTCTGCTACTGGGAAACCTCTCTGAGTCAGTTTCTGAAGACAGGTGGCCTCAAGCCTCTGAAATTGGAGCTGCTTTATAGCACTGGGCTGCTGTTCACCCTCATTCTACTGTACTGGCCGAGACCAGCCACAACTGGCCAGATCATTTTGGATTAACCAAAAAGACAGGGAGTAGACCACAAATACTGGAAAACTTTATTATTTCTACTACTTGAAATGGTCATTGTCTTTCCAACTTAGCCTAGAGGAGCTACCTATAAATGGAGGAAGAAATGAATATGTGAGTATTTTTGTTAGAAAATCATATCTATTATGTATTGAGTGATGATTTCTGCCAACAGTGTGCTACATGTTTAAAAACATGATTGCATTTCATCTTTGCTACTATTTTTTATAGATAGTATTTTTATTATTAGTCCCAATTGTCACACCTCAAATAACCTACATCTTTCTGATTTTGGAGTACAAGCTCTTAATCAGTGTACTAATGTTGATTATACTGACTTTGGTGCCATTTTAACCTCCTGGTTTTTATGATTACATTCCCTAAATGTATTGATGGGTTACAGTATTGCTAGGTCTTGTTTTCTGGGATTTAGATGGTCATCTGTATTCAATCTTAACCATCTCAGTAGAAAGAGACTTCCTTCGTTAGTGTTTAGGAAGTAGGCCTTAAATAAATGGGGTATTTTTGGGTGAGGACCAATATACATTTTACTGTTCTTTGAGCCCTCTTCTTATTCTTTGTAAATAATGAAGCTATTGCATTGAACTTAGTTTTTTATCTTAAACTCTAGCTCAGTGGTTCTCAACCCTCAGGGTTTAGCTCCACAGGGTCTTTTGGCAGTGTCTGATGACTCACTTGGTTGTCACCAGCAGTGAGAGGTGCCAGTGGCATGTGGTGGATACAGGCCATAGATGCTCCTGAACATTTTATGATGCCAAAGAGAGCCTGCCCCTCTCTCCCTCCCCACCTCTACACAGGATTGTCTGGGCCAAAATTTCAATAATGCCACAGTTGAAAAAACCTTGTCCCTCCCCAAACCTACTGCTATGTGACATGCGCTTGAGTTGTTGACCTTCAGATAAGCTACCCGAATGCTTCAGTATCTTATGCTTGGTTGTCCTTGGATCCCCCATCAGCAGCTTCTTTTAGTTGTTACTCAGTATGTAGGAGCACTGCCTCATGTGTTTTAGTGGATGCTTAAGAATTAAAATTACATTGAAAACTTTCAAGTATTTTACAGTCCACTTGGTGTTTTGCCGTTGAAGATGCTTACATAGTGAGCGATCCTTTTTAAAGTTTATTTTTAATATTATTTCAGTGTAATAAATAAAGATTTTACTTTATAAACTGCCAACATATAAAATAACATGAAGAACCTAAGAGACATTCAAAGAGGCTGAGATCAATCTAAGAGGGAGAAGAGTATTCTGTGATAGAAAGAATTGGGGATGTAGATTTGAAGCTTTCTCTTCCCAACCCAGCTCTTCCACCTCTGACACATAACCCATCAGCCTTCTCATGTTCCTCTAAGAACTAAAGGAAAGAATATGTATGGAAGACTTTTTTGGAATTTTGAGGTGCTGTATGTCTGTCAGCTCATGTTATTCATTAAGTTCTTTTCTCACAGGCTTTTCTTCCCTTAGATTAATTATTCCTGCATTAGTTTATTAGTTTCTAGATACATATTCTGAGTGCCTTTGCTAAAAAAGATGTATAGGTTATTTCTATCTATCCTTTAGGAGTAGAAATAGATCTATTTATATTATATACTATCCTCAACAAAGTGAGATTTGCTAATACCCCATGATTATACACACTCATTTAGGCCAGACAGTTTCAAACCTCAGCCAAGGAAAAGCAGCATAATGATATCCTGTAAAAGCAACCATAACTGGGGGAGACTTGAGAACTTAAACTGATATCCGTGGTATTGGCTCCAGTTCCAGGGCGGTTTATTGGACAAACAGGGCGTACTCTTACGAAGCTCTGCATTTTGGCTTGCACTCGCCATTGAGTCCGTGGAGCCTCAGACCACACAGCAGGCAGTGCAGACAAGACAGCTCTTAGGGGATGGAAATAAGCTGGGATGAGAGGAATTCCAGGCCAATGCACAAATCAACAAGTTCTATATTTAAACTCTTGTTGAACTATTTAGTCAAATAAGGAAAAATGTGGTGGTTTGCCATTTGTCAAATTTCATGTTCCCTTTCCCATGGGGGCTGTGCTGATTGGAGATGAGACGCTAACATGTCTCCTTGTTCTAAGCCCTTGTCACCCTGTCTCTGAAACCTCCCAAGATTTCAGATCCTTGTTATCAGCTGGGTTCTGAACCACAGTTGAGTCATAAATAATGTGCATCCTGGGGGAGTGAATCACAGCACAGAAAAGTAAAGAACCTTTACTGAGAAGCACCATTGCCATTTTGTGGTATCACACGGTCATCTTCTGTATGTGTTAAACTTGTCAGGACCGAGGTGTGCTGCAGGGACACTGAATTTACCCAAATATTTGACCTTTAGTCCTTTGTTCTTTAAGAGGATGGTATGACTCAGGTAGAGTGGGTTTGCGCTTGGAGGCCTGTGGGAAACCTGCCTGGCTCTTTTCCTCTCCAAAAATTAGGTATGGCCTCCAGATTGTACCCTGCAGAACTTGTATTGGGCCTTATAAAATGTGTCAGCTCCCTAATATTAAATCTGAATATGCAAAAGATAAAAAATGAAAGTCTGTGCCTCTTAATTTACTCTGCAGAGAGCATTCTCTAAGAAATTGAATCAACAGAAATTATTCCCTATCAGCAACAGAAAAAAGTGCTGACCGACACCTTAACTTTACAGATAATGAGATCTTTGGGGAAGTTTTAATCTTTCAAAGTTTCCAGGAGCTATACCAAAGGTCTGTTCCCCTCCCCTCCCCCAAACCTCAATGACCATATTTTCTGTCTTTGTCACTTTCATCTGCTCTGTAAACATAGAAGCATAGAACATATTTGAGAGTGTTTCAGCTGTACCTGTAACTAAATATCTCCTATCAGTAGTTAAAACTTTGAATTTGAATTGTAATGCATATTTAATTGAGGGTGAATATTTCCAACTCAAAACAGATATTCTTAAAATTGTGCCTGTGTTTGCATTGCCACATAAGTGTTTGCAACCTGTATGCAATTTGAGTATCAGATAGGCAGATGGCAACAGAAATTATTAGGATTATCTCTGGTACTAAATGCAGCTAATTCTTTGTCCTAATAGAAAAAAAGGTGTATAGTAAAATATCTTTCCACCTTTTACTTTGTCTTTTTTCAAATGCCTTTTTGAATAGATGTGTTTTTTGACTTAGGTCTCATTAGCATTTCTTATGGAGACTGCTTTTGGGGCAGTACCACTTGCTAAATTGTTCTGATGCTTTAGGAAAAGGAAAACCATGGTAACCAGATGTAGGGTATGATTATTTGCCTCTGACCTGGCAAAGTGTTGGGTTTAACAAAAGAAGCTTAATAGAAATGTTCAAATTGACCCTTCTCATCACTTGGGCTGCTTAGAGCTCAATCAATCTCTCATTATTATCAGAGTTATTCGAGCAAAGGCAGCAGTGATAGTATTTTTCATAATCACTTCTTGAGCCAAATGTAATTTGCAATTTGGAGTATTGTATTATGAAACAATAATGCATTAAAATGAACAGTGCAAGAATTAGGAGTATAGTAGTAAAGAAAGGATCTAGAGAAGTAGTTGTGTGAAAGGCACTCTCAAAATCATTGTAAGTGGACATGGCTGATTTCAATGCCAAATTAAGCATTTAGAAAAATCAGAATTGTGTGTTGTTTTTACTATGTTTAGGTATGTGTATGTTTATATGAAATATAAACATATAAAATATGCTATGAAGTTGATGTAGTTAAAGGGGAAGCAAAAAATACACTTTGCATATTATTCGCATCTCCATGTTTGGTGTTATGGGGTTTGCGTGGTTTGATTACCTGTGTGGGTATATGTTGAAAAAAAATAAGGTGTATCAAGCCTTATACGAATCTTGTATGGAACAGTAATTACTATTTGACCCCTCTTTACAAAGGGAATTTATTTGCTACAGAAAATATGTCATGCAGTCCATGAACCAGCTGATGCCTAAAATGCTTTAACATTATAATTAAGATATATTTCCACTCATCTTCTGTCATTTTACTTGAATGGCTCTAAGTTGAGATTATAAATATTATTTCAGGGTTATTTATGTATTTATCTTGTGTTTTGAAGGATTACTGTGTTTGCTTATTTTTTTTTAAGTCTTTCCATTTAGATCCTATGATCGTGTGTGTTTGTGTGTGTGTGTTTGCGTTTGGGTTTTATTTGTAAGATATTTGGAACTTACAATGATTCGTGTAAAATTAAAATTGATAATATGATGGGTTCAATTTCTTCATTGTTATTTTAATAATTCTTGTTCCATATCCTTCCAGGACTCCTGAAGTGTCGGGTTACTAGACATATCAGTGCATCCTTGATTAGATAACGCAGGCTATGCCAGGGGAAGAGTGCACTTATAAGGACACTTAATGGGAATCCTGAAAAGAGTGTGTTGTCCATTAAGGGTATACTGCATGTGAAAAGCCTGTTCTAGCTTAGTTAAGTAGAAGCTGTATTTTCTTTTAAAAAAAAAAAAAGGTTACTTCTTTTTTCTGGTTGTCAGGCAACCCAAATTTAGTTGTTTAAATCCAATCAGACTAGCAGTGATGAAAACTGTACACAATCAAATAATGGTTGTCAAGTTTGTGAATTTCCTTTTAAAGAGCACCCCTGCTAAACTCCACCAAGTTAAAACTGTATCCCATTTTATAAAAGCACTATCAAGTTGTCATGTACCCTTTCTAAGCCTCCCTTCTCATCATTGTTGATTACCAAGATGTTTTTTGCCTAAATAGGAGCTTTCTGCTTTTCATAATCAGCCTTCTCTTCCCTGATTCATCCAGCATTGCCACAATCTCACAATCTACTGCTGAGCAAATCAGTACGCTATCATGGTAGCAATTTCTTAAAATGTCACTAAAATATGTAAGATCCTGTATGGGAAGGACATATTAGAAGTGACTTGTTTTTTTCTTATTTTTAAAATGGAGGCTAAGGCACAAAAGATAGGGCCAGAAACTATGAGCCACATTATTATAAAAGATAAATGCATGCAGTGAGTTCTTGCTGTTTTACCCTCTGATTGGGTTCGGACCATTTGACGTTTCTGCTGTTTCCCGGCAGTATTTGCATATGTCAGTACAGACAATTTTGACTTATGGAGTATCATTGAACTTAGAAATATCGGCAGTGTCCTAGGTATGTGGGTAGTTTTTATGATCCTTTCCAATGGTTGAGATCAGTTCTTGACCTTGTGTCTAGATTCCTGGCCTTCATAGACAAGTTCCATTTGGGAACAATGTCCTTTGGACCTCATTGCTGCAGGAAATGCAAGATTTATCTTATTTATTTCAACAAAGATGTTTTAACCAGCTGCTGTAAGTATAAAAGCATAAGAGTGACTGACTGTCTTTGGCTCCTCAAGTTTTTGAGGTGGCTGGGTGTGGTAAAGAGTCTTGGGTCTGAAGTCTGGCTTTGCTACTTACTTACTATATGGCCTGTGAAATCATTCAATTCCCCTGAAGTTTCCCCGAAAGAGGAGGATGATAACACCTACCTCACATGCTGGTTGTGAAAATCAATGAGATAAAGTACATATTAAAAATTCAATAAATTCTAGTAAAATGTAATTAAGTAATCAAAAGAGCATTCAACAGGTGTTCAATTATATGTCTCACTTAGGATTTACACAAAGTGAACTTTGTAGGTCTGAGAATTTCAGTTTCTCTAGATGTATCCAAACACGGGCCCATTGAAATCTCCTAAACTAGCTTTGAGGTGACCTGAACTCTTTTCCTGGTTTGCAGTGTGACTTTGGGCAGCTCTGCATACCTCTTGGGCCTCAGTTTCCTTGTCTGTCAAATCAGGTGACCAATCTTTACTTTGATTTTTCAGAAACATGTGCACATATTCCTTCAGTGTGCATGGAATTTTATTGTTGCAATGAAACAATCTACAAAGATACATGGTTATATATTTTTTTCAATTAACATTTAGAACAGTTTAAGGCTTTAAGGCAGAAACAAGTTCATTTCATAACTGTATTAGAGACCAGAGTGATGAGTTGAGAGAAGTCAATGCTAACACCAAGAATGTGAGAAAAGATTGAACCAGAATCAATTGAAAAGATTTTCTAGAGAAACTTGGATCAAAAACCATTTAGGAAAAGTATGACATAAAAGACTATAGAGGAATAGTGTTAACAGCTCATTATTTTGCTTTGCTTTGAGTGAATGGTGTGTTTTTGAGGCATTGCAGAGAGTTTGATTGGAACAAAGGAATTAACACGGTACAGGGTATTTGATTTTGCTGTACAGAATCTTGAATCCAGCTCATGCCACAGCTGGTATCTCTCAAGGATCTTTAGGGTAAATGGCAGCATCATCACAGCAGGCAGTGGTCAAAGACAGGTTAGCACAATGGCTGTGTCCACCAGAAACAGCAACTCCTATGTTAATAATGAGTTACTGGAGAAAGGACATGATTGAATCATGTGATGGTACAAATATATTGAAATGAGGGGCAAAATACAGGGCAGGGTGTTGAGTTAGATGACCATGTTGACCATTCCTGTTTTGAAGTCTGGTGTTGGGGGAGGATGGGTGGCTTCTAGTCACTGACATTAAATTTGTATTTGAGCCATTTCAACACTCTCCCAGGCAAGCAGTATCACTTAACCTACATGGCTTTTTAGCGTAAATAGTAAGGCAAATATTTACTATTAAATATTTGCTACTAGGGAGTAACAAAGCCGTCCCTAGACATAAAGACCTTGGTAATTAGCAGTGAGAAATACCGAATTTCTAGGTGACATTTCAGTGATTTTTTTGAAGAAAATCTTATTTTAAAAATTATTCCTCAAAGCTTACAACATAATTGGTGCTGGGTATTGTGTTCATCTATTTTTCAGTATGGCAGAACATTTTTTAAGACTTCTCTATAATTTTTTCAAATACGATATTAGGAAAATCCATTTCATTAAAAATCCGATTATATTTTATTTTATTTATAGCAGGATGCTGTGCGTGATATCACTCTGCATAATTTTTTCTGAGGATCTCTAATTTTATTAGCAATATAAAATATAGTAAGATATTTCAATGTTATTTATACTGCAGAGAGAATTGGGTTAACTTATTAAAAACTGAAATGATGGTTCAGTAGCATTAAACTCTTACAGTAAATTTTTAAAATTTTTTTTAACATTTATTTATTTTTGAGAGACAGAGAGAGACAGATCATGAGCAGGGGAGGGGCAGAGAGAGAGGGACACACAGAATCAGAAGCAGGCTCCAGGCTCTGAGCTGTCAGCACAGAGCTTGACACGGGGCTTGAACCCACGAACTGTGAGATCATGACCTGAGCCGAAGACAGACGCTCAACCGACTGAGCCACCCAGGTACCCTTCTTACAGTACTTTTTTAGTGACAGTTCTTTCTATATGAAAACAAGAGGATTTTGTTGCAATCCTGTCATTTTGGGTTTTTTTTTTCTTTCTTTTCCCGTTCATCAACAAGTGCATGTTTTGCCCATTATTCTTTACGATAGTAATATATGTGGCTGATCTGCCAGACGGCAATGATCTCATTTGTAACGCGTCATAGTAAAACCCATTCAGCAGATTACTTGGAGATTACTTTAGCTGAATGAAAACACTGCTGTATTCTTTATGAAGAAAGCCATATGTTTAAGAAATGTTACAATCAATTCTACACTGATAAGACAGGGCTCATCCACTGTATCCTTCTGTGAAGGAGTCTTCAGTGGCTTGGTGGCATTTTTTCACTGTACTTTCTTCATGTAGCAAGGACCTGTGACATTTTTCTCTATCAACATTTTCTCTCCAGCTTTCTATTTTTCTTTTTATCTCTTATTTTTTTTTAAAAAGTCATTTTTCTATGTTAAACTATCAATAAAATATGACTAGCAAATTCTTCCCAAGGTGCTGGGGTCCAGGATGACTTTCTATTCCTGTGTCATACCCATTGGATGGTGGAACTTTCTGTTTGAGCATATGTAGTAGTTAGTCAGAAAGCAGTTCCAAAAACTGATTCTTTGCTGAGAATGGGTTGGCTTCCTGGGCATACCCTTAGTACAATATTTTTTTCAGCTTCGCTGTTCCTTGGAAAGTGACCCATGTGAAATTCATCTGTGGCTTTTAAAAGATAATAAAATAAATGTAAGTGATGTCTTACAGGTTTTTTTTTTGTTTTTTTTTTTTATTTTATTAAACTTTATAGTTTATTGTCAGGTTGGTTTCCATATAACACCCCGTGCTCTTCCCCACAAGTGACCTCCACCAAGACCATCACCCCCCATTACCTTTCCCATTTCCCCTTCCCCCCTCAGTTTGTTTTCAGTATTCAAGAGTCTCTCGTGTTTTGTCTTCCTCCCTCTCCCTAACTCTTTTGCTCCTTCTCCTCCCCATGGTCCTCTGTTGGGTTTCTCCTGTTAGACCTATGAGTGCAAACATATGGTATCTGTCCTTCTCCGCCTGACTTATTTTGCTTAGCATGACACCCTCGAGGTCCATCCACTTTGCTACAAATGGCCAGATTTCATTCTTTCTCATTGCCATGTAGTATTCCATTGTATAGATGAACCACATCTTCCTAATCCATTCATCAGTTGATGGACATTTAGGCTGTTTCCATGATTTGGCTATTGTTGAAAGTGTCGTTACGAACATTGGGG
>CM053571.1:103186957-103306435 GCA_028646485.1 Cryptoprocta ferox
AAATGCTTTTTCTGCATCTATTGACAGGATCATATGGTTTTTATCTTTTCTTATGTTAACGTGATGTATCCCATTGATGGATTTGTGAATATTGAACCAGCCCTGTAACCCAGGAATGAATCCCACTTGATCATGATGGATAATTCTTTTCATATGATGTTGAATTCGATTTGCAAGTATCTTGTTGAGTATTTTTGCATATGTTTATTTTAGAGAGAGAGAGAGAGAGAGAGAGAGGATAAGTGGAGGAGACGGGCAGAGGGAGAAAGAGAGAATCTCAAGCAGTCTCTGTACTCAGCACAGACCTGGATATGGGGCTCAGTCCCATGACTGAGATCATGACCGGAGCCAAAACCAAGAGTTGGATGTTCAACCAACTGAGCCACCCAGGCAAACCGCCATTTTATATTTTAAAACTGATATCATCTCACTTTTAGCATTAAAGGATGAAGCTTAACTTTTCCCCACCTATTGTACGATTCCACTGTGGATTTGTACAACTTCCCATTTTCCCTTGAGCAGGAAATGTGCCTTCAAAACAGTTAGTCCTACTCATGAAATGTTTCTTTTCAAGACCCATTTGGAATATGGAAGTCTTTTCTTCTCAATTATCTTTTACCTCGATATTACAAAGAGATAACATCCCACTTAAAATGATACCTGTTTTCCACGTAAGAAATTTAGTGGAATATCATCCCTCTCTTTGGAATTTGGCATAGATGCCAAAGTGGAAGCTTCCATTTCGGGAAGAGCAGTTATGGGCTTTATGGAGCAGGGTCACCTGAAGGACTGAGGAGTTGGGCCACAGTATTTCTGAAGTCAGCCATCTGCTGAAATGTTTTGAGGGGCAAATAACAGCATTCATTCTGTTGACCACAAACTACTATTAAAATGAACCATTCCTCCCAGTTATCTTGTAGTTTAAATTTCATTCTGCCATGCATTCAGGTTTTATTTGATGAATGTCTGTAATATTGATTTTTAGAGAGAGGAAATACTGTGGGGAAAAAGATCCAGGATCTTTGTTCCCAGAATGAGGTTTCTGGATGGCAGTCCAATAATTTGGGGATAAAATGTTTCCCAAAAGAGTTGATTGCAAGGTCTTAAACATTGTTTTGAAGATCCTTAACAACCATCTGATATGTAGCAATCCAACATTCATTTTAATGTTTTCTGGGAAACTAATATTAGTATATTTTATCTTCTGTAGACATTTACAGCCTTTTTTATTAACATTATTAAAGGTCAGTTTCTATTTCTTGGAGTGTTATAAAAAATGCACCATGGTTGTTCCATGTATTGAGTTTTGTTACATTGGAGGTGAAGTATTTGGGATGTAACAGTAATTTAAGCAGACCATTGATTTCCATCCTGAGGAGTTTGTCACTCGGTAGAGATTCTCATGCCTGTACCTTTTCTGGACATATGAAGACCATACTTCGTAGTCATCAAATAGTTATTTTCATCGTACTCTACTACAATTAGTGCTAAAAGCCATTTATTGTAAAAGCAAAAAATCCTAATAAATAGAAATATTACAAGAAGTCTTGTGTGTCTTATCTTCATCACGCATCATCCATTTTAATTAGAGGAAAGGGTGGTGAACACTGTGACAAAAGTCTAGAATTAAAATCATTAATTGATGTCAAGCTGAAGAGAGACTGTTAGCATGAATTTAGTGACAGCAGGAAATAAATTAACCTTATTACTTTATTTAGTATATTACATTATTTTGTGTATAGTTTTCTGTGCAGGTTCAAGGCAATTTCATTATCATAATGGAAAATACTTTTTTTTACAAAAAGGGTGCGAATATTTATGTTTGAACATAACAGACTGATATGATAAATTCTTCACTTGTTAAAAGTCTTACAAAGTTTTAAAAGTTTTGTTTTTTGTTTATATTTCAAGAGCAGGAAAATAGTGCGTGATGATATTGCCCATCAACATCAGTCACTACAGCTGTCTGCTATCAGAATAGTTCTCTTGTTCATAACTATGAAGGACTGTCTGAAATCCTTACAGCAATAGACATTTATTTCTTTGGCTAAGTTTTGGGCTAATCAGTTACTTCTGTCATTGCTGAGGTTTGACCCAAGATAAATAGGACAGATAATGCTAAACAACAACCTGACTGTTCAGAAAAACGAATGGCTCTCACATCTTAGAGATAATTTGTGACCTCAGGGTCATGATAAAAGAATAGAAGAGGTGTCCTTTCATAGCACTGACCATCTGGAACTATAGAAGGCTGAACTGCAGTGTAATAACTATCTTTTTTTTTTAAGTTTCCTTAAGAAACTATATTATTTTCATTAAGATGCCAAAAATATTTTCTCCCCTGAGCCAAATATTTCTTTTCTAATATAAATCTCCCCAGAAAGAATGAAAATATATTACACATAAATATAACATGGTTGTGTTCCAAAGTCCCATTTCTCACTTTGTAATAAAAAGACATTCAAGTATGAGAGTATATAATAAAGAAAATCATTTGTTAATTTGACTGTGAATTGTCACTAAAATTCACAAACCATAGTGCGTTCCTGGTTCTAAAAATCTACTTTAAAGTGCCATTTGCACACCAGCAAGCTTCACTAGCAATAATTCCTAGAATGAACTTGAAAGTGTGCGTTAGTCCAAGCAGTAAACAGATTCCTTAGCCTCCTGCGGCACTAGCCCCCCCTTCCTGAGACACAGGTATGCTGTAGTTTCATTCTGAGGTTTCCGTCACGTGTGTGAGCCGCCAGGGAAGAAAGGAAGGATGCAAACAGCTTTTTGTGGCTTTGGGGATAAATTCATTGGTGATGACAAGATAAACAATAAAAATATTAAGTTTGTATGTTATTGGAGCTTAGACAAAAATCCATGCTTTTAGAAGGTGCTGTAGATGTGACTGTAATGTTTACTGGATTCAATGATTAGTGACAATTAGTAATATAGTACAAATTTTGGTAAAAGAAAGAAAATGGGAACTGGGCTTCATGACTAGCACCTCATGCTTCTGTTGAGCACTTCTTCTGAACAATTGACTTGATAGAAATTGACTCCCAAAATGAAAATTAGTTTCTGTATAATTTGGAACAAAAGAGTATTCAATTCTAGGACCCATCAATAATATATGGTAGCTATTGTGCAAGAAGCCTGGGAAGATTATTTAGGTTTTGTGCTTCCCTTGAGAAGAGAATGTTTATATTCTCTTTTTCTGGTGGCTTCTTCTCTTAACAGGGCTGCATTTTCCAACATAAGAAAGCTGGATTTTCTTCACTTTCAGTGAACTGAGGTTCAGCCACCATAGGGTTCACTCATTTATAAACCAGTCCATTACTGTCTTTGATTTCAGGGGGTTCTCCAAATTTAGAGAGTTTGGCTTTATTTCTATGGTAGCCCTCCCTCCAAATTTCTACAGGTTCCCAAACTTCAAGACTTACATGAATGCCCAATCACCCTGGACATTACCTGTAGTTAGGTGATTGTCTCATGGTACCACATATAATAGTAAAGTGGATTGTCACATAAGTGATCATAAATGAGCTTCAAATTAATACCCCATTGAGTTGAAGAAAGAGCCATTTCTCTCTTCTGTAGTTTTTCTGGCTGAATACCGAGTCAAAAAGACAGTATGATGCAAAGAATAAAATTATCTCTGAACTTATATGAACTTTTCATCATGGATATCTAGGGTTTAGTGGTAACCAGCTTTTATAATAACATCCTTGACTGTTACAATCACTCCTAAGTGAATAAGTAGACTATAATATGAAATCTAGTATAAATTTTGTTAAATTTGATATTAGAATTTGACTTAATATTTCTTATAGGTGTTATGTCTGTTGGACTTCTATTTATTAGAATCTGGGACCCTTCCTGATTAAAAAAAAATTTAACTTTTCAGTAGTCTCTTATGAATTAAGAACATTATTGGTTTTCATCATGAAATAAGGTCCTTCTAGGGAGGTTTTGGGAAGATGTGAAGCATTTTTGCTTGCCTTGATGTCTGAGGACACTGCTTGATGCCATGTGACTGTAAGCAGTTATGCAAAAAGCTTTGCACAATAACAAATTACCCTTTCTCAAATGTCACTGGACCCCTGTTGAGGAACTGAGCTAGGTGAATTTAAGCACTTCCATTTTATAGCCGGGAAATAAAAGAAATTAGAAAAAATTGACCTAGCAGTTCCAACATTTGGGTAAACAAGACTGGTATAATGTAAGAAGAAATGTAAGAAGAAAACAAGGGAGAAAAATGCAAATTTTGCAATGCGGTGTGACAACTTTCTGGTTTTTTAAAAATGTTTTATTTTGGATTAATTTTAGATTTACAGGAAGTTGCAAAGATGGTACAGAGAAGTCTTGTGTACCCTTCATCCAGTTTCCCTCAACTGTTACAATGTAGTTGGCTATAGTACAGTATCCAAACCAGGAAATTGGCATTGGTGCCAAGTATATATATAGTTCTGTGTCATGTAATCACATGTGTGATTCATGTAACCACCGCTGCAGTTAAGAAACAACTATTCCATTGCAAAGATCTTCCTCGTGCTACTCTTTTATGGTCACACCCACCCCTCTACTTCCACCGTCGACTAAACCCCACCGTCGACTAAACCCCACCGTCGACTAAACCCCACCGTGATCACCCATCACCTCATTGTGTTCTGTTCACCGTGTCTATAATTTTGTCATTTTGAGAATGCTAGATAAATGAAATCTTATAATATGTGACCTTTGAGATTGACTTTTTTCCCCACATAGTGTAATAATGCCCCTGAGATTGATACCAGTTGCTGTGTGTATTAATAGTTTGTTCATTTGTATTCCTCCGTGGTACTCTGTGATAAGGGTATACTTTGGTTTGCTTGACCATTCACCTATTGTTGCATATTTTGGTTATTTCCTGTTTTTGAATATAAGAAATAAAGTGTCTATGAACAATTGTGTACAGGTCTTTGCATGGACTTAAGTTTCTGTTTCTTTGGGATAAATGCCCAGAAGTGCTATGGCTAAATGGTATAGTAAGAGTATGTCTCGTTTTGTGAGAAACTGCAAGACTGTTTTCCAGATGGTTGTACCATTTTACATTTCCACCAGTGATGTATGATTGATGCAGTTTCTTTGCATCCTTGCTAGCATTTGATATTATCACTTTTTTTGCTGATCTGATAGGTATATAGTGGTAGCTCATTGTGGTCTTAATTTGCATTTCCCTAATGGCTGGTGGTGTTGGACATCTTTCATCTGCTTATTTGTTGTCAGTATATACTTTTCAGGAAAATAAATTGCTTCCTGGCTTTTGCTCTTCTAATTGGATTGTTGTTCTCATTGTTGAGTGTTAAGTATTCCTTATATATTCCGGACATGACTTCTTTGTCAAACATATGGTTTGCAAATATTTTCTCTTGGTCTGTACTTGTCTTTTCATTGTCCGAATAGAGTCTTTCAGAGAGGAAATGCTCTTAGTTTTGGTGACGTTTAGTTTATTTGTCTTTTCTTTTACAGATGATGCTTTTGGTATCATTTCTAAGAACTATTCTGCAAGTGTTAGGTCCTAACGATTTTCTTCTAAAGTATTATAGTATTACACTTTTACATTTAAATTTGTAATATAGTTTGGATTAACTTTGTATAAGGTATGATGTTTAAATTCAGGGTGCTTTTTTGTGCTGTTTTTGGTTTTGCCTAAGAATATTTCATTGATCCAGCACTATTTGTTGAAAAGAATGCTTTATTCTATTGAATTGCTTTTGCACAATTAAGAGAAGTTAGTTGACCATACTTGGCTATTTCTGGATTCTTTATTCTGTTCTGCAGATTTGTGTGTCTATCCCTCCACAAATACCACATAGTCTTGATTACCATGGCAATATTACAAGTCTCAAAATGAGGAAGTGTAATTTCTCCCAGTTTATTATCCTTTTTTACAATTGTTTAGCTACTCTATCCTTTTTCTTTCCATACAAATTTAAAAATAATCTTGCCTATATCTGCAAGAATCTTCCTGGGGTTTTTATAGGAATTATATTAAACCTGGATTTCAACGTGGGGAGAATTGACTTCTTTACTATGTCAAGTCTTTGATCCATGATCACAGTGAATCTCTCCATTTTTTAGATCTTCTTTGATTTTTTCATCAGCATTGTATAGTTTTCAGCAGCAAGTCCTATACATGTTTTGTTAGATTTATCTATCCATGTTTATACATATCTATAAACTAACCTTTAGTTCATCTATGTATCTATATATTCCATTTTTTAGTGCTCATAAATGACATCATGTTCTTAATTTCAGCGTCCATATTCATTGACAGCATATAGAAATACAATGGATTTTTGTGTATTAATGATGTATCTTGTTACTTTGCTGCACTCAATCTTTACTTCTAGGAGACTTTGTAGATTTCTTGGGGTTTTCTATGTATGTAGACCTGCAAATATTATATCATTATGTCATCCACAAATAAGAATGGTTTTATTTCCTTTTTTCCAATCTGTATACCACCCATTTTTCTAGGCTGATTGTACTGTCTAGAATTTCCAGCGCTACAGAGGAGCAGACATCCCTACCCTTTTCCTAATATTAAGATTCAGTTTTCAGGGCACCTGGGCAGCTTAGTTGATTAAGAGCCTGACTTGGGCTCAGGTCATGAGCTTGCGGTTTGTAGGTACTAGCCCCTTGTCAGGCTCTGTGCTGACAGCTCAGAGCCTGGAACCTGCTTCAGATTCTGTATCTCCCTCTCTCTCTGCCCCTTCCCTACTCATGCTCTGTCTCTTTCTCTCTCTCAAAAAAAAATAAACATTATAAACTATTTAAATTAGAAAAAGATTCAGTTTTCTCCATTGACGTATAATGTGTGATGTTACTAATAGGTTTTTTGTAAATGCTCTTTATCAAGTTTAGGAAATTAGTTATACTCTATTTCAAGTTTTTTTTTTTTTGAGAGGTTCTGTCATGTTGGGTATTGAATTTTGTCAGATGCTTTTTCTGCATCAATTAATATGATCATGTAATTTTCTTCTTTAGCCTGTTAATAGGTTGGATTACCCTGATTGATTTTTGAGTATTGGACCAGCCATGAATTCCTACAATAAACATCACTTGGTCATGTTGTATAATCTTTTTTAGATAGTGCTAAATTCTACTTGGTAATATTTTGTTAAGGATTTTTGATTTTGTTAAGGAATCAAAAAATATTTTGATTTGATTTGTTAAGGAATATATTCACAAGGGATATTAGATAGTGTTAAATTCCACTTGGTAATATTTTGTTAAGGATTTTTGATTCTGTATTCATGAGGGATATTATACTGTCCTTATTTGGCTTTTGTATATTTTCTGTATTCTTTTGAATATATATTTATGTCATTTATGCTAGCAGTGGTCTACATCAGATATGATCAAAGCAAATAACTGTGTATTAAAATGTTAAACTCAGTCTAAATTATTACTTTATATAAGTAAAACTTCACTTTTGAGTATACATTTAAATTTATTTATTTAAAATTTATTAAATAAAATAAATTTATTTCTTTATTAAATTTATTATTTAAGTATGTGAATTTATTTATTTATTTATTAAATTTATTTATTATTTAAGTTATAGAAATACTTCTCCCAAAAAATCATTAAAATTCTAATGAAAGTTGTTTAATTATTTTTAAATGGCTAAGATCAACTTAGGATATAAATTATATCAATATATTGTAGGTTGAAAAGACCTTTCTACCAAGTGGCTCAATAAAATCTTAGGAAATATTTAAACAATCTTCAGTAAAAGTGATTATTTATGATGTTTCTTAGTTATAACACAGGCAAGTTTTATTTCAGAATTTGATTGTATGCATGCCTTCTTGTCCTTAATCTCAGGATTTGCCAATTCTGTATACATCACATAAACTCAAAGTTGGTGTTATTAAACTGAGATCTTCTTTTGCCATTAACAGAGAATTATGGTGTGGATTATGTTTAGGCTTCATAATATGTTGAATGTGTATGGTATAATGAGTAAGAGTATACATTATGCACTCACACACACACAGACACAAAATATATATATATATATATATATATGTATATATACATATATATATATGGCATGTTGTGAGTGTGTAACTTTTTAAAAAAATCACTTCTTGCCTTAAAAAAAATTCATGAGTAAGACCCAAGTGGGTGCCTAAAAACTATCTGTTCCTGGTGAATTTCTAAAACAAATTAATAAGTGACAATTTAAATGAAGATGCAAACTATGACTATATCTTACTGACACGAACAAGAGCTATCTGAAGTGATTATTTTGGAGCATCCATGGTGTTACCTCAACAATCCAAAATGAATATAACATTGTTTATACCATCAATCTTCTTCTAGATGCATGAAGTAAAATATATTTTATGACATATTTTGATGAATGCTTCTGTATACAGTTCTTAGAAAAGGCATAGTTTCTCTTGTTTCAACTGGTTCTAATTTTACAGGATTCAAGCCAAAACTCGTGAATTTAGAGAGCGACAAGCTCGAGAGCGTGACTATGCTGAAATCCAAGATTTTCATCGGACATTGGGTTGTAATGATGAGCTGATGTACGGGGGAATGTCTTCCTATGAAGGTTCTGTGGCTCTCAACACCAGACCCCAGAGCCCAAGAGAAGGGCATATGATGGATGCTCTGTATGCCCAAGTGAAAAAGCCGCGGAATTCCAAATCTTCATCTGTAGACAGGTAGGCTCCAGGAGCAATCAAGGTATTGCTTCCAAATCAACTTTTATATAGTTTTTGACAAGGGAGTAGATTGTTCATCAATTCTCAAACCAGGGCTGCATTTTATTAATGGCCTTTAGAAAGCCGTTGTGTCTAAAAGTATTGAGTTTACACAAATCGAAGCCTAATGGAAAGAGGAGGAGAGTTTTTGATAGCTTTTCTAATGATTCCAACATATTTCATCTTGTTCTTAAAATAGTCTCAGACTGGAGAACTAAGCTTTACTTTGTAATTCCTTATTTCCTTTTGTTGCTAACAGCACCTCGAGTTATGATAATTAAACAGATGGAGAACGGCGTGATTTGTTTGACTTATGATTTAAGGGACCTGTTTTCTTTTTTTTTAGTGCCATGATTTTCTATTATGAAAGAATTAGTGAATGAGATGTTTAATATAGTCCGTCTTCAAATTGCTTGTTAATAGCCACAGACCATAGGTGTAATTATGTATATTAGTATAGCACAAAGGAATGAAATGTTGACTCTAAATTAACGGCTACATATTTATTTCAGAATTTAATGGACTGTATTTTTATTAATGCTATATGTTTATTTCAATTCTGAAACATTTTAAGAACCTATTTTTCTGCCCCTCCATTTATGTATTCAAACACCTTATGAAGTTGAGTTCATGAAGAAAATAATTCTCATTTATTTTTAACTGAAACATATGCATGATATTGTCATAAACAATGCACTAATCTCATCACTTATTATAATAGTTTCTTATAATCATTGCTCTCTAGGGGAGCTAGGCTCTGAACATTCAAAATAGGTTTCACGTAAAAGGTATGGTTCTCAAGAGTTAGCCTGCATCAGAATCACCTGGAAGGCTTTTTCAAACACAGATTCCTTAACCCTTCCCCAGACTTTTGATTCAGTAAGCCTAGAATGGAGTGGCGCCTAGAAATTGCGCTTCTAAAAGGGTTTCTGGTCTGATGCTGCACCGCTAGTCTTTGGTACTGCACTTTACGAACCCCTGCAAAACTGCAGATGAGTTGGAGTTATTTCATCTGTAGCACACATGTATTATCTGGCTGCTACATTTTGCAGGCAGCCTATGTTTTAGTTATTTACTTCCAGCTATTTTTAATGGAGGTTTGCAACAGGTAAGCTTCCAGCAAACCCAGAAGGAAGCATTTTAAAAAGTAGCAAACAGGGGAAGCAGACGTTAAAGTAAAACTCTAGTCAGATTATTTTTCTGTTTTCTTTCTTTCTGTCCATCTGTCTCTCTGTCTTTTGGCTGGATTTTAGGTTTTCATTATTGTTTTATGAAAATCTATTTGATGTTGACTCTGATGAGTAAGTAATATAAGTTAACATAGGAGGGTGATGGTTTATTTAAACCACATTGGTGTGGTCACTTAGAAGGTTCAAAGTGCTTGTTAACTAACATTGATGTGTCAGGACTCAAAGAATAAGGTCATTGTCAGTAACAGTGACATTTTCTTAAGAAACGTCTTACTTGGTTTTTGCTGTACTTGTAAAAGCTGCATGTAGTAGGTCAGATCGCACTTGAAGGCCATGAATGTCATGTCCCATTGAAAGTGTCTTCTTGGGAGAAAGACCAGCAGAAACACTGGAAAGACCAGCAGAAACACTGGCATTGCTCATTAGTAACTTTTGAAAGGACTGAAAGAAAATTAATGTTGTATTGATCATTGATAAAAATATGAATCATTCCCAACAGCTTCTGCATCTAGTTTAAAAATCTGGTAAAGTAGTGGATGTTCTTGTAGTGGTTGTTCACATGGCCTTGGAGTCCCACCTGACTGTGGAAGATGGGAGTCAGGAGGGATCTCTCCAGTCCCTGAGGGCCAGAAGCCATTGTTGAAACCCCAATTTAAGACCCAGTGGCCTGCAAGAGTCTAAATCTCCCCTGAAGATTTCTACAAATTTTCAAAAGGACTTAGATGCTCCAAGCACCATCTGCCACTGGGCTTCAGTATCCCTGCCTGTGGTCTCAGCTCTGCACCTTGCTGATCTCAAGGTTCATAAGTTTGAGCCTTGCATAGGGCTTCGTGCTGATAGCACAGAGCCTGCTTGGGATTCTCTCTCTTCCCCCTCCCCACTGGTGCACATGCTCTCCCTTTCTTTCTCAAAATAACTAAATAAACTTAAAAACCAAAAACAAAGAGCCACTCAGCAAAACATTTCAGAGGAGGCTTTGTCTTGAAGATAAGTCCTACCAGACAGTGAACAGCTCAGAAATCACATCATAGACATTGCTATAGTCAAAAGCCCCTCTCAGCTTCACTCATGTGTGGCCTAGACAGCTGTATACCACTGGGGACCCTAAGTTCTCTGCATCTGTGCCCCTAAATGCTGATTGGACTAGAGGATTTCTAAGGCATTGCCAACTCAAGAGAGATATACTTAATTTTTTCTTTAAAAAGGATCACAGAAACTTTTTAGTTTCTGTAATTCTTATTTTTGCCAGGGACAAGATGACCATCAAACATCATTACTAAATGATTACTAAAGTAATACAAAAACTTGGGACTTACTGCACCTGTAAAGTACTTCTTTACCAACCTGTCACGGAATATGAATTTGGCTTGGACATAATGGTATCACTTTCATTGTCTTTCTCTGTCAGAAATAAAGTGGTAGAAAAGTGTTTCCCAGACTTGAGTAGTATAGAGACTCTTTTTAAAGGACAATCTCTTGATAGTGCAGTACAGAATTAAATAGTTTTGATTATAATGTTACTTAAATATGTATAAAAATAAAATAGGACTAAACTCCTTCTGTTTACAGCCATTATACAACTATAAAACCAAACATCTTTACAAATTAAATACAAACAAAACGGCAAAACCATTACATTCAAATGAGCAACATTAATTTAATGTGGCCAATAATGTGTTTTAAAATCTAAAGTCTTGCACAAATCATTAATATGGTGGTGGCTGCTCATTTGAGTTTGCTTGCCTACCCCCACAAGCCCAGGGCTGACTCCCTTCCTCCATCTCTTTCCTCAGTTAAGATTTTTGTGGTTTTTTCACGTGTGCATACCCAGCTGCCTTTGGCCTGTATGCTGCATCATTGAATCATCTACATGTGAAGTCCAACTTGCTTTTAAGTCAGTAACTTGAGACAGTGAAAATACCATTTCTTGGTGCCTTCATGTTTCTCAACTTAAACAGTGAAATAACATACTTATAAGTTGATCTAGAAATGCTTATATTAATTTTAAAATAATCATTTGAATGAAATCATACAACTTGAAACTCCTCAGAGTGTATTTCCTGTACAAAGAATATAGCCAATAAAGAAACTCCCATCAGTTAATTAAATTTCACCAAAATATGCAATTGGGGAACCGGTGCAACTTTACTATTCAAATTTTTGGATTTCATGGAAGTATAGTAGTCAGTTGACAATCTGAAGTGTAGTCTGCCTCTGTTTCTGGGATTTTCATTGTTTGGTAATAAAGCAGTATTCTGGATTTCATTGCTTAATCATTTTGATTGATCTTATAGTCAGAAATGTGTATCTGATAGTTCTACACAGAAATAGCCAGGGATAATTCATTTAATGCTGTGAATTTGATGTCAAAATAGGATACTTTCTCAATTTCCACATATTATTTATAAACTGCTTCTTTTACACGGAACCTTCATACTACATCTGGAAATATTTCCAAGCCTCGTGAATTTGATTAACACATGAACTATTATCTGACTATATGTGTTGGTTACAGTGTCATTTTTACTACTTTTTGTGAATGCTTTTTTTATTAATGCCCTTTTCATATTGGATTGCTGCTAAAGAGAAGCCAACTCTACCCTTCTGTTTTATATGAATAACAGAAGGCTTAAACTCACAAAAATATTGGTGTACGTACATTTTATCCTAATTATAACCAGAGGCCTCAAAGATTTAGTCATGTAAATGATTCATGATCCTATATTTCTTTGGTGAGATTGTATTTCCTGTTTGATTATTGTATCTTCAGCTGGCTAGAGTACTTGAGAGTCTGATTCAGTGCTCTCTGGTACATTTCTCTCCACTGTGGAAGACATCCTAGTTGCCTAACCAATACCTATTCTTCCCTTCCTCTTTCCTTAAAAGAATCCCAATTTTGTTCAGACTGGCAGTGTGCCTAGATAAAAATTCAATTTCCCAGGGTCCTTTGCAGTGAAAGGTTATCATGTTACATCATTCTGACGAATGAGTTAGAAGAGGATCTAGGCTGGAACTTTCTTTTTTTTTCTGATTGGAAAAAAAATGGAGTCAGCTCAGCTTTTCCCCTTTGCCATTTTCCCTTCTTCCTGCCTAGAACTTGAATGGGTGCTCCAATGTGGGGTTTATCTAACAATCTTGAGGATGATGGCCATGTGTAGGAAGAGAGAAGCAGCCTGGTCCCTTGAAACACTCTTCTAGTCCTGGCATACCCACCCTTTTTGTCACCTGTACAACTGAGCCCCTTATTTAAGTCACCCTCCATCAAGTTTCTGTTTCATGGAGCCAAACCGCATTCTGAGTCTAGTAAATTACACACACAAGAGCCCAAAGGGAATGATCACCCTTAGATCAAGACTGTCTACATATTGGAGAACTATCCCCTGCTCAATTCTATTCCACAGTACTTAGTGAAAACAAGTAGTGGGCAAAATTTTCCACTGTTGCTCAATTAGCTCGTCTACTTTTCATTTTATTTAGCTTCTACTTAAATGGTATCAATCAAATGTCTGCTGGCATATATCCTTCTTCACTCTGATACACCATTATCTCCTGGCAACTCCTAAACTCTATCAACAATCCTGCTATAGAGTAGGGGGCAGTTGAGTGTAACATAGAAGAGCCTGAACTACAGGGCACACTGCCCAGGTTTGGTTCTGGGTTCTTCTACCATCAGCTGTGTAAACTCTATGCTTCATTTTTCTTGTCTGTAAAATGGGGATAATAATGACACTTACCTTCTCAGGCTTGGGGTGGACTAAGTCTGTTAATGCATATAAAGGACTTAGCACCATGCCTGGTCCATAATAAGCCCTATTTAAGTGTTGTTGCTATTGTTTTCAGGAAATGGGCGTTTTCCTCAGGAAAGCACAACATCCCCTCCCGGTTGCAGGAACAAGCAAAGAATGATGCTGAAATGAATTGACATAGGTTTTATTCCTTATACATAACATACATGCAAAAGTGCACATGTACCTCTGCTGATACCACTTTAGTCATTGAATAGCTTGGTCTCTAAGTATTCTCCTTACATCACGTCATGAACAGTTTCTCCTTAAATTAGGACTTCCTGGGTTCAGTATGAGGCATTGCTGAGTGAGTGCTTCTTCAATGTAAGTACTTGTAAGTGCTGGGTACTGTAAAATGGCTTCGTTGAGAGTAAGTCAGGGGATAGTCCTGTAAGAATGTGATCTCTCAACTGATTTCAGCTCTTTGACAGTTTGAAGGTCTTCATTTTGCACTTCCATGGAATTCTTTGAAGTTCTTTGTGTTCTACTTTCATGAAATTCTTGCTGATTCCAAACTTGCAAAGCTCCATGGAGATGTGGATACTTGAACTTCTAAAACCTTGTCTAAATGTTGGCATTTCTACTTACATCAAGGTATCTCCAGGTAAGGCAGACAGGCAGGAATCATGATCTTAAGAACTGTCACAGACTGCACTCTAGAACAGTGATTTTTCACATTTCAGCACGTATACGAACAACCTGGAATGCTTCTCACAAATGCAGTTTTGTGGACGTCCCCTCATAGATATTCTGATTCAGTAGGTCTGGTTGAAGACTAAGAACCCACATTTTCAACAAGCACCTCAGTTGACTGTAAAGCAACCATTAGTCCATTCACCCTTTGGAAAGCACTGTTCTTTTTTTTTTAATGTTTATTTATTTTTGAGAGAGAGAGAGAGAGAGAGCATGAGCAGGAGAGGGGCAGAGAGAGAGAGGGAAACACAGAATGTAAAGCAGGCTTCAGGCTCTGAGCTGTCAGCACAGAGCCTGACTTGGGCCTCGAACTCACAAACTGAGAGATCATGACCTGAACCGAAGTTGGACGCTCAACAGACTAAGCTACCCACGTGCCCCTGGAAAGCACTATTCTTAAGCTAATGAAAACAAGCAAACAAAACAAAATTGGAAGTCTAATATAAGTTAGTGTATTAAGGTAACAGTAAAGATGTGAACTAATTTATAATTTCTGTTTGGGGCACAGCTTTTTTTATGTGTTTATTTATTTATTTATTTATTTATTTATTTATTTATTTTGAGAGAGAGAAAATGCATGTGCACATGTGAGCAGGGGAGGGGCAGAGAGAGAAGGAGAGAGAAAATCCCAAGCAAGGGATCTCAAGATCCTGAGATCTGACCCAAGCCGAAAGCAAGAGTCTGATACTTAACTGACTGAGCCACCCAGGTGCCCTGTAGGCACCACTTTATCTTGGCAATCATATATGTCCATTTTTCACCTATGGTTAAATAATCATTTTATTTAAAAGGTCAACTTACAGGTGTGATATTCATAAACTTTATTCAGTGTTTCTTGACACTTACCAAAAGTTTCATGGGAGTTCTACAATTCCCATTTAAAAGTTTAGTATGCTTTGAATTCTAATGAAGAAATGATGAAATCCTGGTCAATAATATTTTTATTTACTTGAGGACACCAGGCAATTCATACTTTTATATCCAGATGCTGGAATCTGTCGTTAAAACTCCACAGAAAGGCAGCTCTAATGGGCATTTGCCGACTGTCACCATGCAATCATTTGCCACCAAGAGTGCATTGTCCTCAAATATAATTGAAATAAAATAGGTACTGTGCCGCTATAAACCTAAATAGCAGGGAAATAGCAGGCTAGACTCCCCCAGCTTGTTCAGGACACCTTAATGGAAACATAAATACCATAATCATATGCTTTTTGCATGCATTTTACCACTAAAAAGAAAATGTGGATTTTAAAAGAAAAGACCTTTGTGAACTTGTTTTTTTCCCCCCATTAAAACTGAAATCCAGTTGTGTCAAAAAGGAAGTCTGACAAACATAGAACAAAATGATTTTCTTAGCTATAGGTAGTTATTAAACACGTGCTCTTTTTAAAATGTTGGGTCACATAACAAAGTTGTATTTGCTCTTCAAATGTCAATGCCACTTTATTTACTTACATTTACTTCATATTAGTCACCTTTGCTTTTCTTGAAATGTGAGAAAGCAGTTCTCAAAGGTAGGTAAATCTTGTCATAATGAGTTTTGCAATTAATGTGCTCTACTGTGGCCCTTTCCCAGGGCCCTTAGCTATCCATTCCTGACCTTGGCCAGCTCCATTCACCTCAGGAAATGTCCCAAACTCTGTTGTTCCCTTCAACATGCGTCTCTTGTCCAAACCTACCACCCACCTCCATCCAAGCCCAGGCTCCTTCACTCTCCCTGCTTGCTGTGGGTCAGCTCTCCTTCTTCCAGCCGCACCCCCACCCTGCAAGGAGCCTACTCCTTCAGTCCTCCTCAGCCCCCTCTGCAGCCTGTGCCTCTCCACTCACTCTTCTGCAGAGGGGGTTAACATGCAGATGTCTTTATCATGCTGTTAAAAAAAATCAATTTTTACCCTCTAGCTATTTTCTGCTCTATTTTTCCTCTTCACTTCTAATCCAAACATGTTGAAAGATTAATCTAGATTTGATATAGACTGCTGTGTCTTCTTTCCCACATCTCATGCATTTCATGTGGTAGGCAGTGTAATCCACCCTCCCCTCTCCAGGATGCCCACGCCCTAATCCCTGGAACCTCCTAATGTGTTGCTATACAGCAAAAAGAATGTTGCAGATATTATTGAGTTAAGGATCATAAAGTGGGGAGACTTACCCAGATTATCCCAATGGGCTCAATAGAATCATAGGAGATTTTGTAAGTGAAAGGAGGGGGCAGAAGAGTCAGAGAAATCTGAAGCTGCTGGGCTGCTGGCTTTGGAGACAGGATGGAGCCACAAGACAAGGAACACAAGTGGATTCTAGGAGCTGGAAAAGGCGAGGATACAATCTCCCCTAGAGCCTCCAGAAGGAACATAAACCTGCTGATACCTTGATTTTAGCCCAGTGAAACCCATTTCATTCAGACTTCTGACCTGTATAACTACAATGTAATTATAGTTTCTTAATGGCCTCCTAGATTCCTGATCCAATAAACACTCCTGTTCTTTCCATTCTGGATCATTCTGTGGCATTCCTGGAACTCTATTCTGAGTTTCCGTGTATGGTACTACTGCCTCTCTCTTCCTACTTCCTTTTGGGCTTTTTTCCTTCCTTCCTTCCATCCTTCCCTCTATCCTTCCTTCCTTCCATCCTTCCCTCTATCCTTCCTTCCTTCCTTCCTTCCGTTTCTTTTCTTCTTTTTTTTAGTTTTTAATTTTAATTCCAGTGTAGTTAACACACTGTTGTATTAGTTTCAGGTGTACAGTATACTGATTCAACAATTCTGTACATTACACAGCGCTCTCCATGATAAGTGTACTCTTAATCCCCATCAACAATTTCACCCATCCCCCACCCATCTCCCCGCTGGTAACCATCAGTTTATTCTCTATAGTTAAGAGTGTGGGGGTTTTTTTGTTTCTTTTATCCTTCGTTTATTTATTTTTTCTTAAATTCCACATATGAATGAAATCACACTGTATTTGTCTTTCTCTGACTCACTTATTTAGCTTAGCATCATACTCTTTAGCTCCATCCATATCATTGCAAATGGCAAGATTTCACTCTTTATGGCTGAATAATATTCCATTTTGTATATATATACCCCATCTTCTTTATCCATTCATCTATTTTTAGGCATTTGGACTGCTTCAAAATCTGGCTATTGTAAATAATGTTGCAATAAACATAGGGGTGCATATATACTTTTGAATTAGTGTCTCTGTATTTTGGGGGTAAATACTCAGTAGTGCAATTGCTGGATCATAGAGTAGTTCTATTTTTAACTTTTTTAAAATGTTTTATTTATTTTTGAGAGAGAGAGAGAGAGAGAAAGCATGAGCAGAGGAGGGTCAGAGAGAGAGAGAGGGAGACACAGAATCTGAAGACAGGCTCCTGGCTCTGAGCTAGCTGTCAGCACAGAACCCGATGCGGGACTTGAACCCACGAACCATGAGATCATGACCTGAGCTGAAGTCAGATGCTTATTAAGCAACTGAACCACCCAGGCACCCCTATTTTTAGCTTTTTGAGGAACCCCCTTACTGTATTCCAGAGTGGCTGCACCAGTTCTGTGCACCAGTGCCCAGTGGCTCCCACCAACAGTGTAAGAAGGTTCCCCTTCCTCCACATCTTCACCAAAACCTGTGTTTCTTGTGTTGTTGATTTTAGCCATTCTTACTGCTGTGAGGTGATCTCTCATTGTAGTTTTGATTTGCATTTCCCTGATGATGAGTGATGATGAGCATCTTTTCATCTATCTGTTGGCCATCTCTATGTCTTCCTTGGGGAAATGTCTGTTCATATATTCTGCCCATTTTTAATCAGATTATTTATTTTTTTGGGTGTTTAGTTGTAAAAGTTCTTTATATATTTTAGATCCCAGCCCTTTTTCAGATATGTCATTTGCAAATATCTTATCCCATTCTGTGGGTTGTCTTTTAGTTTTTTAGTTTTATCTGCTGTGCACAAGCTTTTTATCTTGATGCAGTCCCAATAGTTTATTTTTGATTTTATTTCCTTTGCCTCAAAAGACATGTCTAGAACAACATTGCTTTGGCCGATGTAAGAGACATTACTACCTGTGCTCAAAAAGACAGAATATCTTTTTTTTAATTTTATTTTAACCCAAGTTAGTTAACATATAGTGTGATAATGATTTCAGGAGTAGAATTCAGTGATTCATCACTTGCATATATTACCCAGTGCCTATCCCAACAAGTGCCCTCCTTAATGTCCATCTCCCATTTAGCCCATTCACCCACACAACACCCCTCCAGCAACCCTCAGTTTGTTCTCTATATTTAGGAGTCTCTTGTGGTTTGCCACCCTTTCTCTTTTAATTTTAAGATTCTCTTCTCCTTGCCTGCTAATTTTAAATTCCTTAGAGAAATAGCTCTGGACCACTGCTATTCCCTATGTGGTTTTTTGGATAAAGTTTTAACTACTGCATGGTACTGGTGATGGGTAATCTGCACTAGCCCAGTCCTCTCATTTAGCTCCAGATCCTTGGAACTAACTACCAGCTAGTAGTGCATGCTCCCTGTGTCTCTCAGGCACCTAAACCCAACCTGTCCCAAACCAAATTCACCTCTTCTAGTGTCATGGGCCTAATCTCAAAAAATATCATCACCATCCATATATTTCCTCTACACATAAATCTTTCTTTTGCAGCAGCCTCCTTGCCCCCCACCCCCCTTCAGTGACAGAGGCCTACCAATTTTACATCCTAAATAATTCCAAATCTTTTCCCTGAGTCTGCTAACTCATCTCCCTGCCTTCACTCCAGTCCTTTTCTCCCCAAATCGTGCTTTTCCCAATACCTGGAGTTTTCTGTGTAATATAAAGAGCTGACATCTCATTCCCTTGGTTAAAATTGTTTTGTGGCTGTTCATTGTCCCCATGATGCGTCTGAGCCCTTGGCATGGTGTCTGTAGGCCTCTAAGACCTCCATTTCAGCCTCATTACTAATTGTACCAGGCTGTGTCATACTGGTTCACATCCTACTTTTCTAACAGAAGATCTGTGAAAAGTATAAAACTACGTCATGAAATACATGGGTGAATTAAATGATTCTTTGGTCGTTCTATGTTCTACAAATGTTAAATTTCGGTGGGTAAAAACAAGCAATCACCATTCATTTAGCTATTCTAATATAGTTAGAGATGCAGCAATTAAATTAAAGGCTGAGGTGACATAAACAACCCAACAAATGAAATCTTGAAAGTAATGAAGCCATAAATAAGGTCATGGCTAATTTTAAAGACTTCTTGTTTAATTCTTTTTGTTGATTAACATTGCCTGAAACCACAATTTATTTGTAGAAGTAATGTGTAATGGGGGTTGTTTATTTATATATTTATTTTAGCCTTAGAGAAGGTTTAAATATTCTGCAGAAATATGAGGATAAGGGAAAACTATGTTAGACCTTGGTAGTTATCGGGAAATAATGTTCCAGCACAGTGTGTTTGCTTTTGTTTTAATGTCTTTCCCTTCACAGGACACTGAACTTTTGTGTCTTTGATGATGAGCTAGCCACACTGTGGTCAAAATCTGCTTGAGCTGTTTGGTATTTCATTTGATGTTAGCCTTCTAACAGAAGCCCCAAGATCCTGCTTTAAATGCAATGCGGCATGATAACTCATCTTTTTATTTTGTCCCAACTACCTGGCTCTCCTGTCTTGTAGACAGTCCAAACCCATGGATTCAAGTACCAACCTTATTGGTGTATAGTGGTCTTAGGTTGGTATTATTTTCTTTCTTGCTCCTGAACAAAGATGGAATGTCAGTCAGCTGTTAATACAAATTCATGAGGATTTATGTGGAGCCCTGTTGTGAGATGCATTTTCAACTTTTTGGGAGACTTTATCAAGACCTGAATCCAAAAGCTATTTTTAAATTAACTTCCCAGATGTTCTAGACCTTTTCCTCTGGCACCCCAAGTCCTCAGTGTGGATAACTGTTTGATTAGTCTCTATTTGCCGCTTCATTCCTCTCTTTCCATTAGTTCCTCTTTGGTTGATTGAAGCAGGAGTTGATTGAAAAATGTTTGTTGGGGGCACTTGGCTGGCTCAATCAGAAGAGTGTGTGACTCTGATCTTAGGGTTGTGAGCTTAAGCCCCACGTTGGGTGTAAAAATTACTTAAATAAAACTTTAAAAAGAAAGAAAGAAAATATGTTTGTTGTATTTTCCACCCAAGGAAGTATTTGGGATGAATATATGGAAATGTGGAAATTCTAAACTTTCTGTATTGTTACAGAACAGAAAGTAAGTAGATAATTCATATAGTCTATGAATATGTAGTAATTACTTGAATATATATTCATAATTCATATTGCATAAAAGGGACTCAATAAATGCTCATAGAATGAATGAATCAATGAATGAATGTATATTATAGACATTTCTGTAATACAAATATTTTTAAAGCTAAATTTTCTCTATCAGTTTATGTCTTTTATTATTAGTCCTACCTAATAGACTGTACAGGGGTTACATGATTGAATCCTTAGGAATACAGAGCTTTGAAAATGTTTGTTCTCAAAAGAAAATACTTTGGGGTGAGGTAAGTGTCCCATAGGTGATTCCTTTTGGTGAGGTGTCAGGATGGTGGGTTGCTCTTTTAGCTCAGCTTTTTTACAAATTTTCTATAATTTTAAAAGTTGAACAGATATTATTGGGCAAAAAAAAACTAACCTTGTTCTGAATTTTCTTATTATCCTTGTTTTAACTGAAATTCTTGATTACCCTTTAGAGAGGTTTGCCTGGCCCAGCCTCAGATAATGTTATCCTTCTCAGGGGTGGGGCAACTGCATGTGGGGCAAAGGAGACACCAACAGCCCACTAAGCCCAGCTCATAACAAAAATTCAGGTTATCCAAATGAAATGCCTACTACCTTCAAGAGTCTGAAGGACTTCCTGGGTGTGCACGGATTCAGACTACAAAGTAATGACTTAGAATTGACCAGTAATGTCAATCTGAATAGAGGAAATAGGATAAAGTCTGAATTAAAGAGTGTGTTCAGGGGCACCTGGGTGGCTCAGTTGGTTAACCGTCCAACTTTGGTTCAGGTCATGATCTCATGATCTGTGGGTTCAGACCCCACATCGGGCTCTGTGCTGACAGCTCAGAGCCTGGAGCCTGCTTCAGATTCTGTGTGTGTGTCTCTCTCTCTCTGCCCCTCCCACACTCATGCTCTGTCTCTGTCTCTCAATAATAAAAAAAATTTTTAAACATTAAAAAAAAGGAATGTGTTCAAAGATACCATTCTTTGAACTTTAAAGCACATCCAGCAACTCAGATGAAGGGCTAACAGTTTTAGATAAATTTTACCATGGTGTTTTTAAATTCTAAAATCAAATTTGCCTAAATGTTGTTTAGATGAGTTTCATTTGCTGATTTGAACATAATCAGAATAGAAAATGATTATTCTAAATTCCCTTCAAATAAGTCCCCCTAAAATCTTATTTCTACTATAAATTTGTATAGACAAAAATTTTAATAGTGAAAAGATAATACCTTTATAGATTTTCAAAGGTTATAAATAGTGGTATCTAAAATATGGGGTTCCTGGGTGGCTCAGTCAGTTAAGCGTCTGACTTCAGCTCAGGTCATGATCTCACGGCTTGTGAGTTGGAGCCCTGCATCAGGCTCTGTGCTGACAGCTCAGAGCTTGGAGCTTGCTTCGGATTCTGTGTCTCCCTCTCTCTCTGCCCCTTTCCCACTCGCATTCTGTCTCTTTCTCTCAAAAATAAATAAACATTAAAAAAACATTAAAAATAATAAAATAAAATAATTGTAAATCTCCCACCTACAAGAAATACTGCTATAGTTTCATGTTGGCTTCATATAATTCTGGAATTGTGAGTTTGGTTGGTTGTTTATTTATTTATTTATTTAGGTTTATTTATTTATTTTGAGAGTTGGGGGCAGAGAGAGGAGAGTAAAAATCCCAAGCAGGCTCTGCACTGTCAGTGTGGAGCCTGATGCAGGGTTCAAACTCAGGAACCCTGGGATCATGACCTAAGCTTAACTCAAGAGTTGGATGCAATGCTTAACCGACTGAGCTATCCAGGTGTCCCTGAAAATATATTTTTTTTAAAAGTGTATTTTTGTCTTTCATGAAGAAAAATGTGATTTCAAAGGAAAAGTTTGTCATTCCAGAACTTACTGGTTATCATGACTGGAATACAATTCTTCCCAAATAAATCTGCATAACAACCAAATAACAGATATCTTTTACTTCTCTTTTCTGGTCTCTGCTTTGCTACTTAATAGGTCATTTAATGCCAGGTACAAAGTTTGAACAGCAATAGTTGCTTAGTCTTTTGAAGGTTATGTAATAGATTGGATCTGTATCAGGCACTTGTAGGCAGAGAAATGGTAAAATAAAATTTTAACTCCAAATCTATTTTAAATTCAAATGTCACTTAGAGTTCTTAAAAATGATTGAGGAGGGGATGGGAGAAATACAAATGGAATTAGGGGCTGCTGGGGGACACAGGGTATCAGTTGAATGATTTAGGGACTATGCAATTCCTAGAAGTCCCATCAAACTAGTCATTGTGGATGTGGACAATTATGGTGATTTTCTGGCAGTTGGGAGTCAGTGATGTGAGGAATGAGGGTTTTCTCTAAATTTCACAAAGTCCCCATGTGGCCTGTGGGGGAAAGAAGGACCCACTAAAATGACTTAAATTCTGTATAATTATAATTCTGGTACAGAAGAGTTTTGTTGTGGGTTTTGCAAGCTGCATTAGCATACCTTTTTAAAAAATCATCCGTTTTTAACAGAAACTAAAGCTGAGGATAAATACTTATTTCTAATTATTCTCTTTTTCTTCCATCTCATTTTTTCCTTTAGTCCGATGTTTTTAAGCTCTGTGAAATATTCAAGGGTTTCAACTCTTTGAACAAGCCCAAAGATTTCACACGTATTTATCTTGCAGCCTCTGGGGCTGTTCCTCCCCCTCCCCTGCAGTTGCTCGGGTGGCTCCTGGGTACTGAGAACTGTGGGAATGTCTGGGATACAGACATTTATAATTTACCTCCCAGGTTCCTCCCATTTGGTGTCACCTGACAGACCATACACAATATATTGTACATGGAGTGCTATGAATTAAATGGAATGCCGAGGAGATGGACTCAGGTGGGGGAAGGAGAGGCTTCTAAGAGGTGTTGTGCTTATCCTGCATCCTAAGTGGGTCAGAGCCTATATATTCTACATAAAAATATAAAGGTAAATAAAAATACAAAGGTAAATGAATATAAAAATTTGTAAGATTTTGATAAATATATATTTATATACATATATATAAGTTTTGACTAACAGTGTAGTCTAGTTAAGGTGTAGAATATATATATATATATATATATATATATATATATATATAATGTATGTATATATACATACTCCTGGTAAATATTAAGTATGGTCAACACTTTACTGTGTAAATTATTTAATACCTTCTGCCCCTAAAAGCCCCTGGCAGGGGCGCCTAGGTGGCTCAGTTGGTTAAGCTACCAACTCTTGATTTCAGCTCAGGTCATGCTCTCTCAGTTTGTGAGATCAAGCCCCACATTGGGCTCTGTGCTGACAGTGTGGAGCCTGCTTGGGATTCCCTTTCTTCCTCTCTCTTGCCTCGCCCCCGCTCGCACGTGCACGCTTTCTCTCTCTCTCTCTCTCTCTCTCTCTCTGTCTCTCTCTCTCTCACTCTCTCTCTCTCTCAAAATAAATAAATAAATAAACTTTTTTTTTTTTTTAAAAGCCACTGGCAGAACTGTTGCAGCTTTTCTCTCTGGTCTTATTCTTTGGAAGTGTTTATGGATTTTAGCAAGTAAAGCATGCCTAGCCTTTAGGACCCTTGGTGTCATGGACCTTCAATTAGGTAGGGCCTCAAGGCCTTACAGGATAACAAAGTTATGCTCTGCCTCTAATAGGTTGTGACCAAGTCATTTCTTTGAGTGAAGGTCCAGGATTCAGGTGTGATGAGTGGGAGCTATGGTTGGTGATATTGACCTTATGGATCCAAAGTCGATCTGTGAGAATATGTCTTTCATATAGTATCTCTTTAAACATTTGAGGAATCTAAAATTCTTGTTTTGCCATTCTTGACTGTGACTGGCATGTGTTTTGCAATAGAGCAGACTTTGCTAGACCATCACAGGAGATGGGACTCTGTTAGTCCCTTCCATATCTGCTGACCACCTACTAGACCTGGAGTACCTTGCTAGATCAGTTCAGAAACATTGAAAAATCTCATGAAGTCATGATTTAGTCATTATTTTCCTTCTGATATTATTTTTAAGGAATTTTATTTGCATCTGGGAAAATCCTAGTAATCCATCTTTGAAATAGATGATCCAAATGCGCTACCCTTGTTTCTTTTAAAGATCAGCACATCTTTGAGTTCCCTTGGTTTTTCCATAAGATCTTCAGCTTTTATATTAGATTAGGCCCAACTGGATGGAGGCATAGCTTTATCCCTGTTCAATAATCCCATCTCACTCATAACTGAAATGGTGTATTGGCTGATGTTTTAAAGGGCAGATGCTCTGAGTTTTTACTGGGACATCCTTTACAGCTATTGCACAGGAGCATCACTTCCCCACATTTGCATCTAGTGCATTCTTGAAAATGTTTTCAAGTTAAATGACTATGTTGAGACCACACATATACATGTACGAAGTGGCTGGATGTGATTGAATTCCTAGAGAGATGAAAACTTGGGTGATAGGGGTGCCTGGGTGGCCAGGGTTGAGCATCAACTTCGACTCAGGTCATGATCTCATGGTTTATGAGTTCAGTCCCCTCATGAGCTTGTTGCTGTCCGCCTGCTTGGATCTTCTGTCCCCACTCTCTCTGAAATAAAGCATAAGAAGAAAGAAAGAGAAAGAGAGAGAGAGAGAGAGAGAGAGAGAGAAAGAAAGAAAGAAAGAAAGAAAGAAAGAAAGAAAGAAAGAAAGAAAGAAAGAAAGAAAGAAAGAAAAAGACAGAGAGAGGAAGGAAGGAAGGAAGGAAGGAAAGAAGGAAGATCGATATATCTAGTGATAAACTCTCTGTCTTGGGAGAACCCCAGACTGAGGCAGTTACAAGCAAGGGCCTCTGCCGTCTCCCCAGCAGTATGGGGACAGGTACAGAGAACCAGGTGTCACCCTTTCTCGTGGGCTGATGCCTTTTTTGAGTGCTTCCTGGACTCTCCCTGCTTGCACATGGCCACCCGGGTGAGTTTTCCCATGTGGCCTTCGTGCTTGAATTTTACTACCCACCAGCCATCTGGGAAGCTGTTTAGTCAGGGCAAGGGAGTCAGGCCAGTTGACAACAAGTTGGTTCATCATTCCAGGCAAATTCTGGGGCATTGGAGGTGCTGCAGCGAGTCACAGGTGCTTCTGTGCAGAATGCCACACTCAGGAGCACTCACCTGCGTGGGGCTCAGCTGCTTCTGAGGGGTCCTGGCTCTGTCCCCACAGCAGCTGTGGCTGGGGACTTGGAGCAGGCGGTGCCACCAGCAGCGACTAAAGGTGGTTAATATGAGGAAATGCAAATAATTTAAAATTGCCACACTCCCCGCTCCTTGCCTCTACTCCCTAATTACCTTCGCTGCTTTATTTTTCTTACTAGTGCTTATGTTGTTATGATAGGGCATAGGCATACCTTAAAAGTGCTGTTTATCATCCATCTCCAACAACTAGAATGAGGTTCCGCTCTCAGGTGGGATTCTTTGTCAATTTTGTGTATGGCTGTACTCCAAGCCCTGGCACACAGCCATTCAAAAATGTTAAATGAATGAATGAATAAACCACACTCCTCATCAGCACACCAAAGGCAGTTTATGGGGCGTGGTGTAGGATAAAGAAAACGGTAAACTATATGCCAAGTAGAAGAGGGCCTGCTTTAGGAAAGAAGTGTGGAATTTCTTTTGGGACAATGTAGTTAAGCATTTTAATTGTTAAAATCACTTGCTAATGCTAGATCCATAATTCTTACAGGTTTCCTAGAGCTTGTATAATTTTGAGAGAAAGAGAGAGAGGTGATGTGATACAGTATTATGCAGTATGACACACTAAGGTAGATATGATCTAGGTATGGTTAAGGCCAGTCTGAGTTCTCCCACCAGCTCTGCCAGTTAGCCTTCTGTGCCTCACTTTTTGCACCTGTAACATGGGGATAATTATAGTACTTACCTCTTTAGGGGTTTTCTCTATATGTATGTGAGGATTACATGAATGACTACATGTGAGGCACTCTGAATACTGCCTGGCACAGAGAAAGAGTCCAGTACGTATTTGTTGCTATTATTATTACCATCATCAACATCATCATTATTATGCCACCACCACTACTGCCTGCACCGTCATCATCTGTTCTTGAGTTCTAAACTAAAAAGTTTGCTGCATAAATTGTTTTGTGTGAGCATGATATATTCTGTAGTTTTAAAGCATCTTTTGTGTGTAAAAATTTATTGTAGGTTTCTCAACTTTTTATTACGATGCTACCACTGACATCTGCAGCTTTTTACATTACATGCTGTTACTGAAATGTGCATTGCTGTGGACATTTGATTGATTTCTATAATTAGGAAGCAACTTAATCTACAGTAATGTGGTGTGGTGTTTAACTTAAACTGCCATAGATTCATTTCCAAAACAGGTGACTAAAGTAAACGAGGGTTATGATACTTGAGGACATGAATGAGGACAGCGCAGGCCTGGGGCTGGAGTCAGATTCTCCTACAGCTTGTGATGCACCCCATGGGTGATTCCCCCCCTTGCAGAGGCTACTTACTGTTTTCCTCCTGGAATGTGGAGTGGTAATAAGGCCATTTTAAAAAGCTCTGTGATACATTTAAATAAAAACTACCGTGTAATTGCATAATATTAGTATTATAAATGCCTTGTATTCATTATATGATAATTAATTAAAATAAGGTTCAGTGTTAATAAATATGTAGTAGAGAATATTATTGATGCTTTATTTATGGTAAACAGGAAATGTCCCTTGTGATTGATTGATTGATTGATTGATTTTATTCCCAGCTTGGAAACGATCAATCAGATATGAAAAGGGGCTAGATTGTTTCTTTTACGATATGTTTTTTCCTGGCACATTTTGTCCATTTACCTGGGATTAGCTACACACATACCTCCCAAAATGAGGTATCATTATACCCAAGGAGAGCTAAATGCCCATCAAAGAATAAATGAATGCGTTTGAGTTGTTTTAATTAGCTAGGTGTGATTTAAAGGTTGCCGAAATCAAAAAGGCTTATTCATTTTTCATCAATAATCACTTACCTTAATATTTCATTAGAACCCGCTGATTTGCAGACCTCCTTCTGGGCTTTGATTCATTATGACTGCAGACATAATTTAACTTTCCGTCTTTTTCTCATTCTGTGTTATACTCTTTCATCTCTGAGACACTGTTAAGATGTTTCCAACATTCTTCACAAGGCTGCTAATTGTTCCAACTTTTTTTTTTTTAACTGTACTTAAAGCTAAGAGTTCTAGGCTGTGGAGTGCTGTACGTATGCACGCTTGCATCCACGCACGTGAGCACACATGTTTTTAGGCAGTTTTCTTTCATCATTTGAACAGCTGATAATAACGTGCAAATTTTCTGTTTCATATGTTCTGAGACTGAGGGCTGATTTATCATATGCAAAAGTCAGGAAGTAAATAATTTGGACACATTCTTAGACTATGCCATCAATTTGAAAGAACAAAGAATCCTGTGTGTGGCATACTTAGCAGATGAGATCACAATCTGTGCATATACCTTATTTTCAAAACATTTCTCTGGTTGCTTTAGATGCAGACTTGCACTCGTCCTCAGACGCTCAGTGTGCCTGTGTGTCCTCAGGTAGTGGCACTGTCCCAGGCTTCTGTGCTGCTACCTAGGGAGTGCTGCTCTGACACTGTGAAGCTAAGAGATAGGCCCTCATGTTAATATGATACATGTACAGAAAAGAGCCCTTCTTTCTTCTTAAATTGTTCATTGACTGTATGTGACTGTGACTGATCATAGCTAGACACATCTCACACAGGGCATGGGAATCTGATTGGAACCTCTTAAAACCCCAAATTCCAAGTACCTCTTCTTAAATGCATAAATAGGTCCTAGGTTCTTTGGAAGTAACTAACCTAAAACATTGAAACATGCCTAGCACAAACAGATTTTGACAAGCTGATGCCAGCAGTGAAAAAAAATAAGTAGATGGATAGGTATTTTCTTTTTTTTTTCCAGATTAATTACGAAATACTATATGTCTGTCTTCTACAGCAACATTAAGCAATTTTTGTGTAAAGCACATATTATTAACTTTCACTAGCTGTAACAGTTTTGCCTACTGAGCAAAAATTGCTAAATGTTAAGAAATAAAAACTTGTACACTTAAAAATTTGGTAAATGTATATGTGTACAGAATTATAAATATTTTCACTGGATTGGGATCTTCCCTTTTTAGTATTTCCCAGAAGACTTAATGCCAACTTTCCTCATGTCCCAGATTGATTTTTTCCAGAAATATGTGTAAAAAATTAATGAGCTAACAATAGATCTATAAATATCTATCTTTTTATGGAGAATTAAAAGAACGCGTATGTATTAGGAGATTTTAGCCACCATGGAAAATTATTAATCCTTGTTTACCCAGAGCTATTCCTTACCTTTTGCTTACCTTTGGAATGTTGGTTGATAACTCTTTCCATCAAATACTTTATCCTTACATATTAGCGTTAACATGACTTGCCTGGCATGAGGATGTGTATTTCAAGAATTCTATTCTTTGCATATGATACCCTTCAGGATTCTGGGACGGAGCTTTAAGGTAGACTGTACAGTGTCTCTTTACTGACTTTGTCTTTGTGATCTTCTCAACCTGCCCGTCCTGCTTTTCAGCCTTTGTTTGACATGTGAATGCAGGCATGAGCAAGTGCGGCGGGGTGACGTGGTAGACCCATGTGGTCGAGATTCAGGTCGTGGCCCTGCCACTTACTTGGATGTTTGGCAAGTTACTGAACCTCTGTGAGCCTCGTTAAATTCATCTGTATTTTAAATTTTTTGTCCCATTGTTAGACCATATGTCAGCTGTGTCCCGGTTTTTATATTTAGAAAATATGTTCTTCATAACCATGCATCATGATCCGTGTTAGAAGCTATTGGGGCTAAAAGAGAAATACAGATCCAATCTCTGATGGTAATGCTCTCCTAGTCTTTTGGGAGAATAACAGACGGATTTAAATAACACAACCAGTTTTATTGACCATGCTGTTTATTTTAATAGCTAGACCAGAATGGTTTGATTGACTTTTTAAAAATCTGGTATGTTTTTTACCATATGGACAAGGCCATATCTAGAGTGCCAAGCTAATAAGCCTTCTTTTCTCTGCCAGTGAACCATGAAAGTTGTTAGCAAAATGTTTTATTTTGAACTGATCCATTTTCCAAGCTCTTGGTGATATAAACACCTTCTTAAACGATAGAGTGGAGATTATCATTCATCAGTCACTGGAAATTTGTTGCATCAAAGCACTGTAAGCAACGAGTATGTGAAATGGTCTAGAAAAGAATGTATTCCGTGTGGTTGGGCGTGCCTAAAAATGTTATAAAACCACCCTAAATCAGTTGATTATGGATAAATGGTTACAAACTTTGAATGGTCTTCTAACACTTGAAGAACTTAAAACAGGGGAGCTGAGTAATACTCAGCAGAAAATGTGGTTTTAAATAGGATGGTTTTGTGCTTTTCTCATTCGTGTAAAAGGCTCAGTGTACAAATCATTCTGAGTCATGGTACCCCTAATTTCTGTGTACAGCAATGAAATAACAGTATTAGATTGTCTTCTCACCTAATCCATTCTTAAGTATTCATTGTATCCCTAGCTCCCTTGGCACCATCAAAATATTTCCATCTTTCATTTTTCTTCTCATAGTGTTTGTGTTTTCCTTTATGTCCTTGAGCATATGCACTATATTTAAATCAGCTTCTGAAAAGCCTGAAAAGCCCTTTATTCCTCCACATCCACCATTGCTATATTTTCTGGATCTTTTTCTATTGACTGATTTTTCCCCTGGTTGTAAGTCACATTTTCCTCCTTTTTATATCTATTAATATTTTTTATCAGATGTCAGACATGTTGAATTTTATTATATTGAGGTCTGGATTTGTTCTATTTTTTAAGAGTGTTGGATCTTTTTTAGCAGGCAGTTAAATTACTTGCTGATTGTTTCTTATTTTTAGGTTGTTTTAAAATCTCTTATAGGCCAGGTCCAAAGTAGCCTTCATGCTAAGGCCTAATTTAGCCCAATTTCCAAGATGTGGCCCTTCTTGACTGACTACTCAGTGTGGTCAGCCAAGGTATGCCATGAGTCTCTTCCTTCAGCTAGAGAAAACTCTCCCAATTACTGGTACTTTAAGAGTGCCCAAGGGGCGCCTGAGTGGCTCAGTTGGTTAAGCATCTGATGCTTGATTTCGGCTCAGGTTATGATCTTATGGTCATGGGATCAAGCACTGTGTTAGGCTCCATGCTCAGCATGGAGCTTGCTTGGGATATTCTCTCTCTCCCTCTCTGCTCCTCCCTGACTCATGCTCTCTCTCAAAGTAAAAAAAAAAAAAAGGCATTAAAGAAAGAGAGTTCAAAATTGCTCATCTTCCTGCTGCCTGGGAATTAACTTTTTTTCACAGAAGTTGCTCCTGTCTGGGCTTGTGGGGTTTTACCTGACACATGCACAGTTTTGTGTTCTCCTGCAGATTTCTGGAGCTCTTTCTTCATGTAGATCTCTCTTCTCAGAAAATCTGTCCCACAAATTCTGACCGCCTTAGCCTCCCCCAATTCAGAATTCTGTCTGTGTGACAAAGGTGCAATTTTTTCACCTCCCTGCACTGTAGGGTGGGAATGGCCACCAGACAGAAAGCCTGGGTAGGGCTCACCTCACTTATTTTTTTTTTTCTTGAAAACAGTTGTAATTCCAGTTCTAGTTTTCATCATTCCCAGTTTCTGAAAATAGTTTTTTTCAGTTGCTTAAAATAAGAAGATAATTCTACACCACATATACTTTTATTGCTGGAGATGGAAATACTTCTTTTTAAGTTTATGTATTTATTTTGAGAGAAAGAGAGAGGGGGGGTAGGGAGGGGTAGAGACAGAAAAGAGAGAGAGAGAGAGAGAGAGAGAGAGAGAATATCCCAAGCCGACTTAACACTGTCAGCATAGAGCATTATGCGGGGCTCAAATTCATGAACCATGAGGTCATGACCTGAGCCGAAATCAAGAGTCAGACACAACCAACTGAGCTACCCAGGCACCCCCAGGAATGGAAATTCTTTTTTGTTTCATTTTTTAATGTTTTATTTATTTTTGAGAGAGAGCATGAGAGAGTGTGCGCGCAAGTGGGGGAGGGGCAGAGAGAGCGGGAGACACAGAATCCAAAGCAAGCTCCAGGCTCTGAGCTGTCAGCACAAGACCCTATGTGGGGATCAAACTCATGAACCGCCAGATCAAGACCTGAGCCAAAGTTTGACGCTTAACCAACAGCCACCCAAGAGCCCCAAGAAATTCTTAAAACACATTTAAAGAATTGTTCTTCTGAGGGTGTCTTCATTCTACTCACATCAGTCCTACTTCTAAACCACTCAACAATTGGCTTCAGTCCCACATGATTAAGATTCTTTGCAAGTGACCAAATTGCCAAATCTGGAGAGCATAACATAGTCTTTCTCCTACTTGTTCTTTCTGAAATATTGAGTATTGATGACCACTCTTCCACACTATCTTGGAAAGGTGCTCACATTGGATTTAACAGGACACTCTTCTTCCTTGGTCTCATATGCTCTAATTTATGTCTTTGTTGTTGACCACCACTTTTGGGGGTGGTTCTTTTGTCCCCAACATGTTGTAATTCTCAAGTACCTACACTGATCCAGTTTCCTTCCTATCATGCCTTCAACTGTCACTTTTATGTAGTGGATTTCCAAGATTGTTGGAAGTGGAGCTGATCTATTTCTGAGTATCAGCCCTACTTCCCACATGCCTCTCTGGGTATTCTGACAGTAGCACAAACTCAACAGTAACAGATTTAGTGTCATCTGTATCATTAAAACCATAGTCACCATGGTATTCCCTCTCCCTCTGCTGTTTTTACCGTCATCCTCCCTGTCTCCTGTGCTCTTCCCCCACCCCCTTCTTTCATCCCCATATCTAGTGATAAGGTTGTATTGATTCTGTTTCTATACTCTCAGTCTAACCAATTCTTCCCCACTTATATCCTTATCCTTACTCAGGGATATATTATCCCTTGTCTGGATAGTGAAATAGCAGCACTTACATTTCCATGCCCCTCTTAATAATCTGTGATCTATCTTACACAGTCCTGTCCCATCACCTTCGTAAAGTCTAATTTGGGTGGCATTATTCCTACTGAAAAAACCTCACTGCAGAATCAAGTCCACACTTTATAGTGTGACATTCTCCTTCTGGTGAACCACCACAGTCTTAATCTTCTGTTTTCATCCTTGTCAAAACTCTAATCATACTAGGCTCTTTTCTATCCCAGAATATTTCTAGTATTTCCCTGTCATATTCCCCATCACATAAGCTTAAAAAAATAAATACATAAACAGCCTGAAGCTGATGAATACTGCAAATTCAGTACATCTAGTTAGAGTAAGCCTCTCCTTTTCCTGCCTACTAAGATGTCCTTAGGTGTTTATATGGGATAGTCAGAAGCTATCTGTATCCCCTCCACCCTTCGCATGATTTGCATTTTTTCTCATGTGCTGGATGTCTTCTTTAGTGATGGTAGGAAATCATTAAGGCATTCCCTGAGAGCTGCTTTTAGGACTCACACTGCAGATAGAAAGCCGGCTCATGCATAGGGGTGTTGTGATCACTCTGTATGTGGGTGACTTCTCCTGTAAGAAGATAAGGATAAGGGCCTTATTCACTCTTATACCCCGCAAAGGCTTTTGCACGTTTTTGGAGAATTTAAAGGTAGGCATGTAGGATGAATAAATGAAAAAAAAATTGTCTTAAAGTTGTTGAATGATTTGATTTGAGGAGATTATATGGCATGTGACTTCAGCATGTAATGATTCAATTTATACAAATTAGTTATATATTACTTTGCAGTAACATATCAATGATATGGAATAGAATAACTCACCTTAAAAATCCATTATTACACTTTAATTTTTTTTTTTTGCTAGGACAAAATAACTAATTCACTATTGATAAAGGGATGTGTATATGTGTATTTATATAATATATGCAAATCTTTTTTCTTGATACATTTCTTAAGCCAGTGACCATGATAAATCCTTCTGCTTAAAATGCTGGATTCAAGGCGAGGCATCCCAAGGAAACAAAGAGCACAGGTTATTTTAGGACCTTCAATATCTCTAACTCTTGTCTGTGTTTCTTCCTGTGCAGATATTCAGGCACTACTGGGCACTACATTTAACTAGGCACAACATTTTGCTGATTTCCTTTAAATGTTTCCTGAGTAAGAAACACATTATCCCTTAATCAGCTTCTTTTGAGATGTCTGTTTACACTAAACAAAGTCCTGTTCCAATTAGTTTCAAATTCTAAGCAAAAGCGCTGGTAATTAAATATTGTCTGAAGGAGCGTCCTGTTCCTGTATTGCAATATTGAAGTTCAGGTGCAGGAGAAACAATATTAAGCTTATTAGCATGTTTATCGATTTAACTGATCAACCACAAAGGACTATATCCTGACATAAGCTTCTCTCAAAGTTAAACATTGTGAATTTGGGAAACTACCTCTATTCCTTCATCTGTACAGTGAAGTAACTGTATGCAAATAAATAGTAATGGTCACTATCTTGTAGATATGTGTAGGATAAATGAGATAATATAGGTAAAACATTTGGCATAATACCTGCTTGCAGTATTACAAATATATTTAATTGTGATGTAGGTCAAAAATATGACAAAAACAGGGACGCCTGGATGGCTCAGTCGGTTAAGCATCTGACTTCAGCTGAGGTCATGATCTCACGGTTTGAGAGATGAGCCCCGCATCGGTCTCTGTACTGACAGCTCAGAGCCTGGAGCCTGCTTCACATTCTGTGTCTCCCTCTCTCTCTGCCCCTCCCCAACTCATGCTCTGTCTCTCTCACCCTCAAAAATAAGTCAACATTAAAAAATTAAAATATATATATGGCAAAATATAATAAAGCAACCCTTTTTAATTTTAAAAATTATAAGAAGTATAATTATGTAAAGAAGCATTTAGTTTTAGCAAATTATAAAATCTTGGACTTAATTTTAGATGGAATTTAATGTATATCAACTACTGGTCAAACTGCGGAGTAAATAAAATGAGATAATCCCTGAACATGACATATTGGGCAATGTACTTAATATATGTTGCATATGCATGATAGCAGTTTTGTATCTATCCAGTGTTTTCTGAGTAATATGTTATGAATGTGGGCATCATCTGGAATGAGAGCATTTCAAACTTGGACTGTCAGTGGATGAACCACTGTAACATTAATTGGCAATAGAATTTATTTCATAATGTGTGTGATCTGTTGTAGCGGTAAAATAGATTATTTTTAGATTCCCATATAAAATTGTTTTCTCACTAGATAATTATAATTGGCTCTGTGTGTAACACAAATTTTAAATATTTTATGTTATTAGTAACACCAGCGTAACACGGGAATTAACAAGATAGAAATGCAAATACATTTTCCTGTTTCTTAAACTGTGGCTGCAAACAGAGAATTGGCTCTGTAAATTATTTTTAATGTGCACACTTTTTAACAAGGTCCTTAAAGTGGTAATCATTTCTCAGTTTCCAACGTCGAGGGGTAGTAATGGTTTGACAGCTGTAATGTTGCTTTTGTTGGTGATGAAATACTGGTTTTCATTAAATTTTATGTTAAAGAATATTATTTAGAGTCATAGGTTTCTACCACTGTAGAGCTGAGAAGACCTGATGTAACTAACAGCCTCTTATTTTATGGAAGGGGGAGCTGAGGGATGGGGGTGTAGATGCAGGTGGTTGCTGCGTATTATAATCTTGCTGTGTACTTATCTTTCCTTTGAAGGTGGGTGTACTATGGCAGAAACACCTGATGTGGAGTCTGGAAACCACTGCCCTCACATAGGTGTGCCACCCGGTGCCAGTCACATGATTATCAGTAGTCTTTTACAAATTTATAAAATGGATAGAATCACACTTTGTCTGCCAGTTACAAAAAGGAGCTATACTGATGAAATAAAATCTGTGTGTGAAAGGATACGTAAAAATATAAAGGTCTACCTGTGTGTATCTTACTGTTATAATTACCCCTGTCCTGTGACTTCCTCTGAGACCATTAGAGTCATGTTGAGTAAGTACATTAATTCAAAGATGTAGATGCAACAGCTTTGAAAAGTAGAGTACACTTTACTAGTGGCTTCCTGGAATATTCCTGGACTTGGATATTTCTGTCATAGGCAATACAATCTAATTGGACTTCAAGTGAGAAAAGATTTTTTTTTAAAATAATAGCTCAATATGTACAGTATAGTTATAACCCATTGACTTCACAGTTACATTAGGTAGATACAGCTATCTGTGAGTTGATAGTGCCAGCGTGATTGCACTGTTGAACATCCTGTCTTATTTAGAGGTTGGTATGGATGCTCTTGGCTGGACATGGAGGTCCTCTGAATTCCATGTCGCCCTTATCGCTTCTACTGGCCCCGGTGGTTGTGACTTCCTGAGCTGCATGTCTGTTGCAGAGTCTCGTTAGACCTCCTGATGTCTCTTCATTGCAATTATGACTGAGACACGTTGACCCTGCTCTGCATTAAGCACTCACTCTGTTTGCCTGCGTCTTTGGTCCTCATCTACTTCAGTGCTGCTTTTCCCTCTTCTCTGTTGCTCTTTTCTTTATTTCTGCTGTTGTTGATGCAGCCTCACCTTTTTACTTCTGTGCACTCTGAATGCTCTGCTCTATTTCTCCTGAGGCCTTCCTGGTGGAACTCGCTGTGGCCAGGGACATTGCTGCCCTGGGCCTTCATCCAGCCACACTGGCCAATGAGAGTATTCCCATGCTCATGCCCCTGCACCTGGATGATTTTGTCTACTGGATGCCCTGCCCTGGATCTTGACGTCACTGGCTCCTGTCATCCAGGCTCACTCTTCAGTCTGAAGCCGCAGGTTGCCCCGCCCCCAGTCCCACCCTGTGACCCTTCTTTGATGTTTGCATGCATGCCATCCCCATCTCATTTTGCCCTATTCATTCATGTGTTTTATTGTTTCTAATTCTGCCCTCTTGAATATAGCTCTATAAGTGCAGAGACCCCATCTGTCCTGTCTACCTCTGTATTTGTAAGCCCCTGTGTGGTGGCTGGCTGCAGTGGGTGCTAGCTGATTCTTGTTTTATGCATGTATATATGTGTTTGTGTTTGCATGTATGTTTATGTATGTATCTTTATATGAATGCATGGATGGATGGATGTTTATGTGTTTATAGGTATGTATGTGTGTATGTGGAGTGTGGGCTTCCCTCCCCTTGTATGGTAAGCACTCTTACCTACTCTCAGAAAATCCTGCTGGCTGGCAGGTGTCTGACTACTGGGTATGCCACCAAGAAGAAGGTCCCCACCAGGAGCAAAAATGAATCCTCTCCTTATGGTGCTTTCTGTTTCAGATTTTTAAAGTACGTACCTCCTTTTCACCAAATTCAAAAATCCTACCTTGCCTCAGCTGTATTTAAAAACCTCTTTATCAGGGGTGCCTGGGTGGCTCAGTCAGTTAAGCATCTGACTCTTCGTTATGGCTCAGGTCATGATCTCATGGTTCGTAGGTTCAAGCCCCACATCAGGCTCTGCGCTGACAGTGCAGAGCCTGCTTGGGAGTCTCTCTCTCTCTCCCTCTCTTTCTGTCCCTCCCCTACTCACACTATCTCAATCAATCAATCAATCAATACCTACTTATCAAACATTTTGGTTTTAACCCTTCTTGCATGCCTTCTAAAAGTTCTCCTTTAATATATGATGAAGAGCTTCTGGAAACTCTTACCAGTGAATTAACTACATTAATAATAGGATTCCTTTCACTGAACCTTAAAATTATTTTAATATTAATGTAATACTTTTTTGTATGAAACTTAGAAAATGCAAAAAAGGAAAAGATGATCTCACCCCCAAATACTAATTGTTAACATTTTAGAGTATATTTTTAGACACATACACACAGATCAATATTTACAAATGTGTATTTATTCAGAGCTAAAAATAGAATCATATTATACATGACTCTTTAATAGCCTGCCCTTTACTTACTATGTCACAAACATCTTTCCATGCCAGTAAGTATTCTCTTACAAAAGTATTTTTTAAATGGCTACAATATTTCATTTTACGGATTTGTCTTGATCAGACCAATTTGGGGTTCATAGCCTGAGCCTCGGTTTTCCCATCTGTAAAAGGGAACAATAATATTGTCTTAAATAGTGTAACAGAATTAATTGAGATAATGCACATAAAGAACCAACGAGAGTGCCTGTATATAGTAAGGACTCAATGATTATTAGCTGCTAGTTATACTTATCCATTTCCCAGTATCTTTTAACAACCTAAAGTGCACTATGATCTATCTTACTACTATTTCTTACAAATTACAAACGTAATTGTATTTCATCAATAAAACATTTTAAACTCTAAAAATCCACATTTTTCTCTATTTTAAAATAATAGTACCAGAAGATGGTAGGGCATTTCTAGTTAATACAAATCCCAAATTAAGAACTTTTTGGTTTTATAAACGAGATTGCTTTAGGAGTTTCCACCTGAAAGTAAAAGTTGCTTCTACTTCCCTTAGCCTGTCTCACCCTTGGCCTCTGCCACCTCTTCGATCTGACCTTCTGCTAAAGGTTGATGTTCCAGCTGGCTGTTTCAGAAAGAAGCCCGGGAGCAGAGCACGTCTTCTTTGTGGCTCGCCTTGCTCTTCTAGATTCTCGTAGTTTTTATCCCCTTTCAGGGCTCATTGGGCTGCTCGCCTCAGGGTGGTATGAGATAAAGAAATTGTTCTCAGAGTTGAGTAGTTCACCAGTATACTTTAAGAGTGCATGTGACCTTCAATAAAAAGTTGTTCAATTTAATTTCAAGTAAACTTTTCTTATTTCAAGTCTTTTCTTTCCTTCAGTTAAGCATGTAAGTGAAAACATTTAGAAGTGTGGAACTGTTTCTGTTATTTTGGATTTAAAAAAAATACCCAACTCTAGGTCTGTCTCTTCCCCTTTTAAGATATGTCAGAGTTAAATTTCTATTCTGAATTTCATATATTTAAAAACCTACATATATTCATGGTTGTAACATGCAGTTATTAAGAGCTGGAAAGAAAATGCTATTTAGGCTTTACATTGACACAGGTATCTGTCCATTACTTTTTTCTCCATTTTATGAGTTCATCCTTCTTATAGAGGATGAGGTAAGTTAGAAGCAAATATATCCTTTCAAGATAAAGTCCATTTCAGAGTGAATATATCTCTTCTCTTGACAACTGTTTTCTCAGGTAGAGATTTAAAATGTTCTGTACTACATAGTTTAAGAGTTTTCTCTAATTTTGAAAATATTTTCCTATGTTTTTCTTTAAAATGCCATATCCTCTTTTTTTTCCCCCATATTTCTCTTTCTTAGTATAGCCCTATTATTGGCTGCCAAATTCTTCCTCCTGGGCCCATATGTGTGGGAGATATTGCAGACTGAAGGAGTTTGTTCGCCCTACTGACATTTGTATTGTCTAAATGGAACTGGCTATTGAAAAATGCTCACACAAAAACTTCAGCCTTTCCTTTATTAGTGCACTAAAGATCCTGACCAGATTTAAAAACCAGGAGAGCCTTGTTGAGTCTGAATCTGTTAGGGTATGAAATGCACCCTGGGTTTTGAGGAAGAAGTGAGCACATTTATAGCTTTAATTACTCATTTGGGATACTACAGTCTGTTGCCAAAGCCAGTTATCATCAGCTTTGATTAGAAATCAGGAAAGACAGCTGCTGAAATGCAGAGTGAAAAGAATTGTATTGGATTAGAAAGGCGTTCTTTTGAATCTGAAAGAGAAAGAAAGCATCTTTGGGAAACATCTGAATATGCATTTATTTTAATAATTGAATGGCTAGAGGTATAGTACAGTACGCTGTACATTGGAGTCGTTTTCATTATTAAATTAAGTGCCTTTGTTCAATTCATCTAGATTTTCCCATTGGCTGCTGTATTCTTTTTCCTCTTTTAGCTCCATTTTGATGCAGTGTTATATCCCTATTTGTGGGTTGAAATGTGTCAGTATTCATAAACCAAATTCATGAACCATCTTCCCAATCGTTTGGGCTGATGAAACACCATTTACCCATGTGAAGCCAAGCCAGGAGAGGCATATCAAATAATGCATTCAAATGCTAAGCTTAGAAAGACAGTGTTCTTTATTCGTAATCCTACGTTCATGGAGAAGTACTACTTTGAGCCTTATTATTTTAGCAATGTAATTTCACATTATAATGGATATCAGAATAATGTCATATGCACATGCTCATAATATCAAAAATTCAGAGTTAAATTCACATGCGTGTGCTCCTTGTTTGTAAGATCAAAAGATATATCAGGGAAGATTTACTTTTTACCTTTAGAAAGCTGTTTGAGATCTAGTATGGGAACTTGAATAAGGCACTGTCCTCCTATCTTTAAACTTTGCAAAGCAGCAGCTTTTTTCTTTTCTACAAAAGATCACAGTTGTTTGAAAAATATATATATAAATAAACAATGTGTATAGAACTATGCCGATCCCTTAAATAACTACGTAAGCACTGAGAAGAGTTGTATTTACATTCATATTTGCAGGAGAGTAAACATTTATGCAAATACGCTAGGAAAATTATCAAACACTCCGTCCACATGTGCTCTAGCTTCAAAGTAAAACTTAGAATTGTCACCCAATTATTTAACTCTAGGTAGTGTAATGCTTAAACAAAACAAGGATAACATTCTGTACCTACACAATGGATCAAAACAGCTTCCTTCATCCTCACTTTGGACCATCTGTTTAAAGAAACTAAAAACCCTCAGGAAGCAAGCCTCTAATCTGTGGTTAAGAGTTTAAAGACACATGCTCATTCTGACAACCAACACTATGTACTGAGTGCTGTAATAGGTTTTGTATTAGCTGTAAAAGGCTGCGTGGCTTGACCTCAACATCTGTCAGCTACAGCTTCTCTATTCTTAGTAGGAATTTAAAAGTTCTTTTTGTAGAGCATCTAATTCTACATTATTTTAACATCAACTATGATAAATATTGGCAATACTATTTTCCAGGAGCTAAATTATTGTTCAAGTTTCCCAATGCTTGAAGACTCCTAATTCTCAGCCCGCCCCATAACCTCCTTGCTGAAAAGAGCCACAGACATGTGCCAATAACATGTTTGCTTAATGGAAATCAATCAGACCTGTTGGAGAATAGACTTCATCAGTGCTAAAGGAATATTGAAGGTCTGTCCCACATCATTCCTTCTTGAATTCCATGAAAACTTTTGAATATTTTACCTTGGTTCAGAAACTTTGGCATTTAGGGGCGCCTGGGTGGCTCAGTTGGTTAAGTGTCTGACTTTGGCTCAGGTCATGATCTCACAGTCCGTGGGTTCAAGCCCTGCGCCGGGCTCTGTGCTGACAGCTCAGAGCCTGGAGCCTGCTTCAGATTCTGTCACCCTCTCTCTCTGCCTCTCCCCCGTTCACTCTCTGTCTCTCAAAATAAAACAAAGACATAAATTTAGAAATTGAAACTCACTGTTTAAAAAAATAGAAACTTTGGCATTTGTTATCATTTTCAGTCTTTGAGTATCACCATGGGTCTTAGAGCCACTTTTTCCTGTGAGCTAGTGTTGCAAGACAGTCAGGGTTTGAGACAATTTTTATATAATGCTAAACATAAAAAAACAACCAACACCACAAAAAGGCTTCTACTTTACTAGAGGTGAGAGAATATTTTTTATAATTAAGCTTTTAATTATCTATCATATAGTCATTAGAGGAAAACGTCATTATTTTTAGTCTTTATTTGACATAGTTAAATAAATTACCAGTTCTTTATTATAATTGAGGGAAAACTCTGGTAAGAGTGACATTAAAACTACACTGATCAAGCATCCTGGAAACTGAGAGGGGTTGGGGATGGGGAGTCAAAGTGGGGGCTAAAATAAGTATTATATCTATTGCTCGATATGGTTTTCTTTGATTGATATTGTGTCACTGGACAGTAGGTGTTAGATTGTGGATCTAGTCATTAACCTTCCAGTCTGTGTCTCACCCTGTTTCTCTAGATCATAAACCATAGATTATTCCTATCAGAGCCATCACACACCCTAAAGCTAGCCTCATACTTCAGTACATGGTTGGATTGGGCATTATCTCCAGGCTTCTAGCATTTACTATTTCACCAACTATGGAATAAATGACACTGTCCTACCAGCAACCTTCAGTTGTGCAGGATATTCTTGGTGTCAAGTCTCCATTAATATAAACACCTGTAAAAGTGTATGAATGTTCTTATATGGTTGAATACTTTTAGAGGGAAATATTGTGTTTAGAAGCATTTCAGCTGGAAAATGCATTGAAGTGGATATTGTCAGACATTTTCTTAGAACAAATCAAAATCATTTAATACTATGTAAAATATTAAAGACATGTAAATGCAGAAGCAATGACAGTAACCTTCACTCTTGTAAATATGCATCACTGACTCAGATTTAGACCTATAAGATCACAAGCGAATATCATTAGTCAGAACTCAGCAAGATCTGCTTTCATGCCAGTCACATTCTCACACACACACACACACACACACACACACACACTTGTTTATTTATGTCAGTCATTAGAACTCAGTAACTAAACAGCAGTGGTAGTTAATGTGGCATTTTATAAACACATAGATGAATTGGAAGAAAGCACATTAGCCACAAATAGTGACCAGTTATAAATAATATTATGTAAATACCAATATGTAAATATTCATCACAAAAATGGCTGTGAGTAGGAGACAACATGACAAAGGCAAACAGTTTGAATGTGGTTATTCCAACAGTCAAAGTGGGAGACTCTGGAAGAATGCCTAGAATCTTCCCCACCCTTGAGCTGATTCTGACCCAAGTCATCTTCATGCTTAGGACAGCACTGGGTTGACTTTGTGGCTCTCTTTTCTGCTTCTTCCCTGATACACCAAACACTAGGCTTGATATTATTAGAAAAACTTGTGATATTCCAACCAATGGAATTAAAAGAATTTTTATATTTCTATAACTTAATAATCTTTAAAAAAAATGAATGCAGAAAATGCAGCAAAATTCAATAAATTCACATTAAGTAGGAGAAAGACCAAACTAAATTAGTGGTCTAAATTATAGAAACTTAAAGAAAATTAATAGTAATTTAATTACTTTCAGATTCATGGAGTTCCTTGGAGAAATTGCTTTTGTAAATAAGAAAAATTTACATATAGTACATCAGTGGGTAAATAAAGCAGTGTTTCTAAAGAATCCACCATGGACTAGTATGTTTTAAGTGGTTTTCTCCCTGAAGTGTGTGCGTGTTATTAATTTCCCTTGCAAATCATTCTTCATGAAAAATAGAGATATTTCTGATTTTTAAATTATTCATGGTATTTGGAAATCATTCACTTATAGAAACATGGTAGGAATGACAGTCATTCATTTACTTTTCATTCATTGTTCATTCAACAAATATATATTGAGAGTATTGTGATGGGTACACACTGGTGAATTCAACAGAGTCCCTGCCTTTTATATCATGCGGGTTGGAATTAATTAAGAAAATAGTAATAATAATAATAATAATAATAGTAATAATGCATACTGCATACGTATTCAATTATAAATTATGGTAGGGACTTAATCAGGGTGCATAATTCAATTATAAATTATGATAGGGACTTTCCTCCTTAAATACTTTAGGAGGAAAGAGATTTCTTGAGAAAATGCCATTTGGGCTGAATCCTGAAGGGCACAAGGAAGTCAGACATGGACTAGCAGTGGAGCTAAATGAACCAAGTGAAAAGAGGGAGAAGTTCAGCCTGTTCCAGAAACTGGAAGGAAGCCAGTGTGGTATGAGATGAAATCAAAGAGGTATGTGGAAATCAAACCTACCTAGCTTACAAGATAAGTTTTATTCAAGGCAGTATGGGGGTGCCATTGTAGTGTTTTTTAGATTGTGAGCATAGTCTGATTTATAATTTTTAAAAAATCCCAAAGGCTGCTATGTGGAAAATGGATTATAAGGTGGGTATGTCATCAAGGAATACAAACTATATTGGGTATTTCAAACAGGTGGGATTTAGTAAAGAGGCTTGGTTAGAAGAGGAAAAAGATAATGGAAGTATCTAGAGATACTAGGTGCAGAAAGCAACTCTGACAACACAGAGCAGAGGATGAAAAGGTGGCTTTGGAGCAGAGACAATGGATTAACACCCTGCACCATGGGCCATAGCACGCATGGGAAAGCTCTTGCACCGGTCTGGGGATGAAACAAATGGAAACATGGAAAAGGTAGTAGGATGGCAAATGGATGGATTTGAGAGAGATTTGGGAGTTGGAACCAAGAGGACTTGCTGCTGTGGATTGGTTTCTCTGAGTAGGAAGTCAAGATGAACTCCCTAGCTTCTGACTTGAACAACGAGTGTATGGTGGCACCATTTATTGAGGTAGGTAGATCGAGAGGGGCAGGTGTGGGGAAAAATGGAAGTGTTGAATTTAGAGCATGTGAAGTATGGGATGTCAAGTAAACCATTGGATATGTGAGTACTGTGGTCAGAGGAGACACAAATGTGGGAACCATCAACTTTCAGATGGTTTTTAAAACTATGGAAATGGATGGTACAATGTAGGAAGAGGATAGAGAGAAAAGGGCTAGTTCTGAACCCTGGGTATTCTCCAGTGCTGAGAGATCAGTGCAGGAGTGGGAGAGAGCAAAGGAAACTGACACGGGATAGAAAGAATAGTAGAAGGGAAGTTGAGAGAGTGTAATAGTGGAGAAAATGAGACAGGAAGGAGGCAGTGATCAGTTGTTTTCAGTGGTCTTTGGAGAGTAGAGTAAGAGGTGGACAGAGTGATGACTGTGGGTATAGTCACGTGAAGACATTTGGCTACATGCCTGATGGGGTGGAAGATGGAAGAGTTTACAGAAGGCAAGCACACTCCATCGTGACAGAGTCTCCTAAGGGGATGGAAATTTTATCTCCATATTATCTCCTCAGCTCAGGGCCCAAAGAAGAGCTGGGCAAAAACATGCTTATTCCTTCTTGACACTAATGTATTTGAATTTGGAGAGTGTTCCTAGTATTTATTCTATACTTGCCATGAGGCAAAGATCCCAACCATTCTTCAATGTTGCTTTCTCTACATCATAATTTGAGGACCAAGTAATTGTTTACATTGCACAGCATCCATTACTTAGTGATTTTTTATCATCAACTTCCTCAAGTCATATACAGCTCAGTAAATGAGGAAGACTCCACTCACATGTCTGAAAAGGAATCTTGTTTGAAAAAAATCTCAGGAAATATTTGTTCTTTTAGGATCTAATGAAAGGCTTGCCTTTAAGACAAGGCCCATAGAGTGCTGCATTTTAGCAGGTTTCCTAAGCTTCGTACATCTGCTCTCTGGTGCCAAAGCTTACCAGTGTTACTGTCACCTTTTCCAGCTGCCCTTCCTGTCTGTGGTGTCCAGGTTAAGCCATCTTCACTGAATAGATAGGGCGATAAAACTGCAGTGGATTGGAGTCACTGGAAGCCAGCATCTTGTTAGTCCATAAATATCCCATCTACACTCAAATCATAACTGAGATGTTGCTTTGTATACATATAAGATGTTTTCTCAAGTCATATTGTCTCAGCAGCAGTAATATCTGTGTCTGCTCTTGGGTCAGGATTGGAAAAGGGATTGCTTGCTAGATGATTGATTAATATTGAGACCTTTATTAGATTCTGTAAAATGTCTAACATAGCACTGGGAATTTCAGATTATTATCTCTCCTTACATAAGTTATCTTTTAGTTTGCTTTGCTACCATAATTAGAGAGACAAGAGCAGAAATCCTATTTCTTGGTCAAAGTGCTATTTTTATAGCAAGACAAAACATGCATTGTCTTCCTTTACTTATCAACAGGCCACACTGCTATTCACTAAGGTTGTGTTTAATAAGTATGTTCTCTTGGGCCAAAATGTCAAATATATCCCTAATGAGTTCAATGACATCACAGAACATGCTACTATGTTCCTTGCCAATAGTCAGCATTGTTTGAGCAGATCACATTAGCTGTCGTTTGAGCACAGATGCCAAGGTCAGGGCATTAACAAGCAAGAGAGCCTCAAAAAGAAAAAAAAATGAAGATTTAATGCAAAGTCTGTCCATGTCAGAGAACAATGGGCGGCTGTTTAGAGAGAGTGGTGGAGACTTTCCAGAAGAGGCATTTGATATAGACAAGTTTTCTGTGTATCTCTGCCCTGTGAAAATTGTGTAAGTCAGTGATGGACCTGAAAGATGATCATCTTTAGGCCACAACTGCCACTTTGAATGTTGAGTTTTGGAATATGCCACAGACAGCCCTGACATTCTAAAATTGATTGAAATTTTATGACCTTCAGAGGTAACTAATACATTTCCAACTGGTGTGACTTCTGGAAATAATAAAGTTCAGCAACCCAAAGTCGATTCTTCCTAGCAAATAGTTCCGGAATAAATTCTTTTTTTTTTTTCTTTTAGGATCGTAATGCTAAAACACGTGTCAAATGAAAAGGAAAAAACTCATGTAACATACATATTTTTTTTCCTGTAAGAGTAAAGTTTGTAATTTCACTTCAAGAAATGTTGTTGTGTGTATGTATATATATGGATTTCTAAATCCAGTTTGGCAAACATCTGGCAAACATCCAGATCTGCAAACTCTGGCAGATCTTCATGGCTGGAACGAGCGTCTCCTTTTGGGTATAGCTGGAGTAACCTAAGGATGGAGAGCAAGCAACCTTATAGGAGTTGGCGTGTATGTGTTGTTGTGGGTTGTTGTTTTTTTGTTTTGTTTTGTTTTTAAGATTTTGCTTGTACACTTGCCCCTCTGCTTTCTAAACTTGTCATTTTAAGGAGAATAGAAGATAAGGTTCTTGTTTTCCAGGTGGCTGGTTTGCACTGAAACATAAAAGGCCAAAATAGAACAAGACATCTCCAGTATGAAATTGGCTAAAAGAGCATAATTTGGAGGAGATACAGATGTTCCAGGTCTGAACTCAAGTGCCCAGAGGGAGTTGCTAGATGTGGAGGGTTTCCAATCTGTTCTTCCCTAAGTGAATACCTTGATCTTAGCTATATCAGAGTGTCTTTTCACTATTGTTTTTGATAAACATAAATAGAAGGCTTCACATCACCACATGGATTTGAAAGAAATCTGTCTTGATAGAGCAAGTTTAGGGCAGAGACAGAGGACAAAATGGAGGAGGTATACAGCACTTCCAGTACCGGCCGGTGCTGTGGTCTGTACTGGATTGTGCCACAGGTATTTCTCTCAGTTCAGGAAACAGCAGGTTGAGGCTCTCCTGGTTTCTGTGGCCAGATTGGTTTATATACTATTGTGTGTGATTCCTCATTGGTTACACTTTTTGATTTGTGGTTGCTTAATGCATTATAGTGCCAAAATGCCAGGTTGTTTCCTCAGCTCAGGGCCTACCCAGAGCCAGCCAAAGAAAGGTTATTCACATTTCCCATTAATGCATTTGAGTTTTCTATCTTGCCCCATAGCTGGCCAAAGGTATAAATCTGAACTAAAGCTGTGGTCTTTTCAAACTGCCCAAATGTGAGTAGGAATGAACATGAGAGCCACATGATGAGTAATGAGTAGCGGGTGAATAGTTCCTGCTTAAACTTTTTGTAGGTGACCAAAGATTTCCAATAAAATAAATATTTCTTGCCGCAACTGCATCCCATTCATTCCTTCCTTTGGTCATTTGTTTATTGCCCAACAACAAAAACAACACAAAGTTGGGTTAGGTATGTTGAGAGCATAAGAAAAATGGGGCAGGACATTGTTTGTGATCTAGAGTTTTTAATCTGGTTGCAGACACACACACACACCACACCACACTGGTGTGCACACACGCACACCAGCTAGAGAAGAATAACAAAGGGACATATGAATAATAGCAAAATAATACCATTAAGGAGGCTTATTCTTAGGCTTACTAGTTGTGGGATGTGTTTAAAAAGAAGAGCGTGAAGCCATATTTGGAGGATCAGACACAAACTGCTCCAGTGAGAAGGGAGTCATGCATGCTTCCTGGAAAGAGTCTTGTAGCTGTTGTGAGAGGCTGGATGTGGGGTGCCCACTCACTGGGAATGGAGTAGCCGTTTGGGGGGTTGAGGCATTAGACCAGAGGGCACAGGGGTCTGGAGGTTTTTGTGGCTGACAAAGATGGTTAGGAAACACAGCTGGTAGACCCCTTCATCTTATCTTGTTGAAGAGAATCAGAGACCATGAGGCTTGGGTCATTTGGATATAAAAAGAAAAACAAGCAATCCCAGGCAGGGTAAGGTGAATGTAGAAAAGAAAAGCAGAAAGAAGAGAGAATTCAAAATAACCCCAGTTTTACTCTCTAGGTACAAAAGCCCATGAGGATAACAGAGGAAAGGGTGAAGAGAGTTTCTCATCAGGGGCATGGTGTTCATTCATTCTTTTGTTTTTTATTCATTTGTTTAAAAATAGTTAGCACACACCGGACTATTCCACTGTTAAGCTCCCTAAAAATCTTTGTCTTTCCCTATTTTCATCCTAACCAGTAATTTTTAACAGTCTTATTGAAGAATAACTTACACCCCATAAAATTCGCTTGCTTTAATTGTACAATTGAATTCTTTTCTAGAGTTGTGCAGCCATTATGGTAATTACGGTAGAACATTTCCATCATCCCCTAAAGATCCCTTGTGCCTATTAATCCTTATTCTCACCCCCTAACCCCAGCAGCCACTTACCTGCTTTCTGTCTTTTTAAACTTGTTCTTTCTGGACATTTCAACTTTCATGTAAACAGAACTATAAAATAAATATGTACCTCTTTTGCATTTGGTTTCTTTAACTTACCATAATGTTTTTAGGTTCATCTATATTGTAGCATATATCAATAATTTCTCCTTTTTATTCCTCCATAATATTTCACTGTGTGGATAGACCACATTTTGTTTCACCAGCAGATGGATATTTGGATCGTTCCAACATGGGGCTATTATGAATAATGCTGCTATGAATTTTTTCATGGAAGTTTTGTGTGGACACATTTCATTTATCTTGGGCACATACCCAGGAGTGGGATTATTGGGTTGTATAGTAAGTTTATGTTTAACTTGACAAGAAACTACCATACCGTTGTTCAAAGTGACTGTACCATTTCACATTCCCACCAGCAATATAGGAAAGTTCCAATTTAGTCATATCTTCATCAACAGTTGTTATTGTCTGCTTTTTTAATAGTTTATTGCTAAGTTGGTTTCATTACAGCCATCCTAAAGGGTGTGAAGTAGTATCATATGATTTTAATTATTTGCATTTTCCTAGTGACTAAAGATGTTGAACATCTTTGCTTATTAGCCATTTGTATCCTTTTTTTTTTTTTTTGGTAAACTATTCATAATTTTTGACCCTCATTTAATAAGGTTGGTTGATTTGGTTTCCTATTATTTTTAAAAAATATTTATTTATTGAGAGAGAGAGCAAGAGAGCAGAGGAGGGGCAGAGAGAGAATCTTAAGCAGGCTCCACTCAGTGTGGAGCCCAATGTGGGGCTCAATCTCATGACTGTGAGATCATGACGTGAGTTGAAATTAAGCATTGGATGGATGCCTAACCAACTGAGCCACCCAGACACCCCTGCTTCTTCTTATTTAGTTGTTAAGAGTCATTTATGTATTCTTGATCTAAATCATTTAAGAGAGATGTGATTTATCAATAGTTTCCCATTCTATGGCTTGTTAATTTTTCTTTTTTTTTCTTTTTAAAAAAATTGTTTGTAATGTTTATTTATCTTTGAGAGAAAGAGACAGAGCTCAAGTGGGGGAGGGGCAGAGAGCTAGAAGGAGACACAATTTGAAGCAGGCTCCAGGCTCTGAGCTGTCAGCACAGAGCCTGATGCGGGGCTTGAAACCATGAACTGTGAGATCATGACCTGAGCTGAAGTTGGATGCTTAACTGACTGCGCCACCCAGGTGCCCCTACAGTTTTGTTCTTGTGATGAGAATTTCTAAGATATACTTTTTTAGCAAATTTCAAAAATTCTCACATGGTATTAAGTATAGTCATCATGCTATCATTACATCCCCATGACTTATTTATAACTGGAAGTTTGTATCTTTTGACCACCTTCACTCACTTTGCCAACCCCCACCCCCACATCTGGCAACCACCCATCTGTTCTCTGTATCCATGAGTTCAGGTTTTTGTTTGCTTGTTTGTTTTTTAGATTCCATATATAAGCAAGATCACATGGTACTTGTCTTTCTCTTTGTGACTTATTTCACTCAGTATTATGCCCTTCAAGGCCATCCATTCTGTCACAAATGGCAGGGTTTCCTTCTTTCTTATGATTGAATAAATTTGTGTGTCTATGTATACACACACACATTTTCTTTACCTTACTTCCGTTGATGGACACTTGTCAGTTTCCTTAATAATGTCTTTGATGTGCAAAAGTCCTAAATTTTGATGAATCCGATGTATCATTTTTTTCTTTATAGGATTATGATTATGGTGTCATATCTAAGACCTCTTTCCCCCACCCAAGATTTCCTCTTATGTTTTCTTCCAGAAAACTTTCTTCCAAAGCTTCAGTTTTAGCTTTTACATTCAGGTCTGTGGTCCATTTTGAGATAATTTTTGTGTATGGTGTGAGGAGTAAGGAGCTGAAATCACATTGTGCACACGTGGATGTCCTAGATAATAATTAAGTCAAACTATGTAAGAGTCTGCATGACAGAGGTCCATTCCTCCTATGGAACCTGTCTTGGATATTTAAGTTTTTTGTGATGCTTGCCGTGTTCTCTGTTCTCCACCCTGATAGAACTTGTTCTTTCCCTGTCTCTTTGTTCTTTTGTCTGGTGTTGAAGGTAGAACCCTCTACTGTCATGATCTGTTTATGTCCATCTCCCTCATCAGAATATGAGCTTCTTTATCTCTTTATCCTCAGTGCTCAAAACATAGTAGAACCTAAAATATTTTCGATAGAATTTAATTAAATATCCCCTTCTGTGAAACTTGAAAATCTCCCTCTCCGTGTGTGTGTGTGTGTGTGTGTGTGTGTGTGTGTGTGTGTGTATGCATGCATCTTTCAAAATTTAAACCCGCTAGCAGTTGAAACAACAACCACTGTGAAAAGAGTCCAGGGAACCAGCTTGTTCAGGAAAAGGAATAAATCATTCTAGCTGACAGTACCCAGATTTCTACAGAGCTGTTTTGTAGCTTTTGGAGATAGACACATGCAAAGGGACAGTGATTTGATGGGGCTTAAACAGGGTGATGGATAACTGCTACAGCCCTAATGAAATAGCATATCTACGAAAACCTGGAAACCGTCAGAAGACAGCAGACACGCGGCCGCCTCCATCTCTATTATTTACTTGCAGTCATTCTGCGCTCTGTTCTGCTGAGGGCTTTCGTTGTCCCTACTGGTTGGAAAGATGCACTCTCTTCCATCTTCCTGTCTTGTACACTCCCTGGGAAGCACGGTATTCCTACTCACAAGGTGACCACTCAACCAGTGCTCAGGGACTTATCCTGAGTTTTCTGCAGTAAGAGATTGTTTATATTTCTTTATAATCAGGTGAGAGAGTTTCTAGTTGACTTTCTCCACAGATATTTATTGAGGATTTAGTATGTATTAAGGTCTGTGTCCTATGTCCTGTGGAAGACACACACACACACACACACACACACACACATGCACGCACAGGGCGTGGCTCTTCCCCCAAGGAGACTTTTCAATATGTTTAAAACATTGATGAAAGAAGAAGAAATACTGATGATATTGCTCCAATTCCCCATATGCCTCCGCAAAATCTTGTGAGATTTTCCCAAATCCAGCTGAGAAGTAATCTTTCCATATTGTCAACTTAAGCAGGATTCAGTGAGCAATGTATTTGGATATTGATCTTCTTAACTATATCTTATGAAAAGCTTTTAAGTCAATCTCTTAAGGTTTGTTGTCTCGAGATAGGAATAGAAGGGCAGGAATGATCCTCGGATTTGGCATAGGCTCTCAGAATGAGACTTCTCCCTCCTGAGGCTGACCGACTCAGAGGTTTGATCATATCAAACTGGAGGGATCAAGTATATTCTCAAGGTTTCAGACCAAGCTCTTTAATATCCACCTTTATTTCCTCACCTTTCATCTAATTTAAAATATGCAGTTCAGAATAATGATGAGGCTGGAATTTGGAGCCACAAAGACCTGGGTTGGAATCTTGAGCTGTGTGTACTTGTGCATGTGACATGGTATCTCTGAGCCCCAGTTTCCTGTTTTGTGAAAATGGGGTTCACATCTGTCTCAGAGAGATTATAAAGGCTAACTAAAGAATATGAAGAAGTTGTGTAGATCTGAGCCTAATAAGCTAATAAATGTCTGTCGTTACTAATGTTTTTAACTACTTCTGTGCTGACTTGAACCCGATTTTATTAAGCCTGTATGATCTCTCCATAGCTTTCTGTGCCTCATATAGTGTTCCTTGCTTTGATTTTTTTGTATGTGTGCTTTACATTTTTTATTAGACAAATCACGTTACAGATATGGTCAGATCTGTCTCCCATTCTGTTCATCTTTCCCCTTTAAGCCATCTTCTCCTCTAGTCTGTTTTTTAAAAACTAACCCCCAATAAATCAATATTGATTCAATAGTATAGAATATATAATCCATATTCAAGCTGCCCCAATTAATATAGTTTTGGATCCCAGATCCAGTAAGTTTTATGCATATCATTGCAATGTCTTTTTCAGTTTCTTGCCATCTAAAATATTCTTTCTTGGGGCGCCTGGGTGGCTCAGTTGGTTGAGGGTCCAACTTCAGCTCTGGTCATGATCTCACATTCGTGGGTTTGAGCCCCACATCAGGCTGTGCTGACAGCTCGGAGCCTGGAGCCTGCTTCAGATTCTGTGTCTCCCTCTCTCTCTGTCCCTCCCCTGCTCATGCTCTGTCTCTCTCTGTCTCCCAAAAAATAAAATAAAACATTAAAATTTTTTTGAAAATAAAATATTCTTTCTCTCCTCACCCTCTTTTTATTTCTTTTGATGGTGCCACTTATATAGAGTCCGGGCCAGTTGTTTTATAGTGTTTCATACTGCGGATGTGCCTGCATGTTTCCTCATGACCCAGGAGCACCGTAAGATGATGAGAGTATGGTCTGCAGGTGTGGATGCATTTGCCACTCTGCCCTTGCTTCTCTTTGATGTCACGTGCACTACCCAATCTCTTGGAACCTACTTCTCATCTAAAACAGGGGACCTATAACATACACTACAGGGAATGGTTAGGAGTTCCCAGTGAGATGATTTAGACAAAGGTCAGTAATTCTAGGCACATGGTAGACCCCCCAAAAGGCATTCAGCAGCCCAACAGCGGCTGTTGGTCAGATAGGGGAGAGGAGAGCCTGGCAGGCCTGCAGAGGATGGCCGTGGAGAGTATCCAAAATGAGAGCTGTCCAGGGTAGCACATGCTTTGAAGGGCTGGGTGTCTTGTTTCTCTTTTTTGGATTTTGTCCTGTGTGAGCGGTACAACTGAGACACTGGAGCAGCAGACTGAGGCAACAGATTCTGAACGGAAGTGCTCTCTTTAAGGGTAAATGTTAGGTAACGGCATTGCTGGTGGCTTCTGTCCCCAGAGCTCAAATGCTGTCCATCCTGGGCCTCTGGCAAGCCCCTTCTGGACCCAACAGATGCTTGCAGACCTGGGATTGCTTTCAGGAAGGTAAGAAGCAACTCTCTCCCTTCACCACCACCAGATGGATCTCTCCCTCTCTCAATATATTATTATCCTGGTTATGCCAGAAAACTGCTGCTGTGACTGTTGCTTCTGTTATCACATTTATTGCCAGAACACTAGCATATATAGAGGGTTCCAAATTTTTACGGTGTCTCCCCTGTCAGAGCCTAATGTTGTCAGTCCCCAGGAGGAGGGGCCGTGTGCTCTATTTCTGCTGCTTTCGGCAAAAAGGGCAGCTCCTGGTCCTTCCTGGGCAAGTCTCAGTTTGCCTAGTTTATGCCAGGGACAAAGACTTCCACTCAGATCACTGGCTCATGGTCAATGTGAGCTACATACTTTGTGAGGCCCAGTGCAAAATGAAAACTCTAGGTCCTTTGTTTAAAATGCAAGAAAAGGGGCATCTGGTTGGCTCAGTTGGTTAAGCATCTACTTCAGCTTAGGTCATGATTTTATGGTTGAGTTTGAGCTCTGCGTCAGCCTCTGTGCTGACAGCTCAGAACCTGGAGCCTGCTTTAGATTCTGTGTGTGTGTCTCTCTCTCTGCCCCTCCCCTGCTCACACTCTGTCTCTCTATCTCTCTCAAAAATAAACATTAAAAAATTTTAATGCAAGTAGAAAGTGCTGCTAAAAGTATGAAAATAGAAAGCTTCTTCCTTTCTTTTATGGTTTCTTTTCCGGCCTGTCATGATGTTTTTAATTTGCTGTTGAATGTTGTTCTAAGTAGAGAAACATTGAAGTTTTAAATTATCAGCATGGATTTTACCATTCATCTTTATAGCGTGCAATGCCATTCTCTTTGTTGTGGTAAAAAGCCTTGTAACATAAAATTTGCCAATCTTAACCATTTTTAAGCTCGCACATTCACATTGTTGGAACCAATGCCAGTTTTAAATATCAACACAAGAGCGTTTAACTTCCATGCAGAATCACTGAAATGACATAATTCATGTTTCATAGCTCATACATGCATACGTACTGCTTTGCAAACCAAGTGGTGAAACACCGCACAAAACTAACTCAGCTGTTGCTATCCCTCTTCTTGATAAGCCCACACTCTACTCATTCTCTCCTCTTGACTTACCGTTGAGTAAGGAAGGAGTGAAAGGTCGCTCCAACTTTCCCTTTCCTTCTGTGCCATCCTTTACAGTGTGTTTGGCTAATTATGGAAATGAACACAAGTAGGGAAGGATATGATAGAGCTCCTTGCTCATTTCTATTTCTCAGAACACCACTGCCTTCCTTCTGCATCCAAAGCAAGTTCTGGTTTAAATGGGAAGAGCAGCCCCTTGGGCTGGTAGCACCTCTGCCAAATGGTTAGGGCTGATGGGACGCAGAGGAATCACAGAGCACACACGCATTGCAGGATCTCTGCTCCTCACACCCTTCGTTGTCCCAACAGACTCCACTTCTACAACACAAGTTCAGATAAATTAGTAAGGACTTCAGGACAGTGACAGCAGAGCCCTTCTCCCCAGGCCGCACCAGGAGCTTGGCCCTGCTCATGGTAGATGTTTTACATAGCATTTTCAGAAGGATGAATACTAGGGATTCCACAGGCCCCTTCAGTCAGACAATGTGGAGTCCTGTGGTCTGTCCCCCAAAGTCTGGCCCCGTTTTCTTTTTTTTTTTTTAATGTTTATTTTTTATTTATTTTGAGAGAGAGCACATTTTGAGAGAGAGAGCATGCACACAAGAAAGGGAGGGGCAGAGAGAAAGGGAGACAGAGAATCCCAAGCAGGCTCTGCACTGCCAGCACAGAGCCCCACTAGGGGTTCAATCCCATGACCTTGAGATCATGACCTGAGTTGAAATCAAGAGTCAGTTGCTTAACTGACTGAGCCACCCAGGTGCTCCCTGGCCCTGCTTTCACTCCACTCCATTTCTCCCTGCTGGGAGCTACCTCCCGGAATCCCAGATGTGATGTGCTGGTGCCTAGGGCAGGATTGGACTCGCTTTATTCATCAGAATACACTTAACGAATCCAAACTGTTTAAAAGATGTGGAAAGCATTAGTTACGCAATAAGTATTTTATTGAGTGTGTGCTGGGAGGTGCAAATAATATTCACAGCTATGACCTGAGAAGACAGTGTCATCAACCCATTTTACAGCTGAGGAGATCGAGGCCCCACAAAGGTAGAATGGAATTTCACATTCCTCAGTTACATTATAGTCCCCCACCCCCACCCCACCCATATTCTGGTTTCAGAGCTTTGTCGGTTATCCCTAATCAGAGGGTGAAGAGAACCCCATCCTCCATCACAAGTCACCAGCCTCGTTTGAGGCAGTTCACATCGGAGCATCAAACCATACAGGTGAAAAGCACACTGGTGTGAGGTACCAGGTGCAATGCAAGTGGAAGCAAGTACTCATTATTTTGAAGGTTGCAAATGGATTTCAAAAGCAGGACTGTCCCTTTTGCTCGCTTCTGGAGATGAAAGTGCACACTTTTCACAATGTATTTCTTCAAAAGCTATCAGAAGCTTCATATTTTAAAAAAATGCAGTGTCCCTCCCCATCATCTTTGTAGTTCCCCTGTGGCTGAACATTTTAATCAGCTGTTTTTGTGCTTTAAAGATTTTTCACTTGATTTACAACTTGTAGGAGTGGAGTTGCAGTGAGTAATCAGGGAGAGCGCCATAAAGAGGACAAAAGGAAGGTGAAACACAGCGTTAATAATTTAGTTTCAATAACCTTAAAAGGTTTACTGTTCACTTTTAACCTTGTATCCCAAAAAGCAAGCTACTGCAGTGAATCATAAAAATGTTTCTTTTAATTTGCAAGTCATTTATTTAAGTATGCTTACAGGGACTGATGTATTCCTTAACAAAAAGGTCAAGAAGTGACAGCGGCTACTCGACTCGGTTCTGGCTATTTGAGATGCCTTTGATGGGACAGCTTTAAAGTCTGTAGAGCCTTATTTTCAAAGTTTATAGATTATTACACCATCAAGTTATTAATTTAATAACATTTTAGATAGTACTGGGCAAATCAAAAGAAACTCATGCTGTCGCAGAGGCAAGAAGAGCGTAGAAGTGATTTTTGATGAGGACAAATTGAGGAAGAGATTTACAGGTGATATTTAAAACCTAAGTCAAAAGTAGGGGGCAGGCTGGGGTCATGCTTGGCGAGGAACTTTAAAACACCTGCAAACTAGAATTTTAACATCTCAGGAGGACTGCTAAATTAACAGAGAGATTTTCCACCCAGATCTCATTACCAGCCCTATTAAAACAATCCCCGTTGTACATCACACTACACCGTGGCACAGAAAATCACCAGGTGCATAAAGGTGCGCTTTGTTTCATAATTAGGGGGGACGTATGTTCCAGCTAAAGTGAAAGAGCTAACGGCATATTTCTTCAGGGTTCTTCCTCCTCTTTAATTAAGAATATGTACCCTAAATAAATGGAACCAGGTTTTTTTCTAGAATTCTTTTTTCTCTGGTATAATAGGATTTGTCATTATATTGTTTCTCAGTTTCTCAGGTATTGTACTAACACTTCCTCCTGCCTTGCCCTCCCCACAGTTGGGAGATAAGCCTTCTAGCATTGCCTTGTATGATAACCTTGAGGAACAAGAGAGGCTCAGATTATCTAGAAATCCAGAAGAAAGTTTACTAGATCCTTTCATTTTGACCTTACTGTTTTAAATGGGCAGACCCAACTGAAAAGGGGAACGAATAATTCTTAAAACCTTCAGTTTTTAAAAATTTTTTTAATGTTTGTTTATTTATTGATTTTAAAGTTTTTTTTGACATGTATTTATCATTGAGAAACAGAGAGACAGAGCATGAGCAGGAGAGGGGCAGAAAGAAGGGAAGACACAGAATCCAAAGCAGGCTCCAGGCTCTGAGTTGTCAGCACAGAACCCCGATGTGGGGCTTGAACCCACAAACTGTGAGATCATGACCTGAGCTGATGTTGGACGCTTAACCAACTGAGCCACCTGGGTGCCCCTAATGTTTATTTTTAAGAGAGACAGCGAGTGGGGGAGGGACAGAGAGGGAGAGACAGAATCCGAAGCAGGCTACAGGCTCTGAGCTGTCAGCAGAGAGCCCAACATGGGGCTCAAAGCCACGAACCATGAGATCATGACCTGAGCCAAAGTCAGATGCTTCACTAACTGAGCCACCCAGGTGTCCCCAGTGGTTTTGAGTTTTAAGGTGAACATTTAAAGTGGGCTTGTCCTCCTTCTCTAGGTCTGTGAATCCTATAGCTACTTTTTTGGCCCACCTCTGCCATTTCCTACTGCCGTAATTTGAACTGCTTCTTTAGTGTTTGCTGATGGACTTGGGAGTCCAGAGAGCCGAAGTGGCATCAGAACTTGGGCAGACAACCAGAGCTTTCCAGTGTGTTACCTGGTGATGTTCTTTCACATTCCCAACTGTATACACCTACAGTCAGGGCCTCCTTTTTGTACCTGTTAGAAAAGACACCCTTCCTCCAGAATCATTATTTCCTCCCTTTGTGGCATTTTATTAAAACAGGATACTTATTGTCACCTGCCATAAAATCGTCACCACAGTTGCACATTGACATTGTCTGTGATGCAAATGGTGCCCACTTAGTATGGCACACTTATGCAGTGCATAGTCTTGGCATCTGTATGAGAAAAGGATAAAGGAATTATGAAAAATGCTTCAGGGGCGCCTGGGTGTCTCAGTCGGTTAAGCATCCGGCTTCGGCTCAGGTCATGATCTCACGGTTCACAGGTTCGAGCCCAGCATCGGACTCTGTGCTGACAGCTAGCTCAGAGCCTGGACCTGTTTCAGATTCTTTATCTCCCTCTCTCTCTGAACCTCCCCTGCTTGTGCTGTCTCTCTCTGCCTCTCAAAAATAAATAAAAAACATAAAAATAATTTTAAAAAGAAAAGTCTTCAGAATAAAAATCCTGGCTCTGCTGCTCACTAGTCATCCAGCCCTGAGCAAACCATTCAACCTCCAGGATTGTTTGTTTATCTGTTAGAAATGAGAACAACACTTCCCTGCCAGGGAAGCATGAGTGCCACACACACACACACAGAGCGGCATCAGTTTCTGTCTTCTCTGTTATCAGGGCTTTCAGCACTCACTACATGAAGAGAGAATTTTGATACTTGCTTTACAAATTTTCCTATTAGAGTACTCTTTTTTTAATGTTTATTTATTTTGAGAGAGAGAGAGCGAACAGGGGGAAGGGGCAGAGAGAGACAGAGAGAGAGAGAATCCCAAGCAGGCTCCACACTGTCAGCACAGAGCATGACGTGGGGCTCCATCCCATGACCCCGGGATCATGACCTGAGCTAAAATCACAATCAAGAGTATTTTGGTAGGGGGGCAGCTGGGTGGCTCAGTCAGCTAAGCGTCCAACTTGTGATTTCGGCTCAGGTGATGGGCTCCACTGAAAATAACTGTTCCTCTTTTATATTTTTGCTGTTGATATTTCTAATGTCTGTTTTGGGGGATATTACTCTGAGTGCTTACTATAAGGCAGAAAAGTTCATCATTATGAATCCTAGTTGCGACCATTTTCTTTTAGGTTAACAAAAAGTGAGCTTTAACACATGAATTTTTGATAAAATCTGTCTTACAGTGCTGAAATTCATGTACCTACCAATGAAGCAAATTCTTCAACATCAGTTTCCAGTATTTAGTGAGTTATTTTGTCCTTGATGGACCAGCATGTGTTACCCTGATGTGTGGTCTTGTGTGTTACCTTTAGCTATGTTATAAAACCTCTGGAGACTAGAATTTGGGAAATAGCTTGTTCACATGTCACTTTGTCCACCCTGTCTCCCCCCTTGAAGAAGGCATTCCAAACGTTGGACCCTCAGTGCACTGTTTCTGAATCTCACTAGCATCACAAATCGTTACTTTTCAGGACTCTTAGTACTGGCCACCAGCATTGATTGAAATCTTGTGTCTTTTGATTGGAAATTTCTTGAATGCTTCAATTCTTCTGTGAGCTTCCCTTTCAGCCTGTATTTGGCATGACATCCTCACTGTCTCGCTGTAGAAAATGTTGGGTTAGTTTAGGTTAAGTATAAGATCCATTAATTAATTTCCAAAAGCAAATCTTAAAATATCTTTATGATGTATTATTGTCAGATGCCACTGACTAGAGAACAAATTCATTTTTTCCCATCCCCATCCTCTTTCTCCTTCTACATCCCTAATCCTCCCTGTCCTCCTCATCCCCGTCCACCATTCCCTCCACCCTTCTCCCTGTCCTCTATGCCTTCCTTCTCCAGTCCCATCCTCCACACCCTCTCCATATCGCCTATCACAAAGTTGCTTTAAGGATGACAGTGACAGTAAGTTGTTACTTCCAAAGGTTTACAGAAGTATTGAATCTTGTACAAATGGAGTATTTTTACAGGTGTGGAAAATGATATGTACCCTTCTTATTTTGATAAATCAAGGACACCATGAACCAATGCTGCAGGCAGTATCAAGTACTTAGCAGCCTCTGTCTTTCAAGTGATGACAGTAGTATCTAGCTCTGCCTTCCTGGCGAGAAGCAGTGAGCACCCGGGGAGGGGACAGCAGTGAGGTGGCTTACCCCAAGCCTAGAGGGTGATGTCTGAAGGAGGGCCAGAATTCATGGGTTTCAGACTCTGATCTTCCATTCTGGGAATAGTTCCTGATCACCTACACTAGTCTAAGGAATAAGAACGATGCTTTGATGGGTAATCTTAACTAAAGAAGCCATTTGCCCAATATATATATAGTTAAAGAAGAAACAAATATTTATTTAAAACAAATAGTTTCTTTTTCTCAGAAAAATGCCAGTGGTTAAAGTGGGGATAGGCTTTAAAGAAGACATTAGCCCAGAACATGTGAACCAAAGCAATTTTCTCTAAAGTGTAATTGGCTGTAGTGTTAATCTCTATGTCTATAGTCAAGGGAATCACCATTATAGTTTTCACATGTGAGGGAAGTCAGAGGTGCCTTGTTTACATTACTGCCATTTATAAAACATTTAAAACAGCTATTCTGCTGAATAAACATTCAGGAGTCTGAAGGATAAGCATATCACTTAAACTTTGTAAGACTAAACTTTCCAAACCATTTCCTGCCAGAGGGACCCAACAGCAAAATTGCAAACTCTGTGCCCTGAGATGAGATAGGCCGAATTAGATTAAGCAGCTTACTGTTGACATGTCTATTGATCTGGGTTCAGTGCAGTTTCCTGTCTCTGCCAGCAGTCAGATTGCTGTATACAATAACACAGTGGCCTGGTTTATGTGAAATTGGGGACTCCAAGCATCAATTACTCCAGGAAGGCAGTGGCACTGGGAGATAAGGTTAAGCTGCTTGCAGTGTTTAAGACTGCTAAAATCCAAGCAACATATTTGCTGTCTAAAATGTTGCTTATAAATTTGACAGTGTTCCATTTATAAAATTTCCAAAGAGATCATCCAGTGTTATTCTCTGCAGGTAGTAGTACAAATAGCATTATGAATGCTTATTGTTAAAAGCAGTGTAACCCACTTACTCAATCTCATGCATGTTTCTTAAATATTTGCATCAAGGTATTGAGCTGGGTGGCAGGACATCCACGATGGTGTGGAACCATCTTAGACCATCAGCTGTGCCCGAATGAGAGAATGTAGTTAATGTAAGAAATAAATGTCAGCCATTTGACTTGGATATTTTGTTTTCTTTTCTCTGGGACTAACGGACTAGATTTAGTCAACTGCCTTCTTGTATTTCTCATACCCACTCATATATTTTTAGAGAGCACTTACTTTCCTAATGCTTTAAATACTACATCTTTAATGCAAAAAGCATCTAGAATACAGAAAAGTACAATGAAAAATACAAATGTCGTCACCCAATGATAATTATTTTGTTCTTGGATACATCTATTTCAGGTATTATTTTAAAATATGTGTTTCTCCTTCTCCCTCACCCCCGCTGATTTCTTTACTAAGCACTCATTTACAGTTAGAGTATAATTTTTCTTTTCTTTCTTCTTCTTAAAGGAAGTATCACTTTTCTTAGAAGGTTATTACCTCTTACTTTACTTCAAACATTATAGAAAGAAGTTGAGCCTATGTTTACATACTTCTATAAAGAGTAACAGAAAGGGGTTTTTTAATCCATGGAGGTGGGAATCTTAAAAAATTCTTAATGGGTCAGGTCTTTACGTCTGTTCATACAAGTTGTTAAGTTTCATTCGTAAAATGTAACTCCCTATTCCTATAAGAAATGTTCAGAAAGCAAATTCCATGCTCTCTGGTAAGACCTATGTGGTGTGAATTGGATAAAAGGATACATTTTTGAAAGTGACTTTTCAGCTTGCCTATCATGACATTTTATGTATTTTGCAATACACATTTATCTCAGAAATATCTCCCTTTATTACAGGTAGAAACAGTTTCATATAAAACTTAGGAAATCCCTTAAATACAGCACTGATGAAAACCAGACTTGGAAATGTGACAAGTCAGGGCACATTTTACTAATTTAGTTGTATTTTCCAGGTTGACCTCCTGAGATTGGTACTGTCCTCAGTAAGGCTTTGCAACATTTACACTGTACTTTTCCATTTTATATCTTCCAAGAGTGATACAAAATGAATGTATTTAAAATGTATTTAGCATTTATTGGCATAGTTTTAGGTTTTTTCTTTTAATGGGATTTTAATTGGCTTTATTGCAGGATTTATGCAAGGTGCCTGGAATGCCAATAGGCGAGAGGGACCTAATAAGTAAAATGGACCATTACAATTAATGCTAATATGACATCTGTTAGCAAAGCGAGTGGGTTAACTTCCTGACTGGGCCTGATACTTAAAGGAAACAGGCCTGATCACTTTAGGTTGGAGAGTTTCCTAGACTCTTCGAAATGCTGAAAACTCATGTCATAGTCCTCTTTTGATTGAAAAGTCCTGATTATGTAAAGGTTCCAATTATCTTCAAAATACCACTTTCTGATATTAGACTTCTCCTGAGAAAGACTTGTGAAATGCCCTCCATATAGGGTACTTTTAGGCATTCATTATATGACAGATAAAATATAAACACTTTTTCCCCATTTATATACTGGTGGTGGCAATGAGGATGAAGAGCAGATGGGAGGCTTATGAGTCATTCTCTCCTATGTGTGCAGAACAGGCACCCCCCCAACCCGCATTGCGTGAAGCTGTAAAGGTCTTTGTGGTCAATTGACCTTGTCACTATGATGTGGAAGGAAGAATTACCAACTGTTTTCATAAGAATTGCATGTGCAGCCACATTGATAATTGATAAACACTCACCTGCTCCAACCTGTGGACCCCAAAGACATATAAATTAAGGCACTCTACTTAATCAAACAAGTCTATGTATAAAAAAACCAGCATGAAAAGTTACCCTGTAAAAAATCAAACTAAGCTGAAAAATGTGTAACAGAAGAAAGTCAGTGGTTTGTCATCATCAGTGAAACAGTCCTAAAATGTGGGGTTGAACTGGCCGCTTCACCTCTCACCCTCTGAGCTCCCTGGGGGCTTGTACCTTGCCCTCATCCCTTTTATTTACATACCCATCTTTTCTCTACTCCAGGATGGTGAATCCTTTGAGGACCTCTTCGTATCTCCCACAGAACCTAACCAAACAGGATACACTTAGAATCCTCAGTAAACGCTTATTTAACCATTGACTTGAATCAAATTAGGCCAGTAGGTTTTCTAGGTCTGGGTGGAACATGGGGAGTGAAGACAAAGTAAAGGTTGACTTCATCTGACAGAAGACCTGATTGGGTAGAGGGACATATGGTTCAGTCCTAAGGTAGAGTGAAGAGCATAAGAGAAGCATTGAAGTTTTAGGTTGATTTAATTAAGGGTCAAATAGAAGAGGAAAGACAGGGCTTTCAGGATTCTTGTGAACGTAAGGTTTGGCGGAAGTTGTTGAAAATCTCTCTCCTGGACTCTTCTAAGAATTCCCTAGTTGGTTTTAGTCACGAGTTTCTCCTCTCTCCAGTCCGTCCTCCATATGGTCTCACTCCTGATTCATGAACAGCCTTTCTTAGCCCGTTAGCTAAAGGATTGTATCCAGGCATCTTAAACTCTTACTGTGAATGTAGCACTATCACCCCCATGCTGCAGCCTCACCCCCGCACCTCCTGTGAACCCTCCCACAGACCTCCCGCTGTCCTCTATTCCATGAGGGGCTAAAGGACATACAAAGCATGTCTTGGTCTTGTCTGCCTTATGTTTTTAACATTTTATGGCTCTACGCTGGAAGTTATTTCCCTAAGTGAGGTTCATTTCTGAATATTTTTGTAGTCCTCATAGCCAAGCAGAGTATTCTCACTTCCAAATGATGGAAACAAAGCTGGAAAAAAGAAAACAAAATCATGATGCCAATTTGGGCTAAAAGAGACTGGCGCCAGGGATCAGACTAGAACAATGGAAAAGACAGAAGGCGGCTTGGGGAGATGTTAACAGCCACAAGATCCAGAAGAATGGGCCAAGATAACAGGACTTCAAATCCTGGCATGAGTTTATTGAGATACTTTTAACATATATATTGGCAAAGTTGTTGGGGATGTAGGGAAATAAAAGTATGGGGAAGGAATTCTGATTCTAATTCTGATTGTCTGATTTCCCAGTATAGCTCTACAGATAGGATCGTAAATTCAGCGAGGTGATAGTGATTTGAGTACACTTAAGTAGAATGGGCAGAAATGTTGCATGGGAGCAAAACACAGAGCAAAAGTACATGGGAGCAAAAAAGAGAGTCTACAGCACTGTCAGATTCTAAATAAATAACATGCTACAAGATATAACACAAAGTGGCCTTTCCCGTTGATGGAAAGGAGAAAATGCAGTGTTCCCTGCTTTCTTTTTCTTATTTCTGCCTCTCTCTCTCTCTCTCTCTCTCTCTTTTTTTTTTTTTTTTTTTTTTTGCTTTGCCATTGTCCTCCCTCCTGTCTGTTTACACGCCCTCCCCAGATTCTGAGCATTTTTCTAAGTGTACAGTCATTTCCCGATATCGTGACTCTGAACTTAAAGAGGAAACACATACTTTGTAGAAGGTGTCTTGGCCAAGAGGAAAAGGCCAGCCCACACTTTGGGGTCAGATGGGCCAGACTGGGCCTAAAGCTTTACTCAGCCACTTCCTGTATTTAGGACCCTAGACATGTTTCCATATCTATTGGTTGGGGGCAGCTCACTGACCTCACAGAAGTGTAAGAATTAAGGGTCAAGGGAAGAGAATGAATGTTTATCAGTATTTATACTGTGCCAGTCATAGGCCAAAGGCTGAAGGGCTGGGTATGCATTCTCAGGTCTCACGACAACCCAGTGAAGGAGGCATGATTAAATGAGATAACACACATAAAGACCTTGGTACAGCAAGTAGGGAACAGTACATTGTCACCTTCTCCTAAAATTGGGGGGGGGGGACCAGATCACAGCAGGGATTGGCACCATACCTCTTACCATCACACTATGTTGAAAAATTAGGTCAAAAAGAAATCATCTGTTTCTAAATGGTATTGTGGGCTGAACTGTACTTTTCTTAGGAATCAGATGGTTGAGATCATCCCAGACCACCGCATGTCCAGGCTGTGGCCATAATGGCAGTGAGATAGGACGCAGAAGTGAGGTCACTCCTTTACTTTCACAGTAAAGGTATCTTCTCAGGTAGTAGGTTGGATAATTAATATCTATTATGTCAGCCAAGAGAGAATGATACATTATTTCTATTTCCTACCACTGGGTATATCTTTCTTCCTTATATGTAGTAAAGCTGTAACAACTTGAGCTGTTCCAGATGCTACAGAAGCCATAGGCTTCAAAGCAGGGATGATATCCTACATGAATATCATCTCCACTAGTCTCATCAAATGCCTCATCCAACATTTACATGCAAAATATATGGGGCAATCCACCCATGAGAGAACAGTTCTGATTTATGTTAACATGTCACTGAGAAATTAAACCACAGCCTTGATGAACAGAGGAAAGAAATAAAACCTGAATACAGCTGACCCTAGGACAACATGGTTTGAACTGTGTGGGTCCACTTGCACGTGAATTTTCTGGGGTGCAGTACAGGGCTGTAAATGTATTTTCCTTATGATTTTCTTAATTGCATTTTCTTTTCTCTAGATTACTTTAAGAATCTTTAAAGTATATTGTGGGGAAGAGCACTGGGTGTTATATGGAAACCAACCTGACAATAAACTATAAAGTTAAAAAAAAAGAATACAGTATAATCTAAATACAACATCCAAAATGTGTGTTAATTGACTGTTTATGTTATCAGTAAGGCTTCTGGTCAATAATAGGCTACTAGTAGTTAAGACTTGGGGGAGTCAAAAGTTATACATGGATTTTTCAACTACACAGCACCCTAACCCCACATTGTTTAAGGATCAACTCTACTGGTATTCCTCCAATTTCTCCTCTCTTTTCCACCCACAACACAAACACAAATATGCACAACATGTACAACACATATGATCGCATGCTCACACAACCCATATTTACATTGATCGTGATAACAGAGGAGACATGCGAGATATTTTCTTATGTTATGTGTTGGGCAATCCTCAGTCCCGGCCTTGCATTGAGCACATATCACACCAAGACAGTATCATGTGGATGTTCACAATTTGATGTAACTTCTAAAAGCATTCTTCCTGTTCTTGCAATATGTGGATACTTTAGGAAAGATACATGTTAAAAAGTCAATGACTCTAATCTGCACCCAGTAGAATTTGTGGCAACTGAGGGTGAAGGTTATGCATGAATGATAAACTGGTTACTTGTTTTGGATTTCTGTATATAAACACCTTACCCGATAACAGTTTTATCATTACCACAACTCTGTGATTAAAATGATAATGTTAATGACAACTAATAATAGCTAACATTTATTAAGTGCTTTCTCTTGCAAGAATTGGTATACATTCCCTCAGATTTCACAGCATCCCTGTGAAGTGGGCACTTAAAAAAAAAACCCACTTTACAGTACACAGCGTCTTTAGAGACCTAGAGAAGTGGCTCAGCTGAGCTCACGGAGCTACCGAGTGGTGGAGTTAGCATTTGAACCCATGTCTCTCGGACTCCAGCATCTTTGTTCCCAGTTAAGAAAACTGAGTTGAGAAATATTTTCCCTATTTATTAAAAGTGTTAAATTTTGACTCCCAGGGATGCTCCTGCCCATTAGTATTTAACATTAATTTTAATATTATTTCACAAAGAACAGAATCAGCTATGCTTTGCTTCTCAAAACACTTCCTTGCCCAAGCTCTAACACTGGCACTGAAAATGCTTCTATGTGATTTCTAGCCCTTTCCTTTCTGGAACATTTAATAGCATGATATTGAGAGAAGTAATATTGAATCCTTTGGGCAACTGAGAAATAATTGTCCAACTAAATATTCTGCTAGACTTTTTGATGAGAAGATGTTTCCCATGAACCAAAGTTCGTTTCTCATTAAAACAACCAGTGCATTCATATGTTGTTCATCTCTTGACCCAAGAAATGAAATTTAAAACATTCAGGGATTCTTAGGTTACTGACATGGAAAGAAAATTTGAAGTCATCCCCCCCTTCTAGTTCTTTTAAAATTCTTTTTTAATGCTTATTTATATTTGAGAGTTTGAGAGAGAGAGGGAAAGAGAGAGAAAGCTGGGGAGGGGCAGAGAGGGAAGACACAGAATCTGAAGCAGGCTCCAGGCTCCGAATTGTCAGCGCAGAACCTGATGTGGGGCTCGAACTCACAAACTGTAAGATCGTGACCTGAGCTGAAGTCGGACACTTAACCGACTGAACCACCCAGGAGCCCCATCCCCCTTCTAGTTCATTTTAAATGACAGGATTAAGGTTTACTTTGTTTTACCTTTTTTAAAAAACTTTTTGGTCAAAATATGTGAAAATTTAATGTACATTAAAGTGGTTATCCTCAATATTAATTTTGTCCTTTGGTCAAAATATCCATATATATCAAATTATATATTTCTGAAAGTTTAAGGAACTTAAGATATTTAAGTTCTTGGAGAAGTGCTAACAGGTCTGTTTTTTTGCAGAGGTTCCAAACCGTCACTGTTCATTAAAAAATTGCAGAATCCCTTTATAATTGTTTTAAATGTTTACTTATTTATTTTTGAGAGAGAGAGAGAGAGACAGAGAGAGAGAGAGAAAGAGAGCACAAGCAGGAGAAGGGCAGAGAGAGGGAGGGAGAAAGAGAAAATTCCAAGCTGGCTTTGCAGGGTCAGCACAGAGCCTGATGCGGGGCTCAAACTCATGAACCATGAGAACATGACCTAAGCCAAAGTCGGACACTCAGCCATTGAGCCACCCAGGTGCCCCTACAATTTTTAAGATATCAAAACCCATGACTGTCAACATCTGAAAGGTACACAGAGAGCGTGTCCTGAGCCCCACTGGTAGCTACAGAGCAGCCTGGGGTCCTTGAGCCTTGTATATGAAGCTCTAAGGTGGACGCTGTTGAAGCATCGAGGCAGTAAAGGTCCAATTGCTGGAGATGGGCTCCTGCTCACTGCTCTGTTACCCTGAGGAAGGAGTACTAGGGAACCAGCCAGCCATGCATCACGCATGCCTGTTGCTGCCCTTGCTGTGACTCTTCCCTGCCTTATCCCTTATCTTTAACCCTGTGCAAAATGAGACTCCGGAGAAATCGGCTCTCAACGTGCCTGTGCCATGAGGTGTGGTATATTAGTAAACAGCCTTAAAAACAGTTGAAAATGTATTTAAAGGCCTGGCATCCCCCAGTGGTGTTGGCAAGGATTTAGAAGGTAGAAGACAGAGGGCTATCATTACCATTATTTTATGAGAACTTGCTAATATTACTGTTCTCGTCTTGAACAACGGAACAGTCATGCAGAACTTCTGTAATTCAGCTCGGCCCCCACTGTTGGGGCCACCTGCAGGCAATCTTCACTTAGGCGTCATCCTTATTGTCAGTTACTTTTCTTTGCTAAAATACTTCTTTAATGAATGCTATTATTTGCACTTTAGAGAATGGCTCATTATTCCTGATTTGACTTGTGTCCATGACAGAGACTGAATTCTTAAAAAAATGATACATGTAAGAAAAAAGGTAAATTTTATGTTCATGGCTATGTGTCTCTAAAAAATGCAGTTCTGCTGACTTACAGCTAAAAGCAGCTCATTAATTAGCAACAGTACTTAGCATTGTTTTACACCATAGAGAATATTTAAGCATTGAAAAATTGGAGAAGTATGTTCTTTGCATGAGAATCCCAGGCATATTTTGTCCAGAGAGAGCTCATTACTTTTTTCTCTATTATACAAAGTTAGATCATTGCCTCTTTTGATATAAAATTTTTACTTTCTGAAAAAGGACAGGGGGCACACTTTTTTTCTTTTTACATCAGCCATTCAGAGTTTACTAATAATGCTTCAGTGTCCACTCTAAAGGGAATTTAAATCACCTTAAGAACTAGAATTATACTGGTTATTTTTATTTCAAGTTGGGATTGAGAAATTTAAAATGAAAGAAACCCTTTTGATAAATATCAGTTGAGAATTCCCATAAGTTTACTGTGTCTTTATTAGTGCATGTTTTGGGGACCTTGTAAAAAAAGTGGGAGGAAATTGTCTTTTCTTGGTTGAAGGAAGGTGGTGTGTGCATTTAACCCTTCAGTGACTGCAGGCCTTATTTACATAAAGAGCTTTGTCCTGAGTAAGTGAAACTCAATCCATGGTGTCCCAGCAGCAGTGACCTCTGACACTACCTCTGGGGGCAGGGGGCCCTTGTTCTTCACCTACCTTGGAAATGCTTTTACCAGCACATAGCAGCTGGTACCAGCCCTGGGGTTCCACTTCTGCTACGTGCTGGTTTGTTTACATTAAATTAGCTTGCGGGACATATCAGCTGTATCCTCCAGCCCTTAGTGTACGGTTGCCTATTGAAAACCACTTGCTGCCATGCTTATTTTTATTTATTACTTTTATTTTAACCCAAGAGTTGCAAAACAGCCAATTGAGTGGGAGATAATCAGAAGACTGAATCTTAATGAATCATGAGTCTCTGTATAAGATAAAGAGGGAATATAAATTTGGAGCAAATTGCGGTATAAGATTAATAAATCTTGTTTATCTGATTAAATGATAAACAGGGAGGCATTACCTGCCCCAGACTCATCAAATGTATGGACTAGCATACTTGTAGACATGCACATACCATGACAGATGATGGCTTCATGCTGGGCACAAAGGAAGTGACATCTGGGTGCCTGTTGGTTGATGAAACCTTGTAGAGGCCACTATTGGGCCTTTTGAATTATAAGGCGGTACCACTATTTTTTCTGACTTTATTCAAGAGAATTTCCTCCAGAAGCATACAAATAAGACAAGGCCTGGATCCAGTAGGAGCTTGACAGATCTCAGTAGCACAAGGAGGGGCATAAGGGGGCCAGTAGGGGCTCCCCAAGGCAAAGGTAACCATTTTCTATTTACTGACAGTACTGGGTTTGCTGGAACACTGCCCTGGTAGCCAGTGACACCTGAGATAAGTCTCATTTCCTACCCCAGCGTACAGCAGATCTGGCATTAGTAGCCAGCAGTGATGGGGCTCCTGTCCAGCCAGGCCACTGTTCTTTTTACTTGCTGTCTCTGTGCCATTATATCTGGCACAGTGCTTGCTCCTTGTCACCCAGCTGCCTCCTCTCACACCTGTTTCTGAAGGACCCTCCAACCCTCCTTCTGTCTTCCATGAGAATGAAGAGTCCAGTGAAGTATGTATGTGATTGGCTTCAGGTTGTATACCCGAGCAAGAGATTTTTCACTTGCGTTCCTCCCTCCCTGCCTACCCCCACCTTCACATTGGTCCTCAGCCATGACCCCATGGGGTTTGGTGACAACAGCCCTCAGATGCCCAGCCCCAGGGGGTAGAGGGGACTCAATCCACAGAACACACCACAGTGTACTGCTTCCTCCCAGTCGAAACAGCCACAGCAGAAACAAGCCAGAGAATCCTTGGGATCTGTTGCATTTCCAGGGCCCCACATGAGGTTGAAAAAGTGAGGAGCCCTAAGGTACAGCATCAGGAGGTGAGTCTTTGCATTTCTTCAGGACTTGGTCTCTTCTTCCTTTCCTCTCACCTCAGTTCCTCAGGGTTTGGCATCCTGCTCCAAAATCCAAGCCCGTCTGCTGGTCTTTGTGTCTGACACCTCACAAGAGTCATGTGTGATTATAGTTCATGGATTTACATTTGAAAACTGATCAAGAGAATAGAGTTGGAAGGGAATTTATATTTAAAAAACTTCTTTAAACACTACAAAAAGACTTGAATATTTAATTTCTTTACTAATACGGTGAAAATCTTTTGCTCATTAAACTTGGCCAATGTAGCATTTTATTAGAGTTTAGGTCAGCATAGGAGTATTTTTAAACTCAAGTTCAGATATCAGTATAACAGACTAAATACAGTTCAATAAGCGGGTGTTAAAGATCTCAGCTCCCGCTGATTCTCACCTGAAAGTTCCAATGATGCCAGCATCAGATGCCTCCTAGTTGAGAAATACAAAATCAAAGACTTTTTCCATTTTTAAATACATAACACATCAAATTGATTTCACTGGAACCCTGAGGCTGCTGTTGACGAAATATGCTTATGATGCAAACGTTTACAATGTGTTTTGGTTTTGTTTTTTTTTTTTTGCCAGATTATTGTCCCCAGACTCAAATTATGCCTAACATTTGTCCTAATGATGCCGGTACAATTGTTTTTCTTAATTATGGTCGACTATCTAAAGCTACCTTTCCCTTGAGTTACTGAAAGTTTTATTGGAGTTCTTTAATATGATTATAAAAATTAATGAGCTTGTGATTAGATATAAAAGAAGCAAATCCAAAGTTTGCTAAACAAACAATTGTTCTACTTATGAAGAAAAATCATACACTGGCTAATGTCCACATCAAAAAAGGTAATTGGAAAATTAATTCAGATTCTTTTCTTTCATCCATCATTGAAATCAATACTATCAATAAATGTTGATATGTTTTACTTTGCATTGACCTTCCATTTTCCAAGTGAGATCTAGGCTTAGTCAATACATTTACTATAAAGAGAGCTCTAATCAAGGGATGGAATAGAACTTCAATTCATGAATATTCCGACTGTGATTGAGGTGCCACTGACTTTTAATTAGAGCATGAGAGACATCTTGAACTCATTCAAAACATTCTCCAAAATAGATCAGACATCTCCCAAACTTCTCTTGCATATGAGCGCAGGACTTTCACACCAACCCTATTTAATAACTTGATTATATTTTCTACTATAGCAAAGCTAGTCATTGATATATCAGCAGAACTCAAGTGGGTGGATTGGGATCAGTGATTTTTCTGACTCTGGGAACACTTGCTTCATATTGAAGGGTTCTGCTGTTCTATCTCTTGGTAGAGGCAAAAAGAAACAGAGCCCTCTTTTGCATTATACTTCTCCCAAAAATGACCTTAGAAATTAAACTGTCATGGTGTCTTGGCACAGACAGGGGGAGAAACTGGAGATGTGTCCTGGAACTGAAGCTGGCAGCAGGGCCTGGGTGGTGGGGAAGGTGACACTAGCAGCCATGCCCACTGGGTTGTATTCAAATGCAGACCTTGGCGGATTCAAGCTCTGGACCCTCAGAATGCCAGGCATTCTCAATTACTGCCAGCTCAGATGGCCATTGTCACTGAGTGGATTTTCTAATTTTATTTTTTTCTGGATCTAAGCCACTTGTCTTTCATGTGTGAATAACAATAGGAGAAAAAGATCCATGTATTGTGCCTTAAATATTACCGGGAGAGTAACATATTAAACATATTTAGACCTATTTTCCTTTTTTCTTCTCCTATTAATTGAGTATAAACTCATAAAAAGAATAGATTCTACAGTGAGATTTGGTGAATGCCACAGTATGCAAAAACATCACTTGAAATACAAGGAAGAGGAGGTTTATCTTACTGAGTTTGCAGATACATTGGGAAGTAGTTTGGGTCACAGGCCTTGGCCCTAGTTCTGGATCTGCTGTGTGAACTCACTTAACTTCTCTGTACCTCTGATTTCATCTTCATTTATACTGTGTGATGTTTGGGCAAGAAATGATGCTTTCTTCTTCCAAAGAGTGGATCTCAATCTTAGTAAGCTCTTCACACCTCTCATCTGTAAGATGGAAAAAGGATGTGTAATGAATATGCTTGAAAAGTCTTTAAAATATTTTAGAAGCTCTCTCTGATCCTTCTCTCCAGACACAATGATGCTCTGGGGTAGGGATCCTGTTGTTCAACTTTGTTTCCCTGGCACCCAGCGCAGTTATCAGCAGAAGGAAGCACTCCACACTCAGTTGCTAAATGAGACCCCACTTCTCCCCCTTTGATTTTTAGGGTGACAAGAGCTCTGTATCCTGACTGGGATGCTTACATGTGTCTCTTAAATATAGTAAAAGTCATTTTATTTTTAAATTCATTCTTGATGTATTAAAATGCATTTTACTTCTAAAATTTTTAAATTCATTTGCCTTTCAAATTATTTTTTAAATTTCTCAGTTTTATTTTTAATTCATTTTATTTTTATCTTTTTATTTTTTGTTTAATCTCTTGATGTATCAACATTCATTTCATTTTTTTAACAATATAATTTTGGTGTATGTAGCTCTGGATTTTAACATACAGAGCCTACAAAAATTCAGTTTCAATTTTTCTTTGGTTTTCTAATAATTTATTTAAGGCATATGCTGAGATAAGGATCTTCCTCTATTATAAAGTGTTATTTTTAAATAATGAAAGAATACCTTTTTCTTCCAAGAAGGTTCTCACAGCAGAAATAAGATCTGATTTATCAGCATTTCCTGAGAAGCAGCTACTAACAATAATATTAGTGAATTGCTTTCTTTTCGTGGACTGTGGCAAACACTGCTAGCCGCATAACACAGGTTACTTTACTTCATCCCAGGAGCCTCCTCACAGTAGATGAGTGTACATCCTTCTTTGACAGATGAGAAATGAGAGACTTGGAACAATTGCATAGTACATGAGGACAGAGACAGGACTCTGTCTCCAAATCCTACCCTGTTGCCACTCCAGGCTGCCTCCCTGTGAACAGATACCATTTATAATGATGATGCAGGTGTGTGTGTGTCCGGATGCACACACAGGCACCCACACATGTTCTGGAGGGAGGGAAAGGGGAGATTTGCCAAGAAGCTGCCAAAGAGTTTGTTCCACGTCTACCCTGTTTATGAAACAGCAGAGGCGGGTGCAGGGACAGCCACACTCATCTACATGCCTGTGTTGACCATGGTGGCCAACTGAAAAACCATCTGCTATTGGAGCCCTGGTGTCTACGTGTGAGTTTTTGTTCCATAACGCGGTAGTAGACCTAGTGTGTGAAGAGTGGCCTGGTGACCGATGCTTTGTCCCCTCCTTCCTGTTGTCACTACTTGGTATCTCTTGATGTTCAGTGCACAGCTCGCCCTGGTTCTTTATTGTACATCAAGCCAAGCAGTTGGACCAGCACCAATGACCGATTGTTACCTTCTTGGACAATATGTACTATGCCATGTGACGGATGGGCTGGAAGGCTGTTCCGGTTTCCTTTTTCTGAAACAGACTAAGACTCCTCAACCAGAGATGAATAGGCAGATAGATCCCATGTGTTGCCACAAATGCATTTTCTGACCCATTTCTTCACTCTTGTAAGGTTTTAACTCCCTCAGTTTCTGGCAGAAGTTCCATCGGGCAGGGGTGCCTGGGTGGCCCAGTTAGTTGAGCATCTGGCTCTTGATTTCGGCTCACATCATGATCTCATGGTTCATGAGTTCCAGCCCTGCATTGGGCTCTGCGCTGACATTGTGGAGCCTGCTTGATATTATCTCTCCGCAACACCCCTGCCCCTGCCCCTCTCCACTTGCTTGCGCTCGCTATCTCTCTCTCTCTCAAAATAAATAAATAAAAACTTTAAAAAAAAAAAAACATTCCACAGGCAGCAGCCAGGTTCCTCTAACCTCTTCTCCCCATCAGCAAATATTACCTATCCCTAAATGTATTAACTGTCTGCAGGAAATGTATGATTTCCTCTTTTGTTGTTAGGAGGATTTGGAAGCCAGCACTTACAGGGCTCTAACTGTCTGGGTGACATTAGGCCAGGTCCTTAACCTCTCTAAGCTGTGCTTCTGTGGAAAGAGTCGTGGTTCTCCTTGTCTCATGGGCTTGGGGGACTAAGTGAGATAAGGAAGATAAACTGAATGACGTAGCTAGAGATCAATTAGTTACCATTATCATCACCATTCATAACAAAGATCTACGTGATCATAGCCTCAAGGATAGTTCATATATACAATTCTGCTTTTTTTTTTGCAGGACTTCCTTACCCCATCCCATTCCATGGCTGTCTTGATTACTTCTTTGCCTCAGCAAAATTCAGGATATACATATAATCTCCTGGCATCACTGGGCCATTTTTTCATGGATATAATATTCTACGTTTTGTTGGGCTATGCAGTTGCTCCTCACATTTGAAAAGTAGTCTTTGGTAAAGAACCTAGGAGGTTGTTGTAGAACTAGATTGTAACTAAGAGCTCACACCTGTCTTTGGGCCCAGTTAATTCTCCCCTTCTGATTAGTTGCCCAGAAGAGAATGGTTGCATCTTCTGTGTTCAAACGTAGGAGGAGGGGCGCCCGGGTGACTCAGTCATTTAAGCTTCAAACTCCTGATTTCAGCTCAGGTCCTGATCTCACATTTTGTGAGTTCGAGCCCCACATCAGGCTCTGTGCAGACAGTGCAGAGCCTGCTTGGGATTCTCTCCCTCTCCCTCTCTCTGCCCCTCCCCTGCTTATGCTTGCTCTCAAAATAAATAAACTTAAAAAAAAAAAGAAAAAGAAAATAAATAAATAAAAGAAAGGAGGGAGGTGCTGTTGCTCTATACACCTGGTCCAAAGGTGAACTTTGAAAACTCTGTTTGCTTTGTTCTATTCATGTTATTATTCATATTTCCTCAGCACAACAGGCCCGCCCTTGCTGATGGGTAACTGGAGTCAGGGCTGCCCTCGGTGCCATGGAGCTGAGCAAACCTCCCTGGTCACCCACTTGAAACCATGACTTTGGCCTCATTAACTCAGCTCTGCCTGTGCTAAGCAGCCACAGGGGACTGTCCGCTCAGAGCACTTGTTATTACCTCTTGGTCCTCACAGCAGTGCTTTTCTCTCCAGTTCTGTGTGTGGCTTGTCTGTGGCTTCTCCAGGCTGTGTATTAGGGTGAGTGCGTAGCTCTCAGGTCACTGGCCAAATAAATCCTTGGACTGGGTTTAATCTGGCAATTTGGCTTTCCCTTTGTAATTGCCTATTTTGTCACACCTTTTGAGGGAACTAACTGCTTTTGACAATTTTGTAATCTATAAAGGAATAGCAGGGTGCATTTGTCGTTCAGCTGACTGTCATGAAACAAAATAACAGCCAGTGAAAATTTTCCACCAAAATAGAATAGTTCTGTTTTTCAAATAATAAAAGGAATCATGTTCATTGTAAAAAATTCAAAATGCAGAAAAACATAAAGAAAAAGTAAAGACAATGCCATGTTCTATCAAGATCCTTCCAGAACAGACCTTCCAGATGTCCCTTTCTGTGTATATGCACATGCCCACCAGTGATTGCAAATGGGCATTCTTCTAGATTCCAAATTTATGTTAGTTAAAAATTGGTATCCAGGTAAAACTTACTGAAATATGATAAATCTCTTAGTAAATGTTGACGGTAAGAACAAAAGACCAAAACATTAAAATCATAATTGTCAGGATTACCGGTGATTTTTATCTTCTGTTTATTACCTGAATTTATTAGGGTTCTTTGATAATGAAAAAATAAAGGGATCTAAAAATTTAATTTGGGGACGCCTGGCTGGCTCAGTGGGTTGAATGTCCAACCTCAGCTCAGGTCATGATCTTGTGGTTTGTGAGTTTGAGCCCCACGTCGCCCTTGCTGTTTGTCAGCATGGAGCCTGCTTTGGATCCTCTGTCCCCCTCTCTCTCTGTCCCTCTCCTGCTTGCACTCTTTCTCTTAAAAATAAAAAATATTGGGAAAAATGTAATTTGGTCAGAAATTATGCATATAGAATTTTTCACAATTTTAATTACTGCATCATCTTCTGAAAACTTGCTGCCATCATTACTAATGTGAAGAGGTATAATGTGGATGTCAAGGTCTAAGATCATGTCTCATCCATCTCATTACATAATAACAGATTCATATTCTTCTGTAGTAGGAGGTAAAGTTACACAGTAAACTATGGGGGAGAATTCAAGCAGATAACTAGATAATTTATGTTAAAAAAACAAGTACCTTGATGTGTTAGCCTGGAGTCCTAGATTTGGTATTCACTTGGTAAATACTTGGTCTAAGTAAGAGAGAAGGGCTAGAGCAACTTTGATATCCTAAAGTAATTAAACACAAACTAATGATGTTTGCATTGTTGAAGGTTCCACAAAGGAATATGTACACGCCAGGAACTTGGAGGTTGGTGTTGTTGTTGTTGTTGTTGTTGTTGTTGTTGTTGTTTTTATCTGTTTGGTGGAGGTGGACAGGTGGTCTGTGTTTTTTTTCTTAGAGGAAAACAATGTATTGTCCTGAAAGTTCAGCCTAAACTGAGTGCCAATGGGACAAAAACCAGGAGGCTGAGGGTTCATTCCAGTCTTGGGCCAATCAGTCCCTCAGATTGAGTAATTACAACATTCAGACCATCTGTGAATACTCAGAAGCCAACTGAATCTTAAAAACAAGCGTTTTTCCTAAGAATACATACATAGTATTCGGTCACTGCAAAAAATTGTTCAAGATTATGAGCTAGGTGTGTGTGTGTGTGTGTGTGTGTGTGTGTGTGTGTGTTTGCACGTGTGTACACACATACACACATACACTTTAAATTTGGAATAGAATACATTATTTCAAGATACTGCACTATTCATATTAATTTAACTTAGTTTGGAGCTGAATATTTTCACATCTAGTGATTACAGATGGGAAAGCACAAGGTCATAAAGTATAATGTCTACCTGCTTCCAGACATAAGCAGCCGTTTCATAACGTGGGTGAACAGAGCTTACATTACATGGTAACATCAAAAACAAAACAATTAGCTGACAGAGGCACTTCATATGATGTTACACAGATATTGGCTTTAGCTCTGGTCTTCCCTTATCTTCATTAGCAACCAGAACTGGACGAGTGCAAAGTATTTAACTTAAGTATTACAAAGTATTAACTTAAAAGATACTATAGATCTAAAGTAGGTAACAAGAAATGCCACTATAGTGAAAGTCTATGTGACACAATGAGTTCAAAGCTTCCCTGGAAAGCCTGTTTATTTCACACATTGTTCAATATAAAGTGGGAGTTAGGACCATCCCTGTACTGTATCCAAGGTTGTCATAAACACAAGAACTAGAACACAATTAAGGAGATGAAGAGATATTAAGAATAAACGTGATTTTATAAAGTGACTCCCCAGTTACAGTGCTTCCATATTAGATTTGATGGGGTAGAGACTAGCACAATTCAGTACACTCTGGATAAAGCATTATGTCACAAAGCTGAGATGTAGTCACTGGATAGTCTGTAACCCCATGGAGCACTTCAACGCTGAACTCTGTCAGGGTCACTAATTTCTAGAAAGTGTAGACAAGGGGCCTCCCAGGCCAGCAACAAGACTGATTAAAGGGATGGGAAAAGTCATTATGAGAACAAATTAAATGACATAAGAATGAATAATCGGGCTAAGAGGGGGTGAGGTAAGTTTAATATAAATCAGCTCTATTATAGCTCATACTCTGTGCACCAAGCACCATGTAAGCTCTTTGTGTGCATTCCGTCAATTTTTACAACATTTCTCTTTCACAGTGAGTTACTACTATTATCCACATTTCATAGATCAAGAAACTAAGGTTTAAGGAGACTGTGAATGAGTGTGCCCAAGGCTTTGTAGTTAACGAGTGGCAAGCTTTCTGCTGGTGGGTGATGCAAGTATGTATTCGTTTGTGTGCATACATAGAGTTCACCCTGTTCCATTTGCTGACATCACACACCTCTTCCTCAAATTCCGTTTGGGATGTTGGCGCCCATCTACATGACTCTAAATACATTTCTAAGTGTTGCTTCTTATGGCACCTTCTGTCCCTTCTCATTTTTTATGTAACATATGATGCCTGATATTCTTAGTTATATAAATATATCCTGTCTCCTAAATGGAGCTAATTTCTTGAGAATGGTAAATGTGTCTCCTGTCCCAACACATAAACACACTATAAATGTTTGCTTTTGAAGTCTATACTTATCATGTGTCTGTTTTAAAGAATTTTTCACTGACAAGCACCTTGCATGTCGCTGTGTACTATCAGTTAATATTCACTTCGTATCTTAATGTGTATGTGTGTATTCATAGCAACTATGTGAAGCATGTGCTTATTATATACATTATATTCACTGAATGCCTGTTCCAAGTGCCAGACAGGGCTTGAACAGAAAAGAGCAGACACCTTGCTCAGCGTGATGAAGAAAGTCCAATGTCAGTGCCGAGTATCTTATTTGTCTAAGACTAAAAATGGGCACATAAAACAAAAATCAAGTGTATTTTAAGATTGGAATTAAATAAGATGACCATTTAAAGTAGAAACCACAAACATTGGCTTAATTGTGTTCAACCTTTTTACAGTTCTTCTATTGAGTTAATTAATCACATGCTTTTCCTTAAGACACTGGCATATTATTTGTGCAATAAAATTTGGAGTCTCCTGTTAACTTAGCATAGAGAAATTGTTTTGGCACATCTTGAGATATTTGAAGACAATTTAGGGTATTACAGTATTAGGATTGAGGATCATTTAATTATTCAATTATTCTGATCTAGCAAAAGTAGCAAATCTGTTTTATAAATAAGCATATGTTGAATTATAACTTAATGGATAAGTTCACCAAAATCTCACTCTCTCTAATATAGTAATCACACCTGCTATAAAGTTTAAGTTTACAAAGACAAAGTTTTCCTAAGCACTTAGATAAAAATGGTGTTTCTTCTGCTATAGTTCCACTGGTACTCCTCAGGGACAACGGGTGACGATTTAGGGATGTTTCATCCTTGATCCACAATGCATCTTCCATCATCCACCTCACAGTGCCTTGAGAATGGAGGGAGAAAAGTGTTTGCTTTAAAAAAAAAAAAAAAGAAAGAAAAACTTTGGCATGTTACAGGGTATTCATCATGATTTCTTGAATTATTTTAGGAAACTCAGTTCTCACTGATTTCCAGAGACCACAGTTGCTGTATAAATTCCCTAATTTGTTTACTTTAGAGAGATCATCTCAAGTGCAGCATCTGTTTTTGCTTTTTCTGCAAGATCTTGGTTTTCCATCAGGAGGACTGAGGCACGGGGCAGTCATGTGACCAGCTGGAGCCCACACAGGAAGCTCCTGGGCCTGCCGGACCTTCTACCACCCAGTATCACCCCTGCCTCCCTAGTGCTTCAGAGAGGCAACTTCCATGCCTAGCCTTTGCACTGTTTTTCAAGGATAAACTCCATCTGCCAGATAACATTATTTTACAACTTGAAGAATGTCAAAACTCTAATTTTGCCTCGGCATGTCTTATTTTGAACAAGCGGCTTTCTTTCATGAAGCACAGATCAGTAACCTAAAATTACTTTCAATATGTAGAGGGGAGAGCCTTCTGTAAGTGCAGTAGTTATTTATGAAGCTTGGGTGGGGGAGCTCCCAAACACGTTCCAAAGAAATTAGGGAGATAAAATTTTAATGCTGAAAGCACTTACATTTTAAGTGTTTTCCCACCATTTTGCTCCCTCTACAGTTCTTGCAGAAATGGCTGCTATAGGAGACCTGTTCCCAGAGCCCTAAGCTCATGCTCCAGGTCACAAGAGAGGAGCACCCCATATTTTGTGATGTTAGTAGAAACACAAGGCCTTGCAACCCAGGAAAGTATCAAGAACATCCATCTCTGAAAAATAACCAACTGAATTTTCTGACACAAAGAGTGTCCCAAACTGGTCCTCTAGCTTCAGTTAGTTAGCATTTCTGTAAGGAAGGCAGAATTATTGTGAATATAAATTCAAGCTCAAGAGAGGAGAGGGATGTTGGGAAAATCCAATTAACTAGAGTGAATGTCATACAGAATAAACTACCCACTGCTAAAAGAAATAGTTTTTAAATTGGATGAATCTTTAGAGTAGAATTGATAAAATATGTCCTTATTGTATGAGAAGATGCACTTTGCAAATAATATTTTCAGGAGGCATCATCTGCTTGAGAAATTTTCATGTTCTTATTAAGGCGATTAGAAGTTTGGAGCCTTTTTCATCATTGTTATTAACTTGCAGGGGAAAATCTTCCTATTCCAGTATTCATTAAATGGATCTCTTTGTGTGTACAAATATTAAAAGTAGTCTTGAAAGCACTTTAGGTAAGCAAGGAAAAAACGCACTGTTTGTTTCCTCATAGAATTGACATTTTTATTTAGGGAAAAAAATCCATGAATTTACAATCTCTCCCTTTCTAGGTTTTTCAACATTTCTTGCAAATTGTATGTAAATGAATGCAAATAAGCAATCCTCACTAGCAAGCTGCTTAGAAGTGTAAAATGCATAAAATTAAGATGCTGGGAGAAACGTGCATCTAATTAAGGTAGCATGTAAAGAAATGTTTAAATTCAAATTAGATACTTCAGTGGAAAGAATTACTTGTTTAATTCAAAAGGTGTTTTGTATGATTCAGGGAAGCCTTGTGCTTAGCGGTGTTCCCATACCCTTCAAAAATCAGTTTTAGGGGCTCACGCTGGCTCAGTTATATTTTAAAACTGAGTTTAACCTAAAAGTTAGAATGCTACAACAATATGTTCTAGTTTTAATGCCTCTAACCCAGATGGAGAGGCGGGGGTGGTCATCATTTGAGAGTGAGGATGGTGGTGATGTGGCTGTTTCTGTCCCATTCACATGGAGCCCCTGTGGTACTTCCGTGTACTGGCTTCATCGAAAGCCTTGAAACACGCAGACAAGAGCCAGCCAGTGCTTCCTGGATCCAAAGATTTTCTGTGCAAGACGGGAAGGATGCAGGTGCATGCCATCAATAACCCCATGCCATGTGGTTACCCCCAGGTGGACACAGTCTTGATTCTTTTGGCAGCAGCAGCGGCAGGCATCTTCCAGTCCTGCCTGGGACAGAAGAAGAAAAGAATTGGTTTAGGGGCACCTGGGTGGCTTGGTTAGTTAAGCCTCTGACTCTTGATTTCAGCTCAGGTCATGGTCTCGCAGTTTATGAGATTGAGCTACATGTTGGGCTCTGTGCTGTCAGCACAGAATCCCTGCTTGGGATTCTCTCTCTGTCTCTCTCTGTCTCTCTCTCTCTGCCTCTCTCCCTCTCACTCTGAAAATAAAAAAAACCTTTTAAAAAAAGAAGCCTTTGGTTTAAGTAAATGGAAGAACTCTGCAAAGCATAAAGCAACAAGGAAATTATTGAAAAGTTGAAGATCTGTGTTGAGAAGACATAAACTATCTTATAAGAGTAGCACTGTTCCTGCCCCCATATGCAACAACCTAAAGGGCAGACAGAAAAACAGACAGGAAAGGAGTTCATGCTAGATTTTGAATGCTTGAGTTTGAAGCATTCTGCTAAATCCCCTTCACATGGTAAGAGCTCCTACTTTCCACGAGATTGTGTGCTTAGACCAAGTCCTCGGATTTCAAATGTGTCCATGTTTTAGCCCACAGTATCTGTTTCCTGGTTTGGATATAAAATTAGTTCATTGTTAGGAAACAATTTTGATCACATGTAATATATAAAACTCTCTCAGTCTTGGGTCTTCTCATCCAAAATTCCTCTGTCTGCGTCTGACATGGGAACCAGGAGGCAAAGCTGCTACTGTCGTTATTCATTTGGAAGATTGGCTCTCTCTTTCAAACAGGGGCAGAAATCCTTCCAAATCAGTGCCAATTTCCAATTACCCTTCCCTCCCCTTTGCCTCAGTCCCCATCCTCACAGCCGCCACTAAGCCTGGACCTCATACTGAGCCACTGGGTTGTGAACTGGAAAGCATCTTCTGGCTGGTCTGTTTTCAGATCTCCAACAAGTTGGTTCAAGTTCAATCTAAAGAGTCACAGTTGTGTCTTCCTTGGGCCAGGGGATGTTTTCTGTGTTGACCTTGGATTATACCTTCCTGTCTACTGGAGCCCTTCTTCCTCTCTCTCTCTCTCTCTGATTCCTTGGTACATTAAGTGACAGTCTCAGCCAGTGATTGGTGCGGTGATTGCTGTATCTGCCACATGGAATACATGTAGCTGCCCACTTGGTATCCTTCCTGGAGGTCCCACACTGACCATCAGCGTACCTCAATTCAATTCAAAAACTTTCCTCCAGACAGGCTCCTTCCCAATTCTAGGTTCTCCTGTTTAACAATGCCATGACCTGCCCCCATCTGCTCCCAAATCACCAGTGCCCCAGGTGAGGCTTTATTGTTTCCCTGAACTTATTACGGTAGGCTCCTACCTGCTCTCCTACCTCTCATCATCACATGCCTCTTCTCTCCTTTCTTTCTTACATCATTGACAAAACTTTTTTGCTTGAAACCTAACACCTCTCTCACATCCCTGATTAAAGGCTTTTCTGATGGCCCATCATCAACTTTGTTGGTCAGGAATGGTCTGGACTCTACCTGCCCTGCCAGCCATTTCACTCTCTTGTGCCCATAGTCTGTGCTCAGTCTGGTTGCACTACAGTACTTGTGAGGTGCCATGCTTATGTCGGTGCCTTTGCTTCCGCTGTCTCTCTGCCTGAAATGCTCCTTGCCCACCGGCATCTTCCGTGTCTGTCCGGGCTCCTCCTCCTCGGCCTCTTGTTCCTCTCGTGGGGGGAAGGGGGGGTGTCTCTCCTCTCCCTCCTCCAGGCCTGAATTTGTCATGCTCTCTTTCCTTGCACTCTGGGCCTCTGGTTCCAGCATTCATCAAACAGCATTGTAAATTGTTGCTTCCTGGCATGCCCCTGTATTAGGCTGTGAGCTCCTGGGGGCAGGAATTGCACTGGCTGAGAAGGTGCCCAGGGATAAGACCAGAGCAGTGGTTCTCAAGCTCTCTGCTCTCAGGATCCCTTTACACTCTGAAAAATTATCGAGGGCCCCAAAGAGGTTTTTGTTTATTTTGTGGGTAAATATCTATTGATATTTACTATATTTGAAATTTAAACTGGGGGATTTAAAAATTATTTATTATTTCCTTTAAAATCAACAGAAATAAACCTATTACATGCTACTATAAATAAGTTTATATAAAATAACTGTTCTTCAACAGTAAAAAAAGTGAGAAGATCATCATTTTACACTTTTAGAAAGCTCTTGAATGTCTGGCTCATTGAGAGAAGACAGCTGGATTCTCATAACTGCTTCTGCATTCGATCTGGTTCATTGGGTGGTTTTGTTTAAAGTCTATGAAGACAGTCCACCTTGATTGTGTTTTCTACATCCAAACTTGACAAGTGATAGTTTCTTACATGCCATTGTAATGTGAAAACTAAAACTTAACAGGGATAAACTTTTTGTTCTGCTACTCAAGATGCCTTTAAAGTACATAAGTCTGAATAACAGGGTTTTGTCAGTTGTTCTTTTTAAGCAAAAATGGTGCTCTGTGAAAAGAAATGACTAGCTCAGCTCACAGTTCAATCACACATGTGCTTTTCCTTGAGACAGACAACATACTTTGGTATATAACACAACAGCTTCATGTGTACTTGGTTTCTTCTGATAAAACATTAAAAAGATATGTACCAGGAGGCGCCTGGGTGGCTCAGTCAGTTAAGTGTTCAACTTCAGCTCTGGTCACTATCTCACAGTTCATGAGTTTGAGCCCTGCATCAGGCTCTGTGCTGACAGTTCAGAGCCTGGAGCATGTTTCAGATTCTGTGTCTCCCTTTCTCTCTGCCCCTCCCCCTCTTGCTCATTCATTCTCTCTCTCTCTCTCTCTCTCTCTCTCTCTCTAAAATAAAATAAACAATAAACTATAAAGTTAAAAAATAAAATAAAATAAACATTAAAAATTTATTAAAAAAATACGTACTCAGGGTCAAGATTTACTAAAATTAGTATTTACTACTTCATCAAGGGTATGCCTAAGTGAAACTGGCATTTATCTTCCTTCAAGTGCTTCAAGGGGAAGAATACAGTGGCCACCAGGATTATTGGTGCTACTGCCTTGATTGGTGCCAAACCGCCAGCTGTTTTATCAGCTTCTTGCCCAATGGGTACCATCCATGCAAATGTTAATCCAGCAAAGAAGGGAAATAATGTCTTAACATCGTTATAAAATAGTTCTGACCTTGTGGACCCTTTGAAAGGATCTTGGAGACCTCCAGGAGTCTACAGACCACTCTTTGGGCACCATGGTCATCAGTCAGGCAGAGGCCCCTTCACAGGGGCTACAGAAGTTAGTGCTGTGCCAGGAGGGGTGTGAGAGGATGCGTGACATGGTCACATTGGGACTTTGGAGTCCCTGTGGTGGCAGCAGAGTGGAGCATTTCTGGGGAGTCAGGAAGTTGGAACTGGACGTTATTGCCAAAAACTAGCCAGTAAGATTGAGTAAGCCAAATACATTTAAACACTTTTGGAGTGGTGTCGTTATTCAAATCACATTCAGTTGCATGAATGTACTAGGTTGAAGGTACTTCTGGGCGCTCTTATTTCTGCTCTGTTGGTGTTATTCAGTAAATGGGCATATATGTGCACAGATCTGATAGGTAAAACTTGGATGTGTGCCCATCACTGGCTCATTGGCCTTCCAGATCATTACTTTCTGGCCCACTTGGTGTTTTATCATCAACAGTACATTTCTTGGACTATACACATCTATCCTGTTTAATATGTGGAAAACATTTGTTTACCATGGAGACCTCCTACTCAGTGGAAGCGTGGGAGACTCATTACTCAGTTAAAAAGTCTAGGTCAATATGATATTCAGAATAATCACAAATCATTCTAACCAGGCTAGCAGTGTTTGCTTAGGACTCCGTTCAGGAGCCCTGCCTCTCTGTTGATTTCTTCAAAAATACTAAGCAGAAGACAATGAATCTTCAAACTCAGCTGATTCCATTGTGATTGATCTGAGCCAATTTTTAAGGTAATTGATGATATTGCCTTAGTTGAGTCTGTTAGTGCAAATAATTATTAATCAATATGCTCTCAGCTCTTACTTCAGAAGATAATTCTAACACATGATTTATTCTGAACATTTCAATTGAGCTACCTTTACAAGAGGAAAATCAATTGGTGAGTGGTCTAAAGCACTTTAATTATCTGCAGCTCTGTATTCCTTTCTTAGCCGTATTTACCCAGGTAACCAGCTGTCCCATTCTGGCAAGGATGACAGGAAGTTGTTCATTGCCATGGTACAAAGATAATACTGGCTAAGTTGATTTAAAGTGATTTAGTTAAATACCTTACAAACAAAGCATGTGGCTTTACTTTGGAGAGTATAGTTAGCATTGCCCTGGAAAAAAGAAGGAACATACTGTTTATTTCCATTCAGTTGGAAAGCAGTTTACTATTGCGGATAGTGAATGTCGTGTGAGTCAGTTTCCCCTGCCAACACGGGGAGACCAGAATCGCTGATAGGACATCAAGGTGTGAAGCATTTCAGGGGCAAGGCTTATAGTATTCCCCCAATTGTTGCAGTTTTTGGAGATGCTTTGTGGCTTCCTTATGCTAAGGCTTTCCAACCTGGGATTTGTTGTTTTGCCCTTTCGGGCAATGTCCTGATGAATATTGTGGTTTGCTGTTTTCTTCTGTGAGAAGAGATGCAGAAGAAAATAATCAGCACCAGGAATGAGCTTGCCTTTGTTCCCCAGTAGAGCTTCCAAGCATCTGTTTTTGTTGTACTTGTGGAGGGTACAGGAATGTGTGGGCCCTGGCCTGGGACTTTAAGACATGATTATAACAGATGGGAATTTTAAACGACAGTTCCCTAAATTGTCATTGTAGAAGCCCTTCAACTAACATTGAGATGTTGTGTTACGCCTCTTGCCCAATGCGGTGCCTCTTGCTATTGTTGTAGCACATCCAAATGGCAAAATGTTAAGGCATTCAGCAGCGTTTTCAAGGCCAGCTCTTTAACTGCCTCCACTCACAGGACACCTAAAGCCTGGGCCCAAGACTTCCCACACCAACAGACTGAAACCCAACTCCTTGTCAACAGCCGACCTAGTGTCCTGTCTCCAGAAGTTCATGTTCTTAAGCATTGACTTGAGTTCATACTATCAGTTAAATAGTGGGAGAGAGGAAAGGTGAGTTTGAAAAGGACATGGGTTTTTTTCAGAAGCTAGTTGAGACATTCTTGGAATGTCTGGCTTCAAATTAGCGCTCCGGGGAAGACCAAGAAAAATGAAGTCCTGCCTCTGTCCACAGGCAGTCGCAGCCCCATTGGGAAGGGTTGGAGTGGAAAGGTGAGACATCAGACATAGGAACACAGCAGGGAAGGGGCTGGCCCCAGAAGGGCTGAGGGGGAGAGGGAGGGTGGTGATGTCTTAGACATCCAGCAAAGAGGAAGGAGAGGATGATGGGTCACGGACTGGCCGATCTACAAGGACCCTCAAGGCAGTCTCTTTTCATACCCTCCTCCACTGCTTCCCTCAGTGCTCTCTGGGAGTATGAGCTCTTTCTAGGCTGGTGAGAGGGAAACTGAGGCATAAAATATGAGGTCAGCCATGGTCTCTGTGATGACTTCTTTCAGAAGGACTCTCAGGGTCCAGGTGACCTTACGACAGTGAGGTGTGACTAAGTGTCACAACAGTCATGGGACTCCCAGCTCATAGTCAACTTGTACATGGAAGTCCCAGTGTTTGGAGACTTTCTGACTGGGGGAACTCTAGAAGCTGGCCAGTTTCTAAGAAAGTTGTGTCACCCATACTTGAACCTTTGTCCCGCACGCTCCTCCTGCGTTTCTTCTCTCTCTTTTCTCACATCCTTGCCACCTCTCTCTTGCCCATCCTTGGAGTTAGTGTGTGCAGGCTAACCCTTCACCAGTTATGGGCAGCATTCTGGGCTCAACTTCAGGATGTGCACTTTGACTGGCCATGCACACTTAGGCAGTCACCCAGCTCCTCGGGGCAAAGTTTTCCTATCCTTAAAAGGAGTACAATACTTCACTCGTGGGGTTGCTGTGAGCATTAAATGAGATATTAAAGCACTTTCTAAACTGGAAAACTATTTTATGATACATAATGTGTATACACATATGTACACATGTAACATAATATGTAAGGTGTCATTTTACTTTTCAGTTCTATTATTCCTCCTTATCTGCTTGCCTGCTCGGGGCTATGTCTGTATTCCCTATAGCTGTTCTAGTTCCAAGATGAAGCCCTGAGTAGAGGTTGTAGTCCTTGCTCAACCTATCCCCTTCCTACCAAAGTTCTGTCCTAGAGCAGAAATGTGAGAGGTAAAAAGTATCCTGCAAATCAATGCCATGTCTGTATTGCATATACTAATTCAATAAATATCCAGAAAATGAAGGAATTACTTGAAATGATTTCTTCTTTCTTTTCCTTTTGTGTTTTGTTTTTGTTTCTGTATTTAATATACAGGGAGTCTAATTTAAAGCCATTTCTCCTTCCTCTAAATGTGTTTGGAGATCTTTTTGACAGCTTTGCTCCTAATATTGTGTAATACTAATGATGTGATATGAAAGATCACGTTCTTTTGTACAAAGGAATGGAACTCTCAAAGGCCAATAAAGGTTGCCAAAGATATTTGTGGATCAGGACCCAGGGTAATGCTTACATAACCTCCAACTGTTTTCCCAGGTTTAAAGTGAAAATAACAGAGATAAAGGCAGAAACTACATGTGTAAACGTGATATACTAATAGCTCATCCAATCTACATTAACAAAATAAACCAGGATTCTAGGTCCTAAAAGTGATAGCCATGGTGTCGAATGTCCTGTTCCCGTTCATTCCCAAGGATGGGGCTGTGACAGGTGAAACACAGCATTTGTTTAAACAGAACAGGGGAAGACTGCAAAACATTCAAGGGCAGGAAGCGGCAATAAATACTACATGCAGTCGGAGCAGCAGGAGACCCTGAGGTGAGCAGAATGTAATCACTCAAAGTGGTGTTCAGCCGGGGCCTCCGGGGTCCCACCAAGGGACATGGTGAACTTTCTAAAAAGTCAAGACCTCTGTCTTATCTCCTTCCAAAAATGAGAAAGTGAGATGTGAAACTCCTTTCTGGAGGTGAAATTTGTCTTAATGATAGGTTCTGATCTCTTTTGCAGGCTTTGAGCAGAAGAACCAAGGGTCCAAAAATAGCTCCTTGGAAGAAAAAACACCCACAACTTCAGGGCCTGGAACACAGGCTGATGTGCAAGCATGGCAATCTGGGGTTGTAAATCAACAGTCCCTTTAACGTAGGAAGACCTAGTTAAGGAGACTTTGGTTTTCTTATAAGACATGAATAAGTGCTCTGGGCAGTCTGCCCCTTTGGAGAACAGAATAATGCTAATAATTTGCATTTATATAATACCCCTTGGCTTGTGGATCTACAAGCACTTTGCAAACATTAATTAATTCTCTAAGCCCCCTGTGAGCCAGGGGGTGCCATCGGTAACTAATCATGAAGGAGGACCAGTGATTCTTGCCAGAGTGGATATGCAAGTTAGAGAACACTGCGGGCTTGGGAGCCGAGGAGGTGGAGTGGAATTTTTATGAGGCAGAACAACAAAGGTAGAATGTTGATCAGCCTGTGGGTGGGAAATAAACCTGGATATTATGACCGTGGATGGAGGTCTATCGACAAGAGTTTGATTTCTCTCCTGTGATTCCAGGCGTTTGTGGTGAAGCAGGCTCTGTGACTGCTTTGCCTCCTGCTGTGCCCTCTTCTTTTCCAGAGCTCTGCTTGTACTTGGTTTGAAGGCCCAGAGGAAAGACCAGGGCTCAGTTCACCTGTGCCCAGTAGATGAGGACATGCATCAGCTGGAATGTACTTCTGGAGCTGTTCGAATAGCCAATGCAGATTGATTGATTGATTGATTGATTGATTCACTCAATCACTACTTTATTTGATAAACATGTGTTTTTGAATGTTTGCTCTCTGTTAGACATTGGGATTATTCCCAAGAACTTGTATAGGAGAAAAACATCTCCCTGTCCATGGTCTAGAAGCTCAGTGCTATTTTCTCTATTCTCGCCATGGCATGTAAATATTTTCATTTCCCCAGTTTGCTTATTTGACATAGATGTTAGGATCGTTGGAATGTTTCTGCAATTTGGATGTAATTTGCCAATAAGCATTATGTACTTGAATTTCTTATGAGAAAGACACACTATGCATAGAAGATAGTAATGATGTGTCATAAAATAACCCATTAATGTGTATAGTTAAATTTCATTAATTGTGGCCTCTTTGAGCACCTGTTGGAAATTGTGAAAAGTTCAAATTTTAATCTTTTTAAAAAATAAATGTAGCAGTTTTGTTTTCCTTTTTTTTAAAAGTGTAGTTTGAAGCTAGGCAACAAAGTGCTGCTTGTCAGTGACACTTAAGGAGTTGCGTGTCCTGCATAGACAAAATGTGTTTGTGACTTTGTGGCCTATATCACCTGGAACAGATGGGTACCTTTGAAGTGCTAGGAATTGGTCAGAGCACTTGTTTCCTAGAATAGATTCCTACTGTATGAGATTTTCAGAAAATGCAAATCATTTGTACAAATGCTCTTTATAGATTAGTGCGAATGCCACCTTCAGTCTGGCTCTTTCCACCTTATAAGAATTAGTGGAATGTGCATTATTGCAAAGTATTCTGTGTTCACCCACGTGTCTCTACTAAGGTGTAAGTCGGATGAATGTGATTATTGGCGGGGGGGGGGGGTTAAATCATTTTTATGTTACCATCCAGTTAACTAGTATAGAGGGAGAATATTATTTGGAGTAAAAATGTATATGTATTCTTCAAGTAATTTGAGCTCTAGAAAAAGAATGAGATGATGCTATTGCTCCCAACATCCTTGCAGGAGCTGGCTGTCAGGACAGTGACACAGGAGTGGACTCAGGAAGGGGAGAGCTCTGGTGTGTGTGAAAGATCAAACACTCCAGAGCTGGGATTTCTCCCAGCAAGACACACACTTTCTTCCAGGCTGTTGCCAGCTGGTTTTGCTGTGCAGTAGTGTTAAGCTTTACAGATTGAAAACATCTGGCTTTTCATCAGCCATGTGTACTCAGAAGGAGAGTAGTGTTAGGTGAAGTAAATTCACCAAATTCTTATCTGACACATTGAGTTGACCCTAATGTGATAAGTTGGGGCAATTTCTGAGGATGAATCTTGTTTCCAACTGTTCAACTTTTCCCTCCTTAACCTGCCTCTGGAAGAATCCTGGTTTTAAAATTTGGAGACTGTGCCTCTATTTGAAGCTTTCAAATGCAATGTCAATCCTGAGTTCTGAAAGTACCCAGAGTCATTTGCATAAAGGTCAAACACAATGTTTCCTGTAGGAACTTCCTGAGTTATGAAGTTTTAGAGCAATCCCTTGTAACCAGATGTCAGCAGGTTCCAAAAAGATGACTTGTTACCTGTTGCTGTTAAGAGCAGTTGACTTCTGGTGTTAGCTGATTTCTGAGACAATAATGGAAAGAAAATCTGTAAATGGTAGAAAAGTTTGTATTTATCTACTGGATACATACTAACGAACAAGGACAAATTAAGGTGATGGACTTTGGTTGTATTGACCTTTTGAAAGTAATGTATTTCTTTTGCATGCAGAAGAAGTGGGGAAATGGTGAGGCACTCAGTCTGAATATGTCTCTGACTTTTAGCAGACCAATGTTTTTAACTTATTAAATGGACATTGTACAGATACATATTTTCAAACATCGATACACAAACCAAACGTTTGTTAATTGGATCATGGCTTCCTGCTGAGTTAAGACTTCAGAACTGACTGATCAGTGTTTATAATTGGTCGCTCTTGTCATTGGTCTTACTGCTTTAGCTTGAAGTGTCTCAAGAAGTTAATGACCTGTTAAAACAAAATCCACTAGAGAAAGTTCCTGAAAGAGACTGGTAAAAGTCAGGAGTATTTATATTGTGTCAGGAGTAATTTTGCACACCAGTTGTGTGTCAGGTGTGTGTGTGTGTGTATGTGTGTGTAATATCAGCACGATAATCCTATCAAGATGGTAGTAATTACCTCATTTGATGTAGAGGCTCAGAGAGGCTGGCCCAGGTCACACAGCAAATATATTCCTGTGTTAGTTGCCTCCCTGATGACCAAACATATATTAGAGCCTTGGTAATAATCTTGGATAATTTAGCCTAGCCCCCCCCCCTCCAAATTTAAAGAGCCCAGGAGAAGAAAGGAAGCTAATAATCTTGAGTATACAGAGTAGAGTATCAAGCACTGAGCTGAACAGTCTTCTCCTTGCTAATGATGCTTCTGTCACAGAGGGTTTTCTTTTGTTCCATATACACATTTGTCATTGCACTAGGGCCTTTGCATTTGCTGTTTCTTCTGTCTGCCCTTCTGTTTCCACAAATCACCGTATAGTGTACTTTTTGTCATTTAGAACTCAACTTTCTCCTCTTGTGAGAGCCCTCACTGTCTGACCACACTCCCTAAACAAATTTGCATCTCAAGCACTCAAGGGAGATTCCACTCCCTGTAGACACGAAGAGCTACCCTTCCTCATTTTCCTACCTGCCTAAGTTACTGGCATTCTGTATCATGAAGGAGTTTTAAGCACAGTCTGGCTAAAAGGTGACGTCTCCCCTGCACGCATGCCTGTTCTCCTTTTACACATTCCTAAAGGAAGCAGTTGAGAAACAGGCCTTATTAAAAATATAATGTGGTTCTGTTTGAGGGATATTGTGATTATCTTCATTGCTTTTTGCCTTGGACTTAGTCTTCCCCTTTCATAAACTTGAACATGGGTTTTGTGTCGGTTTGCTGGGTTAGAATTAGGTAACAACTACAAGATAATTTCATTTAGGACTGCTGTAGCCAAGCATATGGTATTTGGTAGGAGTTAGTGAAGAAAGTCAAGTTACGTTAGGAACAAATGAGTTCTGAATTTCGTTTCAGTCTGGGGACATTTATTTATCTTGGATTGTTACAGAGATTTTCTGGATTGTTTTTCTATAATTACCTTGATTAATATTTAAGTGGTGTGTTTACATTTTGAGTTGATTTATATGAAGCTTTTCGTTTCCTCCACAGAAACACTCTGGTTTCTCATGTTACCACAGTGATAGAAACCATTCTCTCTGCTCCTTGCCTTCCGCGTTCAGAGGCTTTCTCAAGTTGAAGAATGGCAGCATATCCACACATATTTTGTGAAACAGCAGTAGTCACACAGCCAAAATGTTCCACCAGAGGGCTATCCTTCCAGATCTCCATGCTATTTATAGATACCTCTACTTAGGGCCTCTGTGACCTGCAGTAAATTTAAAAATACAGTCCCTAAACTATGTGGTGTGTGCATGCATACTTGCTGAAAATGAGTTTCCTGTGTGTTATTTCTGTGTTAGAAGGTGAGGAAAAATAGCACCCTCTTTTCTGCTCTTCTTGGTGTTTTTCCTTGCTTTCTCTCTTCTTCAGTTCCTGGGGGAGGTGAGGCCTGTGGGCAGGGCATATGTATTTTCCTGACTATCTGGGTGAACTTGGCAGAGACTACAGGCCATTGTCTGGCTTCAGGAACCTGGCAGCAAGTCCTGACCCCAGCACCTCTTTCCTTTGACATCCCCACCAAATCATTTGTCTTCTTTGACCCCCCATTCCAACATTAGTAGAATAGCTGCAATAATGTAGTCGGTTCTTGTTAAAATTTCAAAAGCACTGCATCCACTGACCACTGTGCAAAGCATGGAAAGTTAAAATTATTATATCCATTATCACCAAACCATTTTTTCCCCTTCAGTGTACCACAAAGTGTGCTTTTTTTGGTTTGGCTAATATTCATCTCTTTGTAAATCCCAACCCCTATACCTCAAGGTTTCGCATTTCATGATGAGTGTAGACAGAGGCAGGACCAGTCCATTCTACACTGTGATTGCAGATAAGTCAGTAGAACCCATGGTTAAGGAGGAGCTGTGAGGTTTTTTTTTCCTTTTGTTTTACTGTTTTGTGGATTTTTTTTGTTTATTTTTTAGAGAGAGAAAGAGAGCATGCACATGCACTAGCATGCAAGTGGGGAAGGGGCAAAGAGAGGGAGACAGATAATCCAAAGTGGGCTCTGCACTGACAGCAGAGAACCCAAGATGGGACTTGACCTCACAAACCATGAGACCATGACCTGAGCCGAAGTCAGATGCTCAACCAACTGAGCCACCCAGGTGCCCCCCTGAGGTTTCAATTCCTGTTTTTCCTTAGGAGAAGTTCTCACAGTGAAGGTCAGTGCTTGTGAAGCATGCTATCTCATGGATTTTGTTTTTTCACAGAGAGGTTAAAATTCATTATCTTGTTAAAAAAAAATGTTGGCACTCATGTCTTTGTGGTCTGGTGGAAAGTATGCTGTGGCCTGTTGACTGAGCTGACTTGTTCCCTGGAACGCCTTGACTTAATCTCCCCTTTCGCTAGTGAATTCTTAGGATTTCCATTTGCCTAACTTAGATTTATGAATAAAAGACACCAACTTTCCTGTAGTTACTTTATGAGAGAAGGCTTGGCTTATTCACAATGCATCTTTCATCTCCTCGTCTCGGTAAACGCACTAATTCAGAAATTTGTAGCCAAAAATGCATTGTTCTAATTAGGTCACTTTTGTCAAACATAAAAATTTTATTTGTTATTTTGTATTGCAAAGTCAGTAGAAAGTCGTTTTGCAGTCATTGGTATGTATAGTTTAGGTTATGTTTTATAATTATAGTTCATCCCTGGACCAGGGATAGTAACTAGTGTAAATAACTTGATGAGGTCAGAAGCACTTGAAGAAAGAATAGCTGAAGGCTAGAAATTCCCACCAGGGAAAAGAAACACAGCATGCAGCAGATTGAGGGGCGAGGGCCAAGGAAGCGAGAACTCCTTCTTTCTGGTGTCGCTCTGTTAACTGCAAGGGCGGATGTCGCAGGATCTTTAAAGCGGCTGTGATGTTCCCGAGACTGGTGCAGGCTTCCCGCCCTTTCAAGGGAACTCCTTGATCATGCATTCGACTAAATCCAGGCAGTTGGAAAGCAGTTCTTGTGTTCTAATTGCCCAGTGGGCTGAGGTCTGGGGACAATAAGTGGATATCAGGGAAGGGTCAGGCTTGAAAGCTGGCAACCCAGTGAGCAGAACAAACGGGACAGAATGAAGGATGGCTTCTTCTATCTTCTTTCTTCTTCTTTCTTTTTCTTTCTTTCTTTCTTTCTTTCTTCTTCTTCTTCTTCTTCTTCTAATTATTTTGTCTAAGATAGAGCTTTTCTTTCATCAACATTTCGAAATCTGGTTGATGAATACTTGTCAAGTTGATTTGTAGTATTTGTCTTCTCTTTTTTCTTATTCCATCAGATCATGAATGAAAAGCCCAGCTCTAAAGGAAGTTGAGACCAAGTATGCTCCCCTGTAAAGAATAACAGCACAGGGCTGCCTGGGGAGGTGGGGGGAGTGGACAGGTCCAGGGTCAGACAGTACATGTCGATGCTGTTATCTCCTGCTACATCCTTCAACCTCTGCTCTGCCGAGGGCAATTTTAAGTATTTGTTGTGTTTTTTAAAATAGTACAAGTCCTTTTGCTACTTTCTTGTCTTCAGCACACCTATGTATACTAACCTTGAATTTTAAGATCAAGACCTTGATAATAAAAGCTAAGAGTGACATGGGCTTGTTTCAAAGCCACTCCAACTAGGCCGGGGTTCTGACAGCGAAAAGCAACTTTGATTGTGCACAATTGCAAATCACTTCCCACAGACAATCTTGTAACCAGGGAAAGACCTGTGAATTCAGTTCCTTTGTCATTTAGGGTTTTATAATTGGCTGACTTTCATCCCTCTATCAGGGCTTGCTAACCCTTTGCAAACTCTTTTATGTTTTGTTTTGGTTTGGTGTTGGTTTTAAATTGCAGTCATTTCTCGATCAAATTGCACCAGCCTCTGCAACACCTAAGTCTCTTTCCCCAGAAGTCCAGGCCCCTTCAGAGGCTTCTCCCGGCGTGTTAGAGAGAGTGATTGGCAAGCCTGAGAGGAGGTGGGGGTGGGGATTGCAGTGATGGGTACAGGTGGCAAGAGCTGCCCCAGAGACAAAGCACAACACCACTGGGCCCATTATTTTGGTTGGAAATACGTAAGAAAACCTTCCCTCAAAGTGGAAACAATAAACAAATTATCCACTTCCACAATCAGCTAATTGAGGTTGTCTCTCAATAAACAAGTGGATTTCCTGCTAACAAGCACTTTTATGAACTTAATCGCCAGTGCTTTTCTGCTTTTCTCCCTTCTTCCATGTTATTTACACTCACTAAACTTTTTCTTAATAACATTACATATTAGTAATACTTAATGTCCCTATTTTTGCATCCTCTTGGCATAAAAGTCTGTGGCTGCCATTTGATTGCCTCACTCATTTTTTTAATTGGAATTAAAATCAATTCAACTCTTTTTATTTATTTTTCTGGCTCTAATAAATCAAAGAAGGGAAGTGGCAGCCACCAAAGTCCATATGCACGCAAGACCTGGTCATTTTATGAGCATGGGAAGAGCCTCCTTTTTTATAATAACACCTTAGTTTAAAAACCTGCCGAATAGATCACTTTTGTCTAAAAAGATGAAATAAAGTTTCAGAGAGACATATTTGTTAAATATTTGAATCACATACTATGTATTTGTGGATTGTTCTCAATAAGAGTATGAAGGACGCTCAGTAACTGAAGTCACCATTTGCAAATTATCTTAATACAGGGAGAGGAAGAGAACAGTGTAAGCATGAAGAATAGAGTAGCTTAAACACATGTTTTCTGTTTAACAATATAAGGGGATTTAAATGAATTGACACGTGGGGATTTAACACTTAAATTGTTAATATAATTTTACTTTAAAACTCTCAATCATCCCATAAAATTGATTGTTTTAAATTCCCTTTCTTATATCTCCTGTATTATTCACCCTATATTACCTTCTAATACAAGGGAAAGTAGTAGTAGCTTTATTAGGCTTTTTAAAATCCAGAGCATTCATTTATTATAAATTGATACTTGGATGTCTAAATAAAATATCCCATTTCTTGCCTAAGGAATATTTTTCCCCAAGTGAAAATATATTTTATTTTATGTGATTGTGCTGATAAAATTGCTTAGTGCACTTTTTGAATCAAAAATTCATGTAGACAATTTAAATGTGCAAGTTTATGATCAAGTCTCTGGGGGCCCCTGCACTGGCATATGGAAGCATATTTAAGTTTGTTTTTAATTTCCTTTATGGCTGGCATGGTTTCTTTTAGTTCAGACACAAGGCACATCCGCTAACATGCACGCGTGCGCAGACACAGAGACCCCCCGCCAGCAGAAAGCATCAGCGGGGCTTTTCCAGGTTATTAGGGCAATTTTCTGAATGAGCTACAAAACTGAATTTAATATCTTTCTTTAGAGTCATGAAGAACCAAAGCCCATCATCTGCCAGCCCTGCTTGATGCTTAGCTCTCCATGAAGTTCATGTGGATTTTGTATATATAAGGATGCATGGTCGGGGGGAACAAGCAATTCTTTTTGACCATGTGCTGTTAAATCCTGTAACAACACATGCTATGATCTGTTAGTCCTCATCAGCTAAGGGGATGCAGCCAGATTGATATTTTTAATAATGATGTTGATAATAACTTTACCATTATAGATACTGGGAATCCCAGCATCAAATTAAGCATTTGTATTATTTTTTAAATACAATGAATTTTAAATTAATCTTGAGGTGAATTTGCATTATAAATAAAATAAAATGCTTTAAATTAGTGCCATTCTTTTCTGTGATAACTGAAAAAGTAGCTCTCTATTATCAAGGTCATTCCTTTTTTCTCAATAAAGTTGTACACAATTTTAGTAAATGAAACTAATCAAAACAATTTTATTTTATTAGTAAACATTTTGTTTTAAGGTCAGAATTATTTATATGTTCTTAAAATTAAATTAACATTTATATGTTCTTAAAATTAATTATTGACAATATTGAGTCTGTAGAATCTTAGGATTCTGAGAAACATTGTTTGAAAAGCATCCACCTACTGAATGGTATCCAAATTCTTTGATTTGATCATTTTTTGTTACTTGGTTATAACCATCACCCATATCTCTACCTGATGTTGTCGATTTCACACCAGCCACATGGGTTGACTCCGTGTCCTGAGCTCAGGGTTTTGTAACTACACATGCTCAGTCTAGACTCTTATTCCTCTCCTCTTTCTTTACACATTTTTCTTGACCTTCAGGACACAGCTCAAGCTCTTCTTTCTTATAATTAATACCATTTCATAACATGTCTTGTATTAATATTCTTGCTCTGTAAAGCGATTTAACTGTTTATATATGTATGTGTTGTCTTCCCATCATGATTGCAAATTTCCTTTGGTTAGAAAAAAAGAAAAAAGACATAGCACTCTCCCCAGACTTAATATAGCATAGTGCCATGCATGTACTTGCTGTTCAACTAATATTTGAAGGAGGAATTTGTGACAGTCACTTCTTTCAAAAAATCCATTTTCAGTCCTACTTGAATAGATAGCACAAGTTTATTTCTATTTGGGTCTGTGTAATCTGGCCTCCATTCCCCAAGAGACCTTTATTATGGAGACCTTTATTATGCTTGGTGACATACTTGATATACAGATCTAATGGTCCACCCACCCAACCAATGTCACATATGACATTGCTTCCAGAACCATCCATATGTAATGTGTTGATTGGAGGAAATGCTTCCTGTCCTGGCCAGAGAGGGTCAGCAGAATCTCTGTGCTGCTCCCTTCGTGATGGGAGCTTATGGCCTTGGGGCTTTGGCTACAGAAGAACTCAGTGCAGGGATGAGAGCTGAGAGCTAGGATTCTCTGGGCCACACCAACTTATTGTCCTTCTTCCTCTACCGTGACAAAGACCTTCCTATATTCAGAGCCCAGGTACTCTAATGTAGAGAAGGAAGAACAGTGACCCAATAGCTCCCTTAGTGGCAGGGTATGTGAGTGGGTTTTCCAGAACTTGAGAATGACCTTGCCCTTAGAGAGACAGTTAAATATATGCCTTCCTGCTAGGAGAGGGAGAATAATGGTTTGGAAGTTGGAGGGTTTGATAAACACTTTTCTTAGCTTTTCCATTGTGGTGGTATGTGTGTGGTATACATAAAAGTAAGCTGCTTCTCTGCTAAGTTTACCCAAGAGGAAAATGATAACATTCTTCATCTTAACAAGTTTCCTGTAAAGCTGCATATATGAAAAATGGGCCCATTCAACCCCTGGGGGAGGAAAGAAGTTACAAATTTTTCATCAAGCTCTGTGGATAAGTATTGAATGTTTTCTCAGAACATCAGATGTTTCCTTACCCACCTCTAACATCTATCCTCTTCCTTCAACCCCTACCTCCAGTTGACAAATAGAACTAGATTTATTACAACACGAGCAGCATGAATTCCAACATTGTGGAGATGGGCATGGCGATCGGCCTTGAAAAAGTGTAAGCTGAGGTTTGCCAGTTCTCTAGATGGTTATAAAGGACGTGCAGCTTGTTTCATAGTCCACTAAGAAAGCATGTTGAGGGACTCTGGGGTATTCAGAAAGGAAAAAGACAGGCCATACCCTCACAGAGATTAAAATCTTCTTGTGAAAATAAGGCATCCATATGTGCAAGATTAATGCGTGCAAAAGGGCTAGATGATTCCTTACTAATTAGCCATGTAGTAAACAAAAAGTGCTTGAATTCAAAACAGGCCATATCTCTGATGTCTGAAGTGATTTGGAAGATTTTATGAAAGGATTCCCAGTTGGAATAGGATACAAAGTAGTAGCAGAGCTGGCAATGATGAATATTTACTGTTTCTTATTTGTTTTCTCATTGTTCATGTGTGATAATGAATACATTACTCATTACTTCTAATCAGTGGATATTGTTATGTAAATTTCACAGCAATTATCTGTACCTTTTTAGCAGCATGTTTTAATTCCCATTTATGTAATTTCACTTGAATATTTATTTATCACCAAACAAATAGGAATCTCCGGAAGCTCAGAGATATGTAATATAGTATAAATTGACTTGTGTGGTGAGTGGTGACAGGCAGCACAGGTGACCCAAGTCCTTGCTACTCAAATGTGGTCTATGGACCCACAGCACGGTCATCAGCTGGGAGCTTGTTTTAAGTGCAGAGTTTTGGGCCCCACCTAAGACCTGCTGAACCAGAATCTGCATTTTCACAAGATCTCAAAAAAATACACATGCACATTCAATGCTAGGAATCACTTTTGTCAGTTATTCTTACTAAGAATTTAGTGTTTCATTCTCATCTAATTCTGTTGGAGCTTGTTACAAAATTGTGACGGTGGGTGTTTAATTGCTCTATATGTGATTTTCTCTGAGTGTGACACATGACTTGATAGAACAAAGTTTTGTAGTATTCTGGATGAATGATCCTGGCCATAGCTCTAAGTTAAGTGAATACCTAAACTATTTTCCCAGCACTTGGAGTCTTTCAAAACTCAAACCATGTTTTGAAAAACACCATTTTCCCTTTTATATCTAAGTCCATATGAATTCAATTTTGTGGGAAATTTAAGCCACATGTTTCTGATTCATTTACACTTAACCCTTGAGAAGGTTGTGTTACAACAGCAATTGCCTGTCCAAAAAATCTCAGTCTTTTAGTAAATCCTTCATATGGGTAGAGAGATGGGGGAAAGAGAAATGGGGAGAAGGCATTAGAAAGACCCCCAGAGAAGTCGGGGTTTGGGTTCAGCGCTCTGAACCTGGAGGAGGATCTGTGCAGATTCCAGGCATGGACAGCTTCTGTTTTACACATCTTTGGCAGGGGGAAGGAGGGGTGACTGTGCAGTCTCACGTGCTGCAAGGAAACAAGGACATGTGTATATCATGCAGCATAGACAGAATCCATAGTTTTACTAACCACACCTTAACATATCTCTCCCTTTCTTCTACAAATTGCATTCACAGCACTTTGTGAGATTTCTGTGTTCTGACCCCCGCAGACTTTGTCCATATTTAGTGTTAACCAACCTCTTAGTGACACTGACAAAGGATAAGAGGGCAAAGTGCTGCCCGTAGTTGCTGGGAAAGCCTCCATGGGTGACAGGATTAAAAAGGCAACACTTATTTCGAGTATAATAGTTTGAGCTGATGTATAAACAGAGAATCTTGAAAATTCATTAAGCTTCTTTTTGCCTCTTCGTAAAGCTTGCCTTCTAGCTTTGTTGACTCCTATTCATTGTGACACCTTATTTTGATTGATGGATAGTATGTATAAATGTATGTGTACACATGAGAATATATGTCATGAGTAAAGAGTGAGTGTTTACGGTGGGAGAAAACAATGATCAAATGAATCATGTTTTCTATTTAGACCTCTGTCCCTACGTTTAGTGAGTTTATTTAGATAAGAAGACTTGGCCTGATTACGGTTCTTAATGGCCATTGATAAACGAAAGGGCATTTGAATTCCATGTCTAACACATTATTCCTGGGAACCAGTAAATACATATTCATATGACAGATGCTCTAATCAAGGCTGAAGGTCTTACTTAAATATTTTAAAAAGCAACCTTGGCGCCAGAAGGCAAAGCGAATGCTAGCCAAGATGGTGATTTTGCCAGCTTCCCCATTGCTGTAGGCATTCACATGATCATCTTTTATTGTGGCATGTAATGCCTTCAAACATGCCATGCCCTTTTTCTAGAAAGAAAGCTTTTCTCCTGCCCGACTCTGTCTTTCCAGGGTCCCCCGACGTTAGTCTGTGAGCCTCCCCTTGCCCTCTGTCTCAGGCAGCAGCCACCATCTGTGCTTCCCACATATCCTGGGCTTACCCCTACCTAACATTTGTGATTCTGGTACATAATTAACTGTTTATGTGCCTGTCTTCCCCAGGACAGGGACTGTGCCTTCTGTACCGCTAGGCCCAGCACCTACGGCAAAGTAAATACTCAGCAAAGTTGTTGAATGTATAAACCTGTGACTCAAGCAGTGTCTGAAACTAGCTCTTAAACGCTAAACACCTTCTAGTGATGCCCAACTTAAAATCTGAGCTGTGGATTGAATTTGTTAAGCATTCTGCAGATGAATCTAGTGTTGTCAATTCATGTCACGTGGAAGCCGAACCTTGCTTCTCTGAGTATAGTCTGGGCTCCTCTCCACTGGCCACCTTGCACAAACCTATGGTGGATTGATGAGGCTGTGCCAAGCAATATGGTGGCTCAGTATGGCCATCATGACTAGAAAAAGAATCCCAAGCAGATGTCTCCAAAGGGCCTTTGTTCAGTCATTGGAAGGTAATGCTGTGTGGTTTCCATTAGACCTGTATGCTCTGTACCTCACTCCATTCTTTAGGTTGTTGAAAACACACCCCAGTTTTAAAGACTTTCACAGATGACATTTTTACATTTTCCTTCTGTAACCTATTCCATTATTTGTTTAATAAGGCTCGCCGTCAGAAATGTATTCTTTTGCTCTAATCTAAATCCCAAAATGCCCATTTTCCTCCATTTGGTCCCCAGTAGAGAGGGGGAACAGCTGGCCACCTCAAAGTGTTCTCTATCCATCCCTTGGATCATGTATCATCTCCTTAGGGTTTCCAAAAGTTTCTCATATTTGTGAGTAAAACTAAAACTTGAACTTTCAACTCCTGAGTTTATCACCAGAGTATCCAGCTTCCTCTGTCACCTTCCACTCTCCTCTGGGTCTTCTCCCATGCTGTGTTCTGTGTCTTTCTGTGACCATCATGGGAAACCAAACTTATTCTTGCACTCTGTTCTGCATTTGGTCTTCCTCCATGCTTGTAAGCTTCTTGAAAGCAAAGATTGCATGGCTCTTCTTTGCACTGTCTGCAATGCCTTGTACATAGAAACAGAATTTTCAACAGCTGCTCTTTTCTTTGACGTACCTCACCCCAGTTTGTCTGAAATTGATCACAACATGTAGCCAGTGATCTTAATTCTGACGTGTAGGAAAAAGTCTATATACAGCAGAGGCATTTTAGAAAGAGAAGCTCAGCACCAAAATTTAATGTGAAAAGCACAATGTGGAACAGAGAAGATTCTGCAGCATATATACATTTCAGAGTCTTTTATTCATCGACAAGGCAGCGGACATTTCTAGGTAGCATTAAAGCATGTTCTGTGAAGTGCATTTCCATGGTGCAATCCAATATAGAAAGTGGATTTGTTGGTATTACAGATAATTAGGATAACAGTAACACCAATAATTACTGTGAAAGGATTTTGGATGGCATAATGAATGCCCTCAAACTAGTTAGGAATTCTTGGATTGAAAGAAGATACAGAAGCAGGAGTTTGGGTGTTGAAAAGACGAAAGCAAACTGTGTCTGAAATATGTTACCAAACATCATATTTTATGAGCACAGAGTGGCAAAACATCAGGACACAGCTGTTGATTTGAGATGCTCTTTTCAGAGCCAGGGACCCCTGTGCAGGGAAGAGCCTGTCAGGATAATCACAGTGAAGCACACCACCCTTGTGATGACTTACCAAATTGTATGCCTGTCCTGGAGATTTCCCCTGATGTCCTAGGAAGTGTTTGGCTAAGTGGAACCACAGAGCTATGTGTGGGCTTGAATATTTAACATCAAAACCACACTTTGGCAAGATATGTTGGCATAACCCAAAAACATACTCTCAGCTCTCTGGATTAAAGAAAAACAAGAAGAAAAAACCCAATTCAGAAACTCATTTTAAAATTAGAGTTCAATGCGACATGTTTTATACTAACATAATTTGCAGAAAAAAAATAACCACTCCCATTTTAAATCAAAGTTCACAGCAAGACAACTACATACTAAACTTCCATGACAAATATAGAAATATTACTAAATATTTCGGAAACTTAGTGTATAATGTATTAAATTATTAACATTTTTTGTTGGAGGGGACATCTTTTATTCAACATGTAAGCTATACATCTCAGAACTCTATTTTGGTAACTGACACCAAACCTATAAAATGAAGATAGCTTACATGTTACAGTTCTGTCAGATACCCAGCCTTTTCATTAAGGAAAAAAAACAAGAAAAGAAAAACCCCACATCAAGCCATTACTAGTGGCATGACCTTTGCTCAAAAGATCCATGTTTCAACATAACACTCTTGCACCCTTGAGAGCGGTAAAGGCCAAAGGGCAGCCCTTTATGTTAATGGTACTACATGATTTTAGGACACAGGGTCAGTGGATATTTCAATTAGTACCAAGAGTCTATTATTGTACCAAAGGACACAAATAAGTAGCTATAAAAATAATCAAATTAGAAAACAAATTAGAAATTAATAAGTCTTATGAAACTGCCTTCCATGACTAGAGACCTGTTTAAGTATAAACAAGTCATTCTATTTGAAGTTGGTAGAATAAGTTTAGAATATATCAAAGAAAAATGCCCTTAAGACATTTTTGTAGTTCACCCAGTTCTGCTTGCTAAGTGCTTTCTAATTTTTTTCATTTCGGAAGATGTACTTCTTTCTATTTTCCTGAATATTACTTTTTTCCATTTTCTACAAACCATAGGGGTAATTTCTTGAGTTCTTTTTTTTTTTCAGCATTTCTTTAGAGAATGAAAAAGTCTGTCACTCACGGAGCACCTTTTCATGGAAACCACTCAGTAGTGTTCCTCACGTAGACTGTTGTAATGAAAAGGCATTTATGAGAGCCTAATTGTGCATGGCACAGCATGCAGTCCAGCATTGTGACCCATCACACACCAAAACGTGCATGCTGGCGGACTCAAGCAATGATCGTTGATGCTTATAATGACCCTAAGTTGCTGGGTATGATTTTGAGCTAAGGATACTTTATGATAGTCAGCCATTTTGGAAGTAAGATATATGATTATTAGTGAACAATATATAACTGGCCATTATGATAAGTGGGAGATTTCAGCAGCCAAGTTCACCTGTCCCCAACAGGTTATCTTCTCAGACAGACACAAACATGGGTCTGCTGGCAACAGATTTAAAGACAGTGGAGAAACTGAACCAACACTGCAGTGGGTATAAATTTTTGTGGTGCACCAGGTTTATATCATTACTGCCCAAATTGGTCATGCTTTTTTATTCACACAAATCACTCTCTTAATTATCTTGATAGTTTTGTTTTGCAAATAGTGACCCAGAGTGTATCATTTCAGATGGAATATGCAGAATGTTGCTATTACATTATACCAGCCACCCTTCCTTAACTAGAGATGGAGAAAAACACAGGTTACCAAGATCTTTAAGATTTACTTTTAATTTGTTTTTTTAAATTTTTTTAATGTTTATTTTTGAGAGAGACAGAGACAGAGTATGAGCAGGGAAGGGGAGAGAGAGAGGGAGACACAGAATCCGAAGCAGGCTCCAGGCTCCCAGCTATCAGCACAGAGCCCGATACGAGGCTCAAACTCACATACTGCGAGATCATGACTTGAGCCAAAGTCAGATAGATGCTTAAATGACTGAGCCACCCAGGCGCCTCATTACTTTGTGTTTTTAAAAGAGAAGTGTTTGGGGAGAATTAGAGATTGGGTGTTGTGGGGTGGGGGAGGGTTTGCACAGTGTTTTGTAAGTGGCCTCTTTTCTGTCCCAGCCATGGGCTTAGAGTCCTTAAGGCTTTCTGAGCTCTTTTTAATGCAAGTGAAATTTCTGATGTTTCCATCTGCCAGGTTCAAAATGGAATTTTATCTTGAGGCTCAGGGAAAGAATTAACATTCATCAATACTTCTTAAGAAAGAGCACAGTCTATGCTTTGGCACACTCTAAGCTTTATTACTAAATTTAATTTTGTTTTCCAATTAATGTTATCCAATAGAACAACTATTTTCAAAGCTAGTATTTTATCAGCAATAAAGTAAAATCCCTTACTCCTACTTACATATCTTTGAGTCCAGCTCATTGAATTTAAGGGAGGGATTAGGGAAAGAAAGAGAACAGTGACTGATTTTTAAAGACAAAGTGAGAGCATTTACCAATCTAGGGATAATAGAAGTAGGGAAGGCTTAGGAAGGAAGATTTCATTTTTATCTATAACAGGTTCAAATTGTTGTCAGCATATCCAGGTGAGATACCCAGCAGGCAATTAGGTTAATGGATGTGATTTTTAAAAGCAGCCAGAGCTGGAGAGGTAGATTCCCCTGCATGAAAATGATTGTTGGTGTGACAAGATGGACCAGTCTGTGGATGCTGCAGAGATGACAGATGAGTCATAATTTGGGGTTCTCACCCCAAAATATAGAATTCACATTTTAGCCAAGAGAAAGAGAGTTGGCAGAGTCGATGTCTGCAAGAAATATGAAGACCAAAAAGAAGCCACTCACGGCATTAAGCTTTTAGAAAATCATCTGAGATTGCAGTGGGAGCCACTGAAGCCAAATTGCTGGACGTTAAGAAGATGGGATAAGTGAGAGTGGAGTGTCAGTGACCCTCATGCGATGTTGGGTATAGAAGAGTAGAAATGGAACATGGTATTTATGACTCAATTGAATAGGAAGGTCAAGGAAAGGTCATTAAGCTGATATAAATCAACCAGCAATGAAGGAGGCATTGATGATACAAGAGGAAAGTAACTCAGGCAATGAAGTCCTAATTACTCATCCAGAATGAGCAAAGGTAGAGAGGGAGGTGTGCGGGCAGCGGGGAGGAAGGGACTGTGAAATCACAGACACAAAGACAGGGTTACCAACCAGAACAGTTCTTCCTCTTCAGCCGTGATAAAGTTTGTCCCCACACAGCATCTTATAAAATGTGAGCTGTTCAGTAAGATTTCACTGAACACATGAGTCTGGCTTTTAAAATTTCTAATTTTGCTGATTTTAATGTACAAATGTTCTGGCGTGCTGGAGATATGAAGGAAGGCCAAAGTAAAATTTGGTGTCTGCATAGCAAAGGGGGATTGAAAGAGCTGGCAAGCTTAACAGGCAGCACCGGAGAGATGGGAGAGAGGCTCCATGTAAAAATGACAGACAGACATTTACTCAGCTTATAAAAGAGAAAACTGGGTGGAGACCTCATTCTTATTCTCAGAAACACAAGGGATTTATGAGGATGAGTCTGACCAGTTTTCTCCTACTCTTATGGAGGCCAAAATTAGGGGAAATGAGTTTAAATTAAAGGTGATTCTTTTGTCTGTATTTAGAAAGAACTCGAAGAACTGTTAGGATGGGATACCAATGAGCTGTGGTGAATCATTTTTAAAGAAAAAAAGTTATCTGTTTTATTTTTTTAATTTTTAATGTTTATTTTTGAGAGAGAGAGAGACAGAGCACAAGCGAGGGAGGGGTAGAGAGAGAGAGGGAGACACAGAATCTGAAGCAGGCTCCAGGCTCTGAACTGTCAGCACAGAGCCCGACGCGGGGCTCGAACCCACAAACCGTGAGATCATGACCTGAGCCGAAGTCGGACGCTTAACCGACTGAGCCACCCAGGCACCCCAAAAGTTATCTGTTTTAAATAACGTACATCCAGTTGCCTGAAGTCAAGGGTCAGCAGCTTCTTGAAAACTTTCCAGTTAATGACTTGATAACTTCACAATGGGTGAATTCAATCACTTTGTCAGAAATGCTCCTACTTGCCTTTTTTTTTTAACCCATACCAAAAAGCTATGAAAATAAAGTACTGTGTGTGTATATCTGTGACAATCTCTGTCCAACCAGGAGGGACATAAAAGTAGTACTTTATGAATTTTGAAAAAAAAAAAAGTGCTTTTATGTGTTAGCTTTAGATTGTTTGCATACAGTAAAAGTACAAGTCATCTTCAGCAGTGGCTGTAAAACACGTCTGCAGAAGTTGTCATTGGAATTTGCTTAAATGTTTCTCAAAGTAAAAAAAAAAAAAAAAAGGTTAGTAGTTCATTCAGACCTCTACTTCTGACCTTGATTCTGCTGTCCTGCATTGTATTATATTCTGGTGAGAATAATTCAACAAGGGCTACTCTTCATTAAAAGCTTTAGAATATTCCTTTCTAGAGTATTCAGATAGAGTACCGGTTGTTAGAAGTGTATTCCAACTAGAATACACCTAGATGACCAATTCTAGAATGACCTAGAATTGCCCATCTCGTGTTCATTCCTGGAGATCACAGGAATCCTGACACTCGCAGGCAGAGGCTGTATGCACTTGCCCCTTGCAAGAGTAAACTGATCATGCTTCCACGTGTTTAATGCTGTTAACAATTCAGTGAAAAAAGTCCCCATTTGAGACAAACAGAAACTTTTCCTCTAACCCGTCACCATTTAGTCAGAAACAGAAGGAATGTTTTTTATGGCCATCCCATCTTTTTCTTCATTTTTTTTGGTTGCTCTGTTTGAGAACAAAGCTGTTTATATCTCTGCTTTAGGCAGATGCTGTATGAGTGATTTGCTCTTTATTGCCTTCCGCAAGTTGATCAAGGTCTGTGGTGCTTTAATCAATTCTCAATCCATGTTCACTGTTTAAGGATTAAAAAAAAATACTTACGTAAAGTAACAAATAGAACAATACTCTAGTTTAATTACTTTGCTTATTATTACTTTCTGTCCGGTATTGTTTTTGGAACCGTTTGGTATGAGAGTAACAAGAACCATTACAGAGTATTAGCATTACCCACTGGACCCTGGTCCCGGTGGCCGGGTTGGGGTTGGGGTGGTGCTCACTGCAGCACATGTGTGGTTGGCAGCCCCAAGCAGTGCATGCGCAGATCACAGCTTTTTGAAGTCCTCTAACACAAAGATCTGCAAACCATGGCCAGCAGACCCAAGAGCTTCCCCACCATCTGTTTAGGATTTGTCTGTGGCTGCTCTTGCACTACAGAAGTATAGCTGAATAGTAGAAACAGACTGACCCAGAAAGCTGAAAATATTTGCTATTTGGCCATTTATAGAAATGACCAAACTATAGAAATTATAGTTTGCTAGCAGTTTTCCATCCCGCTGTAAATTATTTGGGCCCCGGGTCTTTCTAGTTTTATCTCCCACTCTTGTCTCACTCTTCTTCAGTTGGGCATCCTGTGTCCCAGCCAAAGTGACTGTCCTTTGAAAAAAAATTTATCCACCGCATCTTGCCTGTGTTATCTTTTGGTTTCTTGCCTTTTCTGACATTTTCAAGGTCTTTTTTTCTCTTTTAAGATCCTACACACATGCTTTCTTACCCAAGAAGTCTTATCTGATTCCACCAGCATGGATTACTCTATTTTTAATCTAATTGGCAATCCTGCATTTTGTGGGTATTTCCTATCCCAGTCCATAGAGTGTGAACACAGGCTTCTCCCCAGACTTAACATCCAAGATAAGGGCTTGGCCATCCAGGTGCACCTGCTCTGAGTCCCACCCAGCGTGGGCTGTTGGTCTTAAATTCCCACCATCTTGGGTCTAGTGGGTGACAAATCACATGTTGAAGTCACATGAAATCACCCAATAATCACAAAAACATTTAAATTAATTTACGCTCATTGAGTCTTAGATAGTTCTTATTTTTCTGTGCCCCTCATTTCCTTAGACCTCTACCTGCTGGTTTTGGGAAGTGTTTCCAGCTCTGAAATGATGGGCTTTCAGATTCCCATGTGGTCGTGGCCCCTAACTGAGCAGCTCACCCCAGATTTGGGAGGATGAGTCTGAATTCTCACAGTCCTGCCAGTAGTATGTGACTGACTGGCTTTCAACACCCATCAGAGGGCACTTCTGTTATTTGTGGGGTCCTTCTAGCCTCTCAGGTCAACTTTTAATGGAATTTCCTTACTAATCACTTCAGTATTTCATGAAGTCAGAATTCAGATGAGTGTTGCAAGTTTAACTCAATCCAGGTACATACACCTCATTCTTCTCCTTCCTAGCACATAATACAATGCTAGTTAAAGTTTATCATCAGCACATATTTTTATATATATATAAAACTCATATATCTCTTTTTCTAGGGACCATGTCTTACTCATCTTTTTATCCCCTACAGGGTGACATAGTGCCTTTCACTCACTGTACACTGTAGAAATGTTTGAATGAATCCATTCCTTACTCTCTTGGGATTGAATTTCAAATGAGTATTACCCCTCAATTCATGCTAACTCAATTTTCTTTGTTATGATCCTTCTCCCTAGTTTGCACTGGCCCAAAAATGAACCTCACCTGGGATGATTAGGTCGTCCTCCACATGCTCCCTCTCTTGGGCCTCTGTACTAGAAACAGGTCCCAAAGGCACTTTATTCCTTTTCTGATGAGTTTTGCAGTAAATTAATGGCTATATCGTCCTTTAGTCCAGCTGGTCAATAATGGCATGGTGTGAACGGTCAGAGTTTACATGTTGGCAAGATGTCTGGGGGCATACACCATTGTTCTCTTGTGTTCTTTTACCACTGGAAAGCAATTGCTTTGAACACCACAAAAGGATTACAAAAGATTATACCTTTTAAAGGCAATCTCTGCATCTTGTGCAGTGTGAGAACACAGTCTGCAAAATATAGTGTGACTTGCACAGCAATTACTTACCTTGTTAGATCTAATTTCAGAATGCCTCAATTGCCCATTATTTTAGCACATTTTTTAAAAATGTACCCAACAGCAATGTTGAAACTGCAGTTCTCTTGAAGACTGTTGTGTCGGTGCCTACTGATTGCAGCAAGCTGTACACACTTTTTTCAATATAAGCACTTAGAGAACATGGAGATCAATGTTTTTGTTGATTGAAGTCTTGTTAATTTCGCATAACTGTATCATGCATTGAATATACTGAATCTTCCAAATAACCAAAGCTTGCTACTTTTAAGAACGAAAATATTTTTCTGTGCTATCTTTAGTATTTAATGGGAATTCTTTTAAAGTATATTTAATGATTCCCTAACTTCAGCAGTATATTCAAATGATAATTAAACCTTACTTGATGGGTCTAGGTCATCTACTTGCATTGATTATTTCATTGGGTTATTAAGATATAAAGAACTGATTGCACTTATATCAAATAACTTCAGATTATTAAACTATTTTACTTTGTTTTTCTAAGACTTCATGTAGCCATCTATGCTTTTCACTTCTACTCTTGTGTCCTTGATACTATTAATATGCTATAATATGCTATCTTATGTTAAATACAGTTCCAGGGTGAGTATATTAAGATGACTGAGTATAATCCATATAGAACCCACTCCTCATGTAAAGGCAGCATTGTATAGTGATTACAAGTGTGTGCTCTGTTTTAATCCCAGTCCTAATACCTAGTAGCTGTTGTTCTTGGGCAAGTTACTTAATCTTTCATTTCTCTCCTCACTTATCTATTAAATGGGCATGATAGTACTTACTTCTAGAACTCTCAGGATTAGGTGCATAGGATAGTGTCTAGTGTATGGAAGGAGCTAAATAGCTGTATTAGCTGTTTTTGTTGTGGGTAGCTAATGCATAAAGTACCTCAGAGACCTTTGGATTTTCGCCAGCCAGATCAGAGGTTTTGGGATTTACTCATAGTATAGATTTATTATCCTATCTCCCACAATTTTCAGATTATCCTACCCTTTTCTAGAAGTTACACAGATGTAGAATAAATAAAGTCAGCCTTGTTTCCTACCTTTGTAATCTAATTGGTAGTTATCCTAAACTAGAGTGAGTGTTATTTGCATATCTACCTGTGTGCATACACTATTGAATACTGAATAGCCAACCGCCTACCCTAAACCATGGCACTGAGTGCTTCCCTTACTACTCAGAACAGCGCAGCACCAGCTGTGGAGACTAAAAAGAACATTCGTAACTTGCTCCAGGTCCTCCAGCCAGTGACAGAGAAGAATCTAAACTTGGGTCTTTCTAAAACCATACAATGAACTAGATTCTTGCCTCTCCTACCCCTCAAAGAACATGAAGCTATTTGTGCAGTACCTATTACCATGGGTCTAGTTGGAAGGGATTGCTTATTACCAGTGACAGAATCCCACACTTAAAACTCTATGGTTGTTTGGTTCCATATACTCTTGTTTCTCTTTCAAGGCTTTTTGAATGCCAAATGCCACAATTCCATCCTTAATTTTGGAAGTATCAGATGGACTGATACAACCAGGATCATTATCTCCAAATTCTTACCTGCCCTTAAGTCTTTCGACCTCCCCACTCTACCCATTTTAATAGGTTCAAGGACTACACCGTCCAATATAAAAGCCACCAGCTGCAACTGGCTCTTTAAATTTCAATTAATTATGTGAAATAAAAATTCAGTTCCTCTGTTGAACTAGCCAAGTCAAGTGTTCAATAGGACAAATGTAGCTAGTGGTAATCATACTGTACATACAGTACCAGTGTAGAATACTTCCATCATGACAGAAAGTTCTGTTGGACAGAGTTGTAGAGGGATATTCAGGAGGACACATAGTGCATACACAGTATTATTAGCTAAGGTTTTTGACTGGTTTCCTTTTAAGTTCACTGTGGCACACAGGATGGGACCTCAGGAGAGCTTCTAGGCTTCCTTTTACCTTTCCAAATGAAACCTCAACTGACCAGAGTCAGGCCTGAGCAGAGGCTATTTCTGTGTTTCTCCTGCCCCTCCCCCATCCCTGCATGTTGCCTGTTCTTAACCATGTGGACAGTATGACATAGAAGAGACTGGAAGCTGTCCAAGAGAACCACAGGAGTGGAGAGGCCAAAGAAGAAGAAACCCGAGAGACTATCTGTAAGATTCTAGATTCTTTAGCTTCTCCCATGAAAGTTATTGTCTACCTTTGGGCCTTAATGATTCTATTTTGCCTTTGAATCATACCAAAACTTCTTTCTTGAAAGGAAATGAGAAATAGACAACTTTTAGGTTTAAACCATGAGTCACCTCCCATTGTCAAGTTATGAAATCATCTTAGTAGGTTGGCATAAACAGTTTTTAAAGAGAATGAGGTAGAATGGAATAGATAATGTCAGAGTATACTAGATACTGAAATGTTTTTTTCTTAATCTCTACTTATTTATATATATGTATATATATTTATATGCATTTGTACTGGTTGCTATGTAAAATACTGTGGGTTATATTCAAAGTCTGAATAATACTGGGTTAGAATTATAGTTAGCACAATAAATAGAATTCTTTTTCTAATTTTCCAATGCCTGTTTCCATAATAGCATTACACTTGCTTCATCATATGTTTTAGGTCGTCCTTTTATGGGTATCAGAACCATGAAAAATCCTACATAGAAACCAGATTATGGTCTAAAATCTTTAAGTATGAGCCACAAGTTTGGAAATCTTGGAAATATATGATGGAAATAGTTTTATTGTGAAATTTGCAGATTTGAGTGGAAGGAATCCTTTCTGGTTGGTTTTACAAGGGGAAATGTTGTATGTGGGTTCATAATGTTCCGTGTTGCACACACAGAATATAACTACTTGTAAAAGATAATTAAGGAAAATGGGGGTAAGGAGGAGCTCATCCCTGGAAAACATAGATCAGAGGCCCTCATTTGTTCCACAAATTCATGAAGTATTTACTTGACTGGCATGGGGATCAGGGCTAAGGACACAAAGATGAATATGATGAGGCCCCTCCCCTCGAAAATCTTGTTGTGTCTTTCCAGAGAGACCAGTCCAGTGCACAGACACCTGCAACACAGCACCAGTATAAGTCAGCACAGAGGGCTGGTGGGCATAGATATGTCTTACTCAGCCAGAAAAGGGGTATTTTCATCTTTGGGACCTTGCCTTTTCCAAACCAGAATTTTCTGCCCCACATCGCCATCATCTTCCCCACCAAGTTGAAAATCTCTGCCCTTGATAATGTATGTTCTTGTGTAAAGTTCACTGAAGATCAATGCACAGCCATTCACAGGATTTATAAGTAGCTATAAAATGAGATTTTAAAATTCAGTTTGAGTCTTTTCATATAATAATCATGTTCATGATTCAGCACAGGTTTTTTTTTTCATGTTACATTCATACTCAAGGGCTGCTTTTTTTTTCTTCCTTTTTTTCACTGAAAGAATGCTAACAGGAATAAATTGAGTGGGATGAGCCTTCATTGTCACCTTTTTTCTTCACTTAAGTATTTATAGTAAGAAGATTAAATGTGCAGAAGCTGTTCTTCCCATTCATGTAAACCCAAGATACGAGGAATTTAGTAAGTGCCTGGGCGGTGGTTTGGTCTAATGAAAAGAGCATGAAAATGGCAGCTGGGTGAGCTGGAGCCCAGTGGGGCTTCCGGGAGGCTGCTTCTCACTGGCCTGGAAGCCCCCAGTTCCAGTGGCCTAGCTCCTGCTGGGGACTTGTGTGGGAGCCAGGAGCAGGACCTCCTCATGCAGAACCTTGCAACTCTCAGCCATCATGTCTGAGTTTTCTTGAGGGAGCCCTTTCCTTTTAACCGCTGTCTGTTGGCCATTAGTTCCCACTTACAAGCTAGGACATCTAGCTTGACCATGAGCAGTCTGTTTGTGGACATAGAATATTTGAAATTGTGGATGTTCAGCAAAATTGAAGACCTGTGGCTGCTCTATAAAACATGAAATGTAATCATTTAGTGTCATGCCTGTTTATTGCATCTCGGTCATGGGCAGTTATCAGTGTAGGAAGCAGGTCAGAGGTGTGAGCCATGACCCTTTTAGACTACGCAGAACAGCTGTGTTTTGTTGTCCTGCTTTAGTAGAATGATCACTGTGGATGAACAGTGTTGCATGTGCCTCCTACATCTGAGTAGGATGGTCAGCACAGATTGGGTCAGCAGGTAGACACTCAATTCCCAGAGGACCTGTTTGTCCACCAGTGGCCCCCCACTACTCCACAGGGCTCCTTCTGTTGGCTCTTTTCTGCTGCCATGGGAATCAGGAACGTAACTGTAAATATACACATACGTATGCATATACACACATTTCTATTTTTTTTAATATTTATTTTGAGAGGGGAAAGAGAGAGTGTGAGCAGGGGAGGGACAGAGGGAGAGGGAGAGAGAGAGAATCCCAAGCAGGCGCTGCCCTGTCAGTGCAGAGCCCAACCCAGGGCTTGAACTCACAAACCATGAGATCATGACCTGAGGCGAAATCCAGAGTCAAACCCTTAACTGAGCCACCCAGGTGCCCCCCCACCACATTTTTAAAGGGTTTGTGGTTTCTGAGAATGGTGAAAGGGAAAACTGTGTAAAGCAAAAAACACCCCAAGGATAATGTGCCCTGGCTCATCAGCCATCTTCAGAGGTTCCTGGTGCCTCAGTTCCCGAGTCTCTCTGGGGACCTGCAGATCCAGCACTTTGACTCAGCAGCTTCCCTGGACCTGGACTTAGGTGGCTGTCCTTTCCAGCATGCGGTCTCCTTAGCCTTCCAGCTTCTAAAATCTTATTTATTGTGGTCTCCTCTGTTGTCTAAAGAGACAAAGCTAAAAGTAGCCTTGTGGTTGTAAGACTTTTATTTCTTTGTTGTCATTTTAGAGGGGGTTTAGAAGAGATCTGGCCTGTTCAGATGTAGGAGTTCAGTCTGTTGTGTTTGATTGGGCACCATAGCAGCTCCATCCAGGCCAGGACCCCGAACCATTTGCTGCCTCCCCTTCATGTGGTCTGATCTCTCAGCCTGACCCACACCAATTCCTCACTCCAAGCCCAGCCCAAATGCAGGGAGTCTGGAAATGCATCTGGCCTAGGATTTCTGCTTTCCCTTAAGAGTTGTTCCCTACCTTCTCTTATTTTCATACACACACAAATTTACTTTCCCTTAAGACCTTGTCTGTTATTACATTGGCTGATTGTTGAGTTTAGGAACTGTTTTCCACATCTACATATTCTCAACAATTTGCACATTACTTGGGATTAATAGGTGCTTCATAAATAGTCATGGTAATTGTCACTATAAATTATAAATTACAGAATTATGTTATAGCGGTTTTAAGTCTTAACTAATCTTCCCATATTAACTGGGATGACTCCTTCTCAGCCAGAACCAGTGAGGACCAACACCTGAGGGTAGCCACTATGCTAACAGGTGGGTGTTGTGTGTGTGATTGGGATTCCCGGAGCATGTCCCCACCACCTCTTCCACACTGTCTCTCACACATTAAAAATGAAAGATGGGGAAGCCATTTGAGGCGCAACAGACTCTTGAACAAATGTGCTTTAGTTTCTTACAAGACAGGGGTGGCCCAGACATCCAGCCCTTGGAAGTAGCCTTAACTGCTCACCTGTCCACGGTGGTGCCTTCCTGATGAGGTGATGCCCACTGAGATTGTCTGTTCCGTCCGTTGCTCAGAATCCACGCAGGCTCCATTCCAGGCATCATTCTGTGAGCCCTTTGTCAGCAAAGCCACAGTGTGTGGTGCTGAGAGGATTCACCATGGCTACAAGATTTGCAGCATCTCTTCTCATTCAAACTCACTGAGGAGAGACTTTCACTTGAATTTGCCCAAAGCATATTATTATGATCTTAGGTTTCCGCAGAGAGTTTGTCATCGCAGACTCCCGTTACAGTTTCCCATCCTGCAGACCATCCCCACCACAGTTCACACCGTGATTTCTGTGGCAAGTCTGTCAGAAAACTCTAATTGCTTTATATGTGAGAACATTAAATTGCAATAAATTTATGTACGCAGCTACTCCATTACTAGAGAACAAGTTTTATCTCCTAATAAATTGATGTTTCTTTTTAGTGTCAACTAAAACCAAAATTTACATCCAAGGAAGTGAACCTTAACATTAAATACTTGCTTCAAAGCCACTAGTGGGAAGAAAGGGTACTCACCACCCAACTCTAAAAAGGCTAGAGTGAGGGAAATGGTTTTTTCCTCTGTTAATTGTTTCTTGAAAGCATAATTGCACAATGGCTTTAATTGAAATAGGAATAGAAGCTATGCCCTTTTTAAAGCAGATACTGTAAATAGTGTCATCATTTGCTATGAGTTATACCATCAGGGAAAAGACTAAAAAGCTTATTTATGTGGAAGATAAGGGGGGGAAAGGAGATTTGCTTTGGTGGTTTGTCTCGTATTGCATTTAAGATAATGGAATAGACACTTAAAATTCTCTGGACTTTGATTAATATTTAATTTGTCTTTTCTGCAAGATTTTGAGCTGGACTGATTACCAATACAAGATACATCTTAGACAAAGGATTTATATAAATTTGACTTACTTTTAGAAGGTTTGAATTAAATTGGCCAAATGCTAGTTTTCTTCCTATTTCTGTGTTTATTATACTGCAAATATGGTACTCTTTTAGAAATGGTATACATTAAACACTTCAATTGACTGATGCCATGTGGAATAAATATGAAAAAGTATCCTGTTACTTTATATTCCTCATCAGTAAAGTGAAGGAGTTAGTCTCAATGATTTCACAGCTACTTTATAATCTGAATGTTCTTTAATTCTAAAAGCAATGACCCCTATGATCACAGAGTATTGTCTATAGCATAAGATTTTGAGTGGTCAGTCATTCCTTCCATACTGTGTAATTAACACTTAAATTTTTCTTCTCTTTGCCTTTAACCTTCCATTTAGTGCTTTTCACAGGCATGTCTGAGCTAGAAGACAGAAAGGCAAATAGTCCAAGTACAGATGGGATATTGTTCTATGCCAGTTCTATCAGTTATCTGGGAAATGATTAAATATTCCTTTTTTTTAAGCCAGGTTTTTTTTAATGGCATTTGAATAAAGTATTAAATGCCATGATGGAGATCAACATACCCTCAAACACGTAATTAAACAATCTGTGGTGTCCTAGCTCCAGCATTTTGGAATAGTTATAAAGTTGATGGGATGAATTTTTTGAAAGTCTGCTAGCTACAGGGAAATTTTTTCAAAGTAAAAGGACAATCCTGTGAAAAGTCTAGTGAAATGCATGTTGGGTCTCCAGGGTAAAATTAAAGGGTTTACCTAGAAGATGGCCCCCTTTCTCTGCAAAAAATCTGGTCTTAGTTCCCCACAATGCCATTTTAAGTTTAAAAGAAGAAAAAAGCTAAAGTATTATAGCATGTTCATTTCATGGCAATTTCTAAAAACTTCTTCATACTATATATATGTTGTGAAGAATCTTGTATAAGTTGCACATAGACTATATTTAAACTCATTTTATAGTACTAGCAGTCTATTTTTACTACCAACGTTACTATAAAGACTTGGAGTTATTATGTCTTTGTTTATGTGCTCCATTGTTGCTATATCATGAAGTTATCTGGAGGCAGCTCCTTGGTCAGAAACATAACCTCCAATTATAACATTGCTCCTAAGGGAAAATGTGATCCATTTTATATTGTGGTTTCGCATTGTGGTGAAAAGTAGAGAATGCCTGCATTTTTTAAAGTTTAAGCTTTTCAATTCATTATATCATCAGTTATGACTTGGCAAGATGTGAAAAGCATGTCCTAGTCTGAAGTTGGTTCATGGATTTGAGTAGGATTTCAGCCCCTCCCTCCCCCAGCACCCCGGATGCATACAAAAAGGATAGTAAATATGTAAGTCAAACTTAAGCCTTAATTGGAAATTTTGCTACTCGTGTTTTTGGAATGAGAATTTTATTTAAAATGTTACAAAACAAAAAATATCTCTTCAAAGCAAGGCCAAACATCTCAATATTCCAAATGTAGGCTACAGTCCTAGTTACTAATAAATCCTGGTTTTTCTCTTAAAAATTCAAAAGCTTGTTGTCCTTTTGTGCTCCTTTTTGTCATTAATCAGACTTATTGGAGAAATCTTTAACTTAATATTTTAAATACTTCTAAGATCCTGCAGAGAATCATGGTTCTAAGTTACAAGAACAAAAAATAAAACTTCTCAAAGGTTTTGTTGTTGTTATTAAATTAATTGAAGATGTCCAATCAGCTTTAAAAAAATCTCTTTCATAATAATATCAATAGAGACTTAGAAACTACAAAACTAAATAGCTCATCTACAGGGGCTCCTGGGTGGTTCCATCGGTTAAGCGTCCAATTTCGGCACAGGTCATGATCTCACAGTTTGTGAGTTCCAGCCCCACATCAGGCTCTGTGCTGACAGCTCAGAGCCTGCAGCCTGCTTCAGATGCTGTGTCTCCCTCTCTCTCTACTCCTTCCCTACTCAGCGCTCTTGTCTGTCTGTCTGTCTGTCTCTCTCTCTCTCTCTCTCTCAAAAATAAATAAACACTAAAAAAAATAGCTCATCTACAAAAAGACTATAAGTGAACACGCGTCTTGGTCCAGAGAGGGACACACCCTGTACTGTCTCCTCTATTCTTTTCATGAGAACAGTTAGCCTGACTATAGGTGGGGTAAGGAATATATTCAGTCACAATATTAATCTAACATCAGGAGAATGGGAAGGTTAGTCTTTGAGGGTTAGACTTAGGGTAATCGTGACAACGTTCCATCACAGATGTCATATTTAGTTCATTTAAAATTTTAATTTTCTTTAAAGTTTTTTTTTTCAATTAGCAAAACCTTAGAGGTCATGAAAGGAATCAGATTAATAGCCCCTGAGGAGAGACTCTGTCACCAGCAAAGCAGATGCTGCCTGCCAGCAGCCCAGGGACCACAAGCCTGAGGCCCAGCCTGGAGGGAGCAGAGAAGTTTGTGTTGGGACCTCGAAGGGATTCCCTGCAGTGAGCCTTTAGCAGCACAGCCCATTCTCAAACAGCACATTTTTATATCTCGTGGGATCCCCACATCATAAGCAACCCAGTCTTCTTTTTTGCTTCTCTATTGCTATTGTATAACTGCTGTGAAAAGTAAGAACTGTTCTTTTGCAAGGGTATTGTTTGGATTTATCACATATTCTCATCCCTCTTCTGTATGCTTGCTCCATGTGATCTGATCCACTCCCACAACTTAAATTATGCCTGTATATATGTTGATGACCACTGAAGCTGTATCTTCAATTTCACTTCTCTCCTGAACTGCAGGCATGGATTGTTAACAATCTATTCTGTGTCTCTATAGAGGTATCATTTTAATTCATTGTATTCAGAGTTGATGAAGTGCCTATTCTGTGCTCAGCACTTAGTTAGAGGCTTTCTTATACCTCATCTCATAGTATTTACGTACACATGATGCAAATATTATTATTTCTATTA
>CM053571.1:103306535-103499535 GCA_028646485.1 Cryptoprocta ferox
AGAGTGGTCATTGTGACCCTCTAGGACATAAAGTTTTTATTGTAGGAGTTATAACCATTTAATTTCCAAAAGTTATTTGAAGCAGTTTGTAAAAGTAGCTGTCAAAGCAAAGTTTAAAAGGACACAGAAAGATAAAAGATATACTAGGAAATTGGTTTGAGTAATTATACTTGAACATTATCTCAGAGTCCTGGTAGCCAAGGCAAAAAGAACAACATAAGTCCTTACTCTGTAAGTAAAGAAAATATATGTTCATCTGGAGGAATGCTTTCACTAGCACTAACTTCCAGGTCATTTTTAACTTACATACTTGTAAAAGGGAAATTGTATAACAAAATGACCATTTTCAAATGAAGGTTTGTGTAAGATTCATGAATGTTCTTATTATGATCAATTGTTTGTGTGTGATAAATGGAAATCTAGGAAAGAGTCTATAGAAATACCTTCTCTGGCATCATATGTTAGGAGTAATATCTTACATATTCTTTCTAAAATAGAAATTGCATAACAAATTGAATAATGTTTGCAAATATAGGGTTGCCAAAAACAGAAATGTTCACATTATAACCATTTGTCATACAGACTTCTGAACTTTTTATTTGTTATAAAAATAATTTCCTGGAAATTTAATATAACCTAGAAGTATTTAGCTTTCTGATCAATATTCTTGGTCTTAATATGAATGGTAAAATGTTCATAAAGAATTTTGTAAATGCCCAAAGGAAAAGGAAGACAAAAAGGAAGACTTCTGTTTCAGAATTCTCTTGGGAAAGTCATCAACAATTTATACCTACAACTGTAAAACCAGTTCAAGGTTCATTGTTTTTAATAATATTCAAACTATCATCAATTCTTTTCATTGCCATTATGGTAAATTGATTTTATCTAATTCAGTGGTACTACCATTTTTATCAATTGTAAGACTCATGATTTTTCCCAATTTAAAATCTCTAATATCAAGATATTTTTTACAACCAAGTCCAATTTAATTGACATTTTCTTCCTTTCTTAGAGATTTGTCATATGTGTCACCGTCAATGAATACCGAATTCAATGAAATATACTTCATACATATTTCTTAAAATTTAGTTTCTTTTGCAACACATACACACACACACACAAACACACACACACACACACCCAGACCATATTAATTAACAAACAAAAAATCAGAAACAAAAATCTTGATTCTGGTAACAAAAGGGTAGAGTATTACTTCTCTGAAAGTTTTGACATAAAAAGGAATTATATGGTTTCGTTTTATTGGAAAAATGGAAAATCAACACCTTAACTGAATCCATGTGATAAGAAACCTTAGTGCATTTACGGAAACAATTTGGCAAATTTGTATTGTTTCATGTAAATTTGTGTTAATCAAAAACACTTTCAAGGTTATTAGATGTTCTGCATTTTATCCATCTATTCCATAGACCCCATATTTCTTCATAAAGTTCTCTAGATAATGTCATGCCAAGACTGTGGAGATGATATTTTTGATGTCAAAACAAAATAATGTAGCAGGAACCTATAGAAACAATGTTGCAGCGACAAAATGAAATGTCAGTGGAGGTCTATTGTAGCATAATGTCAAAACAAAATGTCAGCCAAAATCCATGGAGACACTATTATGATATCAAATTGAAACAATATCTGTGCCAGTCTGTAGAGACATTACAATAGGAGAAAAGACAAAACAAAATGATATCTACTGAGGCCTGTGACTTCTAAGTCTCAATGTACCTTCACGTCAGATAATTGGCTTGTGACAAACATAGGTAATATTTCAGTACAGATCTTCCTTTACTTACAATGGGGCTATGTCCAGATAAACCCATTTTAAGTTCAAAATACCGTAAGTCAAAAATGTATTTAATACACCTAACTTACCGAAACTCATACTTCACCCAGTTTAACTTAAATGTGCTCAGAAGATTTATATTAGTGTATAGTTGGGCAAAATCATCCAATACAGAGCCTATTTTATAGTAAAGTGCTGAATATCTTGTGCAGTTCATTGAACACTGTATTGGAGGTGAGAAACAGAATGGTGTAGCGCCACATGATGGTCGTTCTCAGTTGTTTGTCCTCGTGATCATGTGGCTGGCTGGGCCCTACATTCCCTGCCACTGTCCAGCATCTCAAGGGAGTATCGCACAGCATATTGTTAGCCTGAGAAAAGATCTACATTCAAAATTCTAAATACAGTTTCTACTGAATGCTTATCGTTTTCACACCATCATAAAGAAAAAAAAACATTAACGTCAAACCATCGTAAGTCAGGGAATGTCTGTGAATATTTCCTAAATCTTTTTTTTTTTTTTGCACAACTCCAGAAAATATCCAAAACTGATTCTATAGTGTAAGTGTCTATGTTATTGCTGATATTTATCTCTACATCTCTGCCTGTGTGTAGATCTAAATCAGTGTCCGTGTCTATCTCTGACTAGATTCCTTCTGGGCTTCTGTTGGTATTGCACACATAATTAGTTCTATTTGGTCTTGGCTTAGCTTTCCTGCACACTAGTGTTTGGACATCAGTTGAACGTAAAAATACAGGAAAGGCAGTGTTGCAATCTGCTTGTAAAGGATCATACTGAGTTTTAACAGATGCTTTGCTCCATTCCTTTCTCCTCTGTCCTCAGGTATAAGCTGGCACTTCCCCTGCGTTGGTGAATGTTCAGCCATCAAGTCTGGTTTTAATATGTGCTCCTGAATTCCTGTGACCTTTGCCCCTTCTGCTCATGATTCAGTAGCACCCTGGCTAGGCACTTAGTCTACCTATTTCCCAGCATGTTGATAGAAATTGAAAAATAAAAAATCCTATGTTTATTTCAGAAAAATAAATCTTTATTATAATCTGTAATCATGTTAAATTGAGTTATTTTCCCCCAAAACAAAGTTATTTAAGTTAGTAAAGTGTCCTTCTAATCTATGAGTATGGACTGTCTTTGCATTTCTTTGGGTCTTCAGTTTCTTTCATCATTGTTTTATGGTTTTCAGAGTACAGGTCCTTCATCCCTTTTGTTAGGTGTATTCCTAGGTATCTTACTATTTTTGGTGCAATTCTAAATGGGATTGATTCCTTAATTTCTCTTTCTGCTACTTTGTTATTGGTGTATAGAAATGCAACCGATTTCTGTACATTGGTTTTGTATCCTACGACTTTACTGAACTCATTTATCAGTTCAAGCAGTTTTTGGAGTCTTTTCAGGCTTTCTATGAATAGTATCATCTCATCTGCAAATAGTGAAGGTTTTACTTTTTCCTTGCCAATACGGCTGCCTTATATTTCTTTCTATTGTCTGATATCTGTGGCTAGGACTCCTTGTACTATGCTGAATAATAGTGGTGAGGGTGGGCATCTTCATCTTGTTCTCAGTTTTTCCCCATTGAGTATAATGTTGGCTGTGGATTTTTCATATATGGCCTTTATTGTGTTCAGGTATGTTCCTTCTAAAACTACTTTCTTGAGGGTTTTTATCATGAATGGATGTTGTACTTTGTCAAATGCTTACTTTGTCTGTTTCTATTGAAATGATCATGTGGTTTTTATCCTTTCTCTTGTTAATGTGATGTATCATGTTGATTAATTTGCAAATATTGAACCACCCTTGCAATACAGGAATAAATCTCACTTGATCATGGTAAATGATTTTTTAATGTATTGTTGGATTCGGTTTGCTTGTATTTTATTGAAGATTTTTGTGTCTATATTCATCAGATGTTGGCCTGTATTTCTCTTTTTTGTGTGTGGTGTCTATCCAGTTTTGATATCAGGGTAATGCTGACCTCATAGAATGAATTTGGAAATTTTCCTTCCTCTTCTCTTTTTTTGGAATACTTTGAGAAGAATAGATATTAACTGTTCTTTAAATGTTTGGTAGAATTCACCTGTGAAGTCGTCTGGCCCTGGACTTTTGTTTGCTGGGATTTTTGATTACTGGTTCAATTTCTTTGTGATTATTGGCCTCCTCAAGTTTCCTATTTCTTCTTGTTTCAATTTTAGTAGTTTATATATTTCTAGGAATGTATCCATTTCTTCCAGGTTGCCCAATTTGTTGCCATACACTTTTTCATAGTAATCTCTTACAGTTGTTTGTATTTCTGTAGTGTTTGTTGTTATTTCTTCTCTCTCGAGAATTTGTGATTTTATTTTTTTGGGTCCTTTCCCTTTTCTTTTTGATAAGTCTTGCTACAGGTTCATCAATTTTATTATTTTTTTCAAAGAACTAGCTCCTGGTTTCATTGATTTTTTTCTTTCTTTTTTTTAGTTTCTATAAAATCATTTATTTCTGCTCTAATCTTTATCATTTTCTTCTTCTGTTGGTAGGCTTTGTTGTTCTAACAAATATTATTAAAAGGTCTATACTACCCAAAGCAGTCAACACATTTCGTACAATCACTATTGAAATACCAACACCGTTTTTCACAGAGCTAGAACAAACAATCCTAAAATCTGTATAGAACTAAAAAGATCCCAAATAGCCAAAGTAATCTTTAAAAAGAAAAGCAAACTTGGAGGCACCACAATTTTGGACTTCAAATTATATTACAAAGCTGTAGTGATTAAAACAGTATGGTACTGGCACAAAAATAGACACATAGATCAATGGAACAGAATAGAAAACCCGGACATGAATCCACAATCATGTGGTTGATTAATAATCTTCAACAAAGCAGGAAAGAATATCCTACAGGAAAAAGATAGTCTCTTCAACAAATGGTGTTGGGCAGCATACAAAAAAATGAAACTCCATCATTCTCTTTCACCATACACAAAAATAAACTCAAAAGAGATTAAAAACCTAAATGTGAGACCTAAACCATAAAATTCCTTGAAGAAAGCACAGACGGTAATTTCTCTGACATTGGCCGTAGCAACTTTTTTCTAAATAGGTTTCCTAACAGGGGCATCTGGGTGGCTCAGTTGGTTGCGTGTCTGACTTCAGCTCAGGTCATGATCTCCTGTCTTATGAGTTCAAGCCCCACATCAGGCTCTGCGCTGACAGCCTAGAGTCTGCTTCAGATTCTGTGTCTCCCTTGCTCTCTGCCCCTCCCCTGCTCATGCTCTGTCTCTCTCTTTTTCAAAAATAAACATTAAAAATTTTTTTAAATTAAATAGGTGTCCTAAGGCAAGGGAAATAAAAGCAAAAATAAACTATTGAGACTACATCAAAATGAAAAGCTTCTGCACAGCAAACAATGAACAAAACTTCTCCCTATGGAATGGGAGAAGATATTTACAAATGACATATCTGATTAGTGTCCAAAATATATGAAGAAGTTATAAAACTCAACACCCAAAATATGAATATTACAATTAATGGGCAGAAGATATGAACAGACATTTTTCCGAAGGAGACATCCAGATAGCTAATAGACACATGAAAATATGCTCATCATCACTTATCATCAGAAAATGAAAATCAAAACTACAATAAGATATCACCTTACACCTGTCAGAATGGCTAAAATCAACACAAGAAACAACAGATGCTGGCAAGCACGTGGAGAAAGGGGAACCCTCTTCCATGTTGGTGGGAATGCAAACTGGTGCAGCCACTGTGGAAAACAGTATGGAGGTTTCTCAATAAGTTAAAAATAGAACTACCCTATGATCCACCAATCATACTTTTAGGTATTTACTCAAAAATACAAAAATAATACTTCAAAGGAATACATGCACCCTGATGTTAATAATAGTATTATTTATAATACTCAAATTATAAAGCAGCCCATTATACTGGAATATTACCCAGCCATAAAAAAGAATGAAAATCATAAAAAAGAATGATGTGGATGGAGCTACAGTGTATTATGCTAAGCAAAATAAGCCAGTCTGAGAAAGACAAATACCACATGATTTCACTCATATGTGGAATTTAAGAAACAAGACAAATGAGCAAAGGAAAAAGAGAGAGAGAAGGGGGAGGCAATCTAGAAAACAAACTCTTACCTATAGAGAACTGATGGGGAAGTGGTGGGAGATGGGTGAAATAGGTGATGGGGATTAAGAAGGGCACTTGTGATGGGCACCAGATGATGTATGGAAGTGTTGAATTACTGTATTGCACACCCGAAACTAATAATACACTGTATGTTAACTACCTTGAATTAACATAAAACCTTAAAATTAAATTAAGAGAAAGCATTAAAAATTGAAGCTTATTATATTGTACACCTGAAACTAATATAACATGGTGTGTTAATACATACTTGAATGAAAGAATAAAAATAAAATTTTTAAAAGTGAAGTGTCAAAGTCTTTGAACAACATTTTAGAGAGAAGTGAAAATTTGTATGAATCAACTTATAAAGGTCAAAGGGTTTTTTAATTCACATTTTAAACAACTTGTGTCTGGAAGTCAGTATTATTGATTTTTTTCACATTTTTATGTGAAAATGCCTCAAATAGAGAAAAAGTCAAACTAGAGAAGGGAAACTCTTCTATGAATCCTATGCCACAAAATAAGTAAAGAATTTCTTATTTGTTTCCACTACAGTATAATTTTAAATCATGTGTAAACAATATGATATGAAAAGTCTCAATTAACTAGAAGTCGACCAGACAAATCCACAATTAGCCAATGTGTTTGCAAGTTACACTTTTAGGGGAAAGGGATAGATACCTACAAAGTGCTGCTATTGGGAGTTAGTAAAGAAAAAAAATCAGTGAGAAAACAAAAGAGCTTTTGGGTAACATCCTGTAGTTGATGGAATAAGATTCAGCTTTGCTTCCTTTTCTAGTTAGATACTCAATAGTGAGAACTAAAGGTCATGAGAATCTTAAACTCTTTAAAAATTTTAAGTGATATCCATTATTCCTTTTTTCCAAAATGGAAGACATTTAAGTGCTTTCTAGAAGGATATTCAAACTCAAGGATTAAAGCAAACACAGAAAAAAGACCTTTGGTAAGCTCTTAGTTAATCAGAGCATCAGTTGGTTCTTCTAAGACTGTGATTATTCAGGATCTTCTTACACTAGGTTCAATTTGCTTATATTAATTCACATGCATTAGCTACAAAACTATGCTGTGTCTTAGAAAATGGCATCCACTCTGTGTGTGGTGGGGATGGCCAGAGCCTCAGACTATATTCTCAAATTATGCTTCAGTAGCTATGGTGAGGACCGCACTGTGGGAAAAGTCATGAAACATTCTACCATGAGCACCAGTGGGATAATTTTAGGAGATTAAAGTGGGAGCTGGTCAGTATTTGGCGGGAGAATTAAGAGTAGAGGCCAGCAAATATTGTAACAGAGGATTAAAAAGTATAAATCATAATCAGCACTTCAAGCAGTGGGAGTAAACTTGTGTAGTAAATGTCTAAAGCCAAACTGTGAATTTCATTACATGTCAAAGAAAGGAAAACAACTTGGTGTATAATGCCAGCACATGTGTTTGGGGAAGAAAAGTTTGGAGGACATGGCTAAATCATAAAAAATAAGATTTGCTTATGTTTGGAGATTTGTAGATTACAAATTCAATGCTTTAAAAATTTAGCCTTCAAATTATATATAGAAATGTTTTTAAAGTATATATATGCATATATATTTACATATGTATTAACATATATAAAAATATAAATATGTTGTATTAATATATAAGTGTTCTAAAAATAATATATGTGTATAAAACATATACATAAAATCTAAAAGAATAACAGAAATAATTCTAAAGTTTATTGGGGAACATGAGACATAAGAAAAAGACTCATACAGTGGGAAAGAGAGAGAAAAAAAATCAGAAGTTCATTCTGGGAGGTCCAGCATATAACTAATATGTTTCCTAGAAAGAGAAAACAGATATAATGATGGAGAGATTATTAGAAAAATAACACAAGAAAGTTTTCCAGAACTGAGGAACTTAAGATTCTAAGTTGAAGAATTAACTAGTGCCCTGAAAAATTCACTTTAAAAGGGAACAGCATTGTGAAGTTTCAGAATAACAGAAATAAAGAGATGATCCTTTTAAAACATATGCAATAAAGAGTTGGGAATCAGAATGTTAGATTTCTCAACAGAAACATTGGAACCTAGAAGAATCATGGAGCCACACCTTCAAATATTGAAGGGTAATGGTTCTTGACCTGCAGTTCTATATCTAACCAAACTGTCAATAAGTGGTGATGGTTTAAGGATATAAAAATACAAGTTTTGGGTTTTTGTTTATTTGTTTTGTTCTTTGCTTCTAATACATCCCCTTTTAGGAAGCTACAAATCCTCTAACAAATCCCAGGATGGTGAGGAAGGGAGGTGCTAGGACTTTCACTGTGCAGAAAATGAGAGATCCAATGCAGATTGGAGCATGTGGAAGGAACACTTGAGTTGGATGGCTCCAGGAAAAAAATTGGAATTGATAAACTATGATAGGTTTGATCATGTGGAAATTTGTATTAAGAGGCTATAAAGAGGGAGAAGATATTTGCAAAAGACATATCTGATAAAAGACTTTCATTCCAAATATACAAAGAACTCTTTTTTTCTTTCATTTATTTATTTTAACATAGTTTTATGTCAAATTGCCTACATACAACACCCAGTGCTCATCCCAACAAGTGCCCTCCTCCATGCTCATCACCCATTTTCTCCTCTCCCCCACCCTCCCATCCACCCTCAGTTTGTTTTCTGTATTTAAGAGTTTCTTGTGGTTTGCCTCCCTCCCTCTCTCTTTGTAACTATTTTTCCCCTTCACTTCCCCCATGGACTTCTGTTAATTTTCTCAAGATCCACATATGAGTGAAAACATGTGATATCTGTCCTCTCTGACTGACTTATTTCACTTAGTATAATACTTCCAGTTCCATCCACATTGCTACAAATGTTCAGATTTCATTCTTTCTCATTGCCACGTAGTATTCCATTGTATACACAAACCACATCTTCCTGATCCATTCATCAGTTGATGGACATTTAGGCTCTTTCCATGATTTGGCTATTGTTGAAAGTGCTGCTATGAACATTGGGGTACATGTGCCCCGATGCATCAGCACTCCTGTATCCCTTGGATAAATTCCTACTAGTGCTATTGCTGGGTCATAGGGTAGTTCTATGATTAATTTTTTGAGGAACCTCCACTCCAGAGTAACTGCACCAGTTTGCATTCCCACAAACAGTGCAAGAGGGTTCCTGTTTCTCCACATCCTCGCCGGCATCTGTAGTTTCCTGATTTGTTTGAGATACCACTACAAAGAACTCTTAAAACTCAACAATAAGAAAACCAGCAACCCAATTTTACAAAAGGACCAAAGCCTTTAACAGTCACCTCATCAGAAAAGGTAAACAGATATCAGATAAGCATCTGAAAAGATGCTTCACATCACATGTCGTAAGGGAAACTCAAAACACCAGTGCGATTCTACTACGTATCTAGGAGAATGACCAAAATCTGACAACATCAAATGCTGACAAGAATGTAGAGCAGCAGGAACTCAATCATTGCTAGTGGGAATGCAAAAATGGTACAGGTACTTTGGAAGACAGAAGTTTGTAAATTTCGTACAAAACTAAACACACCTTCCAAATCCAGCATTTGTGCTCCTTTGTATTTACCCCAAAGAGCCAAAAATTTTTGTTTACACAAAACCCTGCACACAAATGCTTATAGCAGTTTTATTCATAACTACCAAAATTTGGAAGCAATCAAGATGTCCTTCAGTAGGTAAGTGGATATAAACTGTATTATATCCAGACAATGGAATAATGTTTAGAGCTAAAAACAAATGAGTCATCAAGCCATGAAAAGACAGGAGGAAACTTAGATACATATTACTAAGTGAAAGAAACCAATCTAGAAAGGTTACTACTATATGACTCCCACTATGTGATATTCTGGAAAAGGCAAAACTATGGAGACAGTAAAAAAGATCAGCAGTTTCCAAGGAAGGTGGGAGAGGAAGGGATGAATAGGTAGAGCACAGAGGATTTTAGGGTGGAGAAAATACTCTGTATGATACTCTAATGATAATTAGATGTCATTATACATTTGTCCAAACCCATAGAATACACAGCACCAAGATCAGACCCTAATGTAAACTTTGGACTTTGAGTAATAACATTGTATCAATGTGGGTTCATGAGTTGTAACCAGTGTACCACATTAGTGGGGGATGTTCATCATGGGGGAGGCTACCCAGGTGTGGGGGCAGGTCATCTATGGGAAATCTCTATACCTTCCTCTGCATTTTGCTGTGAACTTAAAACCACTTAAAAAAAAAAAAAAAGACTATCAAGGGTAGAAAAAATTAGGCTCTAAGAAAACAAAGCAAAAGAAAAACCAAGAATGTCATAGAAGAAAGGAAATATAATCATAGTGCTCCATTTGAATTAGTAATGAACAATATATAAATAGTGTTAATACAAAAACATTTATTTAAAATCTGTGCTATGACTTGGAGGGACATGGGAGATGAGAATTGTGAGTGGACATTGGGATTGCAGTGCGTAAGTGAGCAAATGCTTCCTCTACCTTCACAGGAAGTCAACAGATAATGTTTAAAATTATTCAGAAATATGTAGTGAATGTGCATGGACTGATGAGTGGATAAAGAGGTGGTGTGTGTGTGTGTGTGCATGTCACATATACACAGACACATACACACAATGGAGTATTGGCTCAGTGATCAAAAAGAACGAATTCTTGCCATTTGCAGCAACGTGGATGGATCAAGAGAGTATTATGCTAACCAAAATAAGCCAATCAGAGAAAGATAAATATACGATTTCACTCATATGTAGAATTTAAGAAACACAACAGATGAACACAGGGGAAGGGAAGGAAAAATAAGATAAAAAAAAGAGAGGGAAGCAAACCGTAAGAGACTCTTAAATACAGAGAACAAACTGAGGGTGCTGGAGGGGTGTTGTTAAAGGGGATGGGCTAAGTGTGTGATGGCCATTAAGGAGGACACTTGTTGGGATGAGCACCAGGTATTATATGTAAGTGATGAATCACTAAATGCTATTCCCGAAACTATTATTACACTATATGGTAACCAACTTGAATTTAAATTTAAAAAAATGGGGCTCCTGTGTGGCTCAGTTAGTTAAGTGTCCAACTCTTGATTTCAGCTCAGTTCATGATCTCACAGGTTGTAGGTTCGAGCCCCGCATCAGCTCTGTGCTGGCAGCATGGAGCCTCCGTGGGATTCTCTCTCTCTCCCTCTCTCTCTCTGCCCCACTCCTCCTCACACTCTCTCGCTCTCAAAATAAATAAATAAACATTAAAAAAATTTTAAATATATATGTAGTGAGCCATGCAAGAGTCATCAGCAAATTGTATCACAAACCAGAAATTATGATTGATCTGGTCTGAGTATCTCAGGTTGAATTAGAAAGAAATATTGTATAAAACAGTGAAAAGCTTTAAATGTGTTTATCTTGGGATTGGGTAGACATAGGAACAAGAGGTGATGAAGCAGAACAATCTTTTATTGTAAGACTTTTAGTTAGTGTTTAAAAACAACTATGCATATGCAAGTATTACTTTGAAAAAGTGATTTGCAAAACAATGATGCAAGAATTTTCAGAATCTATCAATAATTCCAAATCAATATGGTCACACTTTTTGTATTTCTCATAAGAATTTAACTAAACATGAAATGAGAAGTTAAACTGATGTTTTCATTTCATTTATTTTCTCTATCCAGATAAATTATTTGTAAGTTGGGACATGGCCAAATTGTGACTTAAATAAAAGCCTAGAAAATTATTAGCTAATAATTATGATGTTAATTAAGAACATAAATAGACATAAAAAGCTATCAGTCAATAAAAGTATTCCAATGATCTTTAAAATGTTTAAAAATCAATGATATGTATAAACTCTTCATTTGGGCACATCCAATGTTCTGGGGTTTTTTTAGGAAACTAGTAAGTGTATGTTTCTCCTTTTATTCTAGTTTTCAAAAACCTTTCAGAGTTAGCCAGTCATGAAATCACAGGCACTATATCTCCTATTACATTATTTTCCATTTTAAATCATTTCAGGAAAGCCATATAGAATTTATCCATAATTTAGAATTGACTTCAGCATTAAGCATGATATTGCATTGGAATTTTTATCTTAGAAAAAAAAACATAACTTAGTTTCGTATAGTATTTTGCAATTATGCTGTCATTAAAGACAGAGAATGCAAAAACAAAAAGAATGTTAGCCTTGAATTCTATGTAATCATTTCATGATTAAAGAATTAAAATAATGGTTCTATAATTAGTTTCTATGCTTGTATGATAAAACCTCTCTAATATGAAAAGGAACATGATAATCGTTTTATTTTGTCATCAAAACCCATCAGGTTTTGTAATTTAATTTCCACTGCTTTTTTATTTCAAATTTTCATAATCTACTCCTGATTTTCGCTCTTCTTTTTGTTCTCCAGAATTTTCACTTTCAATGTTGAATTGCTTTGCTCTTTATTCAGACACACAAGTTTGAAGCACAGACTTTAACTGTGGGTCACAACTGGCTAACCTTTATATCCCCAGTGGTTTTATTGAATGAATAGCATAATCCATAAACTTTCCTCAACTCTCTAACCTATTAGAATACCTTAAATATGTCCTTGCCATTTATTAGACAGTTTCTGAAAATCACACGATCTATGAAAGTAGTTGCACTTGGGGCATTAACCCCAAATTATAACCACATCTCGCATTGTGCAAAGAGAAATGACATATGTGGTTTCTTACAGGCAATAACATTTGATTTTCAAGAATGTGTTTAAATTCATAGGTTTACCTGGAAAACATTTATTCCTTTCAAGGCACATAGAGTAGCCTACTAGGGAGTGAGGAAGACTCAAGAGACATACTGCTTCTCTCCATTGCCTTCACCCACTCTCCTCTAGGGGCCGCGAGAGGTTCAATCTGGCTTCTCCAACCATCTCTGGGGTATTAGGTTCTAACATCCAGTCTCATGATAATCAAGTTTCATTTGTTAGAAAGTTTTATGAGAACATGATTTCTGAAATGAAAACTTTGGTAATTAGTTTTTCTTTGATAGTCTTTTAGAGCCTGTGAAATAGTATTGCTTTGTGCCAAGTTTTAAACAAATACCTCATTGAAGGTGTGACTGCAATAGATTTTTGCAATCTTTTTGGGTAGAAAACAGCTTGGATTATTTCTGTGAAATTTACTAGTCAGGAAATGTGACCTCAGGCTCACAATAGAATGTCTTTTTCCGTGTATTTATTGTGGGTCCTGAAATTATGTATGTCTGTGCATATGTGTGTTCTTTGTAGCTGGAGGAATTCCCCTCAAAAAAAGTAAAGCTAAATTTTTCTCACTCCTGCCTGAGACCAGTGACAGGCTAATAAGGAAGAGTGATGATAGTAATAAAATGGAGCGAGGGGTACATTCCTGAGATTTTGCTGCTTATAAAATGATAGCCCTGTTACCAAATGACCACACAGGGACCCAGAGTGAGATCCAGTCCTGAGTCCTTCTGATGCAGAGAGGTGACCCTCCCTATGACTCATCACATCAGAAGCAAATGCTGTATTAACAGCTTTGGTGACTACCTTTTTAACCCAGAGAACATAGCTGTATGTTTTTAATTTGTTATGATTTATTACACTGAAATTGGTGGGAAATGGACAACAAATCATGGGTGTCAAAATCTGAAAATGAATTTTATCAGCTGAGGAAAGTGAGTGCCTTTTGGATTTGCATAAGTTTCTCATAATTCTTTCCATATTACAGATGATGAGCAAAACTGTGAAAATAAACTGAAAATGACATGATATTTGCTAAGTAGCTAATTTCACATGTACATATAGACACATATAAATATAGCCATTTAGCCTCACTTTAGACTTTCTCTATAACTCATAGTGATTTGTACATACCCACAGCGACATTTACCTAAAAACCTTAAAGTAAATACTAAGACCATCATCACATCTCACAAATGTCTGAGATTATCTATAGAAAACTGAAAACATTATAACAAAGTGTTTACCAACTTTATTTCTTCACTGTTCAAACCCAGAAAAGAGAATGTATACCTGTGTCCCAATGTAAAATTGCTAAGATTGAAGAAAGCATTATTCCAAAATTTCAGATGTTATAAATACCCATCAGCATTGGAAAAAAAAAAAAAAAAGCTCCCCTTGTTAGAAACTAACTTTGCATGCATAATTAATTGGGGCACCATATTCCTGCTTCACAACCAGAAGAGAAATTGAATTCAGGTGTTTGGTGAACATATGGGGGATTTACTGTGAATTTATGACCTGTGGTTTGAGTGTAAAACCCCAAGATACTTGCTGATAAAACTTAATGAAGCTTGTGCAGAGGAGCTATTTTTATTTGTAGTTTGGTAATTGATACATTTCTTGGTTTAACCCTCCCAAGCCTTTCCCCCATTTCTCATAAATCTTCCAGTTTGAAAGAGAGAGAGAGAGAGAGTGAGAGTAGAAAGCCCTAGTCTTCTTAGCCAGAAGATTAATGCTTACCTAATATGAAAATTCAGGTATGCTTTTCCACAGTATCTTGGTCTGTTCTTCCTCCATTCCCTTTTAATCTATCAATTTATGCTTTTTCACCTGCACAAGTAACAGGAGGCAAACCCAAATGCCGTGGGAGGAAGCACTCTAGGTTCTTCCTAGAGAAGCAAAAGCCTTCACAGAAAGGCGACACCACTTTACTCCATCTTAAGAAACCAAAGGTGGAGGTACAATGTAGCTCATCATTAAAATTGAGGCAACGAAGCCATTGCCATTGGAAAGTTTTTACCCCAAGAATAAATACTGCTTCAGGGACAGGAACCTGTCACACACTCCCTAGCAATATTGCTCTGCTTCCTGCACATAGGGTTTTATGAAGAATGCTCCTCATTTGAGTGCCAAGAAAGAAAACACATAACAAGTGCTCCATTTTAACATACGGGGTGTAATGGGTTTAATGAGAAACCTGTGTTTGCTCACTAATTTACAGCAATTAAGAACTCAGTTCTGACATCTGTAGATTACAACTATTTGGCGATTACAAGATCAGGAATAGTTTATGGAATTGCTAATCAGTAGAGAGAAATAACTAAGGGAGAAGAATGTGGTGTACCTGTAGTCTCTAAATGACACCAGTCCCTAGTAGTTGTGCTAGCATCCCTTTTTCATTCAGTGACATTTCTCCCCCCAACAATGTAGTCATCACTGTTCAAGAACTTGTTTGTATCCACTTTATCATGCTGACAATCTGTCTGTTTTGAAAGGATTACAACTCTGTACATCCGTGCATGACATCACAGTAAGACATTGCTTAATGATCTGAGACGCTTGTGGTCATTGCTGGCTGCCTATTTCTAAAGCTATGTGACAGTTCTGCCCTACATATGTTTTCTCCAGTGTCACTTTTTGCCTTCTCCAGCCCTGGTGTCTGTTTCAAGTGACATCCATGAAATAGCTGAATTGTAGACTTGCCATTGGTACGAATAAGGGGACTAAAAGTCTGCCCTTTTCTAGGGATGCAAGGAGAATGAGGAATTGTTCAAGGAAGGGAAAGGTGCTTTAATTTTTCTCTAGTGAAAATATTTTGAAAAGTAATGCTAAACTTGAAGGGTGGTTTACACAATGTACTAGATCTTTAGTCTTTTCATTTGTGGACCTACCAAGGAAGTAAAAAAAGAGATACATTTCCCTGAAATAAGTGGACCAAAACACAGGGACATCCTGTGAAGGCTGAGTTATCTAAAGACATCATCAAAGGCTCAGAAAAGCCAGAGTTTAGGAAAACAAGGTCTCTGCATGTAATGAGTGGTGTCCTGGAAGCCTTAACTTACTATCTTTGCCTTCCTAAGTATGCTGGGATGCAGACCATACTGATGTTTCAGACATCTTGATTGCAAAATCCCAGAGTCTGGAAGACGGTAGGACACTGAAGCGCTAGCCAGTGGAGAAGAAAGAGTTCCTTAAGCAGGGAGGCTGGCAGTCAGCGAAGCTCTAGGGTCCTCGTCTGGTGAACACATGTGACACCTGTGGGAGTGCTGGAAATACCTCAACGGGAATAAGCTTTGAGTGTGGAGTTGCATGATATCCAAGATCTCAGGATTTGGAAATTGAATATTTTTTTAATTGGGAAAAGAATAATGTCCTTTTGCATTCCTAGTAATTGGATGCCAAGTGCAGGTGTGAAATTCAGTAGCATTTGGGATACAATTTTGTACTTAGGCCAAAAAGTAAATTGCTAGGGCTGAGAGGTATGTAGCAAAAATAAGCTGATATGATTAACAAAATCTTTACTCTGTGTGCCTGTTTAGTAAATGGGGGATTTGAGGGACATGTGTTAAGTCCTGAACTCTGGAGAAACTAAGTAAAACCAGTTCTGAACCAGGAATATCTCCTCATGAGTCATGTCAGATTGTGGCAGATCACCAATCTGTACCAGGAAGAGAAACAAGGAGTGAGCCCTTAGGTTCAGTTTTACCAAATGACCTGGTTGGCAAGTCTGTTTTTCACCAGACCCTAAGAAGACACCCACATTGCTGCTTTGGTCTCATGAGGACTAATTTTTGGAGATCACAGAGCCAGAGTGGGCATTTTGAGTGAAGTGATGGGGTGATTGACCTAAGGAGTCACCCAAAGCAACTGGGTAGGTTTCTATTCGAACATTCTTGGCTGTATGCTGGTGCTCAGTGGAAAGCACATGTGATTGGTTTCATGTGTTAAGATCTGGCAGTAACCATCTTTCAGGGACATATTCTGCAATAGTATTTACTTTCTGCAATTTTTCTTAGAGACTAGAACTTTGGAGTGACTAACCATATAAATGACAGTGGTAAAACTCATTCATAAAATATGATTCCTCTCTTATATTCTGCTCTTCTAACCAACATGCTTTTGCGACAGCGGGTAGGGCATAGGTTTTTGTGCTTCTAGGCCACTTTATTTCATTTATTATGTACAACCTCCCTCCCCCAACATTGTCTAAGGTGATGTGGTAGTGGTAGTTGTGGGTGTGTACATGTCTATGGTTAAGGGAAGGAGGTTTAGAGTATCTTTCTGTGGGTTTTGTTGCAATGGTACACGATGGTACACAGAAGGCAGATCCACTGTGCAATCACATTTCAAACCCCCATTTGCATCACATCTGCTAACATCCTGTGGGCCAAATCAAGACACATGGCCAAGGCCAACATCAATGGGTATTAATTCAATCTCGGCATAACAAGTTAACACAGCCTTAACAGCTTATTATATCAGTTTCTATGGATCCAGTTTCTATGACCCAGCAACGGCTCAGCTCAGGGTCTCATCCAGGTGCAATCAAAGGGTGAGCCAGGCTGGATTCTCACTAGGGGGGCTCCACTAGGGAAGCAGTTGTTGACAGCATTCTGTTCTTTGCAGCTGTAGGATTCAGGGCAGCTTTCTTCTTCAAAGCCAAAAAAGAGAGATAAGGATTTGCAAGATGGACACTGCATTCTTATATAATCACACAAATGTAATCATATCCATTCCTTGACCTTTGCCACATTTCATTGGATAGAAGCAAGTCACAGGCCCTGCCCACACTCAGTGGTGGGGGCTAGGTAGGGGGAGGCATTGCACAAAGATGTAAATACCTGGGGGCAGAGATCATGGGGCCACTTTGAAGTCTGTCCGTTACAGATATTTGCAGATCAGTTTACCCTGCCACAGGGACATGACATACAGAATATATATGTGTTAAATGACTGTGATGAAGGCATGAGCCTAAGAAAGAGAAAAATAGGCGCATGTAAGTTATAAACACTCTAAAACAGTGCTTGCTGGTAGAATCAGAAGATGGAAAGGAAAGGAGAGGATATTACAGAAAGAAAGATATGAGCGAATTTACCTTCCTCTCTTTTCCTGTACTAGAGATCCTAATCATCTCTCCCTTCTGTCTACCTTCTCCCTTCCCTTTCATGTTTTTCTTCTTTCTGTGGGAAAGATAGTGTATACCAAGATGGTACCTTCTGGTTAAAAAAAAGAATTGAATTCTGGCTCTGAAAGCTATGGCCTCTGTTCCAGTTTTCCAGATTCCTTTTGCATAATTAAAAATGCAAATGTTAAGGTATTTTTAGTCCATAAAGAATTAATCAGTCACATCACAAACTCTCCTCTCTCAGCATATGCTCATCTGAAAAGATAGGTCAGAACTCAAGCCTGCAGGGCAATATATACCCAGGGTTAGATCAGAAGGAGCAAATAATAGAAGCAAATAGGAGAGGCAGGACTATATGGACAATGCCGAGTTGTCTTTTTAAAAAAATATTTGTTTCTTGGACCTGTTACAAGGGGATCACTGGCCTTATCTTGGTGCAGTGGAAGTAAATAGCTTAGAAAGGCAACATATGAAACAGGCAGCATCTGCAGAATACAAAGTAGAGGTTGCAAGCTAGCTGGACACAGACCTGTTCGGTATTTGGTTTTTGTTTTGTCTCACCTAGGACCAAAAAAATAAAGTAAGCCAACATTTAAGATTCAGAGAGCGGTGGAGAAAACTATAGTTCTGACTTCTCTTTTTTAAAAAAAATTAGAAGATAACCAGGCTCACATCCCTTCAGGACAACAATCTACTGGGACTAAGGGCCTCCCTTTCCAGACCTAGCATGTTACTCCCATTTGTCACAGAATGTACATGGGTGCTTCCACGGTCTTCGTGTTTCCTTTACTCTTTAGTTAATGCCCCACAGACATTGGAATTTGTCCCAAGCATGAAGTTTGCAGGATGAATCATTTTCAAAGTAATGTCCATATAGCACCTGCAGTGCTTTTCAAAGTACTGTCCATATAGCACCTGCAGTGCTTTTAAATACACCGATTCCCAGGATTCTGCCTGAGTCAGAATCTCTCTAGGTGAGTCTCAATCAGCAAGTTTAAACAAACACTCTGAATAAGTCTCATACACATACTATGTATACATAAGAATGGCTGCTGCTGTGTCTCTTCTCATTCACTGTACCTGGCTAGATAGCATGCCTGTGGCGCACAGGTGCAGGACAGGCTTCGTTGCTGCAGTTAGCGTGAATTGGTACGCTCAGCTGCTTTTGCAAACGCATCGCAGTGGTCCATTCTGAAGGCTGCAGAGCCTAATACGCTGTGTGATCTGCCTCTACCAGGAGAGGATACAATCCCCCTGGTAATTATGGATGAGAAAGATTTGAGTTCCACTCAGGGCTGCACTGTGCATGCCAGATTAGGAATCTCTGTAGTGTGTGAGCCAATGCTGTCAGAAAGACTCCCGATATCAATGAACCAAAACAAACCCTCTTCACTTAGTGTAAAATTTGTATATAAATACACACACACACACACACACACACACAAGTATAAAAGAAAGTTCCAGTTGGACTAAAACTAAAAAAACAATGTGCAAGGGAAGGCTGTATTAGTGTTAGACTTAAATTTTCTTATGTCTGTGTGGATTCTTTATAAAAAATAAAGCATCTCTATAATTCCCCTCCTCATCCCTCCTTTCTACAGAAATTATGATTTAGTGGCTTGTCATTAAGAGTTGTATTGTCTCTCTCACCCATCTGATCAACTCATGTGGTATCTTTATTATATTCCTCACACACACACACACACACACAAATAATGAGCAACTGGAAGTTGGCAATGAACCTAAATATAAGTTGATTGGGGTGTGTAGGGATTAACCACTAATGCTAATGAATATTTAAAATTTCCTTTGGCTTTCTTGGCAGAAGAGCCAACCAAGAACTTTAGAAGTCCAAATGTGAATTATTGGCCCGTTATAGACTGGCCTGAGAAACAGAATGAGCACTTTCATTCTTGAAGCCAGGATTTCACCTTCAGACTGCCAACTGTTGTCCCCCAAGGATGCTTGATGGTCTCCCAGTCTTTGGAAGTCATCATCAATCATGAAAACCATTGCAGCCTGTTTTTCAATTTCAGCCCTTTGAGTGGCTTTGCTAGTCTTAAGCAAGTTGGTTGCCATTCTCTAGAGCAGAAGAAGAAAGGAAGCAAAGGAAAAGAGAGTGAAGCAGTGTCTCACCAGCTGCTGAGATTTGAAATAAGGGCAGAAGTGACTTCCAGAACTTGGCTTATACTGCGTAAAACATCGAGGTCGCCAGAATTTAAAATTAAGGACACTGGGTCAACTTCCCTTGTTGGGAGATTTGCACTTTCAATTAACCACAAATGGTAGGACATCAATTTTCATCAAAGGCTTGGACTTCGTGAACTTAATAATTATAGGGTTAAAATTCACAATGGTACATGAAAATAATAGGGAAATATTTCTAGTTAGACCTATAAAATACTTTGTCAGTCAAGGCTCCTATAATCCTCCTATTAGAAGCTATGAAGAAGTATTCCAGAAACAAAAATGGCACAGTTGGAGAAATGGTAATGAGATTAATGATTGCTCACTTTCCTGTCTCATGAACTATCTTCATGCCTACACTACCACAGTTTAACATGGAGAGCAAGGAATTCCAGAGATTGGGTGTTACCTTGGGAAGCCTTTATTGAAAATTTTTGTGTTTAAAAATATAAGATGCCATATATGTTTTTTTAAAGCCAGTAACAACCTTGGGGCTCCTGGTCGGCTCAGTTGATTAAGCGTCCGACTTCAGCTCGGGTTATGATCTCATAGTTCGTGAGTTCAAGCCCCGTGTCGGGCTCTGTGCTGACAGCTCAGAGCCTGGAGCCTTCTTCAGATTCTGTGTCTCCCTCTCCCTCTGTCTCTCCCCCACTCATGCTCTGTTTCTCTCTGTCTCAAAAATAAATAAACATAAAAAAATTTTTTTAATTAAAAAAAAAATAAAACCTAATAACAACCTGCTCAAGAGTATGGAGGGACAGTTTTAAGCTGTATCCAAATGTAGACTGAAGCATCATGCCAGACACCACATTTTATAGACCCATTAACCTTTAATGTTCTCAGGGCGATATGTTCAAAATATTTGTCGGAAGAACAAAGGGAAGGAAAGCTTTTATTGACTGTAAAAATAATCAAATTGAAAGTTTTGACAGGATGTTCCAGAAGCTCTAATGAAATTAATAGAAACATAAAGGTGATAGGGATCTACCCCATAGTTTAAATGATGAAAGACTATCCCATATTCTTGGAAGGCATTAATATTGTGGTTCTGTATGCAAATATTTTCAATTTGAGACTTTTAAGTCTTTGGAATTCTTCAAAACAAATAGAATTATATCAAGATATGTATTAATTTTGGATTTTTATATACTCAACTATGACAGACTTTCTTTTTACAAGCTACCTCTCACAAATTACATTACCCAGGAGGGTGGGCCACCAGAAAAATTCAGATTCACACCAAGTAACCAGGGCAACATGTTTTCAATGAAGAGGCTCATTCTTCTAATAGCTTACAGCTCCCCATTCTGCTAGCAGTTTGGAGGGTATATATGATAAATATAAGGTTTGATTCTTGTCCTCGCGGAGTCTGATGTTTTGTTGGGGAGACAGCATGTGCCTAATGCACTTGAGTAGATCCCCTGATAGGATGCGCCTTAGTCCTCAGAGAATGACATAGACCAAAAGTGCCATGAGATTTAAGATTGATTTTGGCCATCTCTACAACTCTTACAAAATACTGTTTTTTTAAATGTGTATGATTTTATAAAGCAGGGGCTTTGGAGTCTGATAAGTGATACAATATAGCATAGTTAAATGAGGGCTGGACTGGACACCCGAATAATCTGGATTCCAGCCTCACCTCCCCATTGGCCACCTGGGAGACTTCAAACAAGTCACTTATCTTCTTCGAATATCAGTTTCTACAAATGTGGGTGCTTGTGCGTGTGTGTGGAAGAGAGAGAAATACTACCATACTATCTTATAAGCTTTTGGTGAGGATAAAACAAAATTTAACACCATAAAAAGAAAAAGGAGGCAGGGGCACCTGGATGGCTCTGTTGTTTAAGCATCTGACTCTTGATTTCAGCTCAGTTCTTGATCTCAGGGTCATGAGTTCAAGCCCTGCATTGTGCTCCATGCTGGGGGCCGAGCCTACTTAAAAAAAAAAAAAGGCAACATTATTATTAATTAACAGATGAAATTCCAACTACCATCAAAAGTTATTTTTAAAATGCTTTTAATTTATGCTGTAATAACTGCATTTTGTGTATAGACCTTTGATAACTCCTAAATAGGAACTTCGTATCATGGCATTATGAAAATAATACTGTGCATTTGTGCAGATACTACAGTGTTTGGTATTACCTTATTTGATTGTTGCAAGTATGATATTCAGAGCAAAAGTGATTATAATGTCCACTTCATATATACAAAAAAATATACCCCACAACTCAGAGGTATTAAGTGCCTTCGACTGAAAAGGTGGAGGAGCTAGGACAGGACCCTGATATTTCTGATTTTTAATACAATGTCCTTTCCAAAAAAATTGGCGCCAACACCTTGTCAGATTACAGAAAGGAAATGAGGCTTTTAAAATATCACATAAAAAAGGAATGTCTAAAAATACTGCTTGCCCTCTTGATTATCTGCCTGAAATAACTTCAATAAGTCTTAATCATAAGAACAAAATGAAAACTTCTTTTAAATGCCCAGATATTGTTTTATAAATTCACTTCCTCTTAAACAGTGTCCTCTCACAGCAAGCTGCCATTTTTTTCCCTAGCAACTGCCATTCACAGATTGTATTTCTGAAGGGTGTTCATTCTTGCCCCTTCTCTCTTTTAGCAACAGATCAACTCCTAGCAACCATGATCGGATACAGCGTCTACGGCAAGAATTTCAGCAAGCAAAGCAGGATGAAGATGTAGAAGATCGGCGACGTACCTATAGCTTTGAACAACCGTGGGTGAGTATTTGGTTCTTCAGCACTTCGAATAGCCTGACAAGTTCCCTGCAGCAAGAGCCCCCAAGCTGTGACCTTAGCCCTTTATGAAACAAGACAAGATGGAGCCAAATTCCTCTGACCTTTAACATATTGACCTTTCCCTCATTTCCATCTGGGTTGCATCATTGCTAATTTCATTTTATATCTTATTGCACCATCTGTCCATTGCATAATCGGTTTCATTTGCCTTATGACAAGACATAGCAAAAGGATTCTTGCTCTCAACTATGCACTTTTTTTTAAAGTTTAGTAAATATTTTTCTATATACATTTTTCTCAGAATTGGAGCCAGAATAAATTAGTTCAACACATGTCTATTGTGTATCTACTATACACAAAGTACAGTATTTAGCAATTCTTGATTTTTTTATTCTCCCTCATTCCCTTTGTGTATTTGTTGAATCCCTCTTGTTTATCTGCCCATGTCCCTGTTCTAGTTTATCCTCCTCATAGCCATCAGAGTGATTTTTTTTGAAGTTCATTAATTTTTGAGAGAGAGAGAGAGAGAGAGAGAGCAGGGGAGGGGCAGAGAGAGGGAGACCCAGCATCCAAAGCAGGCTCCAGGCTCTGAGCTGTCAGCACAGAGCCCAACGTGGGGTTCAAACTCACAAAATGTATGATTGAGACCTCAGCCAAGTCAGATGCTTAACCGACTGAGCCACCCAGGTGCCCCAAAGTAATTTTTCTAAAACAAAACTTTGAATGGCTTCTCAATGCCCATGAGAAAGAATCCAAATTCCACAGTGTAGCATACTAATCCTCCCCAGTCCAGCCCCAGACTTCTGCTTTCTCTGTTCTTGTGTTTTGTCTTAGAGATGATGGCAGTGCTGGAAATGAGAGGCATTGGGGTAGATTTGGGGGTGTTCTAGTTGATGGGAATTTTTTAAAATTTTTTCTAATGTTTATTCACTTTTGAGAGAGAGAGAGAGACAGAGACAGAGACAGAGTATGAATAGGGGAGGGGCAGAGAGAGAGGGAGATGCAGAATCTCTAGACTCTGAGCTGTCACCACAGAGCCTGACACGGGGCTCGAACCCACAAACCACAAGATCAGGACCTGACCCGAAGTCAGACACAACCAACTGAGCCACCCAGGTGCCCCAAGATGATGGGAATTTTGAAGAATTTCTTTGGAAACTTGAGAGAAAATCAATTAGCCATGAACATACAGTCTACTTGAAACAGCAAATTCTAGCTGAGAGTATTAGTGATCAAAATAGTAATGTGACTATAGCCAACAGTGCTTAGAGGACTGGGAATGGAAAAATAATTTTTTGATTAATTCTGCAATGGGAGTTAGCAAGCCAGACATGGCAGAAAGTCAAGGAAGGTACTCTGGAGACCTGGGGAAGAGGCAGGTAGAGCATCGCCCAGTCTGTGTAGGATGGTGCATACAGCTCAAGGATGTATTACCCCAATTGCCTGGGAGGATGCAAGATGGGTCAGCAGTCTAGGGGTTCGAAAGCCTGGGGCTGTCATCAAAACAATATATATTTTGGAGTCCTGGATCTTGGAGATGGGACAGTTCTTGATGATTTGAGGTCAAAGTTATGCCATCCATGTGAGTTCCTGAAGTAGAAGAGAGATTAGCATCCAAAGAATTAATGAGTTCAGTTCAAAGTATTGGGATTATAATTACATTAGGTATATGGGAAGGTAGGGCTAGAAGGAAGAGTAGTATCAGAAAAGGCTTAGAGTTAAACAAAAAAATCCTGATTTATTTTGGAAAGGGTATGGACCCAACTGCCACAGAACTGAGAGGTCGGTAATATTGTAGGGAAGGAGAGATGAAGGTAGAAATGTGGTGGAGCCTTCAACACTAGGTTGGAAGATTGAAGAAAGATGGTATGAGGACAGAACACTGGCCCACTGGCCAGGCAACCTAGCTCTTTAGGCCTGTTTTCTTATGTGTAAACAAAAAGACTTAGAGTAGATGGTTGAGTGTCAGTTATAAAAAACCCTTTGTTATAATGAAAATTTAAGAGGCAGCTGAATGTGTCAGGTAAAGCAATACAAGTAGAGCTTCTCCGAGTGTGGTCTACAGACCAGCACCATCAGCATCACCAGGAGCTTCCCTCAGACCTCCAGGATCTGAACCTCTCTGGGTGAGGCCCAGAAATCTGTATTTTAACAGAGGGGGTCATTCTGAAGCATGTTACTTTCAGAAGCACTGATCTAGGGTTAAATCATCTCTGAGGTCCATTTTACTCCTAAAATCCAACACCCTCAATATACTGTATACAAGGCCAGAAACCTATACACATTTTGATCAAGGGGCTTAGTGATCAAATTGGGGTCTGTGGAAGATAATTTTTAGAAAGGAGAAGAAAAAATGGGAAAAGCAGTCCTAGTTTGAAGGACTTTGCCTCCGTTCAGGTTAGGAAGGAGGAGCCTAGAGCAGCCAAATGGCAATTTGAGACCACCATCTAAGAGTAAAAATTCCTCATGAAGTTGATCCTAGCCTAACTTTCGGAGTTTATATAACAACTTCAGCAGATATAATAACTAAGAAAATCTCTAATTGTATTTCTGCATCAATATTATTATTAAAGGTATTGTTTTTCTAAAACATTTATTTTTTAGATGGTCAAGTAAACTGAGTCATTCCCATGTAACAACGTGACAGAATTATGTTAATCTACTTATATTGTTTGCCATAATTGACTTAATCTCTTCCTACCAGCTTTCCTAAAGCAGGATTCTTTTTTTTAAATTAAGTTTCTTATTTTAATTCCAGTATAGTTAACAGTGTTATGTTAGTTTCAGGTGTACAAGATAGAGATTCAACACTTTCATACAACACTAAGTGCTCATCACAATAAGTGCCCTCCTTAGTCCTCATCACCTATTTCACCCATCTCCTCACCCACCTCCCCTCTGGTAACCATCACGTTGTTCTCTGTAGTTAAGAGTCTATTTTCTTTGTTTATCTCTCTTTTTTTCTCCTTTGCTCATTTGTTTTTTTTCTTAAATTCCACATATGAGTGAAATCATATGGCACTTGTCTTTCTCTGACTTATTTTGTTTAGCATTGTTCTCTCTAGCTCCATCCATGTTGTTGCAAATGGCAAGATTTCATTCCTTTTTATGGCTGGGTAATATTCCATTGTATGTATACCACATCTTCTTTATCCATTCATCAGTTGATAGACACTTGGGCTGCTTCCATAATATCACTATTGTAAATAATGCTGCAGTAAACATCGGGGTGCATGTATCCCTTTGAATTAGTGTTTTTGTATTTTTGGATAAATACCCAGTAATGTGATTACTGGATCATAAGGTAGTTCTATTTTTAACTTTTTGAGGAATCTCCATATTATTTTCCACAGTGGCTGCACCAGTTTGCATTCCCACCAACAGTGATGAGGGTTCCCTTTTCTCCACATCCTTGCCAACACTTGTTTCTTATGTTGTTGATTTTAGCCATTCTGACAGGTGTGAGTTTTGATTTGCATTTTCCTGATTATAAGTGATGTGGGGCATCTTTTCATGTGTCTGTTGGCCATCTGGGTGTCTTCTTTGGCCAAATGTCTGTTCATGTCTTCTGCCCATTTTTAAAATGGATTATTTGGTTTTGGGGTGTTGAATTACATCAATTCTTTTTATATTTTGGATTCTAACCCTTTATAAGACCATCATTTGCAAATATCTTCTCCCATTCTGTAGGTTGTCTTTTAGTTTTGTTGATTCCTTTGCTGTCCAGAAACTTTTTATTTTGATAAAATAGTTTTCATAGTCCCAATAGTTTATTTTTGCTTTTATTTCCCTTGCCTCAGGACACATATCTAGAAAAATGTTGCTATGACCAATGTCAGAGAAATTACTGCCTGTGCTCTCTTTTAGGATTTTTATGGTTTCAGTTTTCACATATAGGTCTTTAATCTCTTTTGAGTTTATTTTTGTGTATGGTGAAAGAAAATGGTCCAGTTTCATTCTTTTGCATGTTGCTATCGAGTCTACCCATGACCATTTGTTGAGGAGACTGTTTTTTTCCCATTGGATATTCTTTCCTGCTTTGTTAAAGATTAATTGACCACATAATTATGGGTTTATGTCCAGGTTTTCTATTCTGTTACATTTTCTGTGTGTCTGTTTTTGTGCCAATACCATACTGCTTTGATTACTACAGTTTTATAATATAAGTTGATGTCTGGAATTGTGATAACTCCAGTTTTGCTTTTCTTTTTCAAGGTTGTTTTGGCTATTTGAGATCTTTCCATACAAATTTAAGGATTCTTTGTTCTAGTTCTATGAAAAATGCTATTGGTATTTTGATAGGGTTTGCATTAAATATGTAGATTGCTTTGGGTGGTGTAGATATTTTAACAATATTTGTTCTTCCAATCCATGAGCATGGAATGTCTTTCTGTTTCTTTGTGTTATCTTCAATTTCTTTCATCAATGTTTTATAGTTTTGGAGTACAGGTCTTTTACCTCTTTGGTTAATTAAGTTTATTCCTAGATATTTTATTGTTTTTGGTGCAATTGCAAATGGGATTGCTTCTTAATTTCTCTTTCTGAGGGTTCATTATTAGTGTATAGAAATACAGCGTATTTCTTTTGTATCCTGTGATTTTACTGAATTCACTTATCAGTTCTCATAGCTTTTGGGAGGGATCTTTCGGGTTTTCTTTTTCTTCTCTTTTTTTCTTTCTTCCTTTTTTTTTTTTTTTTTTTTTTTTTTTTACCTTGAGAGAGTGCACATGAGAGTGTGAGTGGGGAGGAACAGCAGGAGAGAATTTTAAGCAGGATCCACACCCAGTGTGGAGCCAGACATGGAGCTTGATCTCACGACCATGAGATCGTGACCTGAGTCTGATGCTTAAATGACTGAGCCACCTAGGCACCCCTTTTGGGTTTTCTATATATAGTATCATGTCATCTGAAAACAGTGAAATTTATATTTCTAACTTACCAATTGGGATGCTTTTATTTCTTTTTGTTGTCCGATTGTCGCAGCTAGGACTTCCAGTACTATGCTGAATAAAAATGGTGAGAGTGGCCATCCTTGTCTTGTTCCTGACCTTAGAGTGAAAGGTCTCAGTTTCCCCACATTGAACATGACGTTTGCTGTGGGTTTTTCATAGAATGCCTTTATTATATTAGGGTATGTTCCCTCTAAACCTACTTGGGTTTTTATCATGAATGGATGTTGTACTTCATCAGATGCCTTTTCTGCATCTACTGAAATGATTGTATGTTTTTTATCCTTTCTCTTATTGGTATGATATATCATTTGATTGACTTGAAGCAGGATTCCTTTTTGATGTGTGGTAAACATCCCTAGCTATGTATTCTTTCACAGAAAGGCTGAAAAGAGGAAAGAGTACAGTGGCCACCAGAAGAAGAAAAGCAATTATATATGAAAATGGTTCTCAAACACAGAGTTCTAACCTGCAAGGCCCCCCAGGGATTTTCTCAGTCTCCATACCATACCATGAAGAGCAGTGGAATACCACCTGACTTTACCTGGAAATGTGGATTTCAAACCAGCATATTTGCAACATTACTGTTAATTATTATTTAATTGATCAGATGTATTGGGTGCTTACCATGTTCAGTCAGTGTGTCTGGTGCTGAAGAACAAAGATGGGGAAGAAAAAATACCCTTAGAACCCTACAGTCAAGCTGATCCAACAGAAAAGAATATTTTGTACATATGATACATGTATGCATGGAATATTAAACACAGAGGAACCATGCCCACCAGTTGTGGGTGGTTAGGAAAGGCTTGAAAGAAGGCCTCAGTGCTTGCTTCGGCAGCACATATCCTAAAATTGGAAGGATACAGAGAAGATTAGCATGGTGCCTGCACAAGGATGACACATAAATTCATGAAGTGTTCCATATTAAAAAAAAAAAAAAAAGAACACCTCATTGAAGTTGGAATATATTTTAAATATATAACTGAGAAAGAGAGAAACATACATTTGGGAACTAAGGTTGATCAGATTTTTCTTGTTGGTGACATTGTATCTATATACAAACTGTCCAAATTTGAGGCTAAGTGAGCATTTCCTACTTCTTAGCTGTAGATGTTGTTCATTGGGAGATGTAGAAATGATTTGAAATCCATTTTTTTCCCTTTATAAGATTCTTTTTTTCCTAATGGGGGTGGTGAATATGTTGGCATACATTCCCATGCTATCTACTTAATATGAACAATCATGTTAGGAAAAATGTTTGAGAAAATCCCATACATCCAGAAACTCACCTACTGAAGGTCATAGACCAAATTATTGTATATCAAAATGCCATAGCAACTTTAGACGGAGCACTTGGCTTGTATTATCATTTCCTGTAATGAGTGAGCAGGGAATTATTTGGATGACAGGCTGATTACTTTAGGAATGGAATAATTTCCTAAATTGTGGGTCAGAAGTTGACCTTTTCTTTTTCTTCCTTTTTTTTTTAAATTTTCAAACAATTGGGATCTTGCTGTTTTTTTCTCCTTTCTACTGATCATATAAATGAGTTTGAAATGACTATAATTCTACTTAGTGTATTAATTTTCATACCAATTCTCCTTATTGCCTTAATAGGGTTTTGTCTCCCTTAATAAGACCCTCAAAATGTAGCTGGGTCTCTGGTTTTTATTATTGTTTTACAAAATGAGCTTTGAGTGTCTTAGATTTTTTTTCTTTTTCTGTGTGTGTTCTGACCTTAAAAGGTCACAGTGTGTTTGGAAAGGATGAGACTGTGATCTCACCCATTGGAATGGTTTGTAATAACTTTAGTTTTAAGGAACCACAAATTCATCTTCAAGCTGTGTGTCCATCTTAATCCATATTAGGTGAAATTGGCATGCTTGTTGGAAATGCCACACACAAAGTGCGATCAGATGTGTCATATAGAAGATCTGAGCCAATCACTTTACATACAGAGGGGTGCTGCAGAAAATTCATCCAAATAGCCCTTTTCAATTCATCCATTTTCAAAATGTTCTCCCTAAATGCGAGTAGTATGGAATGCACCTGTTCCTGGGCTTTTGTTCAAAACAGTGTTTGGGCCTGAGGGAGCTGATATGTGGCACAAAGTGTCTTTAGATAACAGAGGCTCAGGAAATTTCCTTAGCTCCATAATTGAAGGGCATTCTCCCCCAAGTTGGTTAAGAGAAGGAGGAGGAGGAGGAGGAGGAGGAGGAGGAAGAGGAAAATAGGAGGAAGAGGAGGAGGGGAAGAAAAAGCAACTTCTTCACCATGTAGTGCCAGGTGCTGCATAAATAAAGCAGCAAGTTGTTTTAAATCTTTCTTAAGATAATGGAACAACAGCTGAGGTTAGGATTATTATCACAGAGCTCAGATATGGACAGAACTTAGTGTTGCTTTTAAAAGAATTAAATTGCACACTGCAGACATAAGTACAGTATGCTGTTAAAACTTTGCAGATACCTGAGTGTTGCCCACAAGGAGACTTGCTGGCTGAGGCGGTTGATAGATGGGATAATGGAGCCTTTAATAGCTATATTGCTAAATCCTTTCCATCCCAGGTTGGTAGTGACTCAAAGTAGTTTAGTCCTTCAGATGGAAAATTGATCCTCTGCGATGTGAATACCCTCTTCTCCCCCAAGCTTTCTTCCTAGCTGTCTGTCTTTAAACAACAACAAAAAAGATCTTTCCTTTTTTCCATTTTTCTGTCTGGGACTTTTAATGGCTCCTCTTCCCTTTTTAGGGTTTTGTCTGTTTTAATTAGAGAGCCAATCTACAGTACACAGGCATCCTGCACCCCTAGATTGCCTTCCATGTACATAGGGAGTTTGAGAAAATGGTGCTTATCTTTTTGTTTTTCATCTTTCCTTTTCTTCTGTCATTTCCTTATAGTAGGGCTCCATGCCTTGACTCAAAAAATGCCTTCTCGGTTGATAGCTTTGCAGTTCAGACTGGGTGGAAATCACCTCCCTTTGAAATCAACCTGGAGAAAGCCATTCCTGCAAGCAAACAGGGACCCTTCACTCATGGCAAAAGTGTGTGCACTGCTGCAAAGTAGACCCCTTTCTTGTAGCTCCAATGACCCATCCCCCAGCTGAAGGCTCCATGACCTGTGGGCCATGCTACTGGCAGAGACCTCAGGTAGTAGAAAAGAAGGAAGCTGTCTTTGGTCATCATTAGCACATGACCCTAGAGGGCTGGCTTGTCTTTAGAGCTACAGTTTTCAGTGTACCTGCTGTTTAAGGAGGGGGAAAAATAGATGCAGACACTGGTTGGGAAAGATGAGAGAAAGACAAACAGTGTGTAAAAATCAAACATGTATTTATGAAAACTTTATGAGGGAAACTGGTTTGCTCTGCACAGTTTTTAAGCATTACTCACATCATTAGTAGCAATTAGGCTTTTCAACATTCAGAACCCACAAGAGTTCGATCAATAGTTGTAAAAGTATCTTGTGCGATGGAGTAGATGAGGACGGCTGTAAAGACAGGGTCTATAGACAAAAGTTAGCTTTTGATTGAAAGCTGTAAATGAGTCTACTGTAGAAAATAATTACCAAGATTAGCAATTGCCACTTTTTTTTAAAGTTTATTTATTTATTTTGAGAGAGGGAGAGAGAGGATCCCAAGCAGGCTCCGTGCTGTTAGTGCAGAGCCCAACTCAGGGCTTGATCCATGAACTGTGAGATCATGACCTGGGCCAAAACCAAGAGTCAGACGCTTAACTGACTGAGCCACCCAAGCGCCCCAGGAGTTGCCACTTTTAAACAGAGTGAACAGTTTACACTGTTTACATGATTCAATGGCATAAAAGTCTTCCTACCCTCTACCAAATCTTTAAATTACCATTTTATCAGAATGTGGAATTTATATTAGGGTTACAGCAAGTTTGCATTGCTAACAGGAATTCTGAATCTCAGGTGGATGTGTATCCTTTTAGTTATTGTCGCAATCATCATCTTCATCATCACTTTACCTCTGATGCAGTTGAACTTCTTGTGCCTTATTTTTGTTTTTCATACGTGCCCTTGAACATATGTGAACATTTGAAAATTTTATTATTCATTTTTGAGTAGAATACTCCCTCAAAAGTATCATTTGTAAGAATAGTACATATATGTATGTATATGTGAAGACATACAGGTGCGCACGCACATATGCTTACACACTACTTTATGTGAAGAAAAATTAGAGTATTTAAAAATTATTTTCTATAAATGCTAATAAAACAGTAACGAATTTTATTTCATAAGTGACATATGCACTCATATATTAAGTTCTAAAAGTCTTACAATATTGCCTAGCTCTAATTGGTACTGAAACTTTGTATGCTGTATATTTATTTTTGTTCTTTCTTTAGTCTGTTAACAGTTTTGGTATTATATTTTTATTTTGGAAAAATAAGAATGATTTTATTTACTGAGAAAAATGCTTAATGAAACAGTGAAAACACTATGTAGAAGGTATTTTTAGTATTTTGTTTTACACTAGTGATAGCCAAATTGTGTAGCTTTCCTAAACTTTATATATTTTTTATTGTATAAATACTGTCTCTCTACAATCATGATAAAGGCCAATACTTTGCAGCTCATTTACAAAAGCAACATGCATAGTTTTCACTTGTGGTTTTAAACATAAGCCATGAAGAAATTTACATATCATGGCCCTCCAGTGTACTGTGTAATAGATAACCATGTATTTATTTCTGTTTACAACCTCTACATTATTATGGCCCTGGCAGCCTTGGCTATTTTTTTACTTAAAAGGTCATTGCTTGTCACAAATTTCATCACAAACAAGGCCAGATCATTTGTGATTTATACTCTTAAAACAAAGCTATTGCCTTATTGTCTGGCAGATATCCAGAATTAATTTTTTTATTTTGTTAATGTTTATTTTTGAGAGAGAGAGAGGGAGACAGAGCATGAGTGGGGGAGGGGCAGCGAGAGAGAGGGAGACACAGAATCCAAATCAACCTCCAGGCTCTGAGCTGTCAGCACAGAGCCCACTGAGGGCTCGAACTCACGAACTATGAGATCATGACCTGAGCGGAAGTCAGATCTTAATGGACTAAGCCACCCAGGCACCCCTTGATCGCCAGAATTATTACAGTTATAATTTACCTCTGTGTTTCCCTGTATACATGTTACTTTGTTGTTGTAGCTATCAATGCTCTTTTATTTGAAAACATGCACTTCTCTCTGGGGTTACAAATTACCTTTCTTCATTTCTTTATTTTTATTATATTGGACTCCAGATACATTATTCTGTTTCTGCCATAGAGGTGGAAACCACTGTATTTAAAAGTCAGTATCGTCGATTATAATACTGCTGCTGCAATTTACATTTTTATGAGATCATCATTGAAATTATGAATCAAGGTATTTTTGATTCAGGCCAAGTGTAAAACAGGCCAGGATAAACTTACTTCGTTGCTCTACGCTGGTCATGTATACAATCTTCCTTGAAATCTGTGGCTCAGTAACATTTCATCTTAAAGATAAGGGTGATTCTTCTTAAGAACCTACCCTTCTGCGTGCTTTGAAAAGAGAAATGGAATAAAAGTCATCACAGTGGGCAGACTATGATGAAATATGTCGGTTTGCTGATACTAAACTCATTCACTCATGTTAAGTTTTCAGATCCTGTGTGATGATAATTTTATTACTGGAGTTCATCAAGATCCAGCTGGGTCCTTGCCATGGACAAGGTTCGAGGCGCACAGTGTCAGAAAACACACAGTTGAGGAAACAAAAGCCTTTCAACTTTCTTTTTTCTTTTTTTCTGTCGGAATCAAATTTTCAGGCCTCTGGTAGAAACAACTTAAAAATACACCTGAAATTTCTACAAGACCTTGCATTTTCTTTTCACATCTCCACAAGCAGTGTGTCACAGAACAGCATGAGCTTGAGAAGCCCGTTACTAAATCCTGCTACAGAATGCCAGATCTTTCAAGACTGCTTGACACACGTATATACCTTATACTGAGTGAAAAGGAAAGGGAAATGTGGTTGTTTTTGAGGGTGGAAAGGAGATTGTGTAGTATTTTCTTGCTTTGCTTTCCCTCTGTCCAGTGGCTTGTCTCAAGCTTCCCAAGCCTCACCATGAACAATAGAACCACTCAGTTTTCTTTTTGGCCAGCCTCATCAAGTGTAATGGAAGAAACTGTCTGTCTTCTTTAATGTAGTTGATGAACAATTGGTTAATACTTTGTTTACATAAGCAGAACTCACTCAGCAAAGTGTTTTCCTTGCTCAAGGCACCACTGATGTGTTATTTGAACGGTGTTGTGGAGTGAGTCTCAGAACACACATTTGTTCCAGTGAGTGTGGTTATAAACATCCACTAGTAGAGACTGGGGTATTGTAAAGCCTAATCTCTTTGCACATTATTTTTGTATCGGGATATTTTTAATATGCTCACTGACCATGCCCATATGCTTTGAAATTTTTGTCCCATATATTGCCATATTATTGCTTACCAACAAATAAGATAATGCTGGCCAGGCAGAAAGAGAACAATAGATGATGCTTCCTTTCTGTTCACACAAAAGCCAACCACAGGAGCCACTCCTTAAGTAACATGCCCCATGCTATCTTACAACTCTCCAAATGAATGCAAAGACTGTTATTTTAGGAAATTATTATCGAGTCAAAGTCTACCATTGGTCTCTAAGAGAAAATCAATAGCTTGTTTTTAAGAGGCATTCTTCACTCAGAATATGTCTATTGCACAATGTTGCATAACACAGAGGGGAGCAGAGGTTAGCAAGTGCCAAAAAGGATTACTTAGTGAATGTCACTAATGCTACAATAAATCATTGTTGGGTGTTTTGTAGAGTTAGAGGCATCATTGTCTATTTTGAGCAGACCAACTTTCATTTTAAAAGGGCAGATCTAGAAGGTAAGCTAAAAACTGTCAGTGAGAAGCTGAAGCATCCACAGAAGCTTGATCTGCACGGCACAGTATACACAGCCAATATCTGATTTTGCTGAGAGGCAGCAATCAGTAGATGACCTGCTGACCAAAGTATCTAGCCAGAAGGAGTAGAAGTTTCTCTATAGGATATAATTAACCTAGGTAAAAATGCCATTTCCTAATAAGTAAGGGAAAATGTATTCTCTCGTAACCAATTCAAAGTAGTTGTTAGCTTTTGGGTTTATTCTTTTGATGAGTGTTTCCATTTCCATTTGGCTGCCATCTGTGGGTTGGAGGACACCTGCATGGTGAACAGTGCCTAGTTTCAACTAATCTTCATTCAGAATTTAACCTTTAGGAAAGGGAAATGAACTCTATTGTAGCCCTACTGCTATCCTAAAATATGTAACCGCTGAGAAAATTCACAGCACAGCCAAATTTCAAGTGTGCACCCATGGACCTTCCCACTTTTTCGAATTATTGTAGCAAATTTTTATTTACTTATTTTTGGCATTGGCCTCTTCTGGTTGTCTGAGGAGCTTTGCTCCCCTGTGCTTGCTGGATATACAGAGGATGCAAACTGGTACCTAATGTTTGTATTTACCAAACCTCATCAGGAAGACTGGAAAAGTTGACCTCTCAGAGTAGCTGGGTAGCTCAGTCGGTTAAGCATCTGACTTCAGCTCAGGTCATGAACTGCCAGTGAGTTTGAGCCCCCACATCAGTCTCACTGCTCTCAGCACAGAGCCTGCCTCTGATCCTCTGTCCCCCCCACCTCGCCCCTCCCCTGCTCGCTGGCGCTCTCTTGCGCTCTCTTGCGCTCTCTCTCAAAAATAAACATTAAAAAAAAGGAAAAGAAAAGTTAACCTCTCAATTTCAGACTATTCTAAAGCCATAATCAAAATTTAAGATGCTTGAGTATTTGGGGCTCATAAAAGCAAATAACCTCTTTTCTCACACTTGAGAAAACGGCAGGTGGCTTTTTAAAAACTCACCACATGTGTAACCTGTTTCTAGGTCAACCCTTAAGAATCGAAATGAGGTCCACTGGCCACGCGCTAGCCAGAATGCGCCTCTCGCTAACCGTGTCGCCTTTTCGCCCTTCAGCCCAACTCCAGAGCGGCGGCGCAGAGCGGCAGGCACTCGGTGTCGGTGGAAGTGCAGATGCAGCGCCAGCGGCAGGAGGAGCGCGAGGGTTTCCAGCAGGCCCAGCGCCAGTACAGCTCCCTGCCCCGGTATGTCCCGCCCGCCCCTAGGAAGCCCCTCCTCCACGCGCGCGTCCTGTGGGAACCGGCCTGCAGGGGGCGCTGCTCAGCCTGCAAGGCCATCTGACCCCAGAAGGAAAGGTATGGCAGGAGATGGTGACCCCAAGCTCCCTAACCGCAGTGAGATGATCTGCCATAGGAGCACCAGGCTGAGGGGTCACACCCGGGTTCTGTTACTGGTTCTGCTACTTCCCAGGTGGCCGAGGACCAGACATGTTCTTCATCTGAAAAATGGAAAGCTGTTAGTGTGCCTAGCTGGTGGGGGTGACTACCGTGTCAGATACTATGTAAACCTAGAGCTCCGTGAAAGGGTTGGTGGGGGGTGCTCCATGGTCTGTGCCCAGGTGGGATCTCTCTTGCTCTCCCACCATCCTTGCCCTTGTTCATTGAGGACCCCCAGAGTCCCAGGGATGCCCACCTCGTGAGGTGACAAGCCAGGGGGTTTATCCGCCAGGCTGCCCACATGGAGGTACCTCAGCCCCGGGGGTTCTCTGCCAAAGGCCTGGAGAGCACTCAGGTGACCGAGCCATAATACACTGAAATGATAGCCATTTTCCCATATGAGTATTTCCTCTGTGCACAGTAAAGAATAAAAGTCCCTATTTAAAAATACTTATCTTCCCCCAGACTTCCTACAATTCACTCCTATAATCACAGTTCTTACAGGCATTTGTTCTATCCCAAAACCAGGTGACAAAAACATTTTGGTGGAAAAAAATCCACTTACCATGTTTGTATCAAAGTAGGTTGCTTTGAATTTGAGCAGAGCAGTGTGGAGGCGGGAAATGCTTTCCTGTGTAAACTTGACTGACCTATACAAAAGTGGTCTTGATTTGCTTCTAATTTTTCATGAGGATGAGCCCCTTTTAAGTGTTAAATAATTATAATAACCATGAGGGACTTGGCTACATTGAGGTAGATCAGACAAGGGAATGAGGATGTGAATGAAAATCTACCACAATGAGTACCGTCGTCGTTCTCCTAATTGTAGTTTACCAGTATTGTAATATTGTTCATTCGGTTGTTTTTTTTTTTTTAATCTATAAAGCTGTATCTCCTTCGAAAACTATTTTTTTCTTTTAAATAGGAAAATTGCTTTTTCCTTTTACATAGGAGAATATCTATTTATCCCACTCTGGGTAAGAGTCACTGAAATTTGGGGCGCCTGGGTGGCTCAGTCGGTTAAGCGTCCAACTTCGGCTCAGATCATGAACTCACGGTCTGTGAGTTCGAGCTCCACGTTGGGCTCTGTGTTGACAGCTCAGGGCCTGGAGCCTGCTTCAGACTCTATGTCTCCCTCTCTCTGCCCCTCCCCCACTTGCACTCTGTCTCTCTCTCCCTCAAAAATAAATAAATATTAAAAATTTTAAAAATTAAAAATAAATTAAAAAGTCACTGAAGTCTAGGTCTGGACAGGACCTTGGGCATCATGTTGTCTTATAAGGAAGCAGCTCAGAGAAATTAAGTAACTTCCCCCAAGGTCACACAGCTAGTACATAATTCTGCCAGAATTCAGACCCAAGCCTGCCTGTTCCCTAAACCCTAATTTCATAAGGCTCATTGTTACTGAGAACTTTGGTTCCCAAGTCTGGAATGTCAATGGGGCGAAGTTCCTCTCTGCATTCTACTTCCCTTACCATTTGGAAGAAGGCTGCTGTATGAACCAGCCCAGTGCACCAAATATGAAACACTTCCAGGATTATACATAAAGGTTCTTCTGTATAAAATCATCCACCCTGCCTGTTTGGCTTGCTTTCCATCAGAAGGATGATTGTGATCAGGTTGATGAATTGATGCACCTGATGGTCAGTAGCACATCATGGCCTACGTGAATGGCATTGCTTGTGCAGGGGCTGTTATCTTACTTTATTGGCAAATTGTTTGACTTCATAAATTTTAGTTGTGTTTGAGAGTATAAGAAATGGACGAGAAATATCAGAAAGCATATGTAAGAGGCAGAGTGAGTCGGGAAATGCACAGGGCTGAGGAAAGAAGTGGGAGAGATGGTGGGCGAGGGCCCAGAAGGGTACACAGCCTGGAGGGAGAAGAGCCCCCAGGGTTCCAGTCCTGAGGAAGAGGGCAAAGAGTGATCACTGACTTTCTCCTGGTCGAATGCCCAGGTAGTCCCATATTCCAAACTGATGCTCTGCTGTCTTTTCCACCTCCTCCTTGAGGCCGCCCTTCCTTGCTCCCCCTCTCCCTTCTTAAGCACCTGGCAGAAGGATCTAATTCCTGGAGGGGAGGGCTGCTGCTGCCGGTACTGCTGCCATCCGGGGCGTTTCCGTAAATAATAAAAACTCCCTCTGGGTTCAGCGTAGCCCCCTTATTACTACTAGGCATTTTATTCTGTGTTGATATGAGAAAAGCAGAAATCCCACGATGAAGAAGTTGTAGTTTCAGGCGAGAGGGCTGGGAGGCTCTACAGCCTATTTTCTGCCTTTGGAGAACAGTTTCTCGATGGGAGTATATATTTGTGGGAAGATTTAGGAATGTGGAGCTGCATCCAGCTTGGGCACTCCTTACCAAAGGCTGTGTGCAGAAATCCAGAGGAAGGTAATGAGACCAAACAGGAGCTCAGAGGAATACCCCAAGAACCTACACGCGCTTGAGTCAAATCCAGATTTCTGACATGTGATATTCTTCAAAGACGCTTGACTTCTTCTTCTCAGATGTTGACAGTTAGCGGAGTTTTGTCTAAACAAGTTGGTATGGCATTCGATACCAAAAAGACTTCACACACAGCAGAAGTTCTTTTGCAAAGTAGAGCGTAAAATAAAACAAATGATCAAGACTTTGTACCAGTTGCACTAGAGAAAGGGGTCTGAAATAGAGGGGCATATACAAGCCGGAGTGGTGTGTAAATTCTCACTGTAAGTAACCAGTCTATAGCCAGAATTCAAATTACATTTTGAAATGTCGGTAAGGAATGCTAGTCAAGTCGTATCACTATTTCGGGAGGAAAGGAGACCTGAGTGGACCCACACATAATTCTCAGTCAGACTAGGGTTCCTTTTTTAATTTTTTTTTAATTCTTAAATGACTTATTCTTATTTTTCTTTCTCACTTTCTTTTCTCTAATCCTTTTAAAATTTCTAGATTACTTTCTTAGTGTTTAGAAAGGAACTCTAGAACTGAGTGGAAGTATGTTCAGTTATAGTCACTCAGAGAAAGACTTACTTAAGATCCTCTATTAAATATATGTATTTTTTCTTTTCCTGCTGTCTCCCCATTTGCTCCTCATCTTCCTTCTCCCATGGCTTCCTGTCTGTTGGTGGCGGACTTCTCTTCTCTGTACACCTCACTTCTCCTCTGTCTTCTGCACCCAGACATAGTCTCCCTACCAGGCCCATTTATTATGTCTCTCAGCTGCTTGTCAACTTGTCAGCCTTGGTCTTTATATCTTTCTTCATCCTTCTATGTCCTCCTCACCTTAGTGACTAAATTGCTTTCCTGAGGCATTGGGTCTTTGGTGCATGATGGTGGTCTTCAAGCGATATTGGAAGCGGTTACAATCATTAAATGATAGTTCTTGCCAAACCAGGGCATCTGCCCTGAGTGGATTCAGAAAACTCTAGTGGGCTCATTCTAGAACCAGACACAGCTGTGTGTTGGTTATAAAGAAATTCAGTGAACAGAGATTGATATTTTGTTCCTGCTGTTGTTATTTGTGGCCTTTGACTAAGCAATCATGGGACGGTCAAAAGTTTCTTTCCAGTCTCTGAGAAAGTGGAGTTGCCTTCACTTAGAGAAGCTTCTTCAGTTTTTCTTTGGTGCCTCCCCCTGCTTCTTGATTTCTACCCAATCTTCTGACAAAGGATGGAGAGCTAATATTTTTGCTTATTTTTTTCCCTTGGTCACAAAAATGCCCCCCCAAAGCCCAGAGGCTAATCTGAGGACAGAGTAACTTTGTCTCAAACTACTCTTCCAATACCCATTAGTGAGTCATTTACTATGTGACACACTTTTCTAACCATTTGACATGTGTTATTTCATTTATTTCTTCCCATATCCTATGAAGTTAGGTATCTTGTCTGTTTCACAGATGAGACAACTTGGGCCCAAACAGCATAACCCTCCTGGGGTCACACAGCCAGCAAGTGGCAGACAGGATTGGAATCTGTATCTACCTGATCCTAAGCATCATGTAGAAAACTTTCATTGTCTGCAGTTTTCTCAAGTTTCTCTATGATCTGCTCATTTCTTGTCCTCTCCTTAATTGAGAGCTTATTGATACCACACTTACAAAGGAATCTTGTGTATATATGTGTATGTGTGCCTGTATCTATGTGCGTGTTCTTTCCCCACATATCTTACTTCCAATCTCAGGGAGGTCTGCTTGCTTCCCTCTAGATGGCTTAATTTGAAGAAAGTTTTAGCTACAGGAAATTCTTTCTCTCACATCATCATAATTTCTGTCCCTAACAAACCTTTACTGACTTCTCAATGTATTTAAATAAAAAAAGACTCTGTCTTCCTGAAATGATTCCAAATTCAGCTTACGGTGCATGAGCACCATAGAGTGAAGCCTCGGGCTTTGTAGAGTTGGGGGTTGGGGGATGGAGAGGGTTAGTGGATCTCAGTAGGCTAAGGATGAAAAAGAGGTGAAATTTCTGTGGCCTACTTCTGGTTATCTTTAAATTGATAACTAACCCATGAAGGAATTCCTCTTTTGTTGCTGTAACATCAGTAACAAGTTCGTTGTTTTAATTAAAGTTTCATGATTAATGTCAAATCCCTGGTTTCGTGCTGGCACATTCCATCATTCATGTCCCTGGGCAGATTAATTTATGACTTTTTAAGTGAAGATAATCAGTGCTTTAGGCAAATAAACTATTCCATCAAATCTAAGGATTCTTGCCTGGGCTGATTGTATGAATGGTCTGATTCCCATTAAAAGAGAACCAGATAAAGATACGGGGGACTGCCCAATTAATCATAGTCATATCCAGAGATGACGCTGGACATTAGTTCATTTTCCTTACTGAAAATACCCCCAACTACATTTTAGGCCATGTGGAAAATGGGGAGATTTCATCCCAAACCATGCTGATGGTACTTCTGAATGTTCAAAAATGCAAATGCTTCATTCCTATGAGAGCCCCAGTGTCTGCATAGATCGTATTTTCCCTTCACGGGAGTCTCTCTGAACATCCTGTCATGTTGTGTGTGTTGATGTGAAAGGCTGAGCAATACATACTGTCGCCAAATGATTTTCTTATTGATAAATGGAGCAATATATTTTGTTTTATTACTCAATTCTCTCTTCCTCTCTTCCATTTTTAAGGCAAAAAATTAGGACATGTCTTCCTTTCTGGCACAAAATTGTTTTACTTTATCATAGCCAATCTTATTGTAAATTCATAAAAGCATCTAGAGACTTGATAGTAAATTAAAGATGTTTCAAAACAATAATGTTTCCTGAAAATGATGTGCAACTTTATTGCAGAAGTGATAAGACTTAGAAATTTCTATATGGCTCTGATTTATTTCCCTATCCTGGGGTGACAGAAAGGGAGTTAAGTAGGTTACCCCAGCCTTCGGGGAGGGTACAGTGTGTAGGAAAATAATGCTTACTCTACAGACTTTCCAGGTTCTACAGTCTTGATGAGCATGGATGCTGAAGAGTGTCAGTTGCTGACATACACAGCTCGAAAGCCGGGGCTTTAAGGGATTGCCTGTTGCATTTTTAATCATTTAGGAGTCTAGACTTAAATCTTTCATAACTGAACTCATATTGTAATCCATTACATGTACTTCCTATTAGCTAGTGTCTCGGGCATTATAGTGGGCAGTTGTGTAAAATATTTGTTTTCCTTGTTTAGGATTGAATTGTAACATTCTACAACGAGCAATTCCTGCTGGGGTAGAAGCTGCCAGATCTCTAATACCCCCGTACAGCATCTTGCCAATGTGTCTAAATTGCAGGAGGTACTATCACCCTAAGCAGAATCAATAGTGCCTACCCAGACGCAGAAACAGGACCCTTATTTTTGGATAGCCACCGAAGCCCTCGGCACTCTCTCCTGTTTAGCCATTGTTTGCTAAGCACGGTCCTGTGTTAATCCTCCAGCCCACATCACTGTGGCTGAACATGATTGTGGCATAGCACTATTGGTTGAGAGGTTCAAATGCATATTCCACTCCCCCCCCCACTTCCTTTCTTCTTTTCCTTTCTCTCTCTTCCCTTCTCCCAACCCTCACACTAACCTTTCAGATTTGCTTTTCTAGGCAAAGCAGGAAAAACGCCAGCTCTGTGTCCCAGGATTCCTGGGAGCAGAACTACGCCCCTGGGGAAGGTTTCCAGAGTGCCAAGGAGAACCCCAGATACTCCAGCTACCAGGGCTCCAGGAACGGCTATTTGGGCGGGCACGGCTTCAACGCCAGGGTGATGCTGGAGACCCAGGAGCTCCTTCGCCAGGAACAGAGACGCAAAGAGCAACAGATGAAGAAGCAGCCTCCTCCTCCTGAGGGGCTCAACAACTATGACTCATACAAGAAAGTCCAGGACCCCGCTTACACCCCTCCCAAGGGGCCCTTCCGGCAGGACGTGCCCCCCTCCCCTTCTCAGGTCGCCAGGCTGAACAGACTCCAGACTCCTGAGAAAGGGAAACCCTTCTATTCCTGAACAGAAGAAGAGCAGAGGCTTCATGTCATGCAATAAAGGACATTTTCTTATGAAGACTTGTATTTTGGGAGTTTTTTTAAAACCTCGATGGTACTATGGAATTTTTCTGTTTGTTGGTATCAGTGCCTTTAAGCAGTATGGGCGAAGAAATGGAAGGCCTTAATGTCTTTGCCACTATGTCTCAAGTGTCTATTTCATGGAAGGATTTCCCGCCATCTGACAATCATCTGTTTGAGGCATTCACATACTCTGCATCTCTCTGGAGTACCAGGAATGTTGACCTCACCCATGAGATGTCCATGGCTTTGTGTTACAGCCCCCTACAACTTGTGACAAATTACCTTGAAGTTGAGGGTGATATTGATTCCTCTTTCTCCCCTTTCAGTTTTCTTTGATGTGAGGCTGCATCCCAATCTCTGGTGGATCAAAGTGGGTGACATACACCAGAAATTGGGGCTTTATGGTACTTCACAGCACAGTCATTTATAGTGCTTTGTAATCAGCCTGGTTTTCCCTGTTCTCTCTCATCTCCTTGCAACAGGAACGTTCCTTCATCTTAGTAAGGAAGCTAAGCCATATCCAACACTGTCTGGTTATCATGGGGGTCCTTTTGCACTGCCTTATAACTCAACATTACCAGTAAAGCGATCATTCTAGTCTGTGTTTATAAATACACTTGTTCGGTCATGTTCCTGACACGTGTGGTGAGTCAGCGCAGCTCTGTGGGAGGGACAAGGGACAGGGAGTGACTTCTGGTGGGGGAAGGATGGAGCCTGCCCACCGGCCCTGTGTGTATCGTGACATGGGAGGTGGGAGCTAAGAAAAGAATTCTCCCAGGGTGAGCTTCTGGCCCACAACATCCCAGTAATTATTTTAATTAGTTTTCGTTTGACAGGTTGGCAGGAAGGGCATAGAGTGGGACAAAGATAAATCAGATGGTTGTTTTGGGATTCTAAAAACTCATCTGCTCGCTACAGTTTTTAGAGTCAGTTGGAAATGACATTTGTCTAGTGCACCCAGATGCTGTATCTCTGCCTGGTGATGCTATCAATGCTACTAAATAATTCTGCCACAAAACGAAGACAGATAGGGAAAAGATGTTATATCACCAAACAGTGGTACAAAAGATTGCTCTCATGTCAATATCATTATGTGTGGGTCACGAGGATCTCGATTGCTCCTGTGTTTTCATCTGTCGGTCTGAATGTCATGCATTGTGAACCATGGCTGAGTTGCTAAAGTGCCTGCAAATCCTGATGTGAAGAAAGCTTGAGATGAAAGCTCAGCATACCATGTATTAACAAAAAAAGAAAAGAAAACAAACAAACAAAAAAAGACATGTACTGATATGCCTATTTCTTTTTTTACTGGCACATTGTATTTTTGTGTCCACTTGTTTTTAGAAAATATGTGAAGTGTCCACATGTACCTGTGTCTCTTTTGCATTTCTGTGTAACGGTTCTATGTGTTCATAGTGTGTGGCAATGTTTAAGTGGTGTTACCAGTGTAAGCACGGTGACCTTGGATGACAGTGGCTCTTTCTTACAGCCTTCCCTGAGCTGTGAGAAACAGCTTTCCCTGTATATATGAGACTCCTAATAAAAGGCATATTTCTTCCTGTTCTTTGTGGTGTCTCTAAGTGCTCCTGTGGAAATTCCTAGCTGGGTTTTGGGTTATTTTTTTTTCTTAAGTATATTAGCAGATGTGATTTTTTTTTTCATATTTAGAAAAAGTTGAAAGTTTCCTTGTATCTGTGTGTGCAGATATGGAAGTGCATGATTGACTGCTTGCTTGAACACCTGAGGAGGGGACAGGAGGGAGAAAAGGACCTTCTTAATGAGTTTACTGGAAGGCCCAGGCTACCAAAAGAAGCCTGGGGAATTCAGAATTGAAGGAGCCAATATCCTAGAGCTAAATAAAAGAAAAATTATACAAAAAGCTACCTAATATTCCCATTATTTTCCTTTGCTCCCTCTGGATCATTTCGACAAGCCAAACATTTTGAGGGAGTCCTAGCCTTACCCACTGTGAGCCCAGAGAAAAGTCCAGATTCTTTTCCACTTTCAACACCAACCAGTTCTTATTTCCCAGATTACACAATAAGGCTTTGCTATTTCTTTTAGATTCGTTAATATGTGTGTGGTGCTTTGAAGGCATGAGGAGCACTAGATCTATCCTAGGTGTGTCTTGCACACAAATATCCATGTGCCACCCTCCTCCTCCCCCAAAGGGCAAGCTTTGCACAGACCTGTTGCAAATTCCCTCCGTGTGGAGTGCCTGCATCAGCTGGTTGTCATAGCAGCCTTCAGACTGTCACTAAATCCAATTCTGTCACCTCAGGATTAGTTACGAGAAGTGTGTAGCAAGCCAAGAAAATAGCACATCTTTGGTTCTTATATGCATGAGAGGTGTGGGGAAGTAGAAAAGAGAAGATGGACAGATTTGTTAATTTTCTCACTGACCAGGAGGCCCATTGCAAATGCCAAAACTTACAGGTTGTTTATCTCCACAGACAGTGAGAAGTGGAGCTGGAGAGGTAATATTGAATGTTGGGGGACCCCAATCACAGAGGGATTTGTAGATTAAAACTGACAATTTGAGCTACCCCAAGAGGAGAGGTAGGACTAGATATGAGTCAGCACAGAAGTGGAACAGGCTCTACAAAGCAATCTTGTCCAAATGGCTGCCCTCTGGCTCCAGACCACTTCCCAAGGACTCAGTGGGATCACAGGGAGAGCGTATCCACAACAAGAGCCAGGCCAAGGGTGGTGAGCACAGGCACTGGGCTCTGTGGCCTCGGGCAGGGGGAGTCCCAAGTCACAAAAGGGGGTCGGCGGCACCACCAAGGCCCACACTCAGATGAGGAAGGGAGTAGAGCGACTCCATTGTCCCTCAGAAAAGATGGTCCCACAGTTACATTACCTCCACTCAGTCCATTAAGACTATATAAAGTCATAAATATTTATATAGAGATTATAAGATAATATTATATAAAGCCTCTGTATCATATGTAAGTTAGACACCACCACCCTTCTCCTCTCCCTGTGGCTGGTTAGACCAAAGACAGTTCAGAAGTCCTGGGGCACCTGGGTGGCTTCGTCGGTTAAGCGTCTGACTTTGGCTCAGGTCAGGATCTTGTGGTTTGCGAGTTCAAGCTGCATGTCTGTCTCCGGGATGACAATTCAGAGCCTGGAGTCCATTTCAGATTCTGTGTCTCCCTCTCTCTCTCTGCCCCTTCTCTGCCTGTGCACTCTCTCTCTCTCTCTCTCTCTCTCTCTCTCTCTCTCTCTCTCTCTTTCTCTCAAAAATAAACATTTAAAAAAGAAGAGGAATCTGAAGCATCCCATGGCTGACAGGGCCTTCCCACTAACAGGAAGGAAAGTGGAACCTTGGCTTCTTACTTCTGCCACAGAAGTCAGATCTATCCAATAAAGGATGGTAAACCAAATGAATTTTCTGTCTCTTTGAATGGGAGCAATTGATTTAACTCCAAACCCATTTTGAAGAAGGGCAGCAAATAAGCAAACAGAGCTGACCACTTGGCCAGCAGTATGCTTTTGTGATCACGTTCCCACATGAGTCTGAAAACAAGGACTGAGATAAGGGACCAGGCTTCTCTGTCCACATCATTGCTCGTGATTTACCCAAATAGGGCTACCATCTTCCAGACTGCTCCCTTTTTCCAATAATTTTTATTAGAAAGAACATGTGTTTGCATATAGGTGTAACAGGCATAAGTAGCACGTATAAAATGCGTATGTAATTCTATATTTGTCTGGTTAGTTTAATGTGTTCTTTATTTCATCCTATGAGTCCTTGACACCCAGGTCTTGCCCCCAGTTGAAATCAACCTAAGATGAAGCAGATAGTACTTTGCTCGCACATCTCACATTATGGATGTTTTCCGTGGATAGCATAGTGTGCCAGAAATTTAAATGTCTATGTAACTCAGTTCTTTCTTCTTCTTCTTCCTTCTTTTTTTTTTTTTTTAACAAAGATTACTCCACTGATGACATGTCAGGTAAGAAGACAATCTTCTTTTCTTATTTCAGAGACAGGATATCATCTTTTTTTTTTAAACATTTATTTATTATTGAGAAACAGAGAGAGACAGAGCATGAGCAGGGGAAGGGCAGAGAGCAGAGGAGACACAGAATCTGAAGCAGACTCCAGGCTCTGAGCTGTCAGCACAGAGCCTGATGCGGGGCTCGAACCCACAAACTGCGAGATCATGACCTGAGTTGAAGTCGGACACTTAACCGACTGAGCCACCCAGGCGCCCCGGATATCATCTTAATAAGTCAGCTAATAACGTTCACAGGTCAGAAAGTGAGAGTGACGTAGATGCTTTAATGGAAAACCACCTTCAGCTCTGAGTAATGATTAGATCACAACGCTGGTTGAATTAAATTGACTTTTTTTTTTAAATGTGTAGAGGATGAGGGTTATAATTTTGAGCATAAGCTTTTTTATTTTTAACAAGAAACTGATATTTTATCTTAGATCTAATGGGGAAGTGGGAAGAGTGTCATTAAACTCCACATAGAAGGGACTAATTTGTCATTAGATGGGTGCTTTTCTCCAAAATTCACCGTCTTCCCAGCCAGCACTCATCCCTGCTCTTTCTCTTTGTCGAGCTTTCATATCCCATTCAGCAGCATAAAAAATACATGGGTGTCCTTTGTCTATATGTCTCATTTCTGCAGGCTAAACCCCATATGATAGAATTTCATTTTGAAAGGATTCCATTATGAGTCCTATAAGATCAGGCATCCTTTGCTAAAGACAAGTTTTTTCTTCCTTTCTGAATTCAGATGCAAATGATCAGTTTTTATTTTCTGATTTTTAATTTTTTAAAGCAAATAATAAGTGCATTGTCCTGTCACTCCCCAGAGAGGTCTGTTCCGTACTGGACACAGGAGGAAAGAACAAGAAATGAGGATAGAGCCCTCCCACAGCAAGACTGAACAATTACTCATCTTTCATCCTCAGCGCTTATTTGCTCACAGGATCAATTAAATGTGTGAAAAACACGTTTTTCTGAATTGCTCAACTAACTGCTGAGTCACCTCACACTGTTGTTGGCTTAGAAAAGCCATTTGGAGTTTGTTCCCAGACACTGTGGATGTCTCACGATGCTCCGACTCTCTTCCCAGGGTGTCGTCGGCCCCAGCAGATCAACGGCTGGAAGGTGGTGCTGGTGGCAGGAGCCCTTCTCTGGTCTCTGAAGGCAAGTTTGCCACTTGCTAGAAGGCTCCTTCCGAAGCTGAAGTTTGGCTCCCGTGAGGGATTTTATGATGCAAATATTTTAAGTACAACTTTGAAGATTTTGCCATTAAAAACAGTCTCCATGGCTCAGGGCCCAGCCAACTGCAAACTACAAGGGGGAAAAGTGCCATATATTGCTGGCAAGTGACAGGAAGGAAAACAACACAAATTTCTAAACCAGTTTTGACCTTGGCTAATGATCTGGTTTCAGGGTTCAGTTCATATCTGACTTGGTTTTATTTAGCTCTCGTTGTCAGTGGCGACATACTTATCACCATTGTTTATGTTGGGACTAAATGGGTGAAGACATTAACCTAACAACCCAGAGACAGGTCAAGATTAGGGCTCGCCAATGAATGTGGGGTATTTTGGAATAATGCAAACCTTTGAACTTGCCTTGTGAAGCCTCAAATGAATTTGTCCTACATGTGCCCCAACCTTCAACTCCATTTCCAAACTCTCCTTCCTTTTATCTACTTGGCTTGATTCCCATCTGAGCCCAAGGAGCTCCCACTCTAGTCCAAGCAACCAGAGCGTTTCTACAAAATCTGAACCTGCAATGAGAGTACATAGGCCGCCCCCGGCTTCCACTTTGCTTGATTTATTCATGTAACACTTTAAAATTTTGCACAACTTTCTCATCTTCTCTCTTTGAGTCTCCAAACCCTGTGAAGCAGGTTAGGGAAATGAGAGTCCAATTTTACACATGAGGAAACCAAGACTCCCAGAGTTCGTGGCTTGCCAGTCAGCGAGCAGCTCCATCAGAACATAAAACCCATTGTTCTGACTGCAGCCCACCTTTGCGGTGTAAAGTTGTATCAAAAGTAGAGGGTTTTTTTTGTTTTGTTTTGTTTTAACAACTTTAAGGTCCTTAATGATAACTCATTGATTGGGAAAAGAAACACCATATAATATGTAAAGAGTGATGAAGGTAGAAATGCCTTGAAAATAAATTTTGTTAACCACAATGCCATTTACATATACTTGAAAATTACATATGCATATATTCCATATTGTAAATATATATTCTATGATACAAATAAAAGTTTGTTCACATTGTAGGGCCAGTGTGTTTTAAATTTCAAATACCTATTGAAATAGATCATGCTAGACTTCCGTGTGGATTTGCAGACCCCATTGGGTCCCTTGTTGGTAACCACTGTTCCATGCTTTGGATCCTCTGCTTTACTATTTAAATCTCTTAGACCAGAAGGTATTCATTTCTAACTAAGCCAGGTTTTAACGTTCAGAAAAGAGTCACGTGAAATTGAAGACAGTGAAATTAAAAAAATAATAATAAAATGAGTAGTATCTGAAACATGAAGAAAATGGGCACAGTGGAGCACAGGGTGGCCACAACAAAAAGCCAATCCTCGCAGCCACATTTCTGAAGCAGATGCCAAAGAGACCCCAAATCCTGAAACAAAATAGAAAAGATCACTGGGAGATTGTGAAACAATAACAATTTGCATTAAATCATCAGCTGTTTTCAGCACAGATGGAAAAAGCTTGTTACGAAATGTTGTAAGACATGTGCAGCGGGTTTCAAGCTGGACATGCATTAAAAACATTCTTAAGCTTTTCACATTGGGAATAAAAATGTAAATCATTTTTAGTGATGATTTTTTTTCTTTACATATCATTATTCTTTGTATTTTATCTTATTTTTGTGAAGGAGACGACATAGTAATAGCCAGGGGGAAATGATCCATTTATAGAGTTGGATAGATAAAATTTATCTTCAAAGAGGTAGAATATTAATTATGCATAGAAAGTAACTTTTAGCTCTGAAACATTCCCAATGAAATGAGTCGCTTATTTCACTCAAGATCCTAATCAAACACAGTTCAGCATCTCAGAGAGAAACACTGGCAGCCACTGAGATGTTTCAGAGTAGCAGGCGTTTTGTGCAGCTTCCCAGGACCAGCGCTGCCTGGGATGCTCCCTGGGGTTCCCCTGAGAGGGCCCTGTCTATCCTCAGTTCCTCGCTCCTTGAAATGAACAGTGGGGGCAAGAGGCAGGAGCCAGTGGCCCATGCTCCAGGCCCCTCTCCTCTGATCCGTGCCCCTAGAGAAGAGACATAGACAGCCACAGACTCAGTGTCTAGAAGAACTGGCTGGCCTAAGGAAACGAGTTTCCAATAACTAATCCAGCTGAACAAGGCACTTCCCTTGGCTCCAGCTCTCCTTCCCGTAAGCCAGGAAATGTTCTCTCCATTCTGTAGGGGATGGCTCATCAGGGATTTCTTATCTCTGATTGGCTACTTCATATACTATGCTAGTATCTTCTGCTGCCTATCTTCAGTCCTTTTAGGTGCTCCCTCTGGATTAATTGAAAATTGCGGATATCCTGTTTGTGTGATTTGTTCAAGGTAATTGTAAGGCCATGAAGAGGCCAATATTGATTTTTAAGGAAGATGTCACTTTATATGGCCTGAAATGCACAATGTAGAATGTGGAGTCTGTTTAGGAAAGATAATTATCTCATATTCATTCATTCATTTATAGCTCCCATAGTCCGCCAAGTGCTGTGCTAGATGCTGAGACTACGCCAGTAAATGTTACAGTTGCGCTCTGGTGGGGAATAGCTATATAACAGTCAGAGCGTGATACTTGGCAGGAAGAAAGTAAAGGAGGATTGTGGGATAGAAAATGAAAAGGAGCAAGTATACAGGGATCTCAGTTGAGCAGGGATCTGAGGAGGTGAAGGAACCATGTGGCTATTTGAAAGAAGAGCATGCCCAAAAAGAACCACAAGCGCAAACATCTGAGGCAGCAGAGTTCCTGGTAAATTCATGGCACAGTAAGGGGGCCAGGCTTAGTGTTCTCTCAAGGGAGGGTGGCTGAGGAAGAGAGGAGCAAGAGAATTTCCATGGTAGCTATCAGAGCTGGACAAGGAGAAAAGTGAGGACAGGAGTCAGGTAAGGATATAAAACAATGTTGGTCAATGGATACCCGTCAAGGAATGGATGGAGTCAGCAGTGAGTAGGCACTCTGAGTAGAGATTATAGAGGGAATACTGATAGGTTTGACTACGAGGCAGAAGACAATGGAGGTGAGGCAGTCAAGTAACAGAGAAATCAGTACGTTAGTAGGATCTTCGTGTGTGTTGAAATCAACAACAACAATAAATATGATTGTGAGACAGCAATTCCCGTACTAAAATCTTCACAGAATGAAGATTGATAGAAAACCATAGCCAAGAGTGAAGTAACACATACTATATGTAATTAACAGCTTCAAAGGAAGATGTGTGTGTTGGGGGGTGGGGTGGGAGGTTATGAAGAAAGGAGGAATCATGACCTGAAAGTGTCAATAAAGAGTGAGAGAGACACCGATCCCATTTCCAAGCCCAAAATGTGTGCGGTGTGAACAAAAAACAATTACCTCTGGAAAGGCTGGGCATGTTGATTAGGACAAGAAGCAGGTGGGGACTGGGCAAAACCCTTTAGGGACATCAGACTACATAACAAAGGTATCTTAGAAGTCTTTGGCTGCTGCTGAGGTCTGAGGTAAAAGGGAAGCAAAGCAAGGTAAAGTTCTGTGGTTTCTCAAGGGTGGTAGAAATTCAGTTCTAATTATCACCTACTTCTCAGATGCTGAGAGGGAGGAGTCTTGCAAGGATCATTATGGGCCCCCTTGCCTCAGGGCTGTATATTCCCACCTCTCTGCAGCCCAAATCCCCACAGTTGCTTCATGCCATGTGTGCCTGTGTCTTGATGATAGATGTATTCACGCATTCATTCACTCATTCTGGGGTGAATGTATACCAGACAATGTGTGTCACTGTGTGTTCACTGGTGAACTAAAGAGACATTGATGTTCTCATAAAAACTGCAGTTCAAAGGTAGAAGCCAACATTTATTAAATAAACACACTAATAAATGTAGTGTGTTAAACTGTGACAAGAGATCTCAAAACAAAGTTGCTGTGAGTGAGAGGCAGGAGGAGGGGAGGTAGTTAAGCCGAGGACAGTGAAAGTTTGGGAACAATGACATGTAAGCTGAGACCGGAAGGGTTCTGAAGACCAAATGAGAATTTGACAATATATCAAGAACCTGGAAATTTCATCCCCTGTGACACTGAGGTTTCTTTTTCTAGACTCTAACTAGCTAGATTAGGCATGTTAACTAGAATCTAGCTAGTGAAACAGCCCAAAAAGTGGATAGATATTTTAAAAAAACAAACTTCATTTATAAAAGAAAAACGAGACTTAACCATGCAAAAATAGGAAAAAAGCTAAGTAAATTACCATAAAAAATGTAGCACCATGTTATCAGTTTCTACCAATGCTTCTAAATACATGTCACCAACACAGAAATAAGATGACAACACAATGTTCAATAAAAGAAAGCAGGACATGAGATTGTGCCCCAGCATGACTGACTGCATATGTCTGCATGTATGTACACACACATGTGCACCCATATGTACATGTAAAGGAAGGGAACCAATATGCCCGATATTAAGAGTTTTCACTGAGTGTTTGGACCAAGATTTGTATATACTTCTTTCTCTGTATCTCCATTGAAGTAAAGACAGTAACTTTATTTAAAAATTATTCTTAAATTTAAAAAAATTTCAAAACTTTGTAGTTAGCTTTTGTCTTTTCACTCACTCCTTGGCATTGGAGATGGTCACACTTGATGGCAGTATTCAGTTAGCATGTGTTTACTGAACACCCAGGGCACCCGGGCCTACTCCACTGCTGTGGGAGAACATCTAAGCTCAAAACAGGGAAGGTCACCTGGCTTGAGTTGATTCAGGGTGACTCAGGGGAGAGGGGGTTGTGGGCTTGTGTCTCCATGAAAGGATAGCATTGAGGAGGGGAGAGGAGGGAGGAGACTTCCTGTGCGGAAACCACCATATGCAACTTGCAGAACTAGGGCTTCACAGCCTGTGTGAGCAGCTGTGTGGAGACAGGCATGGGCACGTGGGCTGGTCAAGGCAGGGTGGAGCCAGCTGCAGAAATGTTTAGACACCAGGGGCCCATGACGGGGAAATGGTAGGCTCTTGAGCATTCACTTAGTCATTAATTCACCACATGCTTGTTGAGTGTGTCAGGCACCATTTGCAGAGCTTGGAATACATTAGATAAAAATCCCTGCCCTCATCTGGCTTACGTTTGAGTGTATGTTAGGGGAGCAGGGTGGGTGGTGGGGGGAAACAGACAATAAACAACTGACTCAATAAGTAAATGTAACAGTGTGAGAAAAGTGATGCATGGTCGGGAGGAAATGAGCCATTTATGATGACCAGGCACATGTGAATGGGGGGCACTGGTTGCTGAACTGATCGGGGGTCATGGCAGGCCTCATGAGGTTGCACTTGTGCAAAGGCTGGAAAGCAGGGGTGCTGAGCCTTGTAGAGACAGATGGAGGCCAGGCTGAAGTGGTTGGTAGTGAAGAATCCTAGAGAGAGTGGTTAAGGTACATGAGTGATAACTGGAAGACTGGCATGTAAAGCACAGAGAAGCACAGATTTTGTCACTGTGAATACTGACATCACCACAAAGGATGGCAGGAGCAGCACCAGTGAAAGAGGCTGTGAGGCAGGATGCGATGGGACCCATGTAGGGTGATTGGGGTGGAGATGGAGTCCAATGATATGAGTTTTGAGGAGAAAATGCAGGCTTGCAGTGTAATGGAGGTAAAGGAAGAGGCCTACATTTCTTTTTTAATGTTTATTTATTTATTTGGAGAGAGAGAGAAAGAGAGAGAGCTAGAGCCAGTAGGGGAGGGGCAGAGAGAGATGGAGAGAGAGAATCCCAAGCAAGCCCCACGCTGTCAGCATAGAGCCCAACACGGGGCTCGATCTCACTAACCATGAGATCATGACCTGAGCCAAAATCAAGAATCTGTGCCACCAAGCCACCTCAGAAGAGGCCTACTCTTGCTCTAGGCCCAGAATGCGAGCTGCAGGAGGCGAACTGTTCCCCCTTACTCTGGCTGTAGGGAAGCCTGGCCTAAGACAGTGGGGTTCAGAGCAGAGGTTGAGAATGCAGACTTCACATTCAGTGAATTCCTGAAGCACTGGGGATGGTGTCTAAAATGAAAAAGGCAGGAATTGAGAACAAAATAGCAGATGTACAGAGCTTTCTAGGGATTAGAATGTGAGGGGTAAGGGATGTCCTTGGAATCTGGGGCATTTTGCAATGACTGCCATAAACAGCAAAAATGGGCCATCATGGTGGCAAGGCCATGACTAGGGGTGTAGGTGGGAAGGTGTCTGTGGCCCTCTCTTAGCCCCTATATATGGAGATGAAGAGATCTGGGGAAGCTATGACATATTCTGAGCCTATGATTCCTCTTGACTTCCACTGAAGGGAAGAAGGCATGGTCTTCACACCAGTACACTGGGCTCACTTTTGATTCATGAGGAATGCGCAGGGCTCCCCCATGCTCCCAGTGGATTGATCTGAGGATGCCTGGGGAAGCCATCCTGACGAGCAAGCAGGGGAGAAGTAGATAAGAGCAACATCTCAGAAACATTAACTGCACAACATATGCAGGTAGATGGATAGAAAGATTAGCTAAAAGAAGGAAGGCCGTGCAGTATCAGGAATTGCAGAAAACCAAAGAAATGCAACTGAATTTCTTGGAGGGCAACTTAGTTTGTCTTGAGATTTAATGAATGACCTACTCAGATATTCAGTGGTGGTGATGACATTTATGTACTTTGTCTTGGGTATATTGACATAATCCTCTTTCAGTGAATTCGTGTGTGCCTTGCCTTAGTCTGGGTCTCTGAGGGGCAGACATCAAGATGAGCTTGGATGTACGATAGATGAATTGGGGGGGAATGCTGGTGGGAGGTGATGGGGAGGGAGCCAAAGGAACTCAGGAGAGCCATCAGACCATGATGCAATGCTGTGAGGAAGAGAGGGGAGAAAGAAAGGCCATAGACTACATGAAGTTCTAGGAATGCTTGATAAGGCCCATGGAGAGTCCTTGTGCCAAAGTCACCCATCAGAAGAGACCCAGAACAAGTCTGCTTAATATCTGTGTGTTGACTGGGAGAAGCTAATGGAAAACATGGCATTGTTACAGAGACACGGGTGGATTTCAAGGGGACCCTTAGTCAACTACACTGGGGGCCTAGTAGAGAATCCTAGAGGCTCACCTTCATGGTTGCAGGTTTAGGGTTAACTCTCCATTCATGATAATTTTCAGAACCATCTGAATTCTATCTATCATTCAATAGACTTTGTACTGATCTAACCCCCTCTTGCCTGGGATATCTCCCTACCCACTACATGTATCTTAGAACATAGTTGAGATGAATGTCAGGACAGAGAGGTACTATCTAGTTCATTTTTTCTCAATAAAACACTCTGTGTAGATCATGAAAGTTCTAAGAAGTGAAGATATTTTGCTGATACACTTAAATATATTGCTTACTATTGAGAGTAATAACTGAAGTTGGAAATGTTGATATAGAATGATAAAAAGTGTCACATTTCACCATTCTCTTTTCATAAGAGTCTTATTGTGTTGTGTATGTTCCAAGAAGCCCAGAGAAAGATGTGCTCTAAAACCATCTCCAACTTGGTGACTTTTGACAAAATTTTGAGTTTCCTTACTTACAGATTGGGAGTAGCAAATATTCTACTCTGTATCTGAAATGGCTGCTCCTCCCCACTCCCACGTTATTGCCAATTTAAAGCCAATATATAGATTGGCTCCTGTCTAGAAGAAACTCTCTCTTCCTTAACAGGTAACCATTCCATGCTCTATGGGTAAGTATAACTGATGAAGATTAGTCTGGCTGCTCTCCAAACCCACTTGCTTAGTGGGAATTTGTTGTAATTGACCAGCGACCTAGACTGCAGAAAGTAATAGAGAAACTACCTATAACTTAGGACGTGTGGGAGAGATTTGGAAGAGATTCTTCTTTTCTTTTTTTGAGAAAAGCTAAGTGCGAAAAAAGAGGAGCCCAAGAAAGTTTCTAAACCCTCAGGTTGGTTCAGAAACCGTATTTCTTTTATTTTTTTATTTTTTAACATTTATTTATTTTTGAGAGACAGAGTATGAGTGGGGGAGAGAGGCATAGAGAAAGAGAGAGAGAGAATCTGAAGTAGGCTCCAGGCTCTGATCTGTCAGCACAGAGCCCAATGCAGGTCTCAAACCCACAAACTGTGAGATCATGACCTGAGCCGACTAAACCACCCAGGTGCCCCTGGAAACCCCTTCTCTTAATTATTGGTTCAGTAGCTAGAACAAGTGAAAGTTCTCTTGCAATGATGAACTCTTGGCTTGATCTTTTCTGAGTGGCTTTGTCAAAAGATTTTAAGGTTTAATCAGAAAAAGAATTGTTTAAAAGTTCAGCTTTTGCAAATCCCAGAAATAGGAGCTCTCACTTAGCTGTGATTGATTTCCAGGCTAGAGAGTCACACTGTATTGAAGGAGGAACATTTGAGGAACACTGGAGCTAACTGTGGGCTACAAATGTTCTCTACAGGGCAAAGATCAGCCCAGGGTATCTCTCCTTCCCATTTATGGCACAAATCACAACTTTTTTTTAGCATGTGTCCACATAACGACTACTTTTCACTAGAGTTCAAATGGAGAGTTCAAAACTTGTGTAACAAATGGGCATTTGGGATACAAGTTTCCCAGCTCATCCTGGGGAGAATAAGGGAGATGGGACAAAGAATGCGCACCTGGCACTTATGCAGCCCTTTGAATCCTGAGATAACAGGAAGCCTAGGAGTCTAGAGCCATATGATTACTATTTAATAATGTGGCCATTAGGAGACTGTGAAAGATTCATGTTCTGGTCGGGAGGGCCAACTTTCCACTCGAGTCTTGGAGAGATTGGCAAAAATGCTGGCTTTGGCAGATGGCCTCTTGGCACAGGTGGATGTATTGAACACACTTGAATGGTCAGAAATGCTACTCCCTCTCTGATTAAAAGTTTCTTACAAAGGAGAACAAAGGCTTAAGGTGGTTGGCATGCTTATTAGCCTACATTAAAGAAATCTCTACATTAAGGAGTATCTGTTGCCAAAATCCAGATTGTGGTTGTTGCTACAGTGTAATTCTAATGGATCCGTTATTGGGTTTTGTTTTGTTTTGTTTGTCCTTTTAGATGCTGTATCCTTCTTTAGTCTGACTTAATCATCATGCATGGTCTCTTTGCCCATTTTTTAAAATAAACTTTTTTACTAAGATCTAGGGCTTTTCCTGTGAAAATGGGACCATCAGGTGGGAATAAAACCACACGAATACTAGGATTTTAGGGACACACATGTTAAATCCCGTTTTGGTGAATCTGAAGGTGAAATTCCCAAAGACGTGTTGCAACACTTTACAAAGTGATTCATCCACATGCCACGGGACTCAGGTTCATTCAAATGCAGATACTTTGGGCCATTGCCTTAAAAAGAGTTGGACCACTTTGATACACCATTAGTGCATCCTGTATTCTTGATCTTATGCTAGCTCTGAGACATGATTCTGATGCCTTGATCTCTATATTATTCTTTTCATCCAGTTAACATCAGGATTTGTTTAATCTTCGTATGTATTCTAAGCTTGTTTCTGGTTTTGGCTTTACTTCTACCTTGAGCAGGTCCTTCTTTGGTGACCCAGGCTCCATTACCTTTTGGTTTGACCAAACAGCTCAGATTGCCTCTCTCCAAATGAATCCCAGGCTTGGATGCCACTCTTTTGTCCCCAGATGGCACCCAAGGGCATTACATTCATCATTTCTGATAGGTTGACTTTGGGAAATTAATTGACCATAAAATTAACCTGGCTGCTCCTGGCTTTTTTCTCATGGTAGGCACTCAATAAAGGTTTGTTGAGTGAATACTTTGTATGAAACTATATTTACAGGAATTTAAAAAATGTTTTTCCTGTAGTGACTTTTTAATTTTCCTTTTCTCAATTAAAGCAATTATGTAGTGTTTCTGTAAACAATAATAGAGCAGGAGAGAAAGTTATAAGAAAAGAGATATTGGTGTGACTCTAAAGAGAAACTTAAAAAGACAAATACTCTTGGGGAACCTGGCTGGCTCAGTTGGTTGAGCGCCCGACTCTTGATTTCTGCTTAGGTCATGATCCCAGGGTCATGGCATTGAGCCCCATGTCAAGCTACACACTGAGCTTGGAGGCTGTTTAGGATTCTCTCTCTCTTTCTCTCTAAAAAAAGAAAAGAAAAAAGAAAAAAGAAAAATATTCCTGAACTTCAGTGACTGTATTTGGGAATAATCCATAATGAAATTCAACATGTTTTAATAAAATTGGGTTGATGGAATTTTGACATCCCTCCTTCTCAGTTTTGATTTTGAGATCCCTTTGTTCATCCCTGATACAGTAGTGCTCCTCCAGGATCTGTCCTGGGCCCTCTTCTCTTGTCTTACTCTGTCCCCTCCCTGCAGTCTCTTCCTCTGCCATCTGTTGATGGCTCCCAGCCCCAGGGTCTCTGCGACCCTCCACTCTCTCCTGGTCTGCACTGACCTGCCTTGCTCCTGTCTGCGACCCAAGGAGCCACTGCCTCTGCTGCTGGTGCCCTCTGTGAATTCACCAATGCTTGTACCCAAGACCTGGTTTCCTGGAGCCCTCAATGCCCACACAGGGGCTCACTGTTCACCTCTGATTGCCCTGTTCTGGGTGGAATTCTTCTTAGCCTTGCTTGCGACACAATTTACTGCAATGTCAAAGAGCGTGAACTTGAGTTAGCTGACCTGGGTTTGAATTCAAGCTTTGCCACTTACTAGGTGATCTTGGACTTTAACCCCTCCAAACTTCAGTATCCTTATCAGCGAATTATGGACAGTAATAGTACCTACCTCACAGGGTTGTTTAAAGGATTAAATTGTAAGGCAATGGCTTCATTCCATGCTTAGAACGTAAGTGCCCCCCAAATGTTAGTTTTTATTCACAGATTATTCCTTTGTGAAATTATCCCCTTAGGTTTTTCCCATGGTGGTCTGCTTCTGTCCAAGGGACTCAGAAGGGATTTTACATGGATGCTCAGAAAACTGTATCCTGAACAGATCATCTCTATGCTCTTCATCCCCCATCCACTGATCACTCTTTCCTCTTCCCTCCTTTTCTCCAGCAGATGACTTTTACATAAACTCACCGCTGGAAGCTTTTGTCTCAATTCATCATGCACTCAGTGCCTGCACCCAGCTTGGGACCCCATTCCCAATAATCTTTCCAGAATTAAGGATTTGACTTTTACTCTATGAGCAGAAACCACCACTCTTGTTCCCAGAAGAGGTTGCTCGTCTGGCCAGGCCTGCCGATGACTGATAGCACTATTGCTTTCTGAGGATTAGGTGAATGCATTCAGGATATTTACTTTGACTCCTTTTGGGGTTTGTTATGCTTCTAAGGGAATTTCCCCACATGTTTGTATGGTAGTTGCATAAATAACTATAAAATCATAATTTGTTTTTTGAAGCTTATTATTCTCCTTAAGTTTCTTAAATTATTAAGATTATCTGGTTTCTTGGGAACTAGTTGTGTTTCAGAGTAATTTAATTCTATACGGTGGGGAACAATTGGGGACTGTCTGGGGGGACACACTAAAAAAACCTATTAAATCTACTCATTCTTTAATTTTCCTGATTCTGCAGCTCAGTGAGGATATGGTCCCAGGTAAGGGACTATTTGTCCATTACCCAGCTTGCACAGATGTTGCAAGAATTCTCAAATGACTCCTTCCTGCTTTTGTTTTTGTTTTGTTTCTTTTGCAATAAGAAGGGCTCCCTGCATGAAAATAGACCAGCATGTAGAAGTAATGCCCAACTGTGAGCAAGCAGTGTCCAACTTAGGCAGACACACAAGCACTGTGAAACACAAACACCCTGACCCTGATTAGTCCCTGGTGGTCAGGACCAGTTTGACCAAGGGGTGACTTTCTTGACTATTCAGTGCCAGCTGAATAGTTTCCAATACCTTGAAGTGAGACCATCCTTCTTCAGGGTCAACATTATCAAGCCATTCTGCAGCTCAAGGAGCTTGCAGATCCTCATGGTCTATGACAAGATGTCCAACTTTCTTAGTCTGGCTTTGAAGCTATGACCCAGACTTACTTTTCCAACCTTCTGTCCCTTTATATCCCATCTCTAAACTTTACCTCCTATCATCACATCCTGCATTCCTGTCTGACTTTTAGGGCTACGATGTCACTCAGGACCAGAAGATCTCCCACCACAACCCCTCACCATCAGCCATTCTCCTTTCTGAATCCTGTTCACCTCTAAAAGTCCAACTCTGTTTCCATCTCCTGCTATAAAATTCCCTAGAGCTGCTCCAGGCAAATGATTTCTCTCCACACAAAGCTCTTCTATACATATTCCATTGAGCACTTCTTATGCTTGATTCTTCATTCTTGGTAATGCTTTTGTGTGCTTGCATCTTATTGCTCTCATTGGTCTGTTGGCTTCCTGGAGGCAAAGACTGTATTTGTGTGTTTTTTTGTCCCCCTAAAGGCCTTTCCTTGTGGTGGTTTCCCTGAAATGTTCTTGATTCATTGATTAACTTAAAGCAAGTCCAGAGTCTTTGGGGACCTGCCAGCTTGTCAATCCCGTAATTCCTCTCCTAATAGCAGTGCAGAAAGTCAACATGATAGGATCAATTTCATTCTGATTGAGGGATAGGAACTAGTTTAAGTCAGTTCAATTGGGCAGGCACCATGGACTGAATTCTGTGCCAAGCATTAACAACAACAAAATATATTGGGCACAGTTCCTACCTTCAAACAGCCAACTGTTTAGGAGGAGATGTAATTTCCAACATGAAAGAATTAGGAAACATTATTTGCCCCAAATAAAAGACCATATTCCATTAAAGTGTTAATGGCTTGAACTCCAAAGTTGAGATGTGTGGAATAGGTGGAAAGTGGTGTGGGTTCCAAGATTAGGAAGTGATCAGGGAGGGAGCCACAGGAAAAGCCTCAGGGGGCTATGGAGGCCCAGAACAGTTTTAAGGTAGAGGACAGGATGAGCGATCTTTTCTGTCAGAGGGACAAGAAGGACCATAAAACATGTATAAGGGAAATAAAATGATTGCATACTAGTTACTGATCAGGCATTATGTAGATGCCAACACTTTTACTCCTCATAGTTTCTGCAAGGCATACCTTATCTTCCTATCACAGAGGAAGATTCACTAGGAGAGGTTCAGTGCCTTTTCCGTAGGCAGTTCTCAGCCCAGCCCATGCTTAGTCCTTCACCAGGCAGAGAAGACCCTCACTAGATCAATCCCCAGGCAGCCAGAGACCACTTTATTCCTCTCCTAAGATGCCATTTAGAAGGGAAGAAGTGTTCAACTTAAGAAAGAGGCCTGCTCTAAGCTGCTTCTATAGTGGCTTCCCATGATCCCCACCTACTCGTTTCTAGTGAACAAATTATAGCAAAAGTGATAGGTTGTCTATTCCATGATTCAGTTATCATAGACTGTGGCTTCCATCATGCTGGTACTCTCTCTTCGGCTCTCCTTGCATGCTCCCTCTAAGAAGACACGCTACCATATGGAACCCTATTTGGCAAGGAAAGAAGGGCCTCCTCTGTCTAGTACATGAGGAGCTGAATGCTGCCAGTGACCATGTGAGGGAGAGGTCTTCCCCAGGTGAGCTTTCAGATGATATCCCAGCTCAACTGACATCATTACTGTAGCCTTGAGAGAGCCTGAGACAGAAGTCTTGCCTAGATTCCTGACTCACAGAAACTATGAGAATAAATACTGTTTGGGGAGTAATTTGTTTTGGAGCACTATTTAAATTATGGACCACTTTCAAATGTGGACCCTCCTATGTTTGAAATATGACCTGTAATTAGATGCATGAAGCATTATTCACTTCAAGTGAATTAGACAATTTAAATAACATTACCTGAATGATATGCCAATCTACATGTTTGTAGTGCATCTCTCATCATACCTGGTCCCCAGTAGGTGCTTATGTTTGGGATGCTGGGAATTCTAAGACTATTCTCCACTATCAGAAAATTCTGGAAAGAAACTAGGAAGTCCACATTTATAGAAGCACATCACGTGCAGCAATATTCTACTTTGGTCCTGATGGTCATTACCTCATAAAAATGTATTAAGCTGTATAGTCATGATTTTTGTGCTTTTCTGTAAGCACGCTATATTTCAGTAAAAAGGTTACTTAAAAGAGCATTGCCAGTTGATGCTAAGATACACCACATTTGAGATACATCAACCAGTCTGCATAATTATTATTTAAAAGGAATAGGTAGGGCACCTGGGTGGCTCAGATGGTTAAGATCTGACTCTTGCTTTTGGCTCAGGTCATAATCTTATGGTTCGTGAGTCTGAACCCCACATCAAGCTCTGTGCTTACAGTGTGGAGCCTGCTTGGGATTCCCTCTCCCCTTTCTTTCTCTCTCTGCTCCTTCCCTGCTCTCTCTCTCTCTCTATCTCTCAGAGTAAGTAAATAATTTTAATGTATATATATTATATATATGTTATATATAAAAGGAATATATATATATTAATATATATAAAAGGAACAGGTACTAATAATAGCTTATATTTATTATAACACTGTTATAAGTGCTTTAAGTACATTAATGGACAACACCACCAAGAGGTAGATTCTATTTTGATATCCATTTTATAGATGTGAAAACTGAGCACAGGGAGGTTTATTATTTGTCCAAGGTTACACAGCTAGTGAGTGGTAGAGTCAAGATTCAGACATAGGCAGTGTGGATCTACACAAAGTCAATGCTCTCAACCATGAAAAATTAGACAGCAAGCAAGGACAGTCTGAAAAATAGCTAAGTGAAGTGCCTGATCTAATCCCTGGCTCTGGCTGCTAAAATTCTCTTTCACGTGAGCTGTTCCATTGGGCCCTTCTCCCTCCCTTTTGGTCATTTTAGCTTTGGTCACAGTACAAAACAATCCTTAGAGTTGCACAATTGAAGCAGGAGGGGACCAAAAACCCTTCTTCAGGCTCCTCTGGCCCTTTGATTCAACCTAGTTCTCTGCTGTCATGCTGCCTCTAAGAAGCTCTCTGAAAGGCCAATTTGAAGGGAGGGTCACAGCGTTTTTCAGCCCTGTGCTTGTTCAAAGGACACACACATCATCAAGTGATCTGTTCCCTGCTTCCAGTGGAGGAAGGCTGGACAGGCCACCTCCAGATAGTTTAATGTTCCTCGTCTGAGACCAGGCCTAGATACCAGTGCTCTGCCCACTTGCTCCCCATCACCCAACCTCAGTGAAGAAAAACAACCCATCTCTTGCTATGGTTTCCCCCAGCCATGGGTCACAGACTCATAAACAGTTACTCCCTCTTTTTGCAGGTATGTCTTGTGGGCAGAGGCAGATTCACAGGAAAACTCATGAATCTTAAGCTCCAGGGCCGCACTCTTGCAAGGCCCCTTCCAAGACCTTATGCCCAGTGGGATATTCATAATTTTCCATTCTTTTTATAAAGAGAGTTCCCCTAACTGTATGAGTTTCATAGTCCATGAAACCTAGATTTGCCCCTGCTCAAGTGATCTTTCTAGGCATTGTCTCCAAAAAAGAAACCTCTAGTCTTCCTCCTTAACATGGCACTTGAGGCCTCTGTGACTGGCATGATTCTCTCTGCCTTGGTTTTGTCCTCCTCACTGGGACTGCAGGCTCTGTACTAAATCCCCAAGTCCACTTTTCCTGGGGTGAGAGAGAGAACCAGGTGTCAAATTTCCTTTAAGTGGTAAGGCTTGCCTAGCCCTGGTTCCTAGAATCAGATCCATTCCCAGCCAGGTCCATTTGCTGGAGCAAGGAGGCCAGACACCCAGATTCCACCTCCCTACCCCTGTCACCCTCTCCACTCTGTGTCTCCCACACTTAGCCTTCCAGGGGCTACATGCTAATGTTTCTAGGATGCATCCCTGCCCACATCCCATACATTAGGATGCCACAGACACTCTATTTGCCCTGCAGCTGATTTAAGTTCCCACATTATAGGCAAACTGTAGGGAGCTGTGGAGGCAGGGACTATACTATCATTATCTAGAACACTAATTGTACTGGAATCTAGTGATAAAGGTATGAAGAAAATCATTTTTTTTCCTCTCCTGGACTTTGGCCAGAAGAAGTGCAGAGAAATCCTTTTGTGAATAACCATTCACAAACTTCAACAATTGTTCACTCTTGATTCTAAAAGTCTCTTTGCATGAATGATTTTCTCATCTTTATGCAGAATTTTTCCACATTTTTGTTGACTAAAATATTACTAATCTAATTTCCTATTAAAAAACTCATTTCCAGCATCGCAGAGCTGAAAGGTGCTACCAGCCATTTAGTCTTAAATTTACATACAACAAATCCTGTAATCTGATGGGGGCTTTTACACAAGGGTGGCTGCAAGCAATTACATGGGCAAAGAAATATTTTAGTCCAGAGCTGTGTGCTGTGTTAATTTCATCTGTTGAACTCCCATTGAGATTTCTCCTATTGTTAAATTGGCTATTGATGTGGATTTAGAGAGGAAACTCCACCAAATACAGTAATTCAATGTTCTAATTCTGTTTGTGCTCTAATATTTTCCTTTTAATTATAATTTGGGAAATTGGGGTTTATTAGAAAGGAAAGAAGGCATTCAACTGGAATAATTTATTCCATTTCTCCCCACTCAGCACCATGACAAAGTAGAACATTCTCCAGGTGAAGTACTGATTTGGAAAAGCCTGGAAAAAGTCTTGATGTCACAAGAAATATTGAACCAACGTTCTGGAGTGGACTGGATCTACCAATGCCTGATATGGAGAAAGCAGGGAATTTGGAATGCTTGCCTGGGGCACTGTGTCTTCTGGGAAGGTTTTAAGGGGAGGTTTCAAAAAAGGCTAACTCCAGGTCATGGGGAAATACAGCTTCAGAAGCTATAGGCTCAAGGGTCATCAGGCCAGTGCATCTCTATTCATCCATCCATCCATCCATCCATCCATACTTTATTGAATGATAAGCATGTATTATATCCCAACTTTGGTGTTTAGTGTTTTAGAAGATGCACAGTAAATATTTTAAATTCTTTTATTTATTCATTATTCAACACTCACTGAATATCTATGTGCCTGATTATTGTGGTAGGTTCCAAGGACACAAATATGAAAGATGGAGCACTGACGTTTAATACCACACAAGCCAATCAATCCTTTTTAAAAATACCCTAATGAGTGTTACTGTAGAGGAACAAAGAACACAGAGTCGGCCTAGACTGAGTATGTGTGGCAGTGGCCAAGAAAGCTTTCTGGAGAAGTTGATGGTTACTTAAGTTGAATATTAAAAGATAAACAGGATGGGGTGCCTGGGTGGCTCAGTTGGTTAAGCATCCGACTTCAGCTCAGGTTATGATTTCACAGTTGGTGAGTTTGAGCCCCACGTCAGGTTCTGTGCTGACAGCTCAGAGAGTGGAACCTGCTTCAAGTTCTGTGTCTCCCTCTCTCCCTGCCCCTCCTCCACTTGCATGCTGTTTCTCTCTCCCTCTCTCTCTCTCAAAAATAAATAAACATTGAAAAAAAGAAGGTAGTTGCAGAAAACTGTAAAGGACATACATGTTCTTAAAATGGCTTTATTGAGGCATAATTGATGTACAATAAATTGCACATATTTAAAGGATATAATTGATATGTTTTTGTTATGTGTATACATCTTTGAAATCAGCATCATAAGAAAGATCATTAATACCTCCATCACCCCCAAAGTTTCCTCACACCCTTTGGTAACTTCCTTCTGACATCCACTCCATCCCCAGGCAACCACTGATTGAAATTTCTAAAATTTACATAAGTGAAATTATATAGCATGTCTTCTTCTTCTTCTTCTTCTTCTTCTTCTTCTTCTTCTTCTTCTTCTTCTTTTTTTGGGGGGAGGTCTGGCTTCTTTCACTCAGCATCATTATTTTGAGATTAATTTGTTTTGTTGTATATATGAATGGTTCATTCCCTTTTTTGGCTGAGTGCTATTCCATTGTATAGATTTACCATTTGTTTATTCCCCTTTTGGTGGAAATTTGGGGTGTTTCCAGGTTTGGGCTATTATAAATAGAGCTACTGTGAACATGCATGTACAAGTCTTGGCATGGAAGTAGCTTTTTCTTCTCTTGGTCAAATACCTATGGATGGAATGGCTGGATCTTACGGTAAGGGTGTGTTAAGCTTTTTAAGAAACTGCCATACTGTTTCCAAAGTGATTGAACAATTTTACATCCCTACCAGCAGGGTAGAGGAGTTCTAGTTCTTCTACATCCTCGTAAAAGGTATATATATTTTTGTCTGCCATTGAGTGTAAGGGACCCCAAGATCTTGAGAGCTGAGTGACTGCTGCAGTCAATCACAGAAGCCCCCAACTTCCACTTCTGCCCAGCCACCAGGCCACCAGCTCAGCATGGGCATGTTAAGAGCAAGAGCAGCCTTGATGGCTCATGCTGGGAAGCTTCGCTGAGCCCACTGGTGGCCATGCAGTCACATAATATGGAGGCCAGGCTGGTGCTTTTGTTAAAGAGCTCTTCTTAGAAAAGCTGGTGAGCTATAGACACCGCTCCTTTATCATTTTTCCTCATAAGAGGTTTCAATTCTATCTACCTTGCAAGACCAAATCCTTCCCAAATGTATGCATCTGTCAGTGAGGAGGATTACAGAAAACAGCTCACATCATGTGCCAAAGCCTGCCCTGCATACATTTTCCCCTTTAAGTTGGCCAGCCACCCACCTTGCTTTGTCCTGAATCCGACTGCATAATTACACTCCAGTGGCTGGCAGAGCAGACAGGCAAATAAAGAACTCCTGCTATTTCCCTTTGACCAGCCTTTACTTCTGAGACCTTTTTAACCTTGTTTTTCCTGACATTTCTATAGGCATTTGAAAATGTGGTGATTGAGAGAGCAAACGTGTGCCCCACAACATGCCTCCAAAACACGGGAGATTGTTATGTCTAATCCCCACCCTCAGCCTTGGACACAAACAATAGGAGCAGCCAACACCAAAGAAGATTAGGAAGAAAACACTGGAATGCCAGATGTGTCTGTCCAGAAAATACTGGGGTCTGATTTGCCAAGGAACTGGGCATGAGTTTTCCAAGCACTGAACCAGGAGCAATATTCCACTTTCTTTTTTCACAGCCACCATTGTCTTTGTTATTCTCTCCACAGTTCCCTGGCTTCCTTCTTCTGGAGAATTTTGGTTCAATTTGTGATTTTGTATTTGTACTTGTGGGATTAGGTTTATGGGAAATATGCTAACAGAGGAAATCGGAAAATTGAAAGTTATGTTTGCAATCACACATTCCCATGGTGAGGTGTCCTTTTGAAATTTTGTATGTTGTCCCACAGCCCATGTTGGAGATATTGAGGGAAGTAACTCCAACCATCCCATGCCCAGAAGAGAGCCAAGGACACAAGAGAAGGGTGGCCTGCAATGCTGGATCAAGACCAGAAGCTCAGGGGCAGGGCAGGGAAACAGAGGAAGAAAATAGTCCAGCTGATATTGCTGGGAGTAGCTGTGATTTCTAAATTTTGTGTTTTTCATCAAGTTTCCCTGTATCTGCCTTTTAAAGGGTCACATCCTCCTGGAAGATTTTCTTGGATTTCTTCATGTCTAGATGTAGGGAGGAAGAGAAAGCATTGGTGAAAATCATGGTGACAGAATGTTAGCACTTGAATAGACTTCGATGATCTGTGTCCACACTCTTATTCCTCAGATCTGAAAACTGAAGCTCAGGAATATGCTCAATCATTTTCTCTAGCTGGTTGATTCACAAACGACGTGCATAAGACTTGGACATATATAACTCTGAGGTAAAGGCAAATCCATCACCAAGAGAAAACCCAAAAGAACATACTGCCCTAAAGAAAAAAACCCTGAAGGTTTCCCACAATAGTCTAAGCAACAGCAACATTCTTGTCAGAATATGGCATTTGGAGCTGACTTTGGAATGGTGCTGCCATGTTGTCCACCTGGTCTGAACCTTCTAGTTCCTGCTTCTTCAGAACTAGGCTTGCTATGAGCCCAACTCTACCTCGCAGATCCTTTCCCCCTTTCAATGAATCTGCTGTTCTTGGAGCATTGTCTTCATGTCTTTTCAGATATTGTTCTTGCTGCTAACTTGATTCAGCTTCACAGTTCAGATTTCTCCCTCAAAAAATCTGATTAGCACATCCTAGGTGTCACCAGGGACACTGGCTTGCCTGTGGATTGATTGTCTACTGATAATGCCATATAATGGGGCTGTGGAGAAGGGATGCATTACTTAAAAGGTGGTTGCTTATGGACTTCCTTTTAGTGGGTGCTATAGGTGAGGCAGGCTCTGGGGTAGGTAACTCCAGTACTGATGTATGTGGTGATAGCTGATGTCTTCCCTCAAATTTACAAAATTCCCAACCTGTATGCAAAGAAACTATACAGTCATCTCTGGGCAGAGGGACAAACCATGTTCTGGATGTAGGTATTGCTGAGGGATAAAATTGAATATTTCATTCTGTTGGTTAGCTTTGGTTGGCTCTGTTTGGTTCTCAAACATTGCCCAGATTTTCATTCAAGTCTTCCTTTTTCTCATAAAGCCAAGGTTCTTAAAGTAACCAGGAAAATTCATTCAACTATTAAGTACCAAGTATGTTCAAGACACTACAAACAGCCCAGATGATCTTTACTTAACAGATGACAAAGAACATTTATGCCATGTGATCTCAAAGGACAAATGTTGAGTGATTATTATTATTATTTTTTTTTGCAGAGGCTGTGTCTTTCTTTACAAGTAAGATTTGATTACAAAAGGTAAATAATTGCTGGTTGCTACACAAATCAAATAGACTTTAAGAACTTAGAAAGGAGATACATTCAACCATAATAAGTAATACTATGGTCTATTTCCCACATTTGGAGTCTTTCTATCCTGCTATTTCCTAGGTATAAGTGGTAAAAGTAAGAGAAGCAGAGAGAGAATTGTTCTTCCTGGGGCTGTGCGGTGACCCCACACATCTACTGCATCTACTCCATCTCAGTTGAGCATTTTAATTGGGTGATGGCAATCCTATTTGTCTTGTCAGATTGACCAGGATGGGGTCTGAGACTTGATTCTGGACAATGAGACATGAAGCAAAGTCTGTTGGGGGTAGAATTTCAAGGAAGAGAGAGTGTGCCCTTTGTGTTTCTGGAATCAGCCATATGTATTGGTTTGCTAGAGCTGCCATAACAAAGTACCAGACTGAGTGGCCTAAACAACAGAAATTTATTTTCTCACAATTCTGGATTCCAGATGTCCAAGATCAAGTTGTCAGCAGGAGGATGCCTGTCTCTTTGGCTTGTCATTGGCCATGTTCTTTCTGTGTTCTCACATGGTCTCCTTTCTGTGTCTGTGTCTCAGTCTCAACTTATATGGACATTAGTCTGGTCAGGGCCAACCCTAATGACCTTGTTTTGCCTTAAGTACCTCTGTAAAGACCTATCTCCAAATACAGTGACATTTTGAAGTACTAGGAGCTAGGACTTCAACATGTGAATTGGGGGGACACAATTCAGCCCACCCTCCCTGTCTGACACAAAGCCTGGAACTGCACTGGCCATCTTGCAGCAGCCCCAGAGTGGGCCCAAGTTTGAGCAGAAGAGTCGTGTCAGAGAGCCAGAGGCCTGAGGTGCCTGCACTGTTCTGCCCCCTGCCAAGGCGGATGGCAAATACCCTCATTTGTTAATTCAGTTTGAGTTGGGGTTTTCAAAGTCATCCTAGGGAGAAAGACATAAAATGTCAGAAGTGAAAATTTAAGCAATCAGTGTTTATAGGGTTCCTCTGGAGGGAAGAAAGGAGTACACTTTGTTCTTCCCTCTTTTGGAGGCATTGCTTCCTTTCCCTGACTTGTGAGTACAGGTAAACAACAGCTAAGGGTCTTGGCAAAACCCTTTCTTCCTTGGCCTTGGCATCTCTGTCCCCCCCATGGTGGGTGCCTGAGTCCCCACCTCTGTACTCAGGCACAACGCACTTCCTCCTAGATTGCAAGCTCTTAGAGGGCAAGGACACCACTGTGTCCCCTGCAACACAGCCTTACTGAGCTGTGTATGAAGTGAATTCGATTTCTTTTCTTTTCTTTTTTTCCTTGCCAGGCATTGTATAACACAGAGGGGCTAGGCTGTGACTAAGACACATCTTCATTCTCACAAAGCAGAGATTTGGGGCATCGCAAAGCAGAGATTCTGGGCATTTTCAATACCCAGAGATGTGATTAGTGCTACCACAGCAAGAAATAACAAAAAAAAAAAAAGCACAAGTTGTTCTGAAAACATGTGATGGGGGACATCTCACCAAACCTGGGGCTCAGGGAAGAATCTGGGAGTGCCTCTCTACTATTTTGACCCCCACCCCTGAGTCCAGAGTGGCAGGTGGAGACAGGGACACAGGACTCCTTTCTATCCTTTCCCTACACCCAGAGCCCACTCAGAGCCCCCACAGGCCCTCATGCAGAAGAATTCCACTGGGCCAAGTCTCTCCTCCAAGACAGTCATTCCAATTCAGTCCCAGCAAATTTCCCTTGGGATAAGGATGGATGCCAGCTCCCTGGGGGAGGGATTTAAGCTGTGGAAAGAGCAGTGCTCTAAGGACATCATGTTACAGTCATTAAAATGGTGTCAAGAACCACAAGAGATGGGGTGGCTCCAGAAATAAAGAATACAAGGAGGCCTGGGATTGTGCTGGGACAATCTGAACCTTGCAGATTTCTCTGTGACAGTGAGTGCACTGCAAGTCCTTCTGGGACAGTGACTTCTGGGTCACCTCTACCATTACCCCTGCCATCTGGTCACTTGTGGGCCTTGGACTCTTTTCCAGTATTGGTGCTGGCACTTCACCAGCACCCACCCACTGGAGAATGCCATCCATGCTGTGGCCAGGGAGGAAAGTCTCATATGAAATGTTGGAGAACTCTTTGCATCAAGGGCAGAACCCATGTTTGGCGGGAAGGGAAGTCCTGATTCAGAATTTGAAATCTGGATTTTCTGCTAATCTGATGCTTTTCCTCCGGCTGCACAATAATATTGTTTTGGTTGCTAAGAGACTCTCTTTTAATTGAATACTGGGTTGAATGTCTCTAGTATGATAATAGACCATGCAGATGTCGGGAGGATAGCACCGTGCCCAAGTGACAATCAGACCATTTCTCACAACAAGCATGTCATAATACACAAGTGCTTTTCCAGATTTTCTTCACAAGGTGCTGAGGCATTGATTTGTGATTGCAAATGCCAGATTCCTTCCTCATAGCTGTGACATGACCCTGCAGTGGTGCTATCTATGCCTGTAACCAATCTCAGCTTTTTTTAATGGACTGATATTCTGTGGGCTATTAGTCTGAATGAGCCACTACCCTAATGATCAGATCATTATAACGGGGCATTAGTTTGATGCAGGGTAATAAAATATTGTTACCTGAACAGGGCTGGCTGTCTATTGTGGACCTTATCTCATAATCCCTGCTTAACAGAGGCATCCTTGGTTCCTTTTGTAATAGAACGAGTACCTGATTGAAGATCTCTTTGGAGAAAGGACTTTAGTGTCATTTAAAAAGCTAAGATTAAAGTTTAATATTCCTAACAGTAATTTCTCTCTGTTTTGTTTTTCACAACAGAGAGTCATTGTTTGGCCAAATCTCTAAGGGGAGGGGAGAGAAGCGGGCAGATAATCTTGGCTCTGAATGCCCTGATAAAATTAATGTGTTCTTTTACTTTAGAGACAGAAGGAGGTTCATGCATTGTTTGCCAGGCAATTTTCTAGCACACGGGCATAGGGGGCTGCAAGATTGGGTGCATATCTATTTGCTAAGAAATCAGATATAAGCATAGTCAAGTTGAAGATGTCGATTAGTGTAAAACCTTAAGCAGATGTTTTGTTTCTCACCTTGGTGGACTGATTTTCGTGTGAAAAAGTGGCTTGAATAACATGAAAATAGTTCAAAAGTTGGCTTTTAAAAATCTTTTAGTGGGTAACTAAAGTTGTTTTTTTAAAAAGTGAGGGGTATATCCCTTCTCTGTTGCCTGGATAGCAGGTGGTATTCCATCTGTGACAGTCAAGGTTCTTTACTGCAAGCAACAGCAACTCTGCTGACCTTAATCTGAAAAGGAGTTTACTAAAATGATATTGAGCGACTCATATATCTTTAAAAAATGTCTGAACAACCAAGGATCCAGAAGAACATGTGCTAGGGTACCTAAAAGACACCTAAATCTGAATGTAGTTGCTTCAACCATTTGTTACATTTTAATTATTTGTTTGAGATTCAAGCATTAGGAGAGATAAATTTATTCCATTGCTATAAATGACAAATCCAGAATTTCTACATAGGAGAGACTTATGGGGGTTATATGGTCAGAATGTACTATGGCAAGCACATGTTGGGGGTATTTTGTGGAGGGGGGATGTGAGGGGGCTGATGGAAGATTTTCTGAGTGACTTTTAACACCTTAAGTCACTTCTAAGTGCCAAGACTATATGGCCTTGGCCAATGACAGTGGAGTGCACCTTGACTGATGATTCCTTCAAGATTGGGAAAGGAAAACACCAGATTCTTTCTATCCCATCTTTTTAAAACTTATTGGTAAATCTCATGACTTAGGTGTCTGGGTCTCAGACCTCAAATTACAGCTATTCCTTTCTTCCAGAGCAGTGCCACTCTCCTCATAATGATACCATTGCTTATACTCAACATCCATTCCAAACCCCTCCTTTGCTGGCAGAAACCACTTCTGGCAAAAGGCTCAAAAAATGCCAAATATTTATTTTGGCATTCTTGCCTGCAGCCAGCTCATATGACCTAATTCTGGACAAATTAAATACAAGAGGAAGTCAAAGAGAAAAACTCTAATACAAATATAATGCTATAAACTGTGGCAACCATTTTGGGGCCATGGGGACAAGACCAAGGTGGAGAGCCATTTAGCTGTGCATGAAGGACTTCAGACCTTGGTGACTTACTGCCCTGAATTAACCAAACCTGAAACGAATGATCTCTGGGCCTCACTGTGGGTGAAGCCACTTGTCATCTGCCTTCACGCTGACCCTCACTCTGGTCTCTAGAACACTTCAAACTCTAGATAAGAGTTGGCATCAGATCCCTTTGCTACTTATGCAACTCTAACTGTGGGCCACATCTGGTTCTGATAACTGTGCTTTTATTTGTTCCTGGAACTCAGTTCTCATTATGTATACAAATTCTGGATGTTGTTTAGCTCCTTAGATTAAGTTGCATCTGGGTGACATGACCAGCAGCCCAGTTTCCTGAGAGCCTGGGGAGAGAACCTCCCATTGCAAACAGGGTGATGTCTAAAGGCCTGCTTCTTACCAACCTTCTTTGCCATTTGCAACTGCTACTCTGCTTGGGCTTCTAACTTTCTCTTGTCCCCTCCTTCTTTTTGTTCACAGTATGAATGAGGATTGTAGGGCTAACAAAGACCTAAATACATGACATAAGAAAATTAAGTACTCATTCACTTACATAAAGACAAACAAAAACAAACAAACAAAAAACAGTTTGAAGGTAAGCAGTCCAGGACTCCTATGGTGTATTTCATGTCATTGAAGACTCAAGCTCCTTCAATCTTTCTGTGTGGCCTACTTTAGGATGACTTAGACCTTCAGCTTTAAAAGATGGCTACAGGAACTCCAACCATTATGTCATATGGTTGGAGAAGAAACCATATTCTAAACAAGAAAGGAGAGGACAAGCAACTCTAGGGAGGCTGTCCCAGAGATCCTATTGAGTGGTCTCCATTTACATTTCCTTTGCTCACTTCTAACTGCAAGAGTGGTGAGACTGTATAGACTCTCACCTGGGCACATGGCTGCACTGACTAGGGTGGGCATGCTGATACCAGAGAAGCAGGGATCTTGGTGCTAGTTAAGCACACAGCACTCTCAGCAGCATCTTACTCTTCTCACCTGTTGAGATGGAGGCTGACCACTGGTTGGAGAACTCCTTGTGCTTCTTTCTGTAACCCTGTGGACCTGTGTCAGTCTGCTTTCCTGTCTCCTCTAACACTTCCAGCTGATAATGTAACCCCTGGAGCTTGCCACATGCAGTGGGAAGAACTAGTTCCAGGGTCCAGTTCCTCCTAAATGACCCCTCCAATAGCAGCTTATTGGGCTTCCCCTCAGTCGTTTGACCAAGATAGAGCCCTGAGCATCTTAAGCCTTAGTAGCCAGACTGTATGAACAACAGCAGGAGGTATTTCTGGGTGTTCTCCCAGGAGTGGTATTTGGTTTTGTTCAAGGAAGGCCTTGAGACTTGACTTCACTAGAAACAGCAATGGGTTTTAACTACTTAGGTTCCCAGAGAGGATCGTGCAAAAGGTCTGAAATGACAATAGGTGTTTATGTGCATTGAACTGGAAAAATAAGAAACCATCTTTGCAATGGAAGTTTCCATGTGATTGACTTGAAAGTCAATCTGCTCCACTCTGATCTGGTGTCAGTAAACATAAGAGAAGTAGTAACTACAGTCCCTATTCTCACATAGCTGCTGATACTTCTTGTTTATAATCATCAAACATTAATAAATATTTTGGGTTTCTTTTTGAGGAAATTAATGTTTTCAAGAATCTGCACATCTTTGGCTTTCCCTCTATAACCAAGAATCCTATTTGAGATTCTTTTTACAAGTTTCCCCAAATGTGTACTACATCGGGCTGGGAAATGTGGACCCACCTCAAAAAGAATACATTAATTTTCTAACTACTGTTGTGAACATTTAGTTTCTGGCTATCTAGAGTCCCAACTGTGTGAGGTTGGTGAGAGGTAAAACCTCATTTCTAACTAGGAAATTTCCAGAGACCATTTATTCCCTTTCCCCACTTCCTGACAAATGGGGTGTAGGTAGAAGACCTAGGCCTGGGTATCAGATGCTCTTGCCTGGATCCTGAACTTTGAGGAAGTGAGTCAAAAACAGATTGACAGTTGAAAAGATATCTATGGAAGCAGGAGTCCAATGGCACCAGTCTCACTTGGGAGCCAGCAATGGTGCTGAGTACCTACCAGTGGCAGTAATATGGTGGTGATGGTGGCATCCCATGATACCACTTTGGCTCTTTTCCCCACTCTCTACCTTCCAATTCATTTGCCAAACCATATTCTCTAGTTTTAAACGTAGATTCTATGAACTACTTGATAGTTTAATATTAAATTCTTTTATAGCTTAAGTCTGTTACTTCCTACACAGAGCAGTCATGGGCACATACTACATTAGCCTTCTTATATTGGGGCTATTTTTTCTCAGCTGCTTTTCTCCATGGATTTTTTCCTCTGTCAGTGTGTTTCTAACACTTCATGGGGGAAAGGGAAGTTGCCCTGAGTCTTGGAGGAGATGGGGGAAAAGGTGTCAGAAGAAACAAGCAGTGTGAACAAAGCTGTGACAGCAGGAACAAGCAAAGTGCACATGTGACACATGGAAGAGAGTGCCTGAGTCTAGCAGCAGGTATGCATAGGGGAGGTGTGAGAGAGAGGGATGGTGTGTAAGGGGCCAGGATAGAAATGGCACTGTATGGCACTGTAGCATAGCAGAAACAGAGGAATTGAAGAAGATTTCTGAATGGGGAAATGACATGAGGGAAATAAAGCTAATAAAGGTAAGTCAGGCAGGAGGTCTTTAAAAACCCAATCCCTAAGTCTCAGCCTGGAAACTAGATGGCAGAATGATGACTTGGTGAGACATCTACTGTGTTACAGTGCTATAATAGTCCTCTTGCACAGTCCGTAAGATGGGCAGCTTTTAGGTTGGCATGTTAGCCCAGAAGGAAGAGACCTTTCATGAATTTGACCATCACCATGGAATGGGCCCTCTTACAAGGTGGAAATTCTCATTATTCATTTGAGTAATTGAACCTGGCTGGACATCCATTCTGTCGTTCATATGGAGGCTGTAAGGGCAAGGGCATCCTGGGAGGAAGGATGGATTTGACTTCAAAGGTCAACTTAACTTTTGTTGATCTATGAGTCAATTAAACAAGGAGCCATCCAGATTTTTAAAATATATAACACGACACTATTTGCATATAAAAAAATAACTGTGCACAAAACAGCAATATGCATTTTGTAAGACTATATATTTTATGAGATTATAGACACATTAAATGCAATTGAATGGCTTTTAGTGTGGAGTGGTAGGGAAGTAGGAGTGGTGTATGAGGATAAAAAGGAATAAATAAATCAGGGCTCCTGGGTGGCTCAGTCAGTTGAGCATCTGACTTTGGTTCAGGTCATGATCGCACAGTTTGTGAGTTTGAGCCCCAAGTCAGGCTCTGTGCTGACAGCTCAGAACCTGGAGCCTGGAGCCTGCTTTGGATTCTGTGTCTCCCTCTCTCTCTGCCCCTCCCCCACTCATGCCCTGTCTCTCAAAAATGAATAAACATTAAAAATTTTTATAAAAAAATGAATAAATAAATTAATTAGTTGAGACAGGGAAAAAATGAGATCCAAATATATATTTTTTGATACTCATATAAAAGACATGAAATAGTGGAATGCCAGTTTCTAATTTAGTTGGAAGAAAAAACTCCTCAGTAGTCAACAGTAGGAATCTTTTATTTTTTAATTAAAAAATGTTCTTTGATGTTTATTTTATCTTTGAAAGAGAGAGAAAGAGAGTGGGGGAGGAGCAGAGAGAAAGGGAGACACAGAATCTGAAGCAGGCTCTGGGCTCTGAGCTGTCAGCACAGAGCTGGACACAAGGCTCAAATTCACCAGCCATGAGATCATGGCCTGAGCCAAAGTCAGATGCTTAACAGACTGAACCACCCAGGTGCCCCTTAATTTTTTTTAATGTTTATTCATTTTTGAGAGACAGAGAGAGACAATGTGTGAGTGGGAAAGGGGCAGAGAGAGAGAATGAGACACAGAATCCAAAGGAGGCTCCAGGCTCTAAGCTGTCAGCACAGAGCCTAACATGGGGCTGGAACCCATGAACCATGAAATCATGACCTGAGCTGAAGTTGAACACTTAACCAACTGAGCCACCCAGGCACCCCAGGAATCTTATTTTTAAACTCTCATTATTTTGAAGTATACTAGACTTGGGCTGTAAATATTTCTTTTACACGTACCATTGTTATTTATTAAAGCAATCAAAAGAGAAGCTTTTCTCCTGATCTAGCCATGTCCCAACTGGATTTCTACCTGAAAACATTCTAGCCACAGTTTATTCGGGCTTGCTATCCATGACAACATGAGAGAGACAATATAGTTGATTTTAAATTTTGTTTTAGTAGGCTTTTCTGGGGTAGTTTTCTCAAGTGGTTTTTCACAATTATCTATATCATCAGAAAAATGTAATAAGCCTTAAAAGATTGTGCATGATTATATAATGTATTTGATTTTAACAAGAGGAAGAAAATCCCCTCTATCCCTTTCTCTTTGCAATGAGATTCACTCTTCCCTGCCATACAGGAAAAGCAGGGTTGCAAACTGCTTTAATGAGCCCCCTCAGATAGCTCAGATTCATTTAACTTAAAAGGAGATGTAAAATTGTTCCCATGTAAAACTTGACATTCAGATTTCTTACTAGTATGTCCTTAACCAGATCAGTCACTTTCTTGGCTCTTTATTCTTTCTTGTATCTCAGACAACCCCATATGGAAACATTTTCTTTCTGCCTACAGCTCATTCTTTAAAATTATACTACTGAAAGTGTGGTCCACAGAATGGTTGCCAGTCTGCAAACTGTTAGTTACCAGTTCACCACAAGATAAGTACAGAAAGTGAAATCTAAAACTTATATAGCAATTTGATATTGCTGCAATATCCAAGTACGTGATCATTGTACTGGACTTGTTGAACAAAGATAAGCCAAAGGTCCAAGTTCATGACAGACTGGCACTTTAAAAAGATACAAAATAAAAAACCTGGTCCTTTACCACAGAAAACTTGAAAAGTGCTGCTTTAGGATGTCCTTTAATGAAGGTATGCTGGTGACAAGCTCTTCATTTTTATTTTACCTGCATGTTTGGAAGATTGTTGCACTGGCTATGAAATTCTACACTGACAGTAATTTTCTTTAGTATATAAATATATTTTCCATTGGCTTTCAGCTTTTAATGTTACTTTTGAGAAGTCAGCTGTCAATCTAACTGTATCCTTTTCTTTTTTAAGTTGTTTTCAGATGTTCTCTTTGCCTTTAGTTTTTCTGAAGTTCTGTGATGTATGCAGATGTGAGTCTTTTTATTTACTCTACTTGGGATCTACTGTTCTTAAATTGGTAATTTGGCATCTTTTATTATTCTGGAAACTTTTCAGTTATTATTTCTTCTAATATTGGTTCTTCCCTCTTCTCTTTGTTTTATTCTTTTGAAATACCAAATAAAATGTATATTAGATATTATCAGCCTATTTTCTATGCCTCTTAACCTTAATTCTGTCTTTTTTCCCCACATTTTTGTTTCACTGTGCTGAATCCTAGATAACATTTTATGTTTTATTTTTTTAAATATAATTAACACTTTTGGTAATTATGGACTGGTGACTCCAATATCTGAAGTCTCTTGCTTCTCTTGGTCCCTGCTTATAGTGTCTTGCTTCTCTGTTTGCCAGGTTATCTCTGACTGAGTGCTAGTCATTGCCCATGAAAATTATTTTTTTGAATCATTTGAGGTCTACCATGATGGTATCTTCCTCTACAAAGAGCTTGTGTTTGCTTCTGCAAAGTGCTCTGGGGCATTATCAGTCTGGCATTTAAACCAAGGGTAAAGCTTTAGGTAGTATGAACCTGGATGCAAATCTTTAGGTTTTGTTTGCTTCTGGTTCACTCTTACCCCAAGATAATACCTCTTTTGGCCACCATCATTTGGGGGCCACCATACCTTTACCATACCTTTTGTAAACTCTGAACTATGATTTGTATTCTACTTTATCACAAAATATCAAAATAAAAATTATCTGCCCAGATTGGCAAATGTTCTCCAGGAAAAAGTGCTTCTTTACCTGCCTCTTTGGCCCACAGATTTCTTTCTATCTTATATCATTAAGAAGACAGTTTATTTTAATAAATTTTAGCACATTTTAGTTGTTTTCAGCAGAATGATTGGTCCAAATAACCTGCCTTACCATTCCTCAAAAAACAATACACTTCTATTTTCATAGTTTGGAGCAGGGAAATGACTAATGTAAGAAGTGCTTCAGGAATGGTCAGCAGGAGAGACAAACTATTGCAGTAAGACCAGAGGTAGTCATGTGAAAGATCAATTTTTCTTACACTTCATGCTCCATAACATAAAACAAAGCCCATGTTTCAAATCTTTGAGTTGCTTGGTCATAATGCCACAAACAATATGAGGCTGGGTAAAATTCAATCCATTAGCTATGATCTATCCAGTATCATTTTTGGACATTTTTTAGTCTGTCCTAGAAAATATTTTAAAAGATAATTTAGAATTTCTATACCAATAAAAACAAAACCTTCATTTTCTTTAGAAGAATCTATCTGAAAAGGGCATCTGGGTCTTATTTCCCACACTGGAGCTTGTGGATTGGCATTGAAAACTATTTGGCCCATTCATTTGCAATTCTAGAATTGCTTTCTTGAGCAAGTAAATTTGCCTCAAATGAGAGTTGCCCAAATGTCATGTTACATAAACACTGGAACTCTATAGCACTGTTTTGTGAAGATTAATGCATTTACCAATCACATAAAGAACTTGTTAACATGAAGATTCTGATTCCGTAGGTGTAAGGCTAGGCCATACATATTGATTTTTTATCAAGCTCTCAGATGATACCAGTGTTGCTGATCCCCAAACTACACTTTGAGTAGCAAGGTCTATACCTCAGATATTTCCCAGTGAACATGGATCTATATTCTTTCTATATATCAGGCTTTCCCACACAGGAAAAGATAATTTTGAATATACATCTCAGAAATATCCAAAGAGGAGTCATCTCAATTGGCAATACAGTTAGGTGTTTATAGCTGCACAGCACGCCCATGTCCTCACAACTGCAATTATCTCCTTTGTGCCCAGCAATGTGAGTAAAGCAAAATGCATCATGTTCCCCTTATGCAAGCAGAACCCCAAACCAAAATCAGTCAGTAGTTTTACATTTCACTTTCATTGAATACACTAATGAATGTTTGCTTTTATTTAAATTTCCTGGTTTTTTTCCAGGTCAATCATTTTATTTTTGTTTTACTCCTTGCTCCCTTTAAGAAAACACATTCATTTGAAGAGCTTCATCTTTTAGTTAGGTAAATAGTTAGATGGGGGAGAAGAATGAGGGGTGAGGGTGAAGAGCAATTCCTTCATGTACAAAGCCAGATCTGCCATTTGCAAGGCTGCCCAAGCAACAACCTGCAAGTCAGTGACATGTAGGGAACAGAAAAGAAATCTTCAAACCACAGATACTAGCAGCCTCAAGTCTTAGATGAGGACTCCTCATACAGGTCCTGATAAATAGAACAGGTCCCTTCTTCAAAGCAGATCAGTTCAATGAAGAGTGTGGCAAGTCAGCAACTTTGCTGATTTTTTGTTTGATTTTTTGAAGAAAATCCCCTAAGTAAGACTCTAAATAGTAAATCTAAGCCACACATGGGATCCCCTATCCTCCATCAGCATAGGTTTGAGTAGCCCTGGATGGGTGTGGGGAAAAGATGTTGAAAGCGATACTGCTGGGGAGTAGGTGGCATGTTGTTGTTGGTGGACATCTCTCATGAGAGGATGGGAGAAGCCATAGACAGATATGCTAAGCGAGCCAGAGTACATTCTTTCTCCAGTCTGCTCAGTCTAATCACTATGTTCTCTAGCACTGCATCCTCTCCCCTCCCCTTGTTTACTTCTGAATGAGGTGGTACCAAGTTTTCACACTCATAGTCATCAACTAAGAACTTTTCTACTCAAATTGTGGTCCATGGGCCAGAACCATAAGCATAATCTGGGGGCTTCTTATGCATGTAGGTTTTCAGGCCACATCCAGGCCTCCTAAATCAAAATGTGAAATTTAACAGGACCCCCTGGTATTTCAGATGCACATTAATGTTTCAGAAATGCTGACCTAGAAAGGAGATAAGTTGTTCTAACTGAAGATGTCTTTCTTCAGCTGGGTTTGGAGAAATGATCCTGTGGCCTGGTCAGAAAGCAGACAGAGGTTCTTGGTAAACTCTTTCCTAAGATAGAAGGACCTCTCAAAGAAACTCAAAGCTCTGAATCAACAGTGATTATATGAATTCATTCTCATGCTACAACTTGTGAATCTGGAGTTGCCTGAGTTTTTTACTTTGGTATAATGAGACAAATATATGGTTTTGGATTCTCTTACTCTCTCTTCACTAGACCGTTCCAGAAATAGTCATCCATAAGCCTTAGGGGAGTTGAGATGAAAACTTTTGGAACATGAAATTTTGGTCCAAATGGGATCTTTGCTGGTGTTACTAATTAAGATTCTCTTCGAAACTAGGCCAACCCCATGCTATCCAGTTGGCAGTATGTTTAGAATCCCTCTGTAAACACGCAGTAGCTTGTACAAATAGGGAGGCTTTACTTTCCCATCATAAAGAAGGTCTAAAATAAATCCCAGACAACTCTAGAAGTTTGTCTTTGCCATAAAATAGTGGAATTCATTGAGAGCTGCCTCACCGCACCCAGACAGGATACAGGCTGGCCAGTTAATTGGCCATGGGAACCAGCTGGTGGTGGGTTTCACGCTATTCAAACTGCAGAAGGGAGTCCAATCTTAGCTTTGCTTACCAGAGCATTAAAAGCTTTACATTTAGGTGATGCTAGTATCCATATAGAGTAAACGAGACTGCCTGATTTTCATAAGTGACCCCGTACAACTCCTTTATAGTTGCTCTTCATGAAAGAAATCCTCGAAAGCTTTACATGATTCTGGCGTCTGGTATCACTGTGCTTCTCTTTGAGTTAGAAATCAAAATTGTCAACTTCTGACTTCTTTCCTAGTGCTGTAATGTTGCCATATCACACAAGAGGAGGTGATCATGGGTGACCAACACAGCCTAAAAAGCTAAGTAGTTGGGCAGAATTGCAGATGGGAGAGCCAGAAGTAAGCAAACTACATTAACTCAGTGCTTGGAATATTGAATGAGCCAATAACCATTTTGTTGAGTGAATGACTAAAGAATTGATTCTCCACAAGACAGAGATTTTGTTTGTCATGTTCATTTCTGTGTACGCAAGACCAGAGGCAAGACCAGTGCTTGATATGTAGCAGATTCTTGATTCATATTTGTTGAATGTATGAATTTTACCATTCATCTCTCGGAGGTAACCACAGGAATTGAGTCCATTTGTCATCGCTTAACTTTTTGCACTTCTTCCCATTTCATATCGCCTTGAAAGCCCCGACACTTCTTTCCCCTGTTTATTTGATGGGATCCTCTAAAACCTGAGCAGATCCAAGAACTACTGATTTGTTAAGGGAAAGTGTTTGTCTATCAAATCAGGGCCTGAGGATAAGGCTGAAATCCAGTTGTATCCAGTTTACAGACTTCTTTTAAATAAGAGCAATTGGGATTTTGCTCTGGAAATGTGCTGATAGCTATTGTAAGTACATCTCATAAAACTGCAAATGATGTAACCTAGCTACAGGTGCTATAGAAAGACCTGAATTGCTCGGATAAAGAAGCCATGTGAAAGTAAGGTCCTCAAAATTTGTCCAGTCACATTTACTCTGAGCTTGAGCAGAGACTGGGGCTGATGGCAGGAGTTAGAGGGAAAGCAGAGTGAATCCAGAAGAAGCAGTGGGGAGAAATATGTCTCTTCCCCCTGCACTTAGGCTGGGAAGCAGACGGAACTCAGGGTCCCACCCAGAGCTGTTGTGTGTTTCTATTTGCAGGGAAAGGAAGAGCTACATCGCAGTCTCTTTCCCAGGTTGGAGTAACAACAATGTGCCTTGACACTGAAGTGACTTTACTCAATTCAAAGGTTCTCTTATGGGAGAAAGGATTTCTTTTTGACCGATGGGACACTGGGAATCTCTCTATGTTTTTTCTCTATGTCTTTCCTTCCTAGGGAGTAGGGCTTGTCCAACTGAGTAAAAGGTACCAGAGAGGGAGGGCAATTTGGCCTCTATCCAGGGTTGGGAAGAGAAAGTACTAACAATATTCCTAGCTGTGTGAAATTGAGCAAGAGCCTCAGCCTTACTGAGCCTTAGGTGGACAATAAGGTTATTGTCACTTAGAGGGTAATTATATTTCCATTAATATATGCCTTGCTGTGTTGTTGTGCATATTTGGGACAACAGCTCTGGCATACGGTAATGTCTATTGCTGCCATTTATTAAGCATCTGATACTTTCTGACCTAAACTTTGAGAATTAACCATGTAAATTACAAAAGAAGTTATCATTCTCATGTACTAATCTGGGTATCATATCAATAGGAAGATACAGTCATTGCTTTTCTTCACTAACCCAAAACGTCTTTTGAACTCTTTATTTGTGTTACAGTAGTGGACATAGAATCATAGGCCAGTTCTGTGGTTTGGCATCAGTGTCTCCTTACCAGTGTTCATTCAGCTAGGATCAGTGACTAAATGTGAATGATTCTTTGTGTGCATATGTGCATGTGTATATTTGTGTGTGTATGTAGATGCTTTGAAAAATTCTTTAGAATAATTTTGTTATGCTTATTGTAAAGCTTAGGATTACTATTCAGAAAGCCCCACTGCTGTTATTAATTTATGCAAAAATCTTTGTAGACTTTATTTTCCCTGCAAGATTCTTGAAAAACATTTTTTGAAAGAATCTCACACTTAGAGAAAATTTGCAAATGCAGTATTTTTTTTTCTGGAACTATTTGAGTTGCCAACTTAATACTTCATCATTTCTGAATATTTTAGTGTGTGTTTCCTACAAACAAAGGACATTCTCCTGTATAACCACAATGCAACCATCAAAATTAGCATATTAACAATAATACATTTCTACAATCCAATCCTCTGACCTCATTCCAGTTTCATCTGTTGTCCCAGTAATGGCCTGTATAGCAAAAAGATCCAACCCCAAATCATGTACTGCATTTAGTTGTCATGCCACATTAATCTTTCAGTCTCAAACCGTTTCTCAGTCTTTGCTTGACATTCAAGATCTTGACATTTTTGAAGATGACAGCCTGGTATAATATAGAATGCTCCTCAGTTTAGGCTTGTCTGATGTGTCCTCATAATTAGATTTTGGTCATACATTTTTGGTGGAAATATCAAAGGTCATGCTGTATTGTCTCAATGCATCCTACCAGGAGGTACAAAACTTCAGTTTGTCCCATTAATGATATGATTCATTTAGATACTTGATTATGGTGTCTGCCAGTCTTCTCCACACCAAACTTGTTCCTTTACTCTTTGTAATTAGTATTTTGAAGAGAACAATTTGAAACTATGTAAATACCTTATTATTCTATTAACTTCCAATTGATGCCTCTTTGTATCAATATGGACTCATGTTTTTCTTTGTTGTTTATTGGCTTATGATCTATTACTAACATTATTTACTTTGATTCTCTAATTTTCCTGGATTTTTCCAGAAGATGTGCTTTCAAACTGGTTTCTGTTACACCTTAACATGTCCCCAGTCATTATTCGAACACTTCCTTCTTTTATGGTATAATTAGATGATCCTGACTCATTATTACTTTTCCTTCCCAGCCATGGAATCATTTGTTTCCCCAAGGAACTCTGGTTCCTTTTAGTGGAGAAGGGTATTTAGAAGCCAATATCTGGGTTCTAGGTGTACTTATTGCTCTTAGAATGTTGCTTTCTCCATGGGCAAAGTAGAATATATATGCGTATAGGAAATGTATGTATAGAGATAAACACACATACATATATAAAAATACATATATATGTATACACACATTTACCTCTATAGCTACATCTTATGTCTTTACATGTATTTATCTATTCATAATTTCTGAAAACTCTAATATCAATACCTCTAATTCCAATCCAATACCATGGGGTTCACTCTAGTTTCCTCTTTCCTTGTTTGTAACTCCCTTCTCAGGCAGTGAAAAACTTGAATCTTACTGTCCTTAGCACATTTGCTTACTTGATCAATCTCTTTGTGAGATCCACTGATGCCCTCCTCACATGGATACTCCTTACCCCACTAGGGCTCTAATCCCTTGAGTTGGACCACTGTTGCTGACTGGCCTCTCCCCCACCCTCATGTAGATGACCTCCTTGGACTGCTTGAACGCTGACATCCCTTGCAGGCAACTCTTACATGCAGATATTCTCTCCTTTGTTGTTGTTGTTGTTGTTGTTGTTTGTTGTTGTTGCTGCTGCTGCTGCTGTTGTTGTTGTTGTTGGCTTCCTCAACCCATGTTGGACCACTGTGGCTCCTTCTTTCCATTCCTTGCTCTGCCTCATCTAATAGCTCTAGGACTGATAGTTAAGCAAAAGGAAGAGATAGGAAAGACCATACCAGGTTTTTATGATTTGGAATACAAATCATTCTTTAGTTTGAAAGACTTCCCCCAATTACTTTAAATCAGCCCCAACAATTAGTTAGCTTCAAGCCTATCCCTAGAATGAGACAGAAACCATAGACCTACAGTAGGGTGCTCTTGTTTTGGTACTAGTGGAGGAACACACTCTGCATTTTCTCTGAGATGACTATCAAGAGTGAGGATTTCCTTCTCCAGTTTCAGTGTTCATCAGTTGCATTTTTACTGCTTGTTACTACTCTCTGGTCTCTGCTTCTCATATCCAACAAACAAACAAACAGATAAAACTCACAACCTTCAATGCCTCCTGCTGACGCAGTGTGGAAAGATTATAATGCAATAATTTTTGGTGAGAAAAAAAAGAATAAAAGTGTAAGTGTTACCCAGAAGACTACCATTTCACTCAACCTCATTTTCACCTCTGGTGTTTTCGGTGTCTTACTACAATCATCCCATCCCTAAGGGAACTTTCAGCCTCTATTGCTACTTAAGAGATTTGCATCCCTTTTGGGTGGGTTACAGAGGAGTCATCCAGGCTTGCCCCGCATTACATATTGTATTAGAGTGAGGACGGCCTCTTACAGAAGTCACTTTCCCAAGTCCCATTTGTGCTTTGTTGCATCCCAGCAGCTTCTTGTTTCATGGCAATATTACTCATCCATGCCAGAATAGGGCTTCCACTTCAAACTATGGTCATGGCTACTTGTGTTCAGAAGTGTGAAATCAAAATAAATGTTTGGTAAAATCCTCCTGAAATAATAGAAACCTTGATGGTTGTTTTTGCATAATTCCTTTCAAAAGCATTACTGATGTATGGTAAGTGTTGATGTAGGCACTGCCACTGGAAACGGAAGGAAGGGTATTTACAAAATCCTCTTAGTTGTTGACATTAGCTTCCTGGATTTTTTTTTCCTTTTAAGCAATTCTTAATGGAACAAATGACATGACAAAATACTCTGAAAGCATCTGAAACATGAGATCCACCTACACACGCCTCCAGATATCATCTCGACAAGGCTGAATGCTTGTTTTCAGTGGGTGGCTCCAGGGCTGACTCACAGCTCCATGCTCTGAGCTCATTCTCACACACTCTCTTCTCTCTCCTTGCTGTCATCATCAGAGAAGGCAAAGCAAGTGCCTTCTCAACTGTCCCTAACCCCTGGAACTTCGCTGAGATGAGCCTGGCTTTTGAATGGTACCTGGAGGGAAGAATTTCCCAGCACTAGATTTACATTATTTTCCTGCTGTGCTTTAGATATCAGTTTTAAAATTCCACTCACACGATGAGAGAAAATAGTTTCAAGAAAATAAAGGGGTTGAAAATCTATCTCCTCTGCACACCGTAATTCCCACTCTGCCCCACTGTCAAGGAATCAAAGAATCAGACCAGCAGATGTTAGCTACACTGACCTTCTCCAGAGGTGTCAAAGATGATTTAAAAAAAAAAAACAGTAGGAAGGGGTTATGGCTCCTTCAAATTGCTTCATTTCTTTCTCTCTGTAAACAGGGGAGTTGCTTCTCTGAGTTGAATGGAATATGTTAGTGTTGGGTATGTAGTCTTGGGCTTGTCAAGAAGAGAAATCTGGGTGGCAAGATGGCATGGCGAGGAAGGTGAGAACAAGGCAGTGTTCACCTATAAAGAAGGGGCAGAGTTGCCCAAATCTTTCTTCGAACTAGGGAAATTCAAGACATCAGAAACATTAGCATTCAAAACTCCTTAGGGAAGCTGGTCCTTAATGTCATAATATTCACAAAGCTAAGCTGATAGAATCTGTAGATAGCAAAGTGCTTAAATTAAATCCAGCTCAGTCAAGTGTGTCTAGAGAATCACTTGAAGAAGTGATCAATATGGTCTGATCATGATTCTTAACAGGGCTGATTTTCAGGTGGGTGTGGAGAAAAAACTCCTAATTTTGAAACTGACAGCTCATGATAAGTGTTCCTTCTTTGTGTGGAAATCTGCTCCCTGTTGGTGGACAGAGTCAGTGGGCCATGCTGCCCTTGTGAGCTGCTCCAGCAGGAAGGACTTGCCCTTGACCATGTGAGATCCACACATTGCTAGACTGATAGACGGAAAGGTCTGGGGACAATTTCTTATTGTTATCTTCTACCTATTTGAGGCACCTCCTAAAGACTTGTCATTCCCATCTCTGAGGGATAAATAATGTAATGGGAAGACATAAGGAAAATCAATTTAATATTTTTCTCTTGCTTAAGAATAAACACAAGAATGCACCAGGCAGTCGATGGTCATTTACCATCATTATTTGGGGTTTTTAAATATTTTTTGCACTGGCCAGCTTTCAGTGCCCTACATTTCTATCATTAAACAATACACTTATTGTTAAGATATTAAAGGTGTTCAAATGCAACCTGGGTCTCTTCTAATACTTTAAAGCCAGTCAAGGCAGACTCCAAAATAATGGCACAAGAGGTAGGTGCTTTTTGGTCTGGGGAAAGGAAGTAAGGCCTATAACTGGATCACAGGAGGCCAACAATCAAAGCAGGTTGCTTGCATGTGTCTAGGAACTGCACCTGGAGTCCCCTTCCAAGGTCACCTTGTGGAACAGACAGGGCAAAGTTTCATGTAGTTTGCCTGCTTCCCTGGCTTCTGCCCCATCCATCTCTCTGAGTGCTTCTTAGCTTGGAGTATGTGCTGCTTATTAGTAATAGATAGAGTATATCATGAGAATGCTCAGAAATGAATATGAATTTGAGGTTTCTGATCCTGAGCAGAAAACGGGAGCTGAATAGAGGCATAAAACTCCTTTGGAAGGAGAAAACATTACCATGGCCATCTTATACCTGCCAAGCTTGATGCCTTTCTCCAATGTGTATGACAGGACTCAATAATCACGTGTGACTCTGCCCTCAGGTCCAACGTCCTCAGAAGAGTCTGTTGTAGATCTAAGAGTATGAGCTTGGTAACATTTTGCCCTTGGGGGTTTGTGTAAAGGGAAAAATCATGCAAAGTCTTTGTTAGCTTTGCCTTCTGTGATTCTATGGAAACAAGGCAGCAGTGCTGAGAATCCAGGGAAAGACAGATGAGCTAAGACAGCAAAGCTTTGAGGTGGAGTAGGGAGGGAGAGCAGGAGGAGGCATAATAGGATTTCTTTGGGACTATGCTTGGCTTTTCACTTTTGTGAAAAGTAGGAACTTTTTTCGATGGGCTGTTAATTTGGATCTGAGAGGGAGAGTTAGTGGTTGTATTTAGAGAACAGCTTTGGACAAGAAAGGGAAAGAGTGTCTCGGTGTCCTATTGTCTGGGCACTTTCAACCTTGTCTTGTTAATAACACTTTGGCACTTCCTTGCCCCATTTAGAACAATGGAACAGTAAGACAACATTTCATTTGAATTGTGCTATTTATTGTAATAGTGTGATGGGAAAACCTCAAAGGCTCAAAAATTCAGCTCTGAGACTGTCTGCATGCTTAAGACTGGGGTAGAGATGACCTGTGCTTACTCCATCTCCATCTGCGACCCAGACTATACAGTTAAGACACACATTGAATTTGTGGCAGATGGCCAGACTGCTCTCTCAGAATTCAGAGTCAGTATGTGGATATTTACTTTACACAGACATGCCCAGAACAGCTGTTTGTCCTTGTGTCTCCCTGGAAAAATGGGGAGACAGGGCCCCCTAGGTCAGCAGCCCCAGGCCATCACCACTGCTTCCCCTGAAGTTCCTTCTGACAGCAACGTTCACAGTAGAAGTCCCAGAAGGACCTAACTTGAAGGGTCCAGGAAGCCATCCTTCACTCTGTGATCATGTTAAGTGGTTCAGTTGGGGAGACAGATTGGAGATAAGGAGAGCGAGTGAGAAAGTATGGTTACTGATCTCAGTGAATTTCAAGACTCGAAGGATGTGACCAGATGCTCCATACAGTACCCTATTTTGAACTTCAGACGACCAATTGAAATTAGCCCAGTCTTCCTTATATTCATCTGCTTTATTCCACACCAGTGTAGTTTGATGTTAAATTATCTGATTAAAAAATAATATGTGACAGGAAGGTATGGAGAAAAGGGAACTTTATCAGGATTGAATATAAATGAGACAAATTGACAAGGATTTTACTTATGAATTTAATATAATCTACAAAGAACCTGTTCTAGGAAAGACTTTTAAGATGTTTAACAAGTACTTGCCCATCAATGTTCTCATCAAAAAGCATCTCAGAACCTGGGTGGCTGCCACCCTCCATGCTGAACACCTGCTAGGAATTTGGCATGTGAACGTGATCTCATTGATACAGGTCTGCATGTAAACAGTGGTGTACTGAAATCTGTATTTGATGACCAAATATCTGTGGAAATGGTAATTCCCTTCTGACCAATGCATACTAATGTAATAAACACTCTTGTCTTTTTCTAACTAAGCTAGTACAGCCTCTTCCCTGCTCAGGAGGAAGCTGTTTCCACCCAGTAGAATGGTTCTGCACTGTCTAGTGGATGCTCTTCTTCTGTTGGTAGGGCTTGGGGGTGGCCTCCCAGCCTGGATCCCTGATTATGTCTCAGTGGTATATCCCATATTGATTGGGCTCTAAGATTACTGCCTCTTTAGTTCATACCCACATCCGCAGGCATTTTTTTTTTTTTTTCTAAAATAGTGCACTGTGCTAGCCTCTTAAGTTGAAAGGGCCTTGACCATTAGACCTTGCTGGGACCAATCATCTCCCATCACCCTCAGGCCCTTGGCTAAGCTTTGGTTACCAGCACAGATGTGCTTCCATCTTGTAAACTTCCTGTTGGCATCCTTGTCTTCTGTTCTTGCCTCAGATGATAGCCAGAGGCCCCCAGTCCCTGTCAGCTGGCCTCTCTGATTCCCAGAATTGGAAGCAAGGGCCTAGGCTTGACCCAGAAATTGGCACAGTCCCTCTGTGGAACGGAACATCAAGGCATTTCTGGGGATGACTTCCTCTAGCTACACATGTCCCTTGTGGGTTTTCCTCATGGTAGTGGGCACCTGCTGGCTCCACAATTGTTTAAGAGAAGCAGACAAAGCTGTTCCTCCCCCAAGAGTGAAAATCAGCCCCACATTTACCTGTTGGCTCTATCTAGAGGAGGAGCTGAGCACTGGTTTAAGCACTCTGCCCTTCTCAGTGCCCTGTGTTGACCAAAAAGAATAAAGCAGAACTCTTATGGCTGAAGGATGGTGTTTGCATTTGGAGTGGGGTGGGTATAAGCATGTCCAGTATCCCTAAATGTCACCCATGGCAGACTGCTTGCCATTGTCTAAGCGGGCCACAGATTTTCCCATTCCTCCCTTGTCTCTCTACTATCTGTCACAGTTCTGCCTGACTCCAGGGCCCACATAAGTTACAGCCCTCCTGAAGTCTTTCATCTGCCCATGAACTGGTCAAGGTACCTTGTGCTGCTCCTCTTATGGCTCTCCACTCACTCTACACTGTAAATGTCACTTGTCTTATTTTCTAGACACTCTAAAATATAATTTCCTTAAGGAAAGAGCATTATTTGGCTCGTCCAAGTGCCTCTGTGCCCTGGCCCAGCCTGAATCATCCTCCTGTGTTACACAGCTGGTGCTGAGCAAACATTGACTCAATGAACTGAGGGCTGTTCAGGCAGCAGTTGAGGGTGGCCAGAGAAACTGATGGAAGGTGACACACATAGCTGCTCTAAAGTAGTCCAATGCAGCCTGGGCCTCCTGACATGGTGTTGTGTTCAGTGAGGGACATGAGAGGCAGCCCTCCTCCTGGCAGTAACACTCTGTGTGAGTGTGAGGAAGTAATCACCTGTTATTATAACAACACTATGAAGAGCTACCATGCTGGGGCCTTTACTTCCATAATCTGACTTCATCTGCACAAGAAAGCTAGTCATAAAGAAGTGTTATTATTTTTGATTTTCAGATAAAAAGAAGCTGGGCACTGTGGAGCTAGGATTCAAATGCACGTGTGTCTGTTCCATTTCTATTAGATGGACTGTCTCTCAGTGGCCTGTTTAAGGCCCTGTTGTTAAACAACCCCAAGTTTCCCCTAGTTCCAGTATCCCATGATGTCCTCAGCAGTGGGGTCAGATGGGAGCCAGAAAAGGAAGTGGGCTCAGCAGTCATGATGGTGACCCCTATAGAAGGGAGCCCTGACAGAGCTCTTTTCTCCTCCTGGTGCTGGAGCTGCCTTGGTCTTGGTAGTGGGGAAGGTCTACACCTCTCTCCCAAGGAGAGCTCAGTAGTCTATACCAATTCTTGATAGAATTTCTTAAGGCAAAATTTTATGAAGATACAGAGTGTGGGGAGTTTATGGCAAATACTGAGCCTACACTGTGACATGAGAGCTGTAGTTTGCTATTTAGCTACTGTTAGCTAACCACACAAAATAAACATGTGTATGACTGATACAGTAGTTTCCTGATTCCACTGTGACAAATGAACCACAAATTTAGTGATAACACAAATTTATTCCCTTATAGTTTTGGAGGTCAGAGATCTAAAATCAAGGCATGAGCAGGGCTGATCCCTTCAGGAGGCTCCAGAGGAGAATCTGTTCTCAGCCACTTGCAACTTCTAGAGGCTGCAGGCATTCCTTAGCCTTGGCTTGCGGCTGCAACACTCCAGTCTCTGCTACCATCATCACATGGGCCTTCTCTCTCTTTTGATCTTCTTGCCTTTATCTTATGAGGACACTTGTGATGACATTTAGGGCCCACCAAACCCTCCCATCTCAGGATCCTTGATTTGTTATACCTTCAAAGTCTCTTTAGCCATGAAAAGTAATATTCACAGACTCTGGGAATTAGGACTTGGGTATCTTTGGGGGGCAGGTTTTCATGCTGCCAGTTAGTTTCTGGTGTTTATTTCTAAATTCCTCCTCACAAGGAATCAGGAAATGCCACAGTGGGTTCGTTCAGGGCAGGGTCTGTTCTCCCAGGTGCAGCATCTCTTTTAGTTTCCATGTCTCATCTTAATTCTTGCTTCTTGTCCTCTAGTGCAGCTCCCAGCCCCCCTTCCCCTAACCCAACCCCTCCTGTGAGGTTCTACATTGAGGTGTTGCTTTCTGGTATCACACACATAATCAGAGTGCATTTAACCACAGTGACATTTATCATGGTATTGCTAATGAGGCTTGGCTTAGCTCCAATAAACTCCACAAAATTCTAGTTGCCTATAATGTAAATGCCCCAGAATGGCTGCAGGATGTGATGCCTCACTTTCCCCTTGATTTTGAGGGCTCTGGGCCTGTTGTTCCTGAGATTCTAAAGTGTGGCAATTGGCAGGTGCAAATGACAAGACACCTCCTAGAACACTGTTAAACCACCTCTCTGGCCTTTCAAGGACAGTTATACTTAGTAATATCATGCTAAGAATGTACTGGAGAAGAGTGATTGGAAGAGAAAGGATTTCAATTATGAGCAGGTTTTGTGGTAAATGGAAGATATTTGTTCTTGAGAATTCTTATGGCCAGTCTAGACCAGAGATACCAATGTGCCCTCTACATAGTCATCTAAAAATACAATCAGATCCAATAGTATCCTGGACTATGTGCAAGATTTTAGGTTCTCCAGGCCCTTAGGACTTCTATGCACTCTGGAAGCTTACAGTTAGCTGTTAATTGGAAAGTAAGTGATAAGTATACCCATGCTTTCATAGGTGGAGAATTTTATATGCTGGAATTTCTTAAAAAAAAAAAATCAATGTGAGAGCAGACAAGTATCCTTCCAGTTGCTTCCACAGCTTGCAAGGGAAGCCTGGAAGATATGGTGCCCTCAGGCTGTGTGGTTTGATGTGGTCAAGGAAATGGTAGTCACTTCCAGGTGGAAAGTGGGCAGTGTGTGTGATGGGGCGTGGGAGGTGGGACAGCACAACAAGAAACACAGAAGGTGGTTTGTTTTTCCCCAACTTTTTTATTTTGAAAATTCTCAAATGTACAAAATAGTTAGAAGATAATATAATAACTACCATGGATTAACCAATCATTAGCATTTAGCCACTTTTGCTTTTAGTCACACATACATGCACATGCATGTATACTCATATGTGTGTATATATGTATATATGTGCATACACACACAAATACAGATATATGCTTTTCTTCTCTGAACCATTCGAAAGTAATTTGAAGTTACCATGGTCCCTCATCCCTAAATATATCTCCTAAGACTACGGACATCACTTGCTCAATCACACTATTATCACACCTAACTAAACTAATAATTCTGTAATAACATAATATGAGCTACACATAGCTCATATTCATATGTCTTCAACTACCAGAGATTTCTCTTGTAGCTTATGTTCCCATAAGTGGGAAATATTTTAATAGATACACATATTTTCTGAGAGTAGAAAATTTGAAGGAGCATGAGATATTCCTAAAGAGGATAGTTGGGAATATTTTTGGTGTAAATTATCCTGTGAGGCTCACACCCTGCCATCATTGTGATACCTGTTGTAAAGTACTTTTGTGGATTCTGGAATCAGACTGTTTCTTTGAATGCAAGTTCACATAAAGTGTAAGCCTTGGGAGACCCCAGGAATTTTGTGTGTGTATTGCTGTGTGTGTGTGTGTGGGGGGGGAGATTACATAGACTAGGATAATAATAGCCATTCCTAATATTTAATCTTAATGTTTCTCAGACTTTAGTATTCTTAAAAATACTTAGAGTGTTTGTTAAAAGCACAGATCCTTGGCCTTTCCCACCAGAGACTTTGCTTTTGTAGGCCTGGGGTAAGTTTTAAAGAACATTCCAGGAGATTCTGATACTTGAAGAAAAAATGACCTTATCAGTTAGGCCTATTAGAGGTATACTTTAAAAGTTTTTCTTTCTCAGTCAAGAATATACATTTTTAAATTCCAAGTGAGTGGTTCATTAATTATGGGCTTTTAGGCAAAAAAATGCTCTCTGTCTCCGTCTTTCCCTCTCTCTCTCTCTCTCTCTCTCTCACACACACACACACACACACACACACACACGGGCACTTACGCACTTGTGCATAAATAATGTTTTGAAGTGATTATGAGCTTTTTTTTACCTGTCACCATACCATGTGAATAACTACTCCACTTACGTATCATTTTGGAAAGACCACTGTGAGATGAAAATCAAGCATACTAAAGAATAGCAAGACATACAGCATTCTTTAAGTTCAATTAATGAAAAGACACCAAGTCAAAGGTGTCTTTTCTCAGACCATTCTCCTCTAATCACCAAAAAAAAAAAAAAAAAAAAAGAAAAAAAAAGCCTGGATCAGATGACAAGGCAGAAGAAATTTTCAAAAATATATGTATTCATTTTAGAAAAATAAAGCCAGGGTAAGAATCTTCAATAGATTACTTCACTATCTCCCACTTACTCCTGGAAAAACTTTCTTCTGAGCCTGGAGAGGATCCAAAGTCTATCTAAAAATGATCTATCAAAAGGTGAAAACAACCCCATCTCTGTCATGCTGTGAATGCATTTGTGTCACTGTAGGACGTAGGTTCCTGGGTGGACCACACTTAAGGTGATCCTGTTCAAACATTTTGGACCATGTCATTTAGCAGAACAGAAATAAAACCTTCTGGCATTTTTTCAGGATGTGAAATATGGTGCGAGAACAGTATTACGGCATCATAGAGACTTTACCAACAGATTTGGCTCCTTAGGGATGTGGTTTCCAGTGGTGGGGCCTCCAGAGTTGGTAGGAGTCCAGGGCAGGAATCACAGGACCAGGTATTATGCCAGGAGAAACATTTTTCAGAACTGAGAAAATTTTTCAAAGAAGAGATTAGAAAGCTTAAAGGGCCTATAGAGACTATTTAAAAGATGTGAATATACTTAGACTGGATTAGGATTTACAGATGAGGGATGAAGTGAATTATATCTGTATCTCAAGATCTTTTTTTTAATGATTTGCTAAAATATTTTCTATGTACAATTATTCAGAGTAGTGATGTCGTTGAGGAGGAACCAGCCAGCTGGTTGAATGATTGTAATAAGCACTCTGAAGTTTTGTCTGTGTGAAAATGTAACTGTATTAATTAAGATTCACATGGATTTACTAGTATCTACTGGTCTATAAATACCTATGCTCTGGTAACTTGGGTTAAGTTTATAATCCTATTGGAAGGTATTTGATGCATTTCAAGGTTTTTGCTCTTCATGCATATAATAAATATATTAATAAAACCCAACAACATTAAAAGAATCCCTTTGCTATAGGATAATATTTTTGAGATATGAATGAAACAATGAAACATTTTCCCCCAGCCTTTCCTTTTTCTACTTTGGCTTGTCCCCCACTGAGGCTGTTAGATTATTCTGTGACCACTGGCTCTTGAAGGGGAAATAAAAGTAGAAAGCAGAGAAAAAGAAACCTTTGTTTGCATTGTTTTTCTTTTCATGGGCAAAGCAAGAAGGTGACCTAGGTAAGCTTGTGTGAGAACCTCATGAGTAAGAGCAAGGTCTCCATCTCATCCTTCTCTCCCTCAGCCTCCTGTACAAGGACAGATGTCTGTGCCCAGAGAGGCAATGGATGGATGAATGGCTGGAAGGTCCATGGGCAGACGGAGCAGGCAGACAAGAGCACAAGCAGTGCACTCACGACCCAGCCTCACCTGGAACAAGCTCCAGCCAGCTGCCCTCCCATGGCTGCTCAGCTGATGGCGAGCTAGGTTGTGCCTCCACCAGTGCCTTCCAGGTTGATTAACCCCAGGTGGAGTGCTTCCCTGAAATATACCTGAACATGTTTAAGCAAAAGATGTGGGGCTCTGGATATCTAGCTGGGCAATAAAAAAGAAAGGGACAATCTTTACAACCCATACTTGGCTAAAAGGCCAGTTCACGCACCTTAATTTTCCTTGTCACAATGCCATTTTTATACCTATACATTGGTATTGGAGATGAGAGTAGATACTCAATCTCTTGTAGTTCATTAACAGGGGAAATAAACTCCTCTGCCTGGGTTAGTTTTTCTGTAACACAGACGTAATCAGGTCATTTCCAATGTAAAATCATTTAGGGGCTTTCAAGATGTCTCCCTGAGTGCAGAGTGTGGTGCCCTTTACTGTTCAAACCACAGCATCATTTCAGCTCTTTAGGCCTCTCCTCACCATCCACACACCCTCCCCACTGAAGACATGTTAGAGTAGTCGCCACTCTCCAAGAGTCCATGTGTCTCCACCCTCCTCACCTTTGCTCATGGTATTCCTCTGCTGGGAGCACTGGTTCTTTCTTACCCTCACTTACCCTACTCAGCCCCCACCAGTCTCCACCCCAACACACCTAGCCATGTTGTGCACACAGCTGAGAGGAAAATCTCTGCCCTTACTCAAAGCCCAAGAAAACATCACTTTCTAAATCAACTGTGCCCTGCCTCCATCCACCAACTCCACTTCCGTGGAGAATCATGACAGTGAGCATTACAATACTTGGGTCTCAATCATCTTTTTAATAAAGGTGTGCTCTATGAGGGTGAACACTGCATCCTTCTCATTCTGGTCTTACACCTGGCACAGAGGTTTGTACATGGTGGTCACTCAATTGATGTTTGCTGAGTTTAACTGAACTAATAGGAAAATAATTATTTGATGATTACTGACTTATATGGATATGTGTCCCATACAAGATACTTGCTGTAGTCTTTCACATGGTTCAAGAGTAATCTAATTAACAAGATTCCAGGAGGTAGCCTATAGGGAAGGTAACTTCCTAACAATCTTTCAGTAATGCTTGAAAATCTATCCCAGTTTGTGTCTTTGTGCCAAATATTTCAGTAGCCATTTATAGAGCATTTTCTATGTGCTAGAAAGTGCCATGATTACCCTATGTTCTACTTTCACGTGCCAAAGAAAGGTTAAGTGGTAGCAAGAAAGAAGGGAAAGTAGGAAGCTCGGCTACTTTTGTCATCCTTTTGTCATCCTATCTGGTTCCCAGTGCCCAAAGTATTCCAAGGTGAGAGGAAGTTTGGGATGCTCTCCAGGGAAAGAGAGGAGACACCATTGTGCAGAAATCTGTGACTATTGGCAAAGCCGAGCCCAAAGTGAGCTAGTGCCTTTGTGCTTCTGAAAGAAGGTCATCTGAGAGTGGAAAGGAGATTTATGTTTTACAGAATAAGAAGTGGGCACCAAGGGTAAGAAGTGAGCTTTTACATCCTGTGCTTGGCATGAGGCCCCTAAAAGTGACAGACGTTCCAGGTCTTTTGCTTAAGACCTGATTGAGTCATTTTTGGCCAGAGAGAAGCTATGCAGCAGGGTAAATTTTGGCAAACTTTCATGCTCCTTTGCCAAAGATGGAAGTCATATTTCCATACATAGAGGACAGTTAGGATGGTGAACTGGGCCTGAAAAGAAAGACTCAAAGTCCGTGTGTCTACCTTCAAACTCATATTCTAACACATAGCTGCCACTCTGGTCAACACTGTACAGAAAGTCACCATGACTAGGACATGATCCTTATTCTTAAAGAGTCTATATAACTGATGCAGAGAAAAAGACTAATATTCAGTAGCAATTAATCGATTATTGCAATGAAAAAAGTTAAATGCCAGAATACACGGCTGTCCCTTCTGTTTTATCACTCAGTTGGCTTATAGAATATACTGAAATACAGGTCTGAGCCTAAGGTAGACAGAGCCCAAGGGAAGCCTTAATCCCTTAGCCACAACTAATCTCCTATCTGCCCACCAGACATGCTTGTCCTCTAGGCCAAATTGGAGGGCCACGTTGCTGGACACGGTCTGCTGAACATGGCTCTGCCTGGAGCAAACGCAGGGGCTGGAGGCTGTGTGAATAGGAAGAGGAGAGAGCATCCACAGGGTAAGTCTGAGCTAGCAGCCACAGGCCTGATGGGTTGGAATCTCTCCATGGACACTGCTTGTACTTGTAGCCACTGAGGAGGAAAATTATTGTGAAATATTTTGATAGCATTTCTGATTTTTCCTTAATGTACTCAGACGCCAAGTTCAGTCATCAGGAAGAAGGATTCTTGGAACCCTAAGCCCAGCAGGGTGCCTTTGGCCTGTGTTTTCTTGTTATGTAAGACCACCAACCGGTTGTTTCAAGATTAATTCTTCCATTTCTTCCATGTATCTTAATCTTCACTCTTTTTTCATCACATTGCTTTCTTTTCCTTTGTTACTCCAGCCCTTCCTAACTTTATTTTTGTTCCCACCCCTTTCTAAAATGATGTAAATAGTTTTCAGAACTTGATACTTGCACTTGAGAATGGAGAACAAAGGGAAAGAGATGGTTTTTATCTATGCATACAGGTCCTCAAGGCAAAGTTGAGATCATCATTGGAGCAAAGCCAAATAAATGTTTTTCTTTGTTCTAAACCCTAGGGCTGTGCTGAGGGGTCAGGCTCTGAGGTGATGGAGTAGGGACCTGTCCCGGTTCATTGGAGCAGGTGGCATATTTGTAAGTCCAAAAGCAGGGAATGTTCCCCTTCTGACATTTTCTCAGTTTTATCTCTACCAGAGGCCAGTGCTGTTCCCAGGGCAGGAGCAGCTGCTCTTGGATTTTGTGCCAGAGCCTGGAAATTTCTTCCCTGTGGGGGAACTAACAGTGGCACTCATATTCTTGTTACCTCCTTCTTCCCTGCTGATTGGCCCCTCAGTGGGGCAGGCCTCCATGAGTGCAGGGAGTGAGGCAGTCCCTCTGTAGAGAAGGAGTACAGATTGCTCTGACTGACTCATGTCTACTGCTGAGGCCACCAGAGCATAAGAGTTGGGTTAATCCCAGGAACTCAGAAGCAGATATGAATGCCCTTTGTAGTGGTTCTCTTCCTGTGCATTCTAGGATGCTGGTGGGAGTGTGGAGAATGAAGAGATGAAATGTCAACTAACTCATCCTGTACTTCCTGACAATGACACTAAGGGACAAAGGATGGTGAACACCTTAGGGGTAGCCAAATTCATGTACTTCCCACAACAGTTGGAGCAGGTCTTTGCTTATAGTAAATATTTTATTTGTAATTAGAAAAACATAGATAATGGCACCGTATTTAATTCATGTTCTCACTCATTCATTGATTCCATAAACAGGTGCTGAGGGCCTATCATGAACAAGGTCATCATGCTTTGGGTGGGATTGAACACACTCACCTGGGGGTTGGCAAAACTGTCAGATAGGATAGGGATGGACCAGATGGATCAAGAAGAATATCTCACCCGTGGAGGCCAACTGATGAGAGGCAGCTTGATGGCTGAAGAGTAATAGCCAGGTGGATGATAAGCACAGTTATGGTGGCACACAGATCAGCTACCATTTCTTGACTACTTACTATGTAGCATTCAATTCTTAATTGCAAGTTTATGAAGTAAGCATTATACATTTCATTTTGAGGATGAGGCTACTGAAGCTTAGATACATTAATTTTCCCAAGGCCACATTCATTACTTTAAGTGTTCAAACTAAGATTTGAACCCATGTCTCCTGATTTCAAGGCTTTCAACTACAATCTATACAAAACCACTAAGTGTGCTTATATAGGTGTCTGTGAATGGGCTCTCATATGGTAAGCTATGCTTGACTATAAGAGTCAAGATGGCAGGCAGAGAAATGGTATTAATAGTCTCTTACATTCATGGTAGGACCCATCTAGTCCCAAAGAGGAAGGGAATTTGCAAGAATGTGGAAGGATATCAGGACATGAGCTTGAATCCTGGTTCCAATGAGAATAAGGAATAACAGGCAGGGAAACTAAGCAGACACCCAGTTGTGGAAACTCATTTTGAATGGCCTATCATGCAGGTGGACAGAAAAATACAGGCATACATGCAAAGATGATTCAAAGTAGTTAGTTATTCATATACCTGGAGCCCAATAATCAGAATGGACACTAGATTATCCTTGAAACAAGGCCCTTGGTAAGCCTTGCTAACCAAGTAAGTGTGGTGCTAATCCTTTAGTTGCTTCACAATGGGGCTATGGGGTGAGATAGGGGGTGTAGGGGCATGAGGATCAGTCCTGCTCCTAAGATTGCCCCTAGCTCATTTCTGTCACAGTGGCACAGAGGCCCTATCACTTTTCTGTGTCCCAGCAGCCACACCTATGTCCTTAATAATCTGATTCTATGGGAGAAAGTTCACTTCAAATTTTGCTTGGCCTCAGTGAGACCAAGGCAACCAGTGCCTTTCATGCATGGCAAGAATGAGGGGGAGCCTGGGCAGGGGATATTTCCAAGAATAAGGCAAGCACATGGCTGCCCCAAGGAACTGGGGAAGGAAGGACAGACAAAAGCATTGTGAGACATCTTAATCACCGCAAAGTTTTGTCTCCAGCATGCATCACAGTTTCCTATTCACATTGGAAATTGACTGGTCCTAGTCCTTGACTTTTAGGAACCTCAAGTTGAAATGAGTACCTACCTGGATATATATTTACATAGTACTTGTGATATTAGGAAATAACATCTAGCTGCCCTCACAGAGACCATTGTAAAGTGGCTTAAACAAGACAGAAGTATTTCTCTCTCCTATCAGTCCAAGGCTGATATGGCAGATTTACTGTGTTGGGTACCCAGGATCTTCTGTTTAATTGCTCACCATCCATAAGGGATTGGTAGCATCTCCACTGTCCAAGATGGTTTACCACCCAGTCAGCATATCAGCTATCAGGAGTGGGAGAGGGAGGCATGCTTCTCTCTTTTGGAGCATGATCCAGAGATGACCACATCACTTCTGCTGTATCCAATTAACCAGAACTTGATCACATGGCATCCTAGATGCAAGGAGCCTGGGATATGCACTCTTTATTTTGCAATGGTCTGCCCAGCTAAAAACTGGGTATTCTGTTAATAAGGAAATATTTGGGAAAAATTAGCCATCTCTGTCAACATATCCATTTTGGCCACTCAAATATCTATATGCATATTTCATCTCTCATAGACCACACCCAGCCCTTGCCCAAGAGAGACCATCCCAACATACCATTGAGTCCCTGCACCCAGCTCAAAATCTAAGATCTCTGGGGGATGTGTAGTCATCTCCATCACATCTAAATGAGGTTTCTTCACATAGTAAAAACAAGTCATCTGTTTCTTCCTTACACTCATCATATAGTGATAGTAATAGTGATTAATAACAGTAAAAACTCCCATTCACAAGAGGGAAGAACAAGAAACACACATGGTCATTGGTCCCTTACTATGATCAAATCCTGCCAATCAGAAATAGCAACAAATCCCTGTCCTGGCTGTTTAGTAATTTGTTGGTAGGCATCCTTGGAGAGAAGGAGACTAAGCCTAGACAAATTCACAGAGCAGAGTAGCAAGCCAACCTTTGAAGTTTTATCTGTGAGTAAGAAACTTTTATTTCAGGTCTTTTTGACAGCAGAAAAACCTACATCCCCAGCAATACACTGCTTTTAAAGTTTTTTCAAAGATGCTGAGGCCCAGAGAGATTAATTCATAGCATTCTTGTCCATCAGACAGGTTTTTTTTCAACTGAGAGAAACCCACATCAAGTAGGCTAAGGTGTGAGGGGAATGTAGTGGCTCATGAGCTCAAACTATGGGAAGAGAAACTTTGGATCATGGTCTCAGAACGATGGAATTGGAGCTGGGCAGTTTCTGGATTTTTTTATTCTCATCTCTACAGCTCTCGGTGTGTCAGCAGCTTCTACAGAACTACTCCTTGCAGTTGGAGAAAATAGGACCAATGGTGACTACCAGATCCTGCTGCACAACACAGAAAACCAAGGTCTCTTAGTTCAAAGTGAGACATCCTAGGGCAGAGCTCTTGTGGCTTGTGTCACACACAGCAAGCATCTCATCAACAGTTCCACTGGAAGCACTTGGTGGAATGGGAAAGATGAGCATTTCCCAGCAGAAACTGGGGTTAAGGCTGGGCAAACACAATGTAGGTGCCTACTGAAGACCTGGAGGTGGCTACTGAGACTGAATCCAAGTTTTCTGATTCCTGATCCAGTACACTTCCCAAGCTCCATCTCGTCTTCTGTTGTTTGGTTTCATCAATTTTTATTTGCAAGTCCACGACATCTGACGTAGTTAATTTAGGTTGGATTCGAGCTGTCGCATTCCCAATTCAGCAAGGATACACAAGTGTCAGGTAATAATCCTTCTCAGTCTTGTGAACCAGTTAACACTGCTAACAGGCAGAACCATTAACATGCTGACTTACTTTCCTCACATAATAATCCTCTGGCAGCCTGAGCTTTACTGATTGATATTCGACCTAATAAAGCTGATCTGGATAAGCTTCCCTGTCTCCAAGGACATTATTCTAACTGTGGAGATTTAAAGAAAACATTTTTTTGTTAAAGTAAGTTTAATATCTTTACAGAAATATACTTTCTAACCACTTTGCTGGGTCTGACTAATATACGTATACTCTGTTCCAGATTGTGGAAATACAATCCAAAGCCTAAGGACCTTCTCAGTCAGCTGGAGGGCAAAGGGTTGTTGGCCCTGTCTACTGGTGTGGAAAGATTCAGTGGGTTAATTCAAGCATCAAGGAGGCTAAAAAGGAAAGCAAGCAATAAAATTCCGGACAGAAGAAAGGAAGCTAACAAACAATAAAAATGGCAGGAAGATTCCCAACCCATCTGCAACCCATTAGAATGTTGTGAACCATTTTCCAGGATACTTTTCTGATGTTGTTTTCAGCTTCTGTGCTTGTTTGGAAGAGCATTTGGAAACAAAGATAGTGTAATTGAGTAAACCAAGCTCTTTTAGGCACAAAAGTCCCTGGGAATTTCTTTGAAGGGTCTTAGTGGTGTTGGTAGTAAAATTACTGATAAAGACGACCAACTAATGTGTACGTGCCCTTAAAGCAACTTCCATGAGACAGATTTTCAAAAGATGCAGTGTGCTTAAAATTCATAATAGAGCTTTCAGATAAACTAGTGAAATACATTTATTTTTTCATATGAAGCTTTCTAATTCTTGTTCTGTTGATAGGCCCAATGTGCTAAATGGTCTACATTCTGGTTAATATTGTGGAGGAAAATGTCTTTTAAATTTTTTTCTTGCACAGAAGTAACTTATATTTTGACTGGTAGATCCCACAATTTCTAGCCCCAAATTAGGGGATTACATTTGCTAGCTGGGAATATTTCTGTAAAATTAGCCCAAGTGTCTTAATTATTATGGAATTCAGCTAGAATAATGAAGAAATATTGGTGCAAAAATTTGGATCTAGTAACTGTAAATACATTGTCTAAATAAAAAACTTGATGTATTATACTTTTGAAGTTAAAATATATTTCCATTTTGAAAAATCTTAAATTCTGAGGAAAGATTATTAAGCAAGCTATCCTTAAGAAGAGTGTGAAAGAACTATTTATATTCCTATTTAAATTGTTTCCAATTAAATTTGTCTTAAGATATATCTTTTGGGAGGAAAAGTTATGTGTGTGGTTTTAAAAATAAAAAGGAGTGCCTGGTGGCTCAGTCATTTAAACATCTGACTCTTGATTTCAGCTCAGGTCATGATCTCAAGGTTGGTGAGTTCAAGCCCAGTGAGGGACTCTGAGCTGTGTGGAGCCTACTTGGGATTCTCTCTCTCTGTCTCTCTGTCTCTCTGTCTCTCTCTCTCTGCCCCTCCCTGCTCTCTATCCCTCTCAAAATATTTAAATAAACTTAAAAAAATAAAATGATTTGGAAATCTTGTAAAGTTTGATATAAAAAGCATGTCTGTGTGTGTAGGGGGCTTCCCAGTGAGTAGATGGGTGGCACTCATAGAGTCTGTGTTCCTCTTGCTCTGCACCCCAGGTTTTGCTGTTTGGTTTGGGAATAATACCTTCACAGGCTGCAGTTGGAAGGGCAAAGGCTTTGGAATTTTATATTCTAGTCACACGTTGGGACATTCTTCTACAGGAGTGTGTGCTCCTCCTTACAATGGGTAAATCAATTAACCATTGAGGACCACTGGGTCCTCCCCAGAAAAATGGGGAAACCGCAGCATTGCTGGGTCACAAAATAAAGACATGTGTGCCAAGTGTTTGGCCATAAGGAGTTTTCAATAAATGTTGCTGCTATTATTATCATAACTATTCTGAGTCAGGATTTCATCTGGATCTAGGACTCTCCTGCCCGTAGGGAGCTGGCCACGGGTGTTTATGTGTCAGTTCTCAGCTGGGAAGGTTTCCTTCTCTCCCACCAAGGTCCAGCTCAGCAGCCGCTTCCCGCTGCATGTGGAGATTTTGAAGGGATGGCATCGAGTTTGTTTTTCATCTTAGCTATTTCCATCCAACTCGGTTTGATTGGGAACAGGCTCTTTTCTTGCCACCTGTCAGGGGAATGGCTTTGCCAGAGAAGAGGGTCTGCTCCCTGCTCTCTTATGCACTAGCCTGTCAGCTGTTTCTCATTTTTCTCACCTGTAGGGCTTTAGGCCAGACTTACTGACGATTTGCATGACCAAGGTGAGAAGAGAATGAAAGCATCTGGTGTTGGGGGCAGTCTGTTGTCTCGGCATCAGGGTTATGTCTCTCCCTTATGCTGTGTGTCCAGCTTCCAGCTAATCCTGCCCTGGGGCAGGGCTGCAGACACTTTGTCTGCCATGTTTTTCCATGACTCACCCTGCTCAACAGTCCCTGACAATCGTTGTTTGGATTCTGGATTTCTTGTCTTGACTTGAATTCCCTAACTGCCATCTTGAACATTGTTTGCTTGTTCAGTCTCAGATCTTCCTTCCCCTTTTCCATTCACTTTTCCTGGACTTTTCCCTATTCAGAGTAAATTTAGAGTGAAACAGTTGGCAATGAGTATTACGTGGAAAGAACGTGTGCTTTGCAATCAGGCAGATCTGGATTTGAACCCTACTTCAGCCATTTACTTGCCCTGGGGCACTAGATAAGTTACATATCCCCATTGGAGCTCCAGTTCTTTCTAAGTAAATAAGTAAGTAAAATCTTAGCTCTGTCATAGTGTTTATAGGTGCACTATGAACCTTTACATCAGGGGATTGGATCAATAGTTGGTAAAATGTCATTACAGGCCTGAATCTATGAACCAACAGGGAAAAGATAACTGTGATGTTCATGTTGAATCAAGATCTGTATAATAGCCATTTGCCGTTCGGATGGAAAATGTTACCATTTAGGGAAAGGATCCATCTCTGCTTCTACAAAGCAAGCCTTAGATGATGACTCAGAAATTTTGTCTGAGCAGCATGGTGACTGTAAGTGTGGTGAAAGATGTGTGTGGGTAGGCCTACTGGAAATTCCAGTAGGAATTTTGGTTGGTTCCATCAACCAAAGAGCACAACAGAAGTAGACATTGATGCCAAGCATCAAGAGGGTATTGAACATGCTGGGCCCTCTCCTTTTTTTTTTTTTTTTTTAGTTCTTTCTTTAAAATTGTATCTTGTTTCCTATAACTTTCTTATAGGTTGTAGTGAGCCAATGAATCTCAGTTGAACATTTTGGTCCATAAGATTTCCTCTATAAGATAAGTTGAATCTGCATTACTTTAGAAGACACTCAGGAAGAAAATCAAGATTTCCAGCTTCAAAGCCTAAGTCCTCTGTCATCTCATAGAAGTCCCCTAAATCATGACAGAGCTTCATTAGAGTTATAGGGTTCTAGGGTCATGCCAGGTGAATTCAACCAGATTATTAAGAGCTGACCTCATGTTCTTTCCTTATACAGTGTATGGATTGTTTGAGACCCGGTTCTGTTTTTCTGCCTCTGTATCCCTAGAAAGGGATTTATATTATATACTGTAGTTGATTAGAAAGAACTCTATTCCGTCAAGCATTTAATATTGAGTTATTACCCAAGCCTGACTCTTAGAAATAGACATTAATCTTGCCCCTGAATATGGCATTGGAAGAAACAGTGGCATTTTCTGTTTAGAGAAGAACAAGCAATGTTTTCCAATCCTCTGTGCTGCAGTGGCACAGAGGTGGCATCCTCGTTAAGCTTCAGGCTACACTCCTAGAGAGCTTACCACCCAGTCCTAAGAAATGAAAGGCGACATCTCAAAACATACTTCTCATGATAATCTCTTTCAAAATTAACACAGATAAAGGTCTCTAAAAGCTATCAAGGCCACTTATGACAGAGATGAATGTAGGCAATACCCTGTTAAGTATGTCCATTAATCACTATTTTAAAAAATTTTTACAAGCAAAATTATTTTATTTTATTTTTCAGTTATAGTTTGCCTTTGAACAAAGCTATTTGCTTAATATTTAAGTAAAAGTAGATGCTATTAACCCATTCTTTTCTGTGGATTAAGCCTAACATGCTAAAGGGATGCAGCACATCTTAGAACACAGACCAGAAAACCTGCTATGTCTGCACTGATTGCATGATACTTGGTATCTCACCAGAATCATTAAAAGACATGAATAGGCAACCCCCTGCATGTGGGTCTTTGTAGGACATGGTCACGTAGGAAGCAGAGAAGTATCTGCTTTCTTGGAATGTGTGCTTTTTATCACTTATGAAACTGTGGGAGAAGGTGAGGTTTAAACCCCACTGGAAAGGTAGACAGGAGTAATATTAGTATTGCCAGATTATGATATGTGGGAATATTTTTTCTAATTTCCCCTCTTTGTGTTTCTATCATGCTATGGAGTTGAGCCATATTTTGGTTAAGAATACCAGGAAGCAAAAAGGTATTAATGGTATTGATGTGAATGTGTGTGTATGTGTGCATATGCACATGCATGGGGACTCACGTGAACATGTGCAAATAAACTAACCATGATGTACAGTTCTGGAAAGTAAAAAGTAATTGCTCTTTTCCAAAATAAATTCTAGAGACCTTAGACAGCACATTGTGTGACTAGGAATTTGCAAAGAAGGTCCTTGAATCTGAGAGATGGTTTCCATTAAGATGGGTCAGAATTGTTCTTGAGCTGTCACATTCTTTCCATTCCTGGCAGACATATTCTCTAACTGCTCCCTTTAAACTTTGGGCTACAATTGCTCTGGGTTTGGCTTCTGACCTCACAGGAAGCACACCCAAGGCTCCTGGCTGACTCAGAACCTTGCCTCCATATGCAGATCAGTGTTGGTTCCTCAGGATGACTGTCAAGTCAGCCTGCCATATCTTTTTCAGAAAACTCTGTACTCTGATCATCCCCTCACTCCATTCCCAATGTTAATAGAAAGGCAATAATATACCATTAATGTTTCCTTCTTTGCTGACTGCCTTGTTTCACTGAAGCCTCCTTTCTATAGTCTCCTGATTATGCTTTTTTGGGGCTACAGTTAGTTATCTTGTTTTTGTGAAGTGTCTTTTTCTGTGGGGTCTTCCTGGCTGGCATGTCCCATTATTTACTGTCTGATTTCTTGGAGTGTCCTTTTAAGCTGCAGGTGCAAGCTGCATGATATTTTATCTCTAGGTCCCTTCTGAGCCTTCCAAAGACCCAGCTTCATCATTCATATACCATCATGTATCTTGGCTGTAAGGAAGGACCAAGCAGTACAAAGATAGTGTAGGACTGCCACAGGCAACTCAAACAACATATTTTTAATGGAATATTTCTATTTCTCTAAGATATTAAAATAATCTTTAGATTATTTTAGAGAATAAATTTAGAGAATAAAAAATTCTCTAAAACCATTAGACCATGGTTTCTAAAATGTGCCTGTGAGCTCTGGTACAAGATGGAAACAGCAGGCTCCTATACTCCCATCTTCCCATGGACACACCAAATCTTAGCTATATATGGAACAGTTTTCTCTGAAAGAAATCCAGAAACTATCTAAGTGACTCCTACACATCAACTGAATGAGAAAAAGAAAAACCACTTTGAAATGAGTAGAAAAAGCTGAAACACAACTCTCACCATAAACCCCATTCTTGACACAGTGTTACACAGTCTGAAGCAAACTCCCAACTCCCAACTTCTCCTTAAAGAAAGAAGGGTTTGAACACAACGTCTAGTGCATGTTTAGACATGAGTTTTCAGACTTCCACCTGAAGGAAGGGCACCCAATGCACCTAGATGTGAAAGCCTTGCACTCAGGTAATACACCAGACTATAGCAAACAAAGAAATAGTTCTTAATAGGCTTGCAAGTTCTTGCTATGGGTGTCTTTTCAGGATGCAGTGCAGAGGGAGCAGAAAGAAATGCCCATCTCTCAGCCTTTCCCTGAACAATGCCCATTTGTATACCTTAAAAGCTGTGACCTAAGGGTCAGGATCCTATTTTCAGTACACATCTAGTGATCCTCCTGAAAGACCAAGGAAGCCAGGGAGAGCCATCTCTATGTTCTCCCTTTTCCCTGCTTCAGGCAGCTGGTATCTCCCTGCAAGGAGCTTATGCACACATTTTGTGCCTTGGCTTTTGTGGCTGCCATCCAAGTGACACAGCCCTTGATTACATGACTTTGGTAGCCAGTGGGGTTTGTATTCAACTCATGGGTCCTGAAGGACTGTAGCAAACAAAGAAAAAATTCTTTACTGGCTAAAACCATAACCCATCAGGTCATAATGCAGAGGGAGGAGACAGAACACCAATCTCCTAGTCTTACCTGAAAAGGTATAATTTCATATTTTAAATGCTGCTGCCTGAGGATCTATTTTCTAATCAGCTTACATCCAAGTGCTGACTGAGAGTCTCTCTTTTGGGAAACTGCCATGTTTTGGCATACCTTCAACAACTGGGAACAACAAAGAAGAGAGCTTGGATAATCACAAAAATGTTAGACACAACCAAGAGCTAGAACTGGGCTGAATAATAAGGTTCATCTCGGGAGATGAGTCAAGACTAGGAGAGGTGAGTGTTTTGTTTAATGCCCCAAAACCAAGACAGAGAGTGAAGGAAAAAGAAGAATATGTTCCAAACAAAAAAATAAGATAAAACTCCAGAAGCAGATCTTAATGAAATGGAGATAGGTGATTTATCTGATAAAGAGTTAAAAATAGTGATCATAAATGTGCTCACTGATGTCAGGAAAACAATGCATTAACAAAGTGAGAATTTCAATAAAGAGATAGAAAATATAAGAACTTATCAAACAAATAACAGAGCTGAAGAATATAATAATTGAAATGAAAAAGTCAATGGAGTGGTTCTATGGCAGACTAGAACAAATGGAAGAAAGCATCAATGAACTTGAAGACAGGGCCATAGAATTTTTCCAGTCAGAGGAAAAAAAGAAGAAGGAATGAAAAAGAGTGAAGATAGCCTAAGGAACTTATGGGGCACTAGCAAGTGGACCAATATTTGCATTATAGGAATCCAGAAAGAGAAAAGGGAGAGAAAAGGACAGAAACTTATTTAAAAAAAATAATGGCTAATCTGGAGAAACAGACATCCAGACCCAGGAATATCAGACAGTTCCAAATGAGATGAATCCATGAAAGGGAAGAGAACATGAGAAGAAGAAAGGAATAGAGAGGAACTATAAAGGCAACTATAAAACAAGTAAAAAATGGTAATAAGTACATAAGTACAAACACTTAAAGAAGAATTTATACTCATTCTTCTCAAACTATTACAGAAAATAGAAGAGGGAGGGAAACTTCTAAATTCATTGTACAAGGCTAGCATTGCTCTGATAGCAAAAACAAATATACTACAAAAAAAGAAGAGAAAAGAAAAACTAGAAGCCAGTATCTTTGATAACCATTGATGCAAAAATCCTCAACAAAATACTAGCAAACTGAATCTAACAATAATTAAACAAAATCATTATGATCAAGTGGGATTTATTTCAGGGATGCAAGTGTGGTTCAATATTGGCAAATCAATCAATGTGATACATTCCATTAACAAGAGAAAGGATAAAAACAATACAATCATCCCATTAGATGTAGAAAAAGATTTGACGAAGTACAACATCCATTCATGGTAAAAACTCTCAACAAGGTTTAGAAGGAATATACCTCAACATAATAAAGGCCATATATAAAAAACCCATAGCTAACATCATACTCATTGGTGAAAAACTGAGAACTTTTCTTCTAAGATCGGAAAGAAGACAAAGATATACATTCTTACCACTCTTATTCAACATAGTACTGGAAGTTCTAGCCAAAGCAATAAGAAAAAAAAAAAAAAGAAAGAAAGAAACAAAAGGAATCCAAATTAGTAAGGAAGAAGCAAAAGTTTCACTATTTGCAGATGACATGATACTATATTTAGAAAACCCTAATGATTCCACCAAAAAACTACTAGAACTGATCAATGAATTCAGTAAAGTTGCAGGATATAAAATTAATATACAGAAGTCTGTTACATTACTATACATTAATAATGAAGTGATAAGAAAATAATCCTATTTACAATTGCATCAAAAATAATATATACCTAGGAATAAATTTAACTAAGGAGGTGAAAGACCTTTACCCCAAACGTAAAATATTGATAAAAGAAATTGAAGATGGCACAAATAAATGTAAGGATATTCCATGCTCATAGATTGAAAGACCCAACATTGTTAAAATGTTTGCACTACCAAAGCAATGGGGATTTAATGCAATCCCCATTAAAATGTCAGCAACATTTTTCACAGAATTAGAACAAATAATCCAAAAATTTGTATGAAACCACAAAACGCCCTAAATAGCCAAAGCAATCTTCAGAAGGAAAAACAAAAGTGGAGGTATCACAATTTTAGATTTCAAAATATACTATAAAGTTGTAGTAATCAAAATAGTATGAGACTGGCACAAAAATAGACCTATAGATTAATAGAACAGAATAGAAACCCCAGAAGTAAACCCATACATAGATGGTTAATTAATCTATGACAAAAGAGGCAAGAACATACAGTGGGGAAAAGACAATTTCTACAACAAATCATGCTGGGAAAACCGGACAGCTACATGCAAAAAAAAAAAAAAAAAAAAAAAAAAAAAAAAAAAGAAAAAAGAAAAAGAAAAAGAAACCAGACCACTTTCTTACACCATACATGAAAATAAACTCAAAATGGATTAAATACTCAAATGTGAGACCTGAAACCATAAAGCTCTTAGAAGAAAACACAGGCAGAAATCTTTGACATTGGCTGTAGAAATATTTTTCTAGATATATCTCCTCAGGCAAGAAAAACAAAAGTAAAATTATACTATTGGGAATACACCAAAATGAAAAGCTTTTGCACAACAAAGGAAACTATCAACAAAACAAAAAGACAATCTATTGGCTGGGAGAAGATATTTGCAAATGATATATTCAATAAGGAGATGATATCCAAAATATATAAAGAACTTATACAACTCAATACCAAAAAAAAAAAAAAAACGCCCACCAAACCCCAAATAACACTATTAAAAAATGGGCAGAGGACCTGAGTAGACATTTTATTTAAAAGAAGACATACAGATGGCAAATAAACAATATCACTAATCATCAGGGAAATGCAAATCACACCACAATGAGATAGCACTTTACACCTGTCAGAATGGCTAAAATCAAAATAAGAAAAGTAACAAGTGTTGGCAAGGATGTGGAGAAAAAGGAACCCTTGTGTATTGTTGGGAGTGCAAATTGGTGCAACCACTGTGGAAAAAAATATAGAGGTTCCTCAAGAAATTAAAAATAGAATTACCATATGATCCAGTAGTTCTACTACTGAGCATTTACCCAAAGGAAATGAAAGCACTAATTTGAAAAGATATATGCCTCCCTATATTTATTGCATCTCTATTTACAATAACCAAAATATGGAAGCAACCCAAGTGTCCATTGATAGTTGAATGGATAAAGAAATGTGGTTTATACATATAATGCAATATTACTTAGCCAGAAAAAAGAATGAAATCTTGTCATTTGCAACAATATGGATGGGTCTAGAACATATAATACTAAGCGTAATAAATCAGTCAGAGAAAGACAAATACCATACCATATGAGTTCACTCATATGTGGAATTTAAGACACAAAACAAACAGAAAAAAAGAAACAAACAAACAAAAAACCAAATGCTTAAATACAGAGAACAAACTGGTGGTTGCCAGAGGGAAGGTGAGTAGGAAGGGGATGGGTGAAGTAGATAAAGGGGACTAAGAGTACACTTATATTGATAAGCACTGAGTAATGTATAAGATTGTTGAATCATTATATTGTATACCTGAAACATAACACTATGTTAATTTTACTTCACTAAAAAATAATAATTAAAAAAAGATGAATCCAGAAACTCAAACTGAGACACAAGACAATTAAATTGTCAAAAGTTTAAGACAAGGAAAAAATCTTAAAAGTAAAAGAAAAACAGCTTGTTATGTACAACAGAAATGTATATAATAGATTCATTTCAGATTCAAGGCTACACACAGAAAATGTAAGTATGGAAAAGGATATTCCATGCAAATGGAAGCCAAAAGAAAACAGGGTAGTAACTATACTTACATCAGATAAAGTAGACTTTAATATGAAGACTGCAATTAAGAGACAAAGAAGGCCAGGTCATTGTATAATGATAAGCAGGTCCTAACTTTTGTAAATATTTAACCACCCAACACAGGACCACCTAAATATATGAGGCAAGTATAAGCAGACCCAAAGGGAGAAATAGAGAGCAATGCAATAACGGTAGGGGACTTCAACACCCTACTTTCAACAATAGATCATCCAGACAGAAAATAAATAAGGAAACATTGGGCTTAAATGGACTTACCAGACATTTACAGAACATTCTATCCAACTGCAGCAGAATACACATTCTTTTGAAGTACACATGAACATTCTCCAAATAGATCACATGTTAGTCCACAAAACAGCTCTTAATAAATTTAAGAAGATTGAAATCATATCAAGGATCTTTCTGACTACACAGGTATAAAATTAGAAATAGATTACAAGAAAAAAACTGGAAATTCACAAATATGTAGAGAATAAACAGCATGCCTCTGAACAGCCATTGGGTCAAATGAGAATCAAAAGAGAAATAAAAAAAAATAACAAGACAAATGAAGATGAAAATACAATATACTGAAACTTACAGGATTCAGCAAGAGCAGTTCTAAGAGGGAAGTTCATAGCAATAAGTGCTCACATTAAGAAAAAGAAAGAGTTAAAATAAACAGCTTCACACCTCACGGAACTAGAAAATGGAGAAACAAAGTAAGCCCAAAGTTAGTAGAAGGAAGGAAATGACAAAGATCACAGTGAAACTAAATGAAATAGAGACTAAAAAGCTAACAGAAAAGATCAATGAAACTAAAAGCTGATTTTTTTAAAAAGATAAACAAAATATACAAACCTGTAGGTAGACTTACCAAGACAAAAGAGAGGACTCAAATAAATAAAATTAGGTATGAAGGAGAAGACATTATAACTAATACCACATATATACAAAAAATAAGAAATTACTATGAACCATTATATGCCAAAAATTGGAACCTAGAAGAAAAGGATAATTTTAGAAACATACAACTTACAAAGACCAAATCATAAAGAAAAAGAAACTTTGAACAGACCGATTGTAAGGAGACTGGGTCAGTAATCAAAACTTTCCCAACAAAGAAAACTCCAGGACCAGATACTAAACATTTAAATAATTAGTATCAATTTTTTGTAAACTCTTCCAAAAAGTAGAAGAGGAGGGAACATTTCCAAACTCATTTTACAAGGCCAGCATTACTCCGATATCAAAACCAGACAAGAAAACTACAAGGAAAGAAAATTATAGGCCAATATCTTCATAAACATAGATGCAAAAATCCTCAAATATAAGCAAACTGAATTCAATGATTTTTGGATTTGACACTGAAAAGGAAAGGCAACAAGTAAAAACAAACAAGTGAGACTATAGCAACCTAAAAATCTGGACAGCAAAGGAAATTACCAACAAAATGGAGAGACAAACAACATAAAGGGAGAAAATATTTTGATAAAGGATCAATATCCAAAATATAAAGGACTGATACAACCCAACAGCAAAAACCCCCAAACAATCTGATTAAAAAATGGGCTGATGATCTGAATAGACATTTTCCAAAGAAGACACGTACAGATGGCCAACAAGTATATGAAAGGTGGTCAACGGCACTATTTATCAAGGCAATGCAGACCAAAACAACAGTGAGCAGACTGCCTCGCATGCGTTAGAACAAAGACAAGAAATATCAAGTGTCGGCATGGACGTGGAGAAAAGAGAGTGCTGTGCACTATTGGCGAGGATATAAATCCGTGGAGCCACTGTGGAAAACAGTATGAAAGGTTCTCAAAAAATTAAAAGGAGAATAACCTTATGATCCAGCAATTCCGTTTCTGGATATATATCTGAAGGAAATGAAATCTCTATCTGGAAGAGATATCTGTACCATGATATTCATTGCAGCATTATTTACTATAGCCAAGCTTTGGAAGCAATCTAAATATCCACTGAAAGATGCATGGGTAAATTAAATATGCTGTGTAAATATATATATAGTATACTATATATAATAGGAATAATTTAGCCATAAAAAGAAGGAAATCCTGTCATTTGTGATAGCATGGATGGACCTTGAAGACATGATGTTAAATGAAATAAGTCAGAAAAAGACAAGTTCTGTATGATCTCACTAACATGTTGAATCCCCCCCCCCAAAAAAAAAACAATTCCATAGAAACAGAGAACAGATTGATGGTTGCCAGAGGTGTGGGGTAGGGTGGGGGAAATGGGTAATAGTGGTTAAAAGCTACAAACTTCCAATTTAAGATAAGTAAGTTCTGGGGAGGTGTGGTGACTATAGTTAACAATACTGTATTGTGAATTTGAAAGTTGCCAAGAGAGTGGATCTTAAAAGTCATCACGAGAAAAAAACTGTAACCACTGAGATGGATGTTAATTAATTGCAGTAATTTTTTGGCAGTATATATGTGTATCAAGTCATTATGCTGTGTAAAACAATGTTATATGTCACTTATATCTCAATAAAAGTCCAACCAGAATAAATTGTAGTAAAAGAAGCAATTAACTCTCTACTCTCATTGGGTGCTTCCAGTGATGTGCTTTTTTGCTTGCCCTCTGGGTCAACTCTTTTCAGATCCAGGCCTGTCCATCTGAGGAGAGTCCTGGTCTTGCTTCTTTGTCCACAGGCCCCACTCACTGTAATAACCGTCTATTATCAAATTCACTTCTATCCTGGCACAGTCCCCCCTGGTCTGTGGATTTACTCCTCCAAATCCCAGATACCACAGAGTTAGACCAAAACCCCCAAGGTGGGTTATTTATTGACACAAAACCAAGGACCAGGCACCCAAAGATTACAATTAGTGGCTAGATTTGCCCTGAAATTTTGTGAGTCCTTTGGAAGACAAATATCCTGGTATTTTATAGTTTTATTGGTGGAATTGAGTTTATGTAGGTTAAGACAGAAAGCTGTATGATATGAGGACTAAGGATAACTTACCCTGTACAATAAAGGAGCAGAAATTGAGAGACAGTATTGCTCTGGCTTGTCATGTTGTTCAATTCACCACATTACACATTCCTTTGCTCTGAGGCATTGATGTTCTTTGTTAAAATGCAAATATATTATCTGAGAAGGCTTACAGTATGGATGAAAGTGTGCCCGTCCAGAAATCAGCAAATTTGACTTCAGCCCTTCCTAGCTAAGTGACCCTTGCATGGAAGCCCAGAATGCTAACAATGAAAGGAATCTTAGGGGAATGCACCCAGTGTATCAAATTTTTCTAAAATCTTGAATATTTCTAATAACTAGGATTACAAAGTGAGCAACATTATTCATTTTCATGTCCTTCTTTTATTGAGTCCAGGTCAGTTTTCACATATCTTTTATGTGATTACTGCTTTTTCTCTTTCCCGAGATAACCAAATCCCTTCAACCTTTCTCCGCGTGCCTTGTTGTCTCTCTCCAACATATTTATTTCTGTTAAAAGCAACCAGGATGTTTATAGTGCCCATCATAGGTGCCCTAAGAACACTGAAAGTGCAGGAACATCACTGCTTTTGATATATGAATGTACAAGTTTGCATGAAATTTTGGGGAGCCACATCATGATTTTATTCCTTTTGAGTTAAAATCAACTAAAAGCTCTAAATCTTTTCCTGGTGAGATGATGTCATTCATTCTTCTCCTTTCCTGTAGGGGAGTTGATTTTGAAAAATCCTCCTAGGGTAGGATTTTAAATTTATCTCATATACCTTTATCTTACTTCATGTTGAACAAGCAACAGATTTCTTGGAATCAGTTTTTTCTTATCTCCAAAATGAAAATGATGATACCTCTTCTGTCCACCACTCATTCCTGCTGTGCGAGTAAAGATGTGATATATGTAAAGGATGCAGGGTGCCTGCTTTAGTGCAAGATCCAAGCCATTGGTGGCAGCTTCCTGAAGTGCTGTACTGAGATAATTTCTGAGGACCTGTCTGGAATAGCTGGAAAGAGAACTGTGATTTGTGATGTCTGCCATGGTGTGTGTGTGTTTTTGTATGTGTATGCAACACATCTTTCTTGACACAGATTTGTCATACTTATACTCATGCAGGAAATATCATTATTAATTCATTAACATTGGAACACATATTAATCATCCAACTTGCATTAGAAAGCAGGTACATGTTGATGAGAAAGGAACATAGCACATTACACAGAAGGGTTTTCCAGCTGGAAACCTGAGAGCATTGTAGGGTATAGATGAGGATGGGGGCTGTCACTGAAGGGGAAATGAATGCCATGATTCTATTAATTTACCTCTCAAATTTGAATTCAAAAACAGTCCTAAACTAGAAACATGGTTCAACATAGGTTGTACAGATTGCCCATGCAAGGATTCTAGACCAGGAGTTGCAATCTCAGATGGTTTCACAAGGCACAACAGAAACATTCACAAAGAGGCTGGGGAATGAAATGAAGTGAGCAATAAAGGGAGCAGGCAGGCCCCAATTTCAGTTGCTTACTGTCAGAAGTGAACATGGGCTCACTATTGCCAGAATAGTCTACTTTCAGAGAAGCTGAAAGTCTGGCATTTTATGTAAAATATTCCATTTAAAAATGTTGACTCAATGTAAAAAATAACTGTAGATTCAACAAAACACATCTGTGGACCAGGTTCAGCCTCCAGCTGCCAATTTGGGGCCTCTGTTCTAGATACCCACTAGAAAAGGAAAAATTAACTCTTATTATCAAATACTTACATATATGCAATAGAATCCCATTAATTACTGTGAACAGACAATTACTGCCCTCCAAAACCCCCAGGTTAGCAGACATGGATTTGACCTATAGGAATTTTAGGTTGAGTAGAGGGTGATAATTTTAAGATACAAATGATTATAATTAAGATAGCATCAGTGAGTGCCACAAGAAATGTACAATAAAAATACTGTGAGGATTTTTTTTTTGGTGGGGGGATCTTTTGGGGTGTTGTTAAAAGGGAGTTCATGATGGGTGGGGATAGCATTGGAGATGGGCCTCATGGAAAGGAAGGATTTCCAGAAAGGAGCAAGATGGACAGAAACCAGGTGAGAAATGTGGGTTTAATTTGTTGAAGGGTGAGTAGTCTCATGGGTTGGGACTTACAGAGCAGGTAGCAGAACAGTAAATGGAAAGGTAGGATATAAAATGTCAAGTTATGGAGGGCTCTGCAGGCACATCAGAGAAGTGTGTACTTCATTCACCAGGCAATGGGGAGGCATTAAGCTTCTAAGCAGGACAAACATAATTGGAGCTGGACCTCGGGCCAAAATGTACAGCATATTCAAGAGGCAGAATGTAAAATGACTAATTAGAAATCTGTTTTAGTATTGGAAAGGGTAAGAATGGCCTGAACTAGAATGGTAGCTAGAAACATGGTTCAACATAGGTTGTACAGATACATAATGGAAGGAGGGAAAGATGTGAGTAAAATTGGGAAAATAAGGTAGATGTGATTTCTCAAAAGATTGCATGCAGGGACCAAAAGGGAAGTGAAAAATTATCCCCCTGTTTTGAAATGGGGGAAATGGGAGAATAGAGGATCTGGGGATGGGGAGGAGGAGGAGGTCAGTGAAGAAAGAGTTCTGTTGGGTTGTCTTGAGGTTAAGAGGTTAAGATACTTTCAGTTGATGAAAGTACAGAAGCAAAGGTAACTGTGGTTGTGGTGTGAGGCACAGATGTCTCTGTCAGAGACAGAGAGGGAAGGAGGTGAAGGGGGAGAAGGGAGGGAAGGAGATTCAGAGGCTTGAGAGGCAGCTATAGGAGCTAAGGTTTGGCCATGGAAACGATGGAGGTATGAAGATGGCATTCCTGACTGGAGTTGAGGAAAGGAGAGGAACCGTGGGGGAGAGGAGCAGAGCAGTCTGGGGCTGGAGATTGGAGGGTGCTCATGTTCAGTGGATGTGAGCAGAAGCAACAGGATTGAAGAAATGATCCATCTGGGATGGATGAAGGAAGCCAGAAAAATGCCAGAACCCAGATACCAATGGAAATTAGTGGGGGTGACAGTGGTTGGTTGCTTATAGCACTGCAGAGAGGTCTGAAGTGTGAACTCTACAACTTGACCTTCAACCATCATTCTGCTAAATTGTACTCAACTAGGCTGTCAATGATCTCTTTGTCCTTAAAACCAATGGTTGTGGGGCCCCTTGATGGCCCAGTCCGTTAAGCGTCTGACTCTTGATCTTGGCTCAGGTCACACAAGTCCCGCATCAGGCTCTGCACTGACAGTGTGTAGCCTGCTTGGAATTCTCTCTCTCTCTCTCTCTCTCTCTCTTTCTCTTTCTCTCTCTCTCTCCCTCTCTCTGCCCCTCCCTCACTCATTCTCTCTCTCTCTCTCTCTCAAAATAAATAAATAAACCTAAAATAATTTTTAAAAAACCCAGTGGTCATATTTTAATCTTCATCTATCAGTAGCACTTGGCACAATCAATAGTTTTCTCCTTCTTGAAATATTCTCTTCATTTGCTTTTATGGGACCATACGCACTTGGTTTTCCTTCTACTTCTCAAACTCTTCCCTCTCAGTCCTCTGTCTGACTTCCTCTTCCTCCAACAATTACTAAGTATTATTGTTAAGTAGGTTAAGTGACTTCCAACCTCGAAGTCAGAGATCCTGTCTAATTTTCACAAGCACATGGCCAATTGCTGGACCTCTCCAAATGGTTGTTCCACAGTTATATCAAACACAACAATATGAAAACTCAATATATTATCTGCTTGCTATTCTTACTCATCCTCTTCATGCCCCCCACAAAACCACCACCTCCTTTCTTCTCATTCATTGATGGCTGTTATTTATCTATTTCCCAAGGTAGAACCCTGGGCATCATCCTCCACCTCTCCACCTGCTCACCCTTTATTTAACCAATCACTGACTCCTGCAGCTGGAGAAGGAGTCTGACCTTCTTCTCTGGAAGAAGTCCAGAGACTTCTGGGAAGTCCGACCACGTCTTTCTATTGCCATAACTGTTCTGGCCCAGAACACCAACTTCTCATGCCCTAACTTCTCTCCCTGTGCCAAGTCTTGACCATCTTCCATTTATTCTCCACACTACAACTTTATACCATTTGATCATTTTATTTTGGTGGGTTTTTCCATTACCCAGAAGATAAAATTTATAGCTTACAAGATCTTGGCATGATCTTATGACTGCTTATCTCTTTTTTTTCCCTTCACTTTTCCTCTCTCTATACCCTTGTACTCCAGGTCAGCTTAAAACTTAAAACTGTTCCTCTAACAACATACTCTTTCTTACCTCCTCAATTTTATATGACCGGTTCCTACTGCCTAGAAACTATGCCTTGACAAAACTATCACTTCTTTTGACTTCACCTGGGATAGCTTCTCTTTCACGAGATTTTCCTGATGCCAGGAGAGCATTCTAGTCTTCTCTATCATGTGGACTCTGAGTCATAGTTGCTTGCATAATTCTGCCTACCTCTCCTGAATTTTTATCTAGATACACATTTTTCTTGAATCTAGTGTGTAGTACAATGCCTGAAAAAGTAATAGCATTAGTTATTACTTATTAAATTGGCTATGAATAAACAATTAGATTTTGCAGACAAAAAATGGCCACTTGAAAAACCAATTTACTGAGATGGTTTGGATATTTCACTCTTCTAGTATTTTTTAAATGCTGTGGGCCTTGGGGAAATGAATCAGTGACTGAAACTTGACTTTGCCACTAGTTAGGTGGGGTAAAATCCATTTAAGGAATCAAGACACAGAACCACAGGTTATATTTTTAACAAATATAGTTTTATTGTTTTAAAGCATCATAGGAAACAGTTGTCAGTGAATAAGAAGGATTTATAATTATCAATTTGAACCAAATAGATGGAACTGAAGTACAAAAACAAAAACAAAAACTTTCGCTTAACTATTTTCTCTGAGTGTTGTTTGTTAGACTCAATTAGTTCATCAACAAACACTTTTTTATTTTTTCTTAAAGTTCATTTGTGTTTTTTTGGGGGAGGGGAAGTAGGGGCAGAGAGAGATTTCCAAGAAGTCTCCACATTGTCAGCACAGAGCCTGACACAGGGCTTGATCTCATTAACTGTGAGATCATGACCTGAGCTCTGAAATCCAGTCAGATACTTAACTGACAGAGTCACCCAGGCACTCCAGCAAACCTTTTTTTTCTTATGGATTGTGCAAAGATAAACCTTACTATAAATTGGATTGCAAATTAATGAACAAGAATCATAGACAATTAAAGTTCAAAAGGAATTTAAAGATCACCTAATTTAAATACCTGACTTTGTAGTTGAGTAATGAAGTTTTGCCTAGCTAACAAAATGCCTAACATATGTGTATTTAATCAGGAGACATTTGTTGATTCTTTACTATACAAGGTATTGTGCTAGGTGGAGTTGGGAGAGTGATATTAATCACTTATGTTTTCGCATTTTAATGGTTCCTGTGTCAACTAGTTTATTGTCCACACTAAAGAAATGATACATTTACATGAGCAGCCAACTTAGTCTATCAGTTAGGGTAAGTACAAGTGAATGTTAGAGATAAGAGCTGATGGGAAGGAAGGAAAAGAGCAGTGACTTTGGGCTGGGCTGGTCAGGAAAAGGCTTGAAGATTATTCAAAGACTTCATTGTGTAGGATACCATCCCAGAATCGCCCTTCTGCTCCTTATCTGTCTGCCCTGAGCATCAAGTCAACAATCACATTTCTAGGAGGGACTGGAGTAAAGCTAAGGCAGAAGTCAGATGGCGGGGACACAATGAGTCAGAAGAAGGACTTGATGGACAAGGTGGGTCAGCATGCATAGAGTGAAGTTTCCTGGCTTGGGTCCTTTGTAGAAAGCCTCACTCTGCCCAGGTATCTAGCAGATAGTAAATAAGATGCCAAGAGAGTGAATTGTTCAGTTTACAATAAAATGGAGAAAGCTTAAGTACATTTCTCATTTTCCATATTAAACCCAGTCTTTTTTTTTTAAGTTGATTATTTGGAACCTCTGACATGTCAGCCCTATCTTTTTTGCTGTTGACCTTTTCTCTCCTCATCTGTTAGAGTTAAAAATACGTTATCAAGGAAAACAATTTGAAGAATATTCATCAAATTATAGTTTTGATTTATAAAGGTAGGTGTCTGAATTTCTCTGTAGGTTTTGCTTTCTGGGCCTATGTCCTGAAAGTCTCTTTTATTTGAAAGTAGTGTTCTCCCAACCTGTTTCTGATTGGAGTACCATTAGATGGCCCAGGACTGAGAGAAGGGCTTGTGTTGTTTCCCATAGTTGTACATCTTGATCATAAAGGCTATGCAAAATATTAGAGAGTTTATTTGTAGGTCTGCAGATAGGGGTAATCCTTTAGGGAAATTGAGGTTTGAATTATTGACTTTTTCACAGACATACTTAATAGCTTTCTCATGCTTCGCTATCAAATCTCAGTCCTGTTCGCTTATATCCATTGTTTGTTTCCTGACATCCCCATCAGTTCTATCTCACATTTTTAAGAATGGCCTTCTGCTGGTAATTGTTATATTGGAGGAATACTAGTGTTCAGGATCCAACCTAGCTATTTTTAATGCCTGGCCAGCCAACACGTCCCTTTCCATATTCTCATTTTGTTTTAAAGAATTAAAGATTGTTTTTGGCACATGCAGCAGCCTGGCAGGAAGGCATAGTCTAAACATATTTATAGAAAAGGGTTGAATTCTGAACTGGTGGTGATTCTTATCTGTCAGCTCTTTGATGTTGCTGCTGTTGAAATAATTTGTTTTCCGGGAGCTGACTCACCAAACTTCTATTTAGAACTGTTAGTTAATCTTTAATTAGTAATGATGCAAAAACAGAAATGAAAAATAGGATAAGTAAGTTACTTTAGAATTTGGTGCTTATTCATTATGTCCAGTCATATGTTAAATAGAAATTGTACTTTATACTTAGAATGCATTATATGCAAAAAGAAAGGGCCATATCTTGTAAAATTATTTTAACCTGCAAAGTGGTTGTGCAATTCAATGGTGGAATGGGGAGACTGTGTTAAGGTTTTGGGGTTCAGAGATGGACCCCTCATAGTGAGTTTTGCTGAGTGTCAGGAGCACCTGTGAGAAACTCCCCTTTCTTTGGAGTAAATTGTGTGGCCACATTAGCCTTTTAAAATTGTTCTTATTGATCTCCCCTTTGGGATCATTAGTGATCATTCTATCAGATGTTTATTTTGGTGAGACCCTTTCCTAAAACAATCAGGCTTCTGGCCCTGATTTTTCAATTTTCTTCCCTCTGATTTCTTTGATAATATAAAGTAAAAACATATCATTGCCCTATTCTTTTGTATTATTTTTGACAAGATTCTATCATATCCTGTGTCTTCACATACTTAGTGGGTATTATTAGGAAGAGAGACATTGTCTTTTGAACCACTTGCTTTTCTAGAAGTCCTGATGGGTTTTGGTGAAGTCTTGGTGTTGGGTCCCCATTCAAACAGAGACATTTGCTCCTGAAGCCACCCTGGGCATGGAACATCATTTCTCCTTCTCCAAAGACAATGAGTCCATATGGGGTTTGACCCTGCAACCCTGACATCATTAGCATTGTTTTTGAAACATCTAAACTAACCCAGTCACAGCATTCGTGATTTTGTTATGCTAGTTCAACTGTCCCAGAGAGGAAATAATTTCCGCTCAATTGCTTGTGAATTGCTATTCCTCTGTCCAGCGAAAGGGATCCTGGTATCTATTGGGGTCACTGACCTGCCTTCTAGGTCATCTGTAACACTACAACTTTTTGGCTGGTTTTGCACCTGGTCTACAAGCACTAAGTTTTCTGAATGGTATCACTTTATCTGCATTTGGATCAATTAATACATTCATTATTACTCTCAAATTCTTATTACTTTTTACAGATCGAGTTTATGCCTTTTTATAATCAAAGAATGCTTTTTAGATCTTAACATCAGAAATGAAAATGTGTATCTTGTTATATTTGCTGGAATTTAAGTCCTTTGTATAACAGTTCTTCTTAACCAGACCATGCATATGATTTTGTTTAAAAATTATGTTTGACAGTACTGCTGGAAATTAGTAAAGTGGTTGAATGTTTGAATGCCTGTTTGAAAAAGCAAGCTACATATTTACCCCTCTTACCCCATGGAGAGCTTTCTACACAAGACACAAATGCTCCATCTCAGAATGAAAACCAGAGAATGGGGCAGAGAAGAGGGAGTGATTGAGACATCAAGGACACCAAAGGGGCTTCCATCCTTTGAGGATTTTCTATGTGATTTACAAACTGATAAGGAGCTGAAACAGTTCCTGTTTCAATGTCATAGTGGGAAGAGCCCACATGATCCTTGAAAGGCCCGCATTCTGTAGTTCAGCTCAATTAAAATGCTCTGGCACCCATAAAATATGGCATTAGGAGAGAAACCGTCAATGCGGAGGCTCACTCACCTCTCAAGGACAGTGGGTAGCACACACTTGGCTGCCGTTAGAAGCCACTCCTACAGGGAACTTTGACTATTCTGACCTTGTCCTGCCTGGTCCTCTTCATCTTTGGGAGGGTCCCTGGGCTCAGTGATGCATCATCCCCTGCCACATTACAGATGATCCTGACACTTCATTCAATCCCAGCCGATGTTTCCGGCTGGCCACATTCTCTGTATCTTGCCAGCTGATCAGGGCCGCAGCAATGTTCCCATTTTATCATATACTGTTCTGTGCTGTCATTTAGAAATACTCGCAGGCTCGCCCAGTGAATATTGATAAGATACCTTTGGAATGAGATAAAATGTGGTAAAGGAAGCATATCTTTCCAATGTGATAAAGAACTTTAGAATACGTGATAAAATGTGATAAAAGCACGCTGCGAGGCCGTTATTGAGAAGAGCGGTCTACCATGTGCCCTGCATCCGGGGGTTGAGGTGGCTGGGGGGAGGACTAGGGAGGATGCTTATTGTTTGGATCTGCTCTTTCATTTGTGTTTCTAAGGGAAAAGCTCTTTGAAGGTCATGTTTGAATTAAAAGCTGTATTTATTATCTGTTTTTCCATGTTATCTATATTACATTGCATATCAAATTTGGAAGCCCACTATCTCCTGAAGGTGGTTATTTTCTAATTCCACGTTTATCCTACCCTCTGGTGTGGTATTTGTCAGCGCATGTTTGCATCTGCTGGGGCTGATAAGGTAGAAACTGCTACCTGACTACATTATTATAGTTCTCTCCCTCTCCCTCTCCTGGCTAGTTTGAAATGATTATTGCCTCTGGACTCAAGTCATCTGCTAAAAGATAACACAGCTTCAAGCTACAGCACTTTCCTCCTCACTTTGAAGTCATGGTGATTCTAGCTATTGCTAGCCAGTGGGACATCCTTGCAAACTAGAGAGGGAAAGGATTTGTGGGAGGGGTCAAGGTGGTACTAAAATGAGCAGGGTGAGTACCTTTTTAAAACCAAAGGCCAGGAGCTCACTCCTTGTTCAGATTTCAGAGACGGCAAGTAATGTCTCACTTGAAGGTAGTGCCTGGGGCGTGTGGGTGGCTCAGTCTGCTAAGTGTCTGACTTAGGTTCAGGTCATGATATCATGGTTCATGGGTTCAAGCCCTGCTCCCGGTTCTGTGCTGACAGCTCCAAGCCTGGAGCCTGCTTTGGATTCTGTGTCTCCCTCTCTCTCTGCCCCTCCCCTGCTTGCACTGTCTCTTTCTCTCTCAAAAATAAATAAACATTAAAAAGAAAGAAAGAAAGAACCAAACATAGCCACTCTACTATAGGGCTTGTGCTGTGGTAGGTCCAGGAATGGGGAGGCTTGGGACCAAGAGCAGCATCTTTGAATTGACCTTATTAGGAAAAAAAATTTTTTTTAGTCTGTCTAGATTTCTTAATTTAGAAGAGAAGCAATAATATTACTAAACAACAGCTAATATTTATTGAATGCCCACTATTTGCCAAGCATTAGAGTTTACATTACTCTTTGAAATAAGCAATGAAGTAGACCCTGCTAAATCACCACTTAATAGATGAGGAAGCAGAGCCTTGCTTAAAAAAAAATAAGTGACGTGCCCAAGGCTGCAAAGATGTATGAGAGAGATGAATTGAAATGCCTGAAATCCTCATGCTTTTCTCAGTGAGTTTCTCTTAGGGTACCCTCCCTTGTCAGAAGAGATAATGTCACTTCTAACCACAGCCTTCCATAGGCATTAGGGGAATCTAGGGAATTGACTCACAGGGTTCCCCCTGCCCCACTTTATTGAAATATAATTGACATATATCACTGTGTAAGTTTAAGGTGTACTTGTTGATTTGATACACATATATTGTAAAATGATTACTACCATAGCATTTTCTAACACCCTCACATCACATAATTTCCATTTTTTTTTGTGTGGTGAGGACATTTAAGATCTACTCAATTTTCAAGTGGACAATACAGTATTTTTTATTGAAGCACCATTGACACACAATGTTATGTTAGTTTCAGGTGTATAATATGGTGATTGGACAACTCGATGCTAAGCTCATGAGTGTAGCCTCCATCTGTCATGATACGACACTATTACAATACCATTGACTATATTCTCTGTGCATTGCCTTTCATTCCATAACTGGAAGTCTGTACTTCCCTCTCCCCTTCCCCATTTTGCCCATCCTCCCACCCCCTCCCCTCTGGCAACAATCAGTTTGTTCTCTGTATTCATGGGTCTGTTTCTGCTTTGTTTGTTTGTTCATTTGTTCTGTTTTGTTTTGCTTTTAGATTTACAAGTGAAATCATATGGTATTCATCTTTCTCTGACTTACATTATTATTATTATTATTATTATTAACTATAAACACCATACTGTACATTAGATCTTCAGGGCTTAGTCATCTTATAGCTGGAAGTTTGTACCCTTTGACTGACATCTCCCCACTCCTCCCCAACTCCCCCAACCCCTGGTAATCACCAGTTGACTCTCTGTGAGTTTGGCTTTTTTAGATTCTATTTATAAGTTATATCATACAGTATTTATCTTTCTTTGTCTGACTTATTTCACATAATGCCCTCAAGGTTCATCCATGCTGTTGCAAGTGTCAGGATTTCCTGTTTTTTGTTTTAATCACTGAATAAAATTCCACTATATATGTGGTATAGATATATATGTGTATGTATGTGTGTGTGTATGAAATCATATCTTTTTATATCATATCTTCTTTATTTATTCATCTGTTGGTTGACACTTAAGTTGTCTCCATATTTTGGCTATTATAAATAATACTGCAATGAACATGAGAGTGCAGATATCTCTTTAAGATCCTGTTTTCATTCTCTTTGGATATATACCCAGAAGGGGGATTGCTGGAATATATGGTAGTTCTAGTTTTTAAATTTTTAGAGAAACTTCATACCACTTTACTTAAGGCTTTACCAATTTACATTCTCACGAACAGTGCATGAGATTCCCTTTTCTCCATATCGTCACCAACACTTATTTTCTCTTGTCTTTTTTTGACAGCCATTCTAACAGGTGATCTCCTATTGTGGTTTTGATTGCCTTTTCCTGATGGTTAGTGATGTTAAGCACCTTTTCATGTACCTGAAACATGAAACACGAAACACCATTTGTGCGTCTTCTTTGGAAAAATGTTTATGCAGTTCCTCCACCATTTTTTAAATCTCTAAATATATATTTTTAAATGTAAATCCAAGTCAATTAACATATAGTGTAATAATGATTTCAGGAATAGAATTTAGTGATTCATCACTTACATATAACACCCAGTGCTCATCCCAGTGAGCTCCTTAATGCCCATCACTCATTTAGCCCATCCCCCCACTCAACACCCCACCAGCAACCCTCAGTCTGTTCTCTGTATTTAAGAGTCTCTATGGTTTGCCTCCCTTTCTGTTTTTATCTTATTTTTACTTCCCTTCCCTTATGTTCATCTGTTTTGTTTCTTAAATTCCACATATGAGTGATATCATATGATATTTGTCTTTCTCTGACTTATTTTGCTTAGCATAATACAATCTACTTCCATCCATGTTGTTGCAAATGTCCTCTGCCATTTTTTAATTGGATTTTCTTTTTCATCTTTTTTTTTGGAAATTGAGTTGTATGAGTTCTTTATACATTTTGGATAGTAACTACTTATCAGATATATGATTTGGAAATATTATCTCCCATTCTGAAGATTGTCTTTTCCTTTAGTTGATTGTTTCTTTTGCTGTGCAGAAGACTCATAGGTTTTGGAGAATCTAGAGGAATTCATATTGAGAATAAAGAAGGATTTGTGGCGCCTGAGTGGCTCAGTCGGTTAAGTATCTGACTTTGGCTCAGGTCCTTGTCTCTTGGTCTGTGAGTTCAAGCCTCGCCTTGGGCTCTGTGCTGACAGCTCAGAGCCTGGAGGCTGCTTTAGATTCTGTGTCTCTGTCTCTCTTTGCCTCTCCCCTGCTCACTCTCTGTCTCTGTCCTTATCTCTCTCTCTTTCTCTCAAAAGTAAATAAACATTAAAAAAATTAAAAAGGCATTTGAACCTATGCCTGTTATGCATCATGCCCCTGTACTTGATACTGCAGTTAGAATGGTTACATTCAGTTACCTTTTGAGCTGAGGGATATCAACTGCTCATTCTACAATTTAAATTTGTTGTGAGTTAAAAATTGTTTCTAGAGAGATTTGCCTCTTTATTACTAATATGTCCCCTCTTTCCTCCATTTCTCTTTTTTTCTTTCATTAAGTTTTTAACTTTAATTCTAGTATAGTTAACATACAGTGTTCCTCCATTTTTCTTAATGATTGCTGGCTAGGATTAATAATTCATATAGAACAGTTGCGAGCACTGACTATGTGCTGGGCTACATGATCTAATTTAATTTCTATTTCACAGATGAGGAAATTGAAGCCTAGAGAAGTTAAGTGACTTTCCCAGGCCCACATGTAAGAAACCTGACCCTCAAGTCTGAATTGGTGCCTGACAGAGCATTTCAGCTGCAGCTCTCTCCAGCCAGGCAGAGGCAGTGCTTTGTGATGTGACTGAGTATGTGCCACATATGGTTGGAATGCTCAAAGTCAGTATTCATTTTTGTTTGGAGAACCGTTTTCTTTTACATTTTTTCCCTTTGGAAGTGTGTATACCCAGAAGAACAGATAAAATTTCCATAATCTTGAAGAGGATTTTGAGATTTTTTAAAAAAGCAGATTCCTATTTTTTTTTTTAAATAAAATTAACCTGGAATTCAGAGGCTTCCAGAGTTTCTACTTTGTGGGGAAAAAGTACAGCCATAGTTTATTCTGGTAATAAAGGTATGTTGTGGCCTATGGAGAGAAAATGCCACACGGAGCCTGAGTTATTATAGAGCTACCACCTGGCACAGTCAGGAAATGCTCTAGTTTCCAGATCTCCTGTCCATTTTCAGATGAGCTTGGCATGGGTTTAAGTCACTCATGGGAGGTGTCCATAGTTAGACTGGAGGGATTTTAGTTCTTGCCTCCCCATTCTGCCTTTGCCCTCCTCTCAGAAATACCTTAGCAGGAGGAACAATGAAGCAGAGTAAGAAAGGAGTGTATTCCTTCCAAAATACACACACATTACCATGTTGGCCCCAACACACCCAGCCTATCTTACTCTGTGATCCAAGGGAGCTCTTGGAGTATAGAAAACCCACTGAGAGAAAAATATCTTCAAAGAAAACTCACTTCTCACAAGAATGTTAAAGTTTGAAGAGCGCAGCAGAAAAAAAAACTCCTTGAATTTTTGTTTCCTTTTTGATTCTATTTCCTTTTGTGAAAGGATAGAGGGAATACTATCGTCTTTTGCTGTTCTTCCTATGTTTTATAAATATTTTTTCATTTCCCTTTGAATTTTAGAATCTTGAATATCTAGGTTTCTGGATACAAGATATTTTAGAAAAGCAAAGTAGTTGTTATTAATGTTTATTATTGCTTGTTTTTGAATTTTCAAAAGTATTCATCTTGTTTATATATTTCCTTCATTTGTGCTTTAATGGCAATCTTATTTTATAATTTAAATTATTTCCTCAGATCTTTATTACAGAATGGGTTACTTTAATGAAAAATGGGAATAATTACTGCTTCTACTCACGAAAATGTCTTTCTTTTACTCAGAGCTGTCACTTTTACTTGTAAGATAAGGTTATTTTAAATGGAATGAAATTCTGTAAAGCTGACTGAACTAAGAAATAATGACATGCAGCGATGAGAGAAAACTTGTATTTCTGATTGAAATCACAACATTGGGCATATATTTTACTAGCCTTATAAATAGTTAAAAACAAAGAACACCACAAAAGGGCCCAGAAAAGCCTTATTCTCTTCTCTCCTCGCTGGGACTTACTTAGTCATTTAAACTGATGACATGTATAACACCAAAATAGTTAATAGAGAATATTAATAGAATGCTATCTCACACTCCCAACAATTCAAAGAATAACATATATCATCAGAGATCTGGAGGGTCTGTTATGGTAAAGGAGGGGAATACAGGTTGTCAACCGAAATAGTAACTCTTTAAAGATTTTGATGAGTCTGTTTCTTGCTCACATTGTTTAGAGGTGGGTTCTAGGCTAGTAGATTTAAGGGAAGGACCTTTAAAATACAATTATAGGGGCACCTGGGTGGCTCAGTCGGTTAAGCGTCCGGCTTCGGCTCAGGTCATGATCTCACGGTTCGTGGGTTCGAGCCCTGCGTCGGGCTCTGTGCCGACAGCTCAGAGCCTGGAGCCTGTCTTCGGATTCTGTGTCTCCCTCTCTCTCTGACCCTCCCCTGCTCACGCTGTCTCTCTCTGTCTCTCAAAAAATAAATAAAAAACATTAAAAAAAAATTTAAAATACAATTATAGAGTTTCCAGTTGTGGAGAAAACTCATTTAAACTGTTTGTCATGATTTGTAATGAAAATTAGAAAATGTGTTAGAGTGTGTTAATGGTCACCTGAGTAATTCAAACACACTTTTACGTGGTGTTACTCTGATCAACTATAAGGCAAGATGGAATGGAAAATACATCTTTGTGATTAAGTATTTACCTCAAGAGCTAAAACCAGCCACTATCCTATTAATGAGTATAGTAATGATGTTTATTTTACAGAGAGAAATAAAGGTTTAGTGGCTATTTTAGCTTTGGATGGGGAGATACACCAATTATTTTTTAGATCTTTTGGACATTTTATAGTTTAATTTGTCACATTTTATACCTTTAACTGTAATGATAATTAAAGAAGATAACCTTTAGTTACACAAACTTGTTTTCTTTGGTCATCTCTCTTCCACACATACTGCGTTCTTTCCCATTGTTGTTCTTGCTGACCCAACCCTTTGGGACATGGCTGCTCATGATGGACAAAGCAATGGCAGCCAGTTGGGAGACAGCATCTCCAGCCTCAGTTCCCTGGTGCTCCCTCTGTCTTCCCTTGAAGCCATCTCTCGCAGCTTTTCTCCCTGGTCTGCCCTACACTCACTAGACTTTGGAGTGTAGGAGAGGTTTTGTTCCCAGGAAGAAATTTTGCCTAGTAGAAGTACTATGCAGGGAATTTCTCATTAACATTCTGCTGCTTTTACTTTGCTGAGATCAGAAGATGATCAAGAGAGTTTTAAGGGTATATTTGCAGTTACTGTTATTTGTAAGTCTATAGCACCATTCCTTTGCTTATGAGTATGTCCATTAAAATTACTCCATTCCTTTGGAGAATACAATGAGAAAAAGAGAAAGAAAACCACTTCTAGTTTGATATATACCCTAGGTGAGAATATTATAAGCTTACCTGCACTTTAGTCATACCATTCAAACTTTTGCAGGTGATTATTTATTCTTTTCTCAGAGGGAGTGACTAGTTGCCAAGTCAAATAACTAGTAAAAATTATAGGAAAGAATATGGAATAACCATTATTATAATGAAAATTATTATTGATTTTAATACTTTCATTGGGGAGATTTATTTTTTAATAAACATTTATAAACACTATTTATAATGGGCACAGGGTGTCAAGTACAAAGAATAGTGTATGTGATCTCTGCCCTTGGAGATTGCAGAAATGTCACGGTACAAAGCACAGTGTTATCAGATATTATCGGAAAGGTAGATAGAAGAATATGATGGGAGCTTAGAAGAGAAAGAAATTATTTTCAATGTTGATGAGTTGAATTATACGTTAAGGAAGTGAAATTTGAGCTGTGTCTTTTTTTATTGAGGTATAATTGATGTATAACATTATATTAGTTTCAGGTGTACAACATAATGATTTAATATGGGCATATATTGCAAACTAATCACCACAATAAGTCTAGTTAATATCCATCACCATACATAGTTGGAATTTTTTTGTCTCATGTGAGCTGGGTCTGGACAGGTAATCTAGTGGACATTTATTGTTTTCCTTCCCAGTACCCATTTCCCTTTCTTCCTGTAACATCTCTAGATTCTTGGAAGAATCCAACCTTTTCCCCTCTTGGTGCTTGTGGTCTGGGTGGCCTTCTGCCTCCTGCTCCACAGATGTAACATGTAAGCCCAGCTGGAGTCATTCAATACTTTGCTTCCTCTTAGCTGATCTTGGTTCCAGGGTTAACAAGTCATCGAGGATGACCCAATCAGAATGAATTCAAGAGCTTTTCAGGAACTTTGGAAAAAAAGACCTTCCACTTTCTCCCTGGTCTGAGTATTATGAAGTCATAGGGCTAGAATTGTTACAGAACTTGGAGTTGGAAGGACAAAACTGGGTCCTGAGGTTTTTGTATGAGTCTCTGCATCAAACCTCACCCAAAGCCTGAAATACTCCTGGATTTTTAAAATTATCTGAGCAGATAAATTATGTTATCATTTTGCCAGTCTGGGATGGATTCCATGTCTCTTGCAACCAAAAATTACCCTAGTTAATCTATTCAGTTAGGATTTGGACAGGAAGCAAAGGGATGAGGACAATCTAATCTGTGGGGAGGAAATGAAAACAAAGTGCCAACTATAGAAAAATGCAGGGATTATCGAGGAAAGATAGATGGTACCATTTAGTAGAATTTTAGGGTACAATAGAAAATGTAGATATTTTGGTTGGATTTAGTCATGGAAAGTTTTGAATTCTTGATCAAAAATTTTGTTTGGGAGGCAACAGACAAAAGTGAAATATTCTAAGTGAGAAGAAAATGTATCTGAGCTTCATGGAGAATGTTGGATGAATTTAATGAGGCAATACTTGGGGGTGGGCAGAAAAATTAGACATTTGTAATAAGACATAGAAAGCTAATAAAACAAATGACATGACATCTCTGCAGAACCAGGATGGCTCTTCACTCCATTTTTTTTTTATTTTAGAGAGAGAGAGAGAGTGAGCACAAGTAGGGGAGAAGGGTAGAAGGAGAGAGAGAGAGAGAGAGAGAGAGAGAGAGAGAGAGAGAGAGAGAATCTTAAACAGTCTCCATGCTCAGCATGGAGCCTGACATGGGGCTTGGTCCCACAACCCTAGAATCATGACCTGAGCTGAAATCAAGAGTTGGATGCTCAAGTGACTGAGCCACCCAGGTGCCCCCCACCCCAAAATTTCGTTTTGATGTTGGGACTGATGCTGACACACACACACACACACACACACACACACACACACACACCAAGAAGTATAAGAAATTTCGTTACTCACATAATTAGGCTTTATGAGGGAGAGCAAGGCCGTTCTCAAGGACATGTGAACCTGGCTTGAAGTTTTTATGGTGATTAAGGGGTAGGACAATTGAAAGGATTTTTGCATGTGATTTGAACTTCTCACCAGTACCAAAGGAGAAACAACTGGGCTTTCTTATCAGTTTTCCCAAATAAACAGATGTGTGAATAAAGCCGTTTGATTTGTAAATAAGGAGGTTTGGGGACACCCAGGTGGATATGCCTTATGATATGCTTGGGTTTGAGCTTGAGGCATATATTCAGTAATTACCCTCAAAGATGTGGTGGAAGTAGATACAATGGCCAAAGGAGAGAAATAAAAGAAATAAGAAAAGCAAGAATAAAATTTTGGGAGAATGCCAAAAAATAGAAATCATCTAAGTGTGGACAGAGAAGAATGTGGAGAAAAAAAGAAGCACTGTGGGAGCAAGGGGCAGAGAATGTTTCATGGAGGAAGAATATATATTTTCAAGTGGTGCAGAGAAATCAAGAGGTTGGAAATTGGAGAACTCATGGCTCATTATCTCTGAGACAGAAGATGATTTTGGAATGGTAGGTGTAGGCAGTTTTAGGAAGAGTAGAATAATGAGCGATTGGTAGATGTAGATTTCTCTTGTTAGAAAGAAAGATAGAGATGATGGCAGATAAATAGAGTAGTCAAATGAAGAGATAACTTTTTAACCTTTTGAAAAGTTACATAGGGGTGCCTGGGTGGCTCAGTTGGTTAAGTGTCCAACTTCGGCTTAGGTCATGATCTCATGGTTTGTGAGTTCGAGTCCCACATTGAGCTCTGTGCTGACAGCTCGGAGCCTGGATCCTTCTTGGGATTCTGTGTCTCCCTCTCTCTCTGTCCTTCCCCTACTTGCATGCACTCTCTCTCTCTCTCTCTCTCAAAAATAAACATTAAAAAAATAAAAATAAATAAAAGTAATGTAATGAGCAGATTTTAGCATACTTTGCAAAGAATAAGGAAATTGATTCTGGCAAGAGAAAAAATTATAGAAAAGGGAAAGAAATAATGAATTTACATAGAATCAACAACAAGCAATGGGATGAAATGGGAGGGTTTCAGAGTACTGATGTGGTCCTAATCTGTATAGTGGTGTATGAACAAATATTGCTAGGGTTAAGAATGTTGAAGAATTGAGGAGTTGTCACTGGCTGTGTTGGAGGAACAGAATGGAGGATTGTGAGCTAGAAGATCAAATGTAGAAGTGAGCCCCACGGTTTAGCCAATATGGACAGAGTGAGCCTGCAGAGGATTAAAGCTGAGTAAGATTAGGATTTAAACACAAAAGGAGTTCATGTAAAAGTAGGGTTTAAATCCAGGGCATTGACAGGCATGGACCACAGAAATGAGGTCAGCTGAGAAGTGTTAGTTTTATGGGATGAGTACAAAGAAAGGCTCAGGTGAATCCAGTTGGAGGAACATATCCAGTTAACTAACACCAAAGGTCCAAATGGAAGAGACAAGGATTTGGCGTGGTGTACCAAGTTCTAAATGATTGAAGATGAAGTAGTGGGGGTGTGGGTGGGACATGGGAGAGACACCAGGGACAGGCCAGGGAGCAGCGGACCTCTGAAAACTTGTTTCCAAAGTTCACTTCATCAACATTTAGTGAGTATCTACCTGCTATGTGCTACTACTAGTAGTGGAGGTAGTAGCAGGAGTAATTCGACATTTATGATGTTACTTTTTGTAAGCCAGACATCATGTTATACATGACCTTATCTAATCCTCCTTACAATCCTAGGAAGAAGAATTATTATTATTCCACTTTCTAAAAAAGGAACTAATATTTAGATAAACTAAGCCACCTGCCCAAGACCAAACAGAGAGGAACAAACCAGTTCTATGATTCCAAGCCCATGCTCTTACTCGTCAGATGCTTTTGCTTTGCAAATGTTTGGTAGCAAGGGAACAATGACCAATGGGACAATTCTTGTTTTAAAGAATGTTATATCTAAGTGGCTGAGGGTTGACTCTCTTCACATTCATCACCCATTTCAGAACATTTAGTAATATTCTGAGAAACATTTGCCTTGATATAATTAGCCTTTTAAAAAACTTTATTCCTTAACTAATGGCATTCTAAAATATCCTTTGGTTTGAAGATCCAATTCACTCTGTAGACTGACTATAAACGCAAATAAGAGCATTGATTTCCTCATTTCATCACCTCTAGAGAACAATTCATAACGCATGGAAGTTCTAACTAGTTAATCAATAGTCACTACTTAAATCAGAGACTCAAACAGTAGTCTTATTAAAAAGTGTTCATCTGGGGGCACCTGGGTGGCTCAGTCTGTTGAGCATCCGGCTTCGGCTCAGGTCATGATCTCACGGTTTGTGGGTTCGAGCCCCGCATCGGGCTCTGTGCTGACAGCTCAGAGCCTGGAGCCTGTCTTCGGATTCTGTGTCTCCCTCTCTCTCTGACCCTGCCCTGCTCATGCTGTCTCTGTCTCAAAAATAAATAAAACGTTAAAAAAAATTTAAAAAGTGTTCATCTGAAGATGATGTTAAATGAAAATAAAGGAACCAATCTGGCCTATGATCTGTATTCAGCTTCAGGAAACAGTCGGGAGGAAAGGGTTCTGTTAACTGTATTTAGAGCTTTTCCTGTTTCTGGTTCCTGCCCGAGGAGAAGTGGGGAAAATCCGATTTCTCAAAAGCCACTTAAGTGTTATTAAGCAATTCATGGAAACAACGCTAAGCAGTGCTATTGGCAGGTTTTCCCCCCACTATGATGTACAAATCAAAATTGGTATTCAGCTTCTGTCTCACTTTGGCTTATATTTGACTACAGAATAAATACAGATCTGTATGAAATGTTTACTGCATAGACCAAGACAACCACACTCATTAATTATTAGAAATGCTATTATCTTACCCATTCTGTAATCCTATTTGTGAGTTAGTTATGTAATTTCACCCAACACAGCAAAGGAAACTTTGGCCTGAATTACATTTAAAATGGGCCTTTCACGAAATCAGGAAGAAAGATTTTTTCCTTCTTAATGAATCATAATTGGAAGGCTATATATAATAGATGCAAGTGTGAAATTGTGGAAGAGGAAATAGCATGCCATTCATTATTCCATGTAATTCAAATATTTATTTCATTATTTTTTAAAGTTTATTTATTTATTTTGAGAGAGAGAGAGAGAGAGAGAGACAGAAAAAACAAGTGTGGGAGGGGCAGAGGGAGAGAGAGAGAATCCGAAGCAGGCTCTGTGCTGTCAGCGTAGAGCCCAACTATGGGTTTAATCTCACGAACTGTGAGATCATGACCTGAGCTGAGATCAAGAGTCAGATGCTTAGGGCACCTGGGTGGCTCAGTCAGTTAAGCATCCGACATCGGCTCAGATCATGATCTGGAGGTTCATGAGTTCAAGCCCCATGTAAATAATAAATAAATAATGTATTGATTTATTTACAATAATAAATAAATAATAAAACATTAAAAATTAAAAAAAAGAGTTGGACACTTAACCAACTGAGCCATCTAGGCACCTCAGTAATTCAAATATTTAAAGTCGTACATTGTAACTCCAAGTCAGGGTTTCAAACAGATACTTATTTGTGTTTGTCTATTATGGTGTTCTTAAATTTAAGATGCTTTTTAGTCCTGGCAGGAATTTTTGAAATCTAGTCCTTCATCTAGATGAAAACCCAAAGCCCAGGAAGGTGTGATTTGCTCAAGATCTCACAGTGGCAGTTTCATGGCTTGAACTTGGAACTCTGGTTCTTAGTTCAAAATTCATTCCATTCTAATGTCTTCTTTCTCCAGAAATGATTCTGAAAATGGAAAGGTGACTTGCTCATCAGGCCAATGGAAATTGTATTGTTCTTTCTCATCAATGAGACATCTATAGATAAGGTAAGTAAGAGACTAGTGAGATTGCTTGAAGTCTACATTTTTTTCTCTTCCTTAGTTCATGGAAATTTCCTTTAAGATAAAGAACAAAATGTGTTAAGTGTCTTGCTTTCTGTATTTTGAGAAAGCATAGAGAACAGGAATGTACATTCATAATCAGATTCCAAAACATTTTGCAAAGTGCTATTCTACAATGTTGAATTGAAAAAATATAATATATACTTATGAGTAATAGCTATATTTATGCTTAAAATTGAGTGCTTTGCTGTTTTTACAAAATTCAGGCTCCATATTGACAGGAAGGCCTGGTAGACAGTGAAGAGAGCTACACAGAGCTCTTTTGGACCAAGAACTTCTCTGTCTGGCCAGTAGGACCTAAAATCTCAAATTTACAGTCGCTTTTTTTTTGGAATGATAAAAATTCCTTATTAGTGTGCAAATATTCCCAGAAGAGGTAATACTGAATATTTTGCTGCATTAGCTGTAAACTCCTTAGTAAGTATGGGTCTATCTCTCTTCACCAGGGGAAATTTCTACTGAAGAGGAAGGCACCAAAGATAAGTTTTGCCTACTTAACAATTTTGCCTGGAGCTGAACTTGAGTATTACTATGAATAATAAGTGAAAATAGCTTAAATTCCATTAGTAACATGATTCTAGCCAATAGATTCTACACCAGGAGGGGATGCTATTATAAATCATTATTATTTTATGTTCAGAAAATGAATACACTGATGTTTATAGCAAGGGAAAATGCAAGCCAGCTTTCACCTTTCCTCCTGAGGAAAGTGATGAACTGGTATGCATTTAGAAAATGCTGAATGTCTTCTGATTCTAACCAACTCCATCCCCTCCTAAAATGTCCATATGTGAATTAGGTACTTTGCAGATTTTCTTTTTAACTCAGCATTTACTGATCTTAAAAAGAATTGCTCGTGTAAAAATATACCTTACCTTTGAAAGAAACCTGTTATAAGAAAAGGTGTGAACAAAATGCATTATGTTTGTCTGACTTTTGGAAGTGGCTTATTTCATTCAAAGGTGTTTATTTCAGTTCTAGGGAGTTTTACCATAAGCATCTGTGCCACAAGCATTTTTGCCACAGACATTTTTGCTGCACAACTAATTGGCCGTTAGGCAATTTTACTGTAAAAGGTAAAATCATGAAAAATAAGAGAGACATTCATTAAAAAGGACATAATGTAATGTGAAAAATGAATAATAAGACTTCATTATGAAATATTTGAATACATTCAAAATGTGTAGTGTAGATTCATGGCGATATTATGCAAATAATTGATTTTATTTTGTAGATTATATATAAGCACTTGTTTTCAAAGTCTTTCATCACAGTATTATACTTTATTTTTTATGGTTGTTGATTTGTTTCCTCATCTGGCATTGCACTTTTTCTTTTTTCTCTAAAATTTCTTTCTTCATTAATGAAGATACCTCCCAGCAGTTCCCAAATATGAAGATGCAGATTTGCAACTGGGCTTTGTATTGTATTGTGAAAGTCTTTTCCGTTGTTTGGTCTTGAAGTATTGTGGCATGTTCATTGATAGATTTTCCAAAGTTCTGTGGGAAATGTGGGTTCAAACCTCTGAGCCACTGTACAGACTATTATGAAGGCTAGGGTTTATATAATACAAAAATGGGGTGTACTTCATCGGTGTAGAAATAGAACGAAACTATCAAACAGTTTGATGAAACCAAACTATCAAAAGGAACAGACAACCAGTTATTTTTTTTTCTATCTTCCATTGATTGGCAAAATGGCCAATTAGTTATGCAGTGAAAATGCCTGTGGCGAAAATGCTTGCGATAAAGATGTTTATGGCAAAAATACTGGACATGTTTTCCTTCTCTCTTTCTTTTCTTTCTTTCTTTCTTTCTTTCTTTCTTTCGTTCATTCACATGAAATGCAATTTAATAGACAGACGGCCAAATGTTCTCTTTGGCAGTGCCCATTTTCTATGACTTTTCTCAATATTTCCTTTCCTAAAAGGACCCAGCACTAGCTAACTAGACAATGGAAATGGCATAAATAAGGGTTTTCTGTGATCCATTTACCAAAATGTACAAAACTTGAAAACCACAAAGTAATTGGTCCCTAGGCTTGTGTATCCCTTGTGGGGGAGGAAAATGGTGAACTGCTTTGTTCTTTAGTCAGTAAATTAACTTTACTTAGGTAAAATTAGGACAGAAATTGGGATACAAAGGAACATTTTGTCAGTTATTTTTTATGTCCTAAACATTTAGGTACATATCACTGTTTTTTCTCCCAAATAACACTAACAATTTGTCTTTGTGTCATTTAGACCCTTCCCAAGTTGCATGCAATTGATGAATAATGTATGGTGTCATGTCTCAGTGATTCACATAGTAAAATTCAGATAAATATTTGATGCAAAGATTTGATTTTTTGTTTCTTAACATATTAGTGGGAAGAAGATTCTTTAGATGAGTGTTTTGGAGGACATTTTTAGTCAAGACACAAGTGCATGGATTGCCTTAGCGTAGTAAGAATTAAAAAAGACTACCTTGTTTCATCTTATATATTGAAGGCAATATATTAACATGGGGATGTTAATGTTGACAGTGTTTGTAAATTAGCAGGCCAGGTAACCAGACTGGGGAGAGAGGGCCAATTGGAAGAACTGTTAATTCTAGATGCAAAGAGTGATAAGGTCATCTAATTTTGTATATGCTACTTGTACCCATGGGCCAGATTCTGTTCTCCTTACAAATAATCATTATAATGTATCAGCTATCAGAATGCTTCATACTTGAGAGACCCAAAAAACATGATTGGAGAAGGATAACATACTTTAATGACATTTTTCTGTCATTTTTCTGTCAGGGTAAATGGATCCAAGGACAGATAGTGTATTCCTTAAAAAGGATTCAATTCTAACGTGAACACAACTCATGGTATGGAATAGGCAAAAGTTTCTTATCAAGGAAATATTTATTCAACTGATGCCAGCTGAGATGGTCTGAAACTGCCTATCATTTTAGTCAGTTTGTAGGAAATGGCCATGGTTTTTATTCCACCAAAACCCACACAAAAGTAAAGATGAATTAAAACTATTGTAGCCTGAGGGCATCTTTGAAAACAAAGACCAAATATTGACCCAATTGAAATGTGGCTGTTCCTTTTCCCTAGAGTAGCTTCTCTGGGTCGCAGATTAGGTGCTCTGGCTTCCTTTACCTCTGCGTGGTCCCGGCTGTCTGTTGGAGGCAGCATTGGACTGTAGCCTCTAGGGCTGGTAATCTGTCACTCTCCAGGATAACTCTATTTCACAGGGATTGTAGAGTGGCCAGCGAGGCAGCAGAGCCACCCGCTGTGGCCTGATGTCTGAGCCTGACAAGACCCCTCCCTCTTGGCCAGGCATTGACCCTAAAGTCCTGTGCTTTTGGCAATCTTTAGAGATAGCCAGAATGGTCTGCATCTTATTTTGCTCTAGGTCATATTGAAGTTGTACTCTGCTAAGTATGAGGCAATTGTGTGAGAGCTGGAGAGAGAAGAGAACTGGGTATTACGCAGACAGAGTGGCATTTTGTTTATAAAGTAAAGGACAAAATTTATGTGTCTAGTCCAGGAACTTCCAATTTTTTTTAAAGTTTCTAGTATTCTTTGGTTTATTGATGCTTTTCATGTCATTCTTTTATTGGCAGGTGCTTTATGAAATTTATAGTTGTATACACACATGCACACACACACAAACTAAAATTAATTTGTCCAGAGAGATTTGAGATAATTATAAAATTTAAGTAGAGCCAATGATGTTCATTTAGTTCAAGCATCATCAAGTAGTTACTGTTGTTTTTTGATTGATCTAAAGAAACATTTTCTACCACAAAGTAAATATCAGTAGACAGGGTTTACTCCTTTATGGGGATTTTAATGCCAAAAGCACTTTGATTGGTTCCCTTCAACTCACCTTCTATAGTGAATGAAATTTTAATCTGTGGGATCTTCCTGGTATCCTTGAATTTTGCTGAGCATGGGCTGTTTGTAGGAGCTGACAATGAGTCATGTAGTAGATGAGAAAGAGATGAAGATCTGCCTCATAACCACTGTAACCGCACTGTAGTGCTTGCTGGGACACAGAATATAGGGACTTGGGGTGAGATAGCAAAGTGCCTACATTAGCTTTTAAATAAAAATACCATCTTCCAGTGAGAACAAGGAAATGGGATAATTTTTCAGAGTTGAATGAAATTAAAAGATTTTTGGGAAAGAGACTTTGTGGCTTAAAAGATAAAAAGGCATTTATTTTACCATAAAAACACAAATTTAATTCCTTTTTTGAGTTCATTACAGGCTCTATCCTTTATCAAAATGGACTAGACTGCAATGTTAACAGTAAACCAAGCTGCATCTCTGTCACCGGTGTGGTAAAGAGGACCCAGATAATAAATTGCATAGCAGCCTCGTGCTAAATAGTACTTAGCACAATTTAAGATTGGTTGATTTCATTGCTCTTAATCAGATACAGGAACCAGGAATAAGCATAAAAATACAACTTCCAGGAAAGAATTATCTGCCAATTGAACTCAGTGAGGTGAAAGTTGTCATCATTTAAAGCTATCTTCACTCACATATGTATCACATATTCCAAATGGTACTTAAATTATTGTTCCTATTTACCACTGGCCTGCAAAGATTACTTTGAACCAAATTTTCATCATTGGTTTTTGCCCCCAGTCTTCCTCATTTACTTAGACCGCCTTCTGAAACTGGTTGAGCTAATACATATCTTGTTGTTCTGGTCCTTACCAGAGAACCTTTCTAGGTTCAGCCTCCCCAAACTGCTTCCCTGTTGTATTTCATACACATTTTTCCCAGCTGTTCTCACATATATTCAGCTAGCCAATGCTTTTAACTGAAGTGTCTTTAGAACATTTCTTGTGCATTCAGCAGATGGAATACAACTGTTGCCTTTAGCTGTCTCTGACAATGTCCACAGTTAGTGAGGGTGGATGCGTCGCTGAAGGAGCAGGGGTAAAGTGAGGGGAAGAAGGTTCTAGAATCATCAGCAACAGTGTTGGGATTTTCTGATGTAGGGGAAGGGGAGAAGGATGTAAAGTATAAAGCAAAGTGGATGGGTTAGTGCATATTTAATTAGGCATATTCTATTTTAAGCAATAGACTCACTCAGGATGGATGTTGGCTAGTATTGAAGCTATGGAAATAGAGACAGATTAGGTGCCCTCTTGAGATATGCACATTATTTTTTGTCATGATGTATCTCCTTCTGTTTTTTCTATTCTACTACCCATACCAATTGAACATTTCCTGTATATACAGGCCAAATCCTCCAAAGCAGTCTGGTTAGCTATTTTCCATGGATTCTGTTCTTCAGGGCTATTGAGGACACAAAGCTGAACCCTGGACTGACTATCTGTGGGATGCCTCCACTCGTCCTATCACTTGACATCTCTAGATAAAAAGCAGCCCAAATGCTTTGCTGCTGAGCAGTAGCAGAGAGCGGGACATTTAGTTGCAGGTGAAATACAGCTTTGATTGGCTTTATCAACACCTCAACACTGCTGATTCAGTGTGGATGTTCAATGTCTCACACAAAACAAAGAATGGAGAGAATATAGGCATTAAAGGTATTTTTGACAAAGGGGCAAACATAGGAAATTTTGGCAATGAAAGAATTTGGCAATGAGTAGAATTCCTCACAGAATTCTACTGAGGCTTATTCTGGAGGAGGTAGAGATAGTTGGGTGGAATGGTTGAATCACATTCTAGAGTTAGACCATGCTGAGGGAGGGGATTTGAGGCATACTTTAGAATCTAAGAAAAGAGGTACTTAGAGCAAGAAAGATGCTTGGAGATGAGGAATGGAGAAGGATGCCACAACTTCTCCATGTGAAGTTGGCCTACACTGAATTCTATGCCAGGAATGTCTGCAAGGGCAGCTATTTATTGCCCTGTAATAATATTTCACAGAAATATTGGAGAAAGAATATTTTCCCTTCCAACTATCTCAAGGGCTTGTGGCTGCATTCTATAAGGGAAATGGGGAAAGAGGCAGGAGGGATTAAAATTTTTTTTAAGTTTATTTATTTATTTTGAGAGAGACAGAGACAGCGTGAGTGGGGGAGGGTCAGAGACAAAGGGATAGAGAGAATCCCAAGCAGGCTTTGCACTGTCAGCACATAGCCCAATGCAGGGCTCGAACCAATGAAATCATGACCTGAGCCGAAACCAAGAGTTGGATGCTTAACTGACTAAGCCACCCAGGCACCCCAAGGCAGGAAGGATTTCATGGGTAGGTCATTTTTACCATTTGCCTTCGTATCGGGGATTGAGTCATTCCCAATGCCTTTCACATGATTGAGGCTGTGACTCACATGAACTATCCTGACTTCCTCTCAAATGAGGACAGATCTTTCATAATTAAAGAGTACAAGAGCTTTAACCAACCCATCATAGGTAACTAGAGACATAATTGCTCACATAGTCATTCTATTAATATAAAACCCTAAGATCTTAATATGAGAGTGCAATTTGAACTGGAAAAAAAAAAAGGATGAGTCTGAATGCCTTTTTGCCCCTTAAGGATATTCTGGGAATAATATTCTGGTAAGGAAAAGAAAAATATTGCATTACAAATTTAGTCTGCTTAATTCCATGTGAACAAAATATGATCTTTGAGTGTTCAGTTTTTGCAGGCACTGATGTTTCAGTTTCCTCAGATGCAGGTGACTTTGTTTAACACTTTATATAGCCATATGTGCAGGTGGATTCTAAATAAATGTCCTTAGGTGAGGACCTCTTGGTAAATGTGTGACTGTATGCACTGGCCTTCTTCATATTAAAATACAGAGTTGTAATTTAGAAAATCTTACTCGCTCTAAAGCAAATGATAAGATGCTTAAGATGGTCACATGTGTAACAATTTTCTGGACACCTTTAAAATGATAGGTGTGAAGTCTGGATCAAACCACATACATGTAGAGTAGGATGTGAGAAAGAATTCGCATCCTTGAATAAATGTGCTTATATTATTTTATTTTTCTAATTTTGCATTTTTAAAATTCAGCACAACTGTTCTAAGACCTATTTTTGTCTTATATGAAGCCAATTAAATTTTAAGCTGGACCAGTTCAATAAAAATGAATTTTGAAAATATAATCAGCTCAGAAAAAGGAAGCTAAATGTGCATTCAGTCAAAAAAATTACACATTTTCTTGCTCTGCTGAGAGAGGCTATTGGGGTGGGATATTCTTGGCATTTGTTCATTTAAAGATAAGGATAACTCCGTTCATGCAGCCCTGCAAGCAGGATGCAATGAGAATTTCATCAAAGGCTGTGTAATTCTGTAAACATGTTCTTGAGACTGATGAAATTCTTACCCTTCCTCACATAATTTTGCATGCAACCTTCATGGACGAGTCTCCTAATTTGTGTTGAATGAATGATGTCTTTTTCTAATTAGGCAGATGCTTTCGTTTTAGCTGAGGACTAGAAGACAATGTCTAATTGAGCTTTTTTTTTTTTTTTTTTTTGGTGTTTTTGTTTTGGACAGTGCTAGAATTAGCCTTAGAATTTAGTCTCCTGATTGACTCGTGTCCTAATTAAAACCCAATTTGACTGATTCTGCTTATGCCTTTCCATAGGAAACAGAACAACTTCCCACATTCAAAACATGTTGGATTTGCTGAGTGCTGCTGATCCCTTTGATATGTTCTGACATTCACAACCCTCCACACAGAAGCCCAGTCTGCAGTGAAATGTGTGTTTTCTTTAGCTCCAACACTGACAGATCATCCCACCTTACTTTTTATTATTCCTTTCTTACAATATGTATTCAAATGCAATTACAAGACAGGATCTTATGGAGTAAATACAGTGATATTGATAGTTTCCATTACCTTAATAGTTCACATAAGAGAGAAAAATCACTTCCAGAATCTAAGTGAGTTGAAGATCATCATTTTTCCTCTCCTTATCTTTAGCTTTGAAGGCTTGGAAAGTCCTATTATCCTAAAAATTAAATTGGCTTAGTTTAATGTATACAGATGGCAATGCCTTGTGCTAGGTACAGCTGTCATTTTCATCCTCAAAAGAGAAAAGGGGAAAGTATCATCAACTCACCTGCAGCATTAGAAAGGCAAGCGCTTTGCAGATAGGAAGTCTGTCCCATGTAATGAATCTGCACAAAATAAGATCTGCTTTTCTTTTTTGGAAAAATGATTTTTCAGTGTAACTCATCACTTGAGTTTTCCAAACATATTTTCAATTATAGGGGGAAAACATATTTATATCTCTACTATGAATATCATCATTTGAAAGCTTTCATGTTTGAATAAGGAAGGCATGACATTCATAGAGTCACCTGGTTAGATTATCTTTCCAACTTTTTACCTTAAGTATACTGAGAGTCCATCCATCCTCTGGCCCAAGATAAAATCAATCTCTCTCCTGAGGGCCCATCCATTTGTCTTAGAGTATGTTCGGCCCTCCATTATACTCCAAGTTTATCTCTTTCTACCAAAGCGTAAGGTCCTTACCTTATCTTCTTAGTGTTTGTTCATTGAATAAATGCATGGACTTTTGTAAGTAGATAAAGCATTTCATCAACATCTCTAAATAAGGTATATGCTATACTGTTTCATTTAACATGCATACAGCTGAAGACATCCAGACTGGGTCTGACTTTTTATTGCAAAGGCCTAATAAATTCATAGCTTCAAATATAGTCCAACATTGTGCATTTTTCATTAGATAATGCAAATGAGGTGAACAGAGAAATGATCACACTTCAGCTTATGAAGGGGAGAGATGCTCACTTCACAAGCACCTCCACCAGCAGATTGCTGAACATTCTCTGAGTTTATTTTATAGTGTGCGTAGGCCCACTTTGCTGGAGAAAGGCAACTGAAACAAGCTTTGCCAGAAATCTGGAAAAAGGCTTATATTGGTGCCACAGAGGAAAGCTTTCTTTTAGGGCATCCTGTAGATCTGTTTTGGCTATTTCTCAAGACTGCATTTATGCCTGGGTCAATAACAGGAAAAAATCTGTTATTAATTACTATAATTTGAAAGGAAGTTAAAATTGACCTCCAGCAATCTGATTTGGCAGCATCAAGACTTTTGCCACTCGAATCTTTGGAACTTGCCTTAGCACAAACATTATCTGCTGACCATAGTGGGAAGTTTTTCTTTAGAGATATATTCACCTCCACATAATTACTATGATCCAGGAAAGGTGGTGTAAAATATTTTTTTCTTTTGTAAATGGAATCCTATTTTAGAATGTTGAAGAAATGTTCCTCTGCAAACGAATAAGCCCTATGGTATAGTAATAATTCACCTGAGTATAAACTTGGATTTCCAAATATCAATTTTACCTGAAATGACATGCTTCTGTACTTGAAGATAAATAACAGTTTGGTTACAGACAGCGGAATTAAATAATTTCAGGAAATGAATTACCATATTGACCTTGTGTAGACCTGGGATGACAGCTTGCCAAGATGGGGCCATTGCCAAGTTCCTGTCTCATTTATGCAATTTGGACTGCACCTATTCTTCTGATTTATGATCAACATGCTTTGGTAAAGCAGATTGTTTGAGTTATATTTAATTGAAGTTCATTTCTTCTACTTCTCCTTTAAGTGTGGGTAACTTCAAAAATCCAAGGATCTACTGGAAGGTAGAGTTGAAAGACACTTGTCCTTGAGCACTGACGTAGACTCAGAGATTGAAAAACCAAACAACTGATGCACTGAGTGGAAATTTGAAATAGATGGTTCCTAGTTTCTTTTCCTGCCCTGTGGTGCTGATCTCATATATTCTAGAAGAAGTAGAAAACTTACCCATCATCAGAAATGGAAAATCCATCCATCCCCAGGCTTTGCACATTCATAGGAGCCCAACATTCAAATCATTCCTAAAGCCACTATCTTCTCATCAGTGTGGGCAGGCACGTGAAAGTGCTTTGTGGGCACACAGATATTTGAATCTGTGAGGCTGTTCCACCCTAAGTTGCCAGACAGGCAAGCATAAGCAGAAATCTCCTTAAGATAACATGATGTTCTCCTTGTAATTCTGCCCTAAATTACCTCAGTATTCTGTGCAATCCTCCATGACAGCATTTCTCATAGACTGCCTTGGATTAGAGCTAAATGTATATATATATCTGTCTACCCCTTTCTCAACCAGCCTTTACACTTTCACACGGTGGGAGCCAGGCCTCATGCATGTTTTTTATTCCTCACAGATGCTAGGGTAGTTCACCTAGAGTAGGTACTCTGTAAATGTCTAACTATATTTTATTTTTTCTTCATCTTTCTTAAAAACTGTTTGAAATATACTGTTATTATAATTAAAAATTTTAAGACAACATGGGAAGAACACAAACATTTAATTTTGGTCCATAGTAGTCTATTCCCTTCTTTAACTGCACAGTAGGCTATGACAGCAGAGATTATGCCTCTCCTGTTTTATATTCTCCAGCATGATGTACAGTTTCTGGCACATGGTAGCTACTCAAGGTATATTAGTTAAATAAACAAAGTAATTTAGATGTGCTACATGCCAGGCATTGTGCTATGGGAGTAAACCAAAAACCATTGTACACTTTAAATGGGCAAATTACATGGTATGTGAATTATATCTCCATAAAGCTGTTACTAAAAGAAACAAAAACAAGAGAACAACCAAACAAAAAATAATGTTTACACGGTCAATAAAATGAGAATTTTCCCACTTCGTTTAGCAAGAAGGTGGTCACTTAGTCATCTTGGAAAGAGCAGTTTTGGGGGTAAAAAGCAGGCTTGGGATGTTGTAATCAAAAAAAGGTAAAAACTGGGGCCAAGTTCTGATCATTCTTTTAAAATCTTGGCTCTGAAAGGAAGCAAAGGATGGCAGCTGGAATGGATATAAAATATAAAACATAATTTTTGAGATGGAAGAGACTGAGTGGTTTTAATGCCAACAAAAATGGCTAAAGCTCCAAAGATTAGTGATTGGTAGAGAAGCATCCCCAGGAGTGGAATAAGATGGCTTGAAGGAGGGAGGGATGAGTTTGAGACAGAGGAAGGACTCTGCTTCCAGTGAAGCCAGCAAGAGAGGGGAAAAAGAAAGCACCTATAATGTAGGAGCTTTTCTTTTCTTTTTTTCTTTTCTTTTCTTTTTTCTTTTCTTTTCTTCTCTTTTCTTTTCTTTTCTTTTCTTTTCTTTTCTTTTCTTTTCTTTTCTTTTCTTTCTTTCCTTTCCTTTCTCTTCTCTTTGCTTTACCTCTCCTCTCCTCTTCTCTTTCTTCTGAAGGAATTAGGAATAGGAACATTTCAGAATGAACAGGGAGCACTGGGCTCAGGAGAGGTTGGAAACCACGAGTGGATACAAGTCTGTATGACTGGGCAGATCTCTCCAGTAGTGCTTCACAGCCTCAGAATAGAATCAAAAGACTCTGATATTTGGGTTAATACAACATTGGAGTTTCACAGGACAGTAGGGACCAGAAAACTGAAGGATCTCTGGAGAATAATAGGTAGACTGCCTGGCAAGGGAAAAGAGAGGATGAAAAAGAATTGATCAGGGTGTAAAATGGCATAATTAGGGGACTAGAGGAGAAATCAGTTTGAAGGATATATGTGTGAGTAGTAAGAATATAAGAAAACCATAATAATAGGAGATTTTAGTCAATAAATTAGATATTATATTTAGAAGACAAAAGAATTATTGTAAATAATATCCAGAGTGATGATGAAAGTAGATTGCTAAGTAGAACAGAAGGTAACTGGAATTCCAGAAATCAAAGTACCATGGATCAGATTAGTGGGTGTATGTTATCCTAGGGCAATCATGCCACCCAGGAAGATTGAGTAGAATGAAGGTGGAGAGAAATGTGGCAGTACAGGTGCCAGTATGCTCTGTGAATGTGCGATACTAACTGAAAAAATCAGCAGATAACAGTGATAAGGATGGACAGAATGGTCACGTGGCTTATGCCATCTGTGTATTTAATTTCCTCCTAATATTACAAAAGTTATCCTTGTTATTATCTACTCTATAAACATAACTTTTATAACTGATGGTGATAGCTATGGTTATAACATAATTTATTTATCCCTTGCTGCATTAAATTGTTTCCATTTTTTCACTATGCTATGGTAAATATAATTTAGTACTTTTTCTAATTGCACACACATTGGCAAACAAATTTGAAGTCTGTCTTTGAATTCAAACAGTTGTTTTGCTTTTTAATAACTAGTCAAATTTGGTCAAATCACTTTGTTGCCTGGTTAAATTAATTTAATTTGAACCATTCAAGAGCTAAGCCCTGCCTCGGTTATAGTTTCAGATCCCCATTTCACCAAGATAAAGTTATAGATAAATAGGTGGATGAATCCTTAGTACTTCAAAAGGCACAATTAGTTATATTTCTGGTTTCCAAATTGAGAAGAAAATTTTCTGACTTTCTTCTGATCAGGGAATCTGTCAGATCTGATCTGTGAAGTAATCCAAACAATAAATTAGAACTTCAGGCACAAGTACATGATAGCTATTTGGAGCAATGTATGATTAATGATTATATCTTGATGAGAAATATGAAGTAAATTTTTGGGTTACTTGCTAGAAAATCAGAATTGGTTCTGTATTTCTAAGAGAGGTGCATGAGTCCAGAAATCCCAGAAAATCAATAAAGCTAGGCTTTTAAGGAAGGAGGCAAAAAGTGGTGAGAGAAGAAGAAATTTATGTCAGAAGGTAGACTTCTGAGATTACCAGGGAGAAATTCTCAACCGGAAGTCAGGAGGACGTCCTTTGGTGGTTTCATACCGGGAGGGAAGAGGGAAAAAGAGAGAGGGTCAGCAGAAGGTGAGCATGTTCCAGGAATAGAAACTGGATATTACTATATAAAAAAGGGCCTAACCTTTACTACGGGCTGGCTATGTGTCAGATATGTTAGCAAATCACTTTGTTTCATCCTCACAATGACTATGTAATAGAGGTACTCTCATCAATTAGCATTAGGGTTGGCTATAAGAGATGGCTTATTACAGCAAAGGCTTGGCTATATTAGTCTGCCTATAAGAGAAAGCTAAAAACAATGCTCACTTATTCAAACATGGTTTATTCTCTCAAAGTAGTGTGAATGAATCAGTCCAGGGCAGATTTAGCAACTTCATGGTATCACAAGTGATTCAGGCACCAGTTTTTCTTCGCCAGTATTCTCAGAGTGCGACTGCATTTTTAAGATTCCGAGATGATTGTTGCAGCTCCAGCCATCACATCTGAGTTCCAAGCGTCAGAAAGAAGGGATGCAAAAGGGGTTTTCTCCAAATATCCCTGCTTTTAAGAAGTCTTACTAGAATGTAATTTGGTATAGCCACTATGGAAAACAGTATAAGCGTTCCTTAAAAAATTAAAAGTAGAACTACCATACAATCCAGCAATCCCAATTCTGGATATATAGCTGAAGGAAATGAAATCACTGTCTCAAGGAGGTGGGGGGTGGGTAAAATGGGTGAAGAGAGTCAAAAGGTACAAACTTCTAGTTATAAAATAAATAAGTCATGGGGATGTGATGTACAGCATGGTGACTATAGTTAATAATATTGTATAATATATTTGAAAGATGCTAAAAGAGTAGACCTTAAAAGTTCTCATTACAATAAAAAGGATTTTGTATGGTGACATATGTTAACTAGACTTATTGTGGTCATTATTTTTATAATATATACAAATACTGAATCATTTGGTTGTATACCTGAAACTAATAATGTTGAATGTTGATTATACCTCAACCAAAAAAAAAAAGAAAGAAAGAAAATGTACATTCTCATGTTCACTGAAGCATTATTCATAGTAGCCAAGACATAGAAACAGTCTAAGTGTATATCTATGGATGAATGGATAAAAAAATTGTATATATATAAAATGATACAAATGCCACATTTGTGTGTGTATATACACATGTACATAGAAAAATATTATCCAGCCATTAGAAAAAGTATTGCAGCATTATTCACAGTATCCAAGACATGCAAACAGCCTGTGTCCATCCATGGATGAATGGATTAAAAGAGGAAATCCTACCATGTACAACATCATGGATGAAACTTGAAGCCATTATGCTAAATAAAATAAGTCAGACATAGAATGACAAATAGATATGATATCACTTATATGTGGAATCTATAAATTCCAAACTCACTGAAACAGAGAACGGATTGGTGGTTGCCAGAGGTGGGGAGTAGAGGCTGGGGGGAAAAGGGATGTTGGTCAAAAGCCACAAACTCCTAATTATCAGAGGATGGACAGCATGGTGAATATAGTTAACAATACAGTATTGTATTGAAATTTGCTAAGAGGGTAGATCTTAATTGTTTTTACCATAAATTCAAAAAAAAGTAAGTGATGAATGTGTTAACTAATATATCTTTTTTTTTTTTAATTTTGAGAGAGAGAGAGCAAGTGAGCAGGGGAGGTGCAGAGAGAGAGAGAGAGAATCCCAAGCAGGCTCTGCAAATGGAGCCTGATGCAGGGCTCAAACCCATGAACCGTGAGATCATGACCTGAGCTGAAACCAAGAGTTGGGTGCTTAACTGACTGAGCCACCGAGGCGTCTCTGTATTAACTAATATTATTGCAGTAATTATTTTGCAATAGATACTGGTATCAACTCATCAGATTGTACATCTTAAACTTATACAATGTTATATGACCATTAGATATTGATAAAGCTAGAAAAAAGAAATCTTCCCAGGAGTCTCCAATATACCCTTATATCTTATGATTAAGTACTAATATATAAAGTCACACCCAGCTGCAAGGGAAATTTGTCATAAATTCACTAAAGTACAATGTTTCCCCAAATAAAAAACGGTGTTCTGACAGAAGAATGAAGGAGAAAACAAATATTGGGTAGTTAACTAGCATTCTTTGAGACTTCATTCTCAGTGCATTGGCCAAAGTCATGGCTAACAAATGGAGATATCAGGATTGGGACAGAGGCCAAGTTTCAGGGCCAAGTCTCTTTTCATGATGTGGTAATGACTCTCAACAGGAGATAGTTTTCTCATAAAAAGGACTTTTTTGGTCCACGAACTAAAAAAGTCAGGGTTCAAAGGGGTTGTGCCATGAGGCCAAGTGGTTGTTACCTGGTCCTCATCTCCTTAAATGCATAAAGTTAGATTCTGGCCTGCATACCATTTTTCATCTTCAAAATAGTCTTGCTTTTTAGTCTTTGACTGAACAATTTCATGTATGGAAATAATTAAAATGGATGCAAAGATTTATGTACTAGGATGTTCACTGAAGCTTTATTTATAATAGTGGGAAATTAAAAACAACCAAAATACCTAACAAAGGAAATTGGTTAAATTACAGAATACTGGAACATCCATATGGTCGAACACATTGCAAACATTAGAAATCACATTCTTCAAGAATATTTAAGGACATGCATGATAAAGCTCATAAGTTATGTTAAAAAGATTAAAAATAGTAAGCCCTATGATCTCAGTTTTGTAATATATGTGTATAGAGGCATAATATTAAGATATCTGGAAGAATAAGCATCAGATTGTTAACAGTGGTTCTTTTGTAAATGATGCAATTATTAATTATTTTACTTTTTATTTATGCTTTTCTGAATTTTCCAAATTTCTATAATGAATATGTATTACTTTTATAATCAGAAAAAAAAGCCTTCACAAGTGTCAATTGAAAATATGCTTTCTTCTTAGGAAAACAGTTTTGTTATTCTCAAGATGACTGGCTTAGATGTTTAGCACTGTCAAAGTGCTAGCATGAAGAAGGTTATGGCAGATTGACTTCAATAAATATTTATTGAGTGCCAGTCTTGTGTAAGCCACTATTCTGGGAATTGGGGGAGTGGCCCCAGGAGGAGGGTCTGAACTACAAAGATGAACAAGCCATGGTCTTTGCCCCCAGAGAGGTCTCTCTCTGAGAACTGTGGTTGGCATGTAGCAGTCATTGCAAAGGGCATCAGGCGCTTGTGGGGTGACAAGCTGAGGCAGAAAGGCCATGATCTAAGACTATGTTTTAAAATGCAATAAACATGTAATGTAGTTATTGAAAATGCACATTTCTCACTTGCTACATGTCAGGTGTAGTACATGCATCCTGGGCTATTCGTCAGGAAAGCTACCCACTTGGTCTCCCCACTGGGGTCATAGAATACCTATTGTCAGAGCCAGCCCTCCCAGGTAAGATAGCCATCTTGACTCCAGACAACAATAGCAGCAACAATTGATGACTAAACCTACTAAGGGAATGAGGATTCTATACAGTTTCTGTATCGCATATCAAGTGTCATTGTGCAACAAATGGACTGCTCTATGTTCCAATCTAGATACTACCATTTATCCAGATTTTGCCTGCCCTCCACCACTTCCAATCCAGTTTCTTACCATGAACTGGTGGGAATCCTGAGCCTAGTTTGGGAATGAGAACAAGTTCTGTTAGAATCCAACCCATGTTTCTCCTGTTTGAGTCCCCTAGATTTGTTTTTCTGTAGGTCTCTCACAATTCTGCTTTCTGCTCTGGGAGGCATAGTCCTTAGAACCAGCTGGAGGAAATCCTTATCCTTTGCCTGCTCTTGCTCCAAGTTCACCTTAAGGACCAAATCTTTAACAAACATTCTCAAGGAGGCTTTGCATTCCCCATCTACTCTTCACATCCCTGCCATCAGTGATTATGGCCTGGGAACTTCTTTCTCTATTTGTTTGGTCCTGCAGCTTGCTTTTTCTCTTTGAGTATTCTCTAGGCTTTACCCCCACAGCTTTTGTGTTTTTATGTTATGCTTTGGTAATGGGAAGGGTTTGAAATGCTCATACCTTTGGGTGGATAGGGAGAAGGTTATTCATATTACAGACCTCTGTCCCACATTGTGGCTGGCTGTAGCATTGGGGGATGGAGGCAAGTGAGGAAAAGGAGGTGGTGAGGCAAATGGTTAACCTTATCGCTTCCAAAGTCAAGGGAATGACACATTGACATGCATTTCCTTTGTAAGATTTTCTTTTCTTTTTTTAGATGTGAACTGGTTTCCGGGAACATCGCACCTGGTCCAGCACACCTGTCTTTTAAAATTATCCTTTAAAACAATTTGGCCAACTCACTAGCCTGTTCAATACATTTTTCCTCTAAAAATAAATCGAGAACCCTTTGAACCCTTTCCTTCCATTCTTTCTTCCAGGAAATTAGACCATATGTTTTCTTGGCTTGGAGTAGCTATCCTTGAGTTCTCTTTCACAACAGATGAGCAGCCTCTAACTTTGCTTGAAGTGCAGGAAAGGTCCAGGCATTTGCAGGAGGCCAAAGGGCAGGGAGGCAATATGGTGAGAATTGACGTGCAAATGTCATGCATGCTCCTGTGAGTGTTCAGTATATGGCCCTGGTTTACTGCATCTCAGGGCTTTGTGATCTACACTCATGAGCTGCAGGAGGAGGGCATCATCTTTACAGGATGCTCATTTGCAGCAAATGTTATCAAGCTATGGGGACATTCAAATGGGTGTCCTGGTTATCCTCAGACACTTTTTTAAAAAAAATCTATTCCACGGGGAAAATACCTTACAGGGATGTCGTGATGGTCCATGTAGTGGCATGTAGGAGGCACTGCTGTAAGGAAACAGGGGCTTTCTCTAAGTCAAGTCGAAGGCAAAGGGGTTTTTGTTTTTAAAGTAAAACTCTGATTTTAAACTATTAAATATTACAAATTTGACATCCAAAGAAATAAATTTTATTGTTTTGTGATTGAGATATGCTCTTTCCTTATGCTACAGTGAAAGCTCGCTGTGAGCTGCCTTTGGGATCCCCAGTGGTGGAGCAGACGTAGTTTGGTCTTCCAGGACTGTTAGGCCTTAATCTGACTCTTTCTTCCACCTCGTAGGAGCTGTGGAATCTCAGACAAGCTAAATCAACCTCACATCTCAATTTCTTCCTCTGTAAAATGTGTTTTCATCATTTCATCTTTTTTCCCCTGTGGGGCAGGGCTGTGTTATCCCAAACTGTGTTTCTAGTAAGACGTATCCCCAGGTTTCCTGTTTTAGCAGCCTCGGGCAGCCCAAGCATTCCTAGTGAGCGCTGCACCCACACACCCAGAGCTCCAGGCAGCCACTGGGCTATGTGCCCTCAGGTGGACAAATAATCCTCCTGCAAATTAACTTTACACCATTATGGCTGGTAGTTGGGTGGGTCTTTATTTGAACGGTAAAATGTAGTCTTGATAGCACAGAGTTTCGAAATAAACCAGCTTTTTATATTTGATCATAATCATTTTGCATTGTCCTTTATGCTTGGGTAAAGGATAAAGAGCATTCAAGTTTCTTGGAATGTGTTCTAAATCAGAGGGGGAAGGAAATGGGAGAGGGGGGCCCTCAGGAGGAAATGTTCCAAGTTAATTTGGGTGGAAAAGGCAGCACATGGCATCCCGGAGTACCATGTGGCTCCAATCAGAGCATGGTGGCTGTTAGCACTTTGTTTTTTTAAGCTGAGTTGCCTTTCTGTTTGTGTGGGTAACGTTTGGCATGACACTGTTCCAAAGCATTTGTTTGAGACATTTCAAACATAGCAATTTAATGAGGGGCAATAAAAATATCTTTATTCAAGCAATCTCTTTGGTTATTCATATAGTATATATATGTATTCATATTTTGTGGCTTTCTGGATGTGAAACAATTTGAGTTCCGAGTGTAATTGCAGGAACATGCACCATAGGGAAGTAGCTAGAAGCTAGGAAAAAAAGATCAGGGCTGCTGTTGTAACACTGCTACAGATGGTTAATGTCTTAAAAAGCACACCCCTTTGTATGTGAAGGGTGCGTTTGTGAAGCAGACCAGTCCATCAACTTAGGTAAGTTGTAGGTTTCCTCATCAGGCAGTGGTAAAAGTGTATATTTTTTTCCTAACACATCCATTCAACTTGTGTTATTCTTCATACTGTAAATGGATTACTTTGATAGCTGATTTTTTTAATGCTGATTTTAAGTGAAGGATGATAACGTGTTTTTAATTCTAAAAGAGTAGATTTAATTTTTGGAAAACTGTCATATATTGAATTGTGCCATCACCAAAGAGACCAATATTTATTATTTCCACTTATGCAATTGTCACTCAGCACCAGACATGTGTCAAGTGGTTAGATAATGCTAGAGGCATAGATCACTGGATAAAATGGAGGGCAAATTACTTAATCCTTAGTTTTTAAGAGTGTCTAATGGTTTGGAGCTATCTAGGGACATATCCAGGCAATTCACTGGGGATTTTTCTAGACATCTCTTGAGTAATCCTCATATGTCGATGATGGGAGGACAGAGATGATTTGCCTGGTGGCCTGACTTCACAGAATTTGGAGGACTGAGGAGTGACCCTTCTCAATCTCAGGATAGGCCCTGCAGGAAGGACACGCGTGTAGGATTTGTCCCATGCCTGGGGGTGGAGTGAATCCCTGTGCCTTATTTGGGCCAATGGATGGCCCATCCCAAGAATTTGGGACCGAGACTGGGAAAACAAACTCCTAGTCCTCACTTCCAACCAAAGCAGTCTATAAAAAAGCAGTGGTGAAATACTTGGGCAACATTTAAAAAAATCTGTGTTTTACAATTATGGGTCCTGAAAGATACTGAAGAGCAGAGAAAAGGAGTGGGAGTGGGGGTATGTATATTCAAATAAAATCGGGAACTGCTGTATACTAGGTTCTTTTTTGATATTCAAAATGAACACTAACATGTGAAAGCTCCAGAGAAATCAAATGCAATCAAGGAATCAGTTTTATTTTGCTCAAGATGTCGTTTTCCAAGCTTATTTGACCCTGGAATCCTTTATTTGTGTAACCATATATTGGAATCCTGTGGAATGTTCTTTGGAAAGTATTGCACTTCATATTTCACTTAAAGTCAGGAATAAGACAAAAATATTTGCTATCATCTCTAGAACTTCTTCCTTATGCACTAAGTTGGAGAAAGAGTTTGGCAGAAGAATTTATAGCCCCTGGAAAGGAGAAATTAAGTAATCATTTTCTGCAGAAAAACCCCAAGATAATCAACTGGGAAAAAAATAGATGGAATAGTGAAAACGATTATAAGATTGTGAGGTACAAAATAATCACCAAAGCCAAAATCTTCCTTGTGTACTAAAGTGACAATCAGGTAAACATATACATTTGAAAGATTCTAATTCTTTACGGCAACAAGAAAACCCAACTTTTGAAAGTTAGCCTTGCAAGAAATATGTGATTTACATGAAGAAGATAAACAAATATTGCTGAGGGAACAGAAAGGCAAATGTGAACAAATGAAAAACTAAACCATGTTCCTGGTTAGAGAGAATAAGTGTTGTATAAAATATCACCTGTCTACAGGTCTACTTACAGATTGAACTCAATCCTAATCAAATCCCCATGGGGTCTGGATTCTGAACTGATCTGGGAAAATCTCATAAATTATCAAATCCAATTGATTTTCTCTCCTAAATATTTTCTGTGTCTCTCCACACCATATCATCTCTTCTGCCACTCAGGCAACTGCTATTTCTGGGATTGCTTCCTAAATGGTCCACCTTTTGACTACTGCCTCCTTTCTGTCTTTTTTCTTAACCAATAACGGAAGAAATATCTGGTCTTATAGCTCTACTGCTTAAAATTCTCCCATAGCTTCTTATTCCTATTAAAATAGAAACTCTCTCCTCATGGTGCTGTAACATAGTCCCCTCTGTCTGACCTCACCAGTTGCTTCTTGGCTCCTTTGCCTGACACATCGCATGCTCCAGGGAAGGTGGTTTTAGTTCACTGAATGCTACTGTGTTTGCACCTCTGCTTGAATCTCTCTCTCTTTTCCTCTTCCCCTAGTTAAGTCTTCCCTCTTTCTAAGAACAAGTTCAATACCATGTATTTCAAGGAAGATTTCAGTACACTCCTCTTGTTTAATTTTATGGCTGAATACTTTTTGGAATGTATCAAAATCCTGGTTAATGTTGTAATAGTGTAATTAACCATTTAATGACTGTACATCCTGCTAAAATATAAGGCTTAAGTGTGCAGACATTCTTGTCTTACTCACCTATATATTACTTTGCTTATCACAATTCCTTATATTAGCAGGTACTCAAGTTTTGTGGAATAGTGAATGAAAATAAGCGGGAAATTATTACAAAGGAGCAGAGGAACGGCAGTGACAGGTAAACACAACAAAACTATGAAGATTTCAATAATTATTGCCTGTATCAGAACTGAAAGAAAGATCACTGAAACAGAATATAAACCACAGAAACAAACCCTGGTACTGGGTAAATTTGGTATCTAATAGAGTTAACATACTATAAGATAAAGTGAAATTTATTTAATATATGATGCTAAAATAGTTGGTTAACTCTTTGGATTAAAAATGTAGGGCTCTGCCTCCTGGATAACAAAATAAATTCCAAATGAGAGAAAACAGCATTTTCTAAATGTATTAAAAAAGAAAACCAGTAACCTGTGGGCTGTTAATAAGGTTAACATGAAAAAAGTAGTTCTGTGGCTACATAAGTTTGGGAAGTGTCAAATTAAATAAAATTAAACTGGTTTCCTTACTGCAAAAATTCTAAAAATGATGTTAATGCATATTGTGAATTCACAAGCTGTAATAAAATGCAGCATTTGGCATCATTATGTAGAACTATATTTTTTTAAGTTTATGTATTTATTTTGAGAGAGGGGAGGCAGAGAGGAGAAGAGAGAGATGGAGAGAGAGAGAATCCCAAGCAGGTTTTGCACTGTCAGGATGGTTGTGGTTCTTGATCTCAGAAACCACAAGATCAAAATCAAAATCAAGAATTGGTCACTTAACTGACTGAGCCACCAAGGTACCCTTTTGTAGAACTATTTTTACTTTCAAATAGAGTACTGATTGGGGAAATTTGGATTACAAATTCTCAAAAACTAGAGTATAATTTCAAAGAATATTTTTATAATTTCAGTGGTTGGAAGGTCTTTCTGAACATAATATCAATGGTAGAACTTCAAAATATATCATTAAAGGTCCTTTGATTATAAGTAGCAGGAAATCTCTCTGAGTATAGCAGATTATAATTTTTTTTACAAATATTTTCTATCTCTCCTTTAGGAAAGTTTATACTTTTTTTGCTTCTGTAACATCTGCCTTGGCCATGTGACTTGCTTTGGCCAATGAAAAAGTGATTGTGTGCCCCATCTAGGCAGAATATTTCAGAGGGGTTTAACTATCTTCCCTGCCCCAGAGGCATGGATAAATATTTAAGTTCTGTTATCTAGGGTCCTAAGTGGCTCTGAGGAGCAGAACACTCTTGCCAGCAAGAACTTGAGTGAGAAATGAACTGGGTGAGGTTTGTGAGGGTCTTTGTTACCTTGGCATAGCCCTGGTTACACTGACTGGTTCATTAAGGATAAAGATAGTCATTGGATTAACATCAGGAGCTCACAGAGTGGATGCTTGGGAACAAGTAAGCTTGGTGATGGTGGTTACTATAAGAACTTTGGAGACTAGGATATCAACATTACAGGAATGATTTTGTAGCAGGAAGCAGTATGGTCAGGGCACTTCCCCTAGAGCTGGGTGAATTCTAACCTTTTTCAGTTTCTTTGTTCCTCAGCTAAAAATTTTAATTTTAATTCACATATTTAAATTTAAATCACATATCCACTGTCTGGCTAAGAGAGGTGAAGCTTCTAATTACAGTCCCACCTGACTATATCCATTGGGAGAGGAGAAAGGAAATTGGAAGGCTGCCACAAAAAGGAAATGGATGCTGGGAAGTCAGATACAAATATTTTCTAACCTAAAAACCAATAGATTTGACCATTAAAAAATGAGTACATCAAGAAGCACCTTTTGATACAATCAAAGAGAAAATAAAAATTATTTAGGACATGTGTGAGAGCAAAAGGCTGATATCTTAAAAATATAAATATACAAATGAAAAGTAAAAAAGACTCTTTAATAGAAAGAGAGCCATGCAAAGCAAAAGATATAAACAAGAACTTCCAAAATATAAACTGTAAAAAGCCAGATTTGAAAAAAAAAGTTTAATTGACCAGCATTCAAAGAAGTGCAAATTAAAACAATGAGGTATTTTTAGCTGTCAAATTTTTCAAAATTAATACTGTTCTGGTTTTCAAAGGATCAAACTTTTCTGAATATAATCAGATTACAGAGAGAATGGTATTTTTCTCTTACAGTATGATGAGCATAAGTAACTCCTCTCTATAGAACCATTTGGCAGTATATATATACTGAATCTATAGAGAGATTGAGTAATTTATAGTATATATATGTATATATTTATATATATGGTATGTATACATATGGTAGACATACATGATGTGTATAATATACTTAGTGCTTAGACTCTTTATTCCACTTTGATAAATTTAATCTGAGGAAATAGCTTTAGATTTAGGTGACTTATTCACAGAAATATTTACTTCCACATATTTATAATAATAAAAATTAGAAATAACATTAATGATGAATGATAGAGAATTTGTAAAATAAATTATGGTTTATCTGTATGCTGAGGCAGCAATTAGAAATGATGTTTTTTTTGGAAACTACTTAATGACATGGAAGACCATTTAAGTTATATTATTAATTATGTCACAAAACTATGTTATAAAAGAGGTGCTATAAAATCCCAGCTAGATAGAAAATTATTTACTCTGCTGATATAATAAAATGATAATGAATTTATTTTGGGACATGGATTTTGGATGATGACATAAAATTTTTTCTTTCTGTTTTTCCATAATTCTCAAATGTTCAATAACGGTAACTTTTGCCAATAAAGCAATGCCTAATAAATGTTAATAAAATGTATCACTTTTAGTACATTTTAAGAAGCTATATTTTAACACAGTAATTTTTACTGTATAGTTTATTAATACAAATAACACTGGCCACAGTTTTACTTTAACATGCACTCTCCAATAATTAGGAATTGTAATTCACAAATATATTTGTTATCACTAGAAGATTTCTATGTGAAAATTGAATTTAACAAGGATATTTCAAGGTTTTTATGTGGCTAATACCATCATATAAGATGGTATATGACTCCCTGGAGAAACCCACAGCAGAGAGATAAGATCCACTCTGTAGAGGAAGATCAATCTTATGGAAAAGAAGAGTTGATACATGTTTTACCTGAAGTGGTATACCAATGAAAATCTTTAGAATGCCAAGTCACAGTGCAGGATCATATCTAACCTTTCATTGTTCACATAGATGGGCAGTCAACTTCTCTATGTGAGGTTTATAATTAAAGATCTATAGTTCTAGCAGTTTTATTTTCAGGTTCTCTCTTCCCCAGCAAACATTTTTTGCCCAATTTTTAAAAGAAAGATACTGTTTTTAAAAGTGTTCTGATATTAGTTTTGGGAAATTTCCTTCTCTTTTGAAGAATGCATATAGGCTTGTTTGTTTCTAGGAGCAGGAGACATATTTCTCTATAGACTCATGCTTATATTTATTTTATACCTCTGAGTTTATAACTATATGACAACTATATAACTATATGACAAGAAACGATGGATCTTTCTTCAGAAATTTCCTGGTTTTTCTTGTTTTTAGGTCACTGCTTCAGTCATCACCACTAAAGCAGATAATAAGCAAATGTGGCCCATATTCTACACTTAGTTATAATAATATGTTCATTGATATGCATGCACACACTTGTGTATATCACACAAAAATTAAACAATACAAGGTTCCAGTTGATAAAGTGTTAAATAAATGAAATATATGATAGGGACTATTAGCTTTCTGAGAAGGAGCACAATCAAAAGGGACTTTAAAGACTTGATATAACTCAGATTTCGGTTATAAACAGGGCATAAACTATCTGGTAAATCTATTTTTAAAAGTCTATTCTCAAAAGTCACTGTTCTGTGGCTGATTCCACAAGTGAGCTATATCATCTAGGAGTAATTTACCTTGGGCAATAGATACATTCCTAAAAAGTCAGGTGAAAGTGTTATTTGCTGAATTAAAATTATTTCCATAACATCAGCAATTTAGAGTAATAACTCCAGGGTTATTCTGGTAGTCATACGTGAACTTAAGAATGATGCCAATCTATTTTCATCATTAGAGAAAAATGAAAATACAGAACCACATGATTAAACTTGCTCATTTCTCTTTCATCTTTATGGCTGAAGATTATGGAGGAATAGTCCCTGATCTTTAGTTAAAGCCAGCTCCCCTACTTGTCCACTAGATCTTATCCTCTCTCAAACTAGGAAATCGCTCTAAGAATTTGTCTGTCTCCCCTACATCATCATTTTCTCCTGTCCAGTGGATTATTCTTCTCAGTACACAAATATGTAACTATTTTTCTCATCTTAGAAAAAACAAACGAACAAAAAACCTTCTCTAGAGACCATTTCCGTTGTTGGACCACTCTTTTTCTCAACTTTTCTTTAAAAACGAAACTGAGAGTTTCCCATACACACTCCAGTTTCCCTCCACTCATTCTCTCTTGTACTCTCCTCACCAGGCTCTTACACTTACCTCTCCGCCAAAACTTCTCCTATTCAGGTCACCAGTGATCTCCATGTTGCTAATCCCAATAGTCAATTCTTGGTCATCATTTTACTGGACCAACAAGCAGCATTTGACACAGTTGTCCATACTCTTTTCCTTGATGTGTTTTGTGGCTTGATTTTAATCCTCCACACTTTACTGGTTTTCTTCCTTCATTATTAGCCAATTCTTTTCAGACTTTTTTGCTGATTTCTCTTTAGGTACAAACATTTCTAGGTTTAAACATTCAATTATTTCCAGGCTCAGACTCCAGATCATTTTTTTTTCTACCTGTGTATATTGACTTTATAATCTCATTCAGTTCCATAGCTTTAAATATCATCTATTCACTGATCATTCCCAATTTATACCTCTGGATAAAACCTCCACCGTGAACTCCAGACTCTGTATCTGGCTCTCTGTGTAGCACTCTACTTAGATGTCTGCTGTGTACAAAAAAATCAAACAAGTGGAAAACAAAGTTCTCACTATTTCACTTCAGACCTGTTCTTCTCACAGTCTTAACATCCTATCCAATGGACACTGCTTGCTTATCTTTAATTCTTCTCCTCCTCTCTTATTCCAAATCTTATCTGCAATAAAATCTTACAACTCTACTTTTGCCACTGATCATGGATGTGACTGTTCTTCATCAATTCTACTGTGATGGTCCAAGCCACCATTATCTCTTTTCTAAGAGCAATAGCTTCCTAACTGATACCCTTTATATCCCTCCTCTACTTCCACACCCTGTCTACACTCAACACAGCAGCCAAAGTAATCAACAAATGCACTCATGCACCTCTCTCCTCAAGCTCCCCAATCTTTTCTGTTCACGCAGAGTAAAAGCCAAAGTGTTTGAAAGGTGCTGGAAGACCACATGCCCTGTCCCTCCTTCCCATTATCTCCTTGACTTCATCTCCTGCCTCTCTCCCTGATGCCTTCCCCATTTCAACCACACCAGTTTCTTCTAACTCCTTTAACTACTGATCAGACTCCTGAATCAGAGCCTTTGCACCTGCTTTCCCTCTGTCTGTAAAGTTCTTCCCTCACACATCAAAGTGGGTCACTCTCCTGCGTCCTTCTCTTTCTTCATGTGTCACATCCTCAGTGAGGCTTTCTTGGGTCATTCTAACTAAAATGACAAATTTAAGCTGAGGATTATTTTTCCTCTTCTCTCTCTCTCTCTCTCTCTCTCTCTCTCTTTTAAGTGTCTAAACTTGACTATATTCTCCACAAAGGTAGAGATGTTAGGCAGCTTGTTCTTTTCATCAAATCATTTATTCATTTACATATAAGTTTTAAATCCCTCAACGAATTGAACATGGGATTCCAAAGATAAATAAGACACAATCCCTGCTTCAAAAAACTTTATAGTCTACTGGGAAAGAGTAACAAATTAATACAGAGAAGCATGATCTTACGTCTCACACACTATTCCTAACCGATCTTCACCTTGCATAAGATTTCTAAAATAGAGGTTAATATTACTGTGAATAAATTGATGTTATTTTTGTCATTTGAATCTTTTTTGTAAGGAATTATCTTGTAAATGTAATCATCCTCTAGTTCAGTCATAGAGCCCAGGCTCTTAAAAACTGAACATGCTAAGGGATGGGCCCTCAGATATAGTCTCATACAGTTATCTTACAGATCTGAGGAATTTGCTGCCCAGAAATAATGTCTTAATAATAATAATAATACCAATTTATATTGAATATTATTATCTAAATACTAAATATTATGCTAACCATGTCACATGCATTATCGCAGGTAATATTTATTACAGCCTCATGAGTGGCATACTATTACTGCCTCTCTTTTATAGATGAAAGAAACCTGAGACTCAGGGACTAATTTACTCAAGCTCACACAGGTGTAAGTGTTGGAGTCTCTGGTCAAAACAAAGCCTATCTTATTTATTAAGCCCAAACTCTTAAAAACTGAACATGTTGGGGCGCCTGGGCGGCTCAGTCGGTTGAGCGTCTGACTTCGTTTCAGATCATGATCTCACTCACGGGTTTGAGCCCCACATCAGGCTCTGTGCTGAGAGCTCAGAGCCTGGAGCCTACTCCGGATACTGTGTCTCCCTCTCTCTCTGCCCCACCCCTGCTCACGCTCTTCTCTCGCTCAAGGATAAATAAACGTTAAAAAAAAAAAAAACAAAACAAAACTGAACGTGCTACCTTTGCCCATAGAATTTTGTAAGTAAGTGACATATTAGGATCTGAAACCCTTCTCCTGATTTCCAGTCCAGTGCTTTTTCCACAAAAAGTTAATATTTTTATTTACAAAATGTGTTCTATGGTGATTTTATTTTTTTTGTATATCGACATTTACAGATTTAGTAAGTCCTACATGCAAGCAACTGTGCTGGTAGGTATACTATGACCATTCTTTCTCATCCATTTTTTAACGTTTATTTATTTTTGAGAGAAAAAGAGACAGAGTGTGAGCGGGGGAAGGGCAGCGAGAGAGGGAGATGCAGAATCTGAAGCAGGCTCCAGGCTCTGAGCTGTCAGCACAGATGACATGGTTTGAACCCATGAACCATGAGATCAGGGCCTGAGCCAAAGTCAGACATAACTGACTGAGCCACCCAGTGCTCCTCTCATCCATTTTTTAATGATCTAAGAATAAGAGAGCAAATCGAGATGGTGTTACATCTTTATAACAATGTAAATAGTCTCCTTTATTTATATGCCATTAAGCCAACAGTCTGCAAGACAGGAAGACATTTTAAACAGTTCAATAGTACAAGAGCAATGAAGTAGCTCTACCACATCAATGTATATTGCACATGACTGTTTACATGCAAACACATACTGTAAGCATGGAACTGTTTGCTATAGACAGAGAAAAATCATCATAAAAGTTTTCCTTGCATCACTCAGAAAACCATTTACTCTTCTTAATGACAGAACAATCTGTGTATTTTTGTAATCGCAGTAAGTAGCTCTAGAAAGCATTGTGGTAACATCAGTAGAAGCACAGTATGGTAATGTAAAATTAATGAGCAAGATGGCAATCTCCTTTTTAGGCAAATCATACTTTCTGACACAGAGCACTCTCTCTCAATGAGTCTGTTCTTGGGAAGCAGAGAATGTGGGGATCGTGGTAAAGTGAGCAACTGAAGAAGTGGAAGTAGCTAAGGAAGGTGGTTGTGACTGATAAGCAGTGCACAATGGTTGCACATAAGGTACAAAGGACTATACACTGAGAGAATATGCATTTCCTCTTTTCTAAAATGTTTATTTTTCAGAGAGAGAGAGTGAGAGAGAGAGAGAGAGAGAGAGAGAGGTGGAGAGAGAGTGGGACAGAGGATCCACAGCAGGCTCTGTGCTGACAGCAGACAGTGGGATGTGGGGCCTGAACTCACAAACCATGAGATCATGACCTGAGCTGAAGTTGGATGGTTAACCAACTAAGCCACCTAGGCACCCCTGCATTTACTCTTTTTTGAATTTATTTGATGATTCTCTCATAGTGGTCAGCAACATGATCAAAGCTTAACTGACTTGTATTTAGTAATATAAATAACTAAATAAAGTAGGTAAGCAAATATATAAATGGCTCCCTAAAGTGTTTCTGCTTTCCCAGAGTGGTGTGTATTTAGTGGCTAGTAACCAGCAAAATGCATAAAGATCTAGCCTTGCTTCCCATAGTAATTATCACTTTCATCATTGAGCCTGAGATTACGATTTCCTTTCCTAGTGTTAAGATCCAGATCTCTTAATAAATACAGAACTGCAATTTCAAGGAGAGGGGCTGTGGTGAGCTTTCAGACTCACTGTTCCAGAGGAGTTAATTTGCAGGAAATCAAAAGAGATTGGGAGGAATCTTTACAAAGCAAATGCTTGATAAACTGTGCACAAATTGTGTGTTGCCTCAAAATAATCCAGGAGGTATGATCTGATTGAAGCACATGGAGTAGTATGATGTGATATTCCATTTAGCTTTGGTGTGGTTTCAAACAAAACGCTGTTCTCTAGGGTTTGTCTTAATTGCTACTAAATTTTCTTCTTTAAATTATGGCTTGTGGACCAATAAAGGAAGATGTTGAAAACTGTTAGTGAATGTAGTCGAGTAGCTTTAAAATGCTTATTGTTTTCAAAATTTTTATGCCAACTGTAGGAAATGGAAAGAAAAGGTGTATGTGTAAATACTATATAAAATTATTTGTAGTGTGCCCAGAGAAAAGCACTCTTGATATTTTAGTATAGAAATCACCTAGTCATTTCACAAGGTATTTGCATTCATGACAGTAAAGTGTTTTCTTCCTTCTTTGCATACTCAATCCCGTATAGGCACTGAGCCATATAGGTTTTAAGTTACACACAAAATGAGATCTTTCATAAGGCTGAGAAAAACCAGACAGTGACTCTTAGCACATTGTAGTTATGCTAAAAGATGGTCCACTTTGTAATAGAAGTTTTTTTGTTTGTTACCTTGTAAATATTTTACCTAAGGCTTGACTGGAATAGAAAAGCCCAGCTATAAGAAAGAATCTAGGTAATAGTGCCATGTTTAAGTGACTCCCTAAGGGAGTCAGAGTGGGGATGTAGTGGGGGAAGAGAGGGAGTCTTGGCCTGTGTTCACAGTCCCTGCCTCTAGGAGTTCTTCGTAGGAACTTGTAGGTGGTGAAGGAAAAAAACAATCTTGTGTGCATCATTCTCTAAACTCTACTGTGTGCTCGAGAAACTAATAATCGGAGCTATCTCTTAATGGGTTGTACCTTTAATACATCCACATGTTAAATGCCTAGTTAGGGAATACATATGTGCTGCTTACACAGTTAATTTGTTCATCAAAAAATACTCATGCAGTGCTTACTCCATGTAAGTCACTTGTCACTGACACACAGACTAGACCTGGCATAGAACTGCTGTCAAGAACTGGGCATGGAGTGAGAGAATTCAGGGATAGCAAAGCCAGCAGGAGCCAACACTGGGCAATTGAGATCATGCTCTACACACACAATCATGAATTTATTTTTTCTTGATTCAGCATGGTATCATGAACATTTTCTCTTGCCTTAAGCTCTTCATAGGGACCACTTTAAAATAAGGTTGATTTTATAGATGTTTCATAATTTATACAGTCATAACCTAACTGTTGAACTATAGATTTTCTTCTAATTGTCTTTATATTGTTTTATCATAACAAATAATTCCTCATTAATAATATTTTTGTTGATATCTTAGTCCACAAGAATCATTTTGAATGTAGAAATTGGATTGTTGGGCCGAACGAATGAGCCACTCTTTTTGGGTTTCTGATACACCTTGCCATATTTCTTTCCTGAGAGGATGCACCAAGGTGTATTCTTCTCAGCTGTATTCAGAGTGACTGATGCCACAGCAGGTGTACTCCCCAGGGTCAAGCCACAGCCAGGGTTCTTCATTTAAAGTAAACATAGCCTCCTGGCATCTCTACTGACAGAGCTCCTTCAGTTAACTCACACACAATACCTATTCACTGGGATATATGGACACTGGTTCACCTCTCCCCCAGCAAACTTAGGATTGCTCTAGATAGGAATAAGTAAAGGTTACACCATTGACTTGCCAGGTCATAGTGAATCTTTGTCTTCATAGAAAACCGCTAGAGCTTTCTGGTTAAAAAAAATAAAACAACAAATTAAAAAAATCTTTTTATCTGGGAATGCCACTATTGAAAAATTCGAAATCATTAAAATACAATTCATTTGATGTTACAAGTATACTAAACACGATTGAATTTGTGATGCTTTAGAAAGTACATATTAAAGCATTCTCTTGTTCTCCATGCCTTAGACATGTTAGTCACTTGACCTGTAACAGCTTTCCTTTCATTTGACAAAATCTTACTCATTTTTCACAACCCAACTCTGTTCCCTCTTAGGGAACCTCTAAGAAGAGGGTAACCTCTTCTTCCCTCTTTATCTCTTTCTTTCTCACTGCTTCCCTAACAGAGTTCGGGGCCACCTCCTTTGTGTCTTGCCATCACACCTGGAGCATGCCTCTGTTAAACACCTACCTCATGTGAAATGCTAGTTTAGGTATCTGTGTCTCAGCCCAGATTGAGAATTTGCTTAGGGCCATGTCCTGTCCATCTTTTTATTCCTAAAATTTACTGCAGTAAGTGTCCAAGCATGGCTGAATTGTTTCTGGACTGGCATTATCCACACTGCTCTTCTGAAAAATCAAGCAATATCATTGGTCGGGATGTCATTTGTGTCTTAAACGTATAGAAACATTTTGGCATTTTGAACATACCAGCTTTGATGCCAGAAAGATGGTTCTTTACTCATCAAGCACAAGTAGCATCTAATAAAATCTCTTTTCAAATTGGTATTCTAGTGGATTAACTTCCATGTCTTTGAGATGGGAGGCTAGGAAATTCTCAGCAAGCATCTACCTCTCTTTACCAGTATGCCAGAGCCAAAAAACAGAAATGATAAATCTTCTGAGAGTGGCATAAATCTTACATGAGCATTTGGTAGAGTTGATAGTGGAGATCTTGTTTCATTTATATATTATGTGTTTTCATGCGTCTTGTTTTGCCTTGACTTAAATTGACATTTTAAACTTAGTGATAGTATAATGATTTTATTGCAGAGAAGCTTGCTAATTGCACATAGAAATGGTAGGATAGGAGTATACATATGTAGCTACCCTGGTATAATTGTGAATTAATTTATCTAAGGAAAATCTTGCTTTCACACACTCTACCTAAGTACTGTACTTAAAAAACTAAGAACTGTGCACTCACCATTGATAGTAACTAATATTAATTATAATTATAATTAATTGCTACATCTCAACTCTATTTGTTTATGTATAGAAGTCTTTTGAAACCAAAATACTTTCCTCCCTCTAGGAGTATCTAGAGAACAAAATTTGTAGCTATTTAAGAAAGAAGTCTATTATTAGCAAGAGTTGTTGCCAGGGAAGATTTATTCATTCATTAATTTAGTTCGCGAATGAAACTTTCAAATGCCTACTGTGTCTGAGATACTATTTAATACTGTGATGTACACAAAGTAATATTAGTCAGAGCTCCAGGAAGTAAACTACCGGAAAAGCTAAGATATGTGCAAAAATCATACAAATATGGTAATTATAACACTGTGAGCATGAAACACCATCATATACTTGATATAACACTCTTAGGAGATATACAAAGAGAAAGGGACAATTTCTGATTGAACCTGGGGAAGAAGCTTAGGAAACAAGGATATATTTTATTGGATCATTAAGAATGCACAGAAACTTGATAACTGGAGGTGGCAGCAGGCCTTCCATTCAGTGAGATGGATGGTAGCCAAGTTAGAGTGAGTGAAATATCACGGTAGTCAGGGATCATGAAAGAAACTGGACTAGGCAGAGAGTTTGTTGGAGAAAAGCAGCTAAAGATATTTTGGAGAGGTTTAACTAAGGAGGCTTAAGATTTTGGATTCTGTTCAGTGGGAAAAAGGAAGAATTTTTGAGTTGGAAATAAACACAAACAAATAAATATTTTATGAAGATTAATCTGGTATCAGTGTACACAATGGCTAAGAATTCCAAGAGACTGGAAGGCAATTGCAATATCCTAAGAGTGAGATAAACAGTCTGGTGGGATAATGAGTGAAAATGGAATCTGATATAGAGTCTCATATAAGCCTCCCAAGTACAATTAAAAGATATTTCCTTTTCATCTGGTGAGAAGGGGAACTGGATCTGGTTAAATAAGTGAGAAGTTTGGGGATGGTGAGGGAAAGCTGGAGAGTTTAGCTTTTTTAGGGAGTGGGAGGAAACCTACCAAAGCTCAGTCTCTGCTAACTGCCAGTGGTGGAGTGGGTGGTGGTGTGGTATGTGTGTGGCCTAGACTCAAAGGCAGAGTCCAGGACCCTGTTCTGAAGACAGAGCAGCCAGCTGGGGACTGAGGAGAGGCTGTGAGGCCACCTTCCCCCTTACCTTCCTCCCCCATCTTTTCTCTCTTCTCCTCTTTTTTAATGTTCATTTTGAATAAAAACAAATATTTAAACTCACTCTGAGAGTCTTTGCCTGCTGGTAAAAAAAAAATGCTACAGAAGTTCTGGCTCCAGTGTCAACCCAGATTCAGTTCAAAGACATCAGTTGCATCAGCTTAATTTTGCTTCTATATGAAGCTGGGGGTGAGGAGAATGGACAGTAGGGGAGATCCAACAAAGTTATGTAGGAGATCAATAGAACTTAGCAACTAATTCAAGGTGGATAGAAAAGGAAAATAAGACACAATGGTGATCCCATGATTTTCAGTATGGGAGACAAGAAAAAATTTCAAGAGAAGAAACTGGCTTGGGGAAAAGAGTAATAAATGATAGAATCTCACTGTTGGTGGGACCTTAGTTAAAGCTTATTTAGTACAACTGTACTTCTAATCTTCAGGTCCGATCTATATCATCTTACCAAGAGAACATTCAACACAGGGATAAATATCTCCAATAATAGGGTACATTCTACCTTTGGAGCTTTGTTTCAGAGTCCTTGAGTTCATGGTGAAGAGAGGCTCTTCAGATTATTGGAAATGTAAGATTTTAAACTAATAGAGATTGGAGTTAGAGATAAAGATTTGATGTCAAGGAAATGGGGAAACATTTCCTTGCCCCAATGTGACAAGTAGCTAGTCTGTGGTGGATGGAGAGAAGAGGTGGAGAGAGAGGCCTGTGGTTGGCCTTTGGAAGAGAGAAGGATGGAAAGGAACTACAAAGGAGAAAGAGACAAAGAAAATAAAAATCAATTACTGTATATAAAGTACAGTGTCATGGGAGTCAGGAAAAAAGAGTTTCAGCAAATCATGTCAAATTCTACAGAGGATGAACAGAAAGAACAAGACCAGAAAACTCTTCTCAGATTCACCTGGATCAGATCTTCAGAGTATCACTTGGTCATCTTGTTAGAAGTCATTTCCTAGAATAGAACACACAACCATGTTTCAGTTTGACGATCAGATTATATTCCCAATCCAAATATAAACACAAATTCCCAATCCCAATTATAACTAAAAGAATAAAGCCATTATTTTCAAATGGTTGGAAATTTGTGCATGTACAAGATTCAATACACGGTATAGCTTCTTTCTTGTCCAAGATGAACATTTGAAATATTAAAATCAAGGAACCCTGGGAAAAAAGTATGTTGTATCCAATAAGGACAATACTGAGGGTTTGAGGATACTGTGTATGTTTTTATATGAATGTTTTCCCAAGTAGTTTTACACTGTTTTAGTGGACTCTATATCGAAGTGGTTTGAGTTATGAATGTACTTTTTGAGAGAGACGGTTCAAGTCTGTCATAGGTCATCAGTGTAAGGCCTTTGATGATTTCATTTTAATCTATACTGAACATTTCTCTATATCACAAAATCACTGACCATGAAATTTGGCAGAAGTGACAATTTTGTTCACTGCAGGGCTAGCTTTAACAGGATACAGGATATTACATATCAGATGTAAAGTGTTTTATCACTGCTGTCTGAGAAAGCTCTGTGCTACCTGAGGTTATTTTCTACAACCTATTACCTAACCTATAAACCTGATAATCATGGCTAAATCATTTATCTTGTATTATATGGATAAAAATGCTGTTGACTATAGGCCCACTATAGGAGGTATAATCTGAAAGGTTCAGAAAATGATCCTTCCAGGAACAAATGTTCACTTCATTGACCTAGCCCTAAAGCCTCAAAATTCACACATTATTCACATTTGGGGGGGGGTCAAGTTAAGGTATTGACTCATGCATGTGTTGATATGATTAGTTAACTTGGCACACAACATTTCCTTCCATGAGTGGGATGTGGGATAGTGGTATTTTGATGGAAAGAAAGTTTGGTAAAAGTCCAGGGATTGGGATGTTGTCTGGAAGGGCAGGCTGTGAGCACCAAGGTGAGGGTATAGGTGAACCAGAAGACAGAGACGACGCTGGGCTCCTGGAGACAGGCTGGATGCCCAAAGACAGGAATGTGCAGGCAAGAGATTAGGGCAGCAAAGGCATACTATTTCAATCAATATACAAATCCACGCATTCATTTCCCTCCTTTGCTCTATTGAATAGGTGTACCTCTAGTGCGAAGAAGAGTCACTAGGAATAGGCTTTCTTGAACTTACAGAAGATACCACTGGGGGCAAGCTGTGGGAGAAGCCAGAGCAGGATTCAAATACAATCACTATCACCTTCAAGTTGCAAAATTTGGGAATGTTGCTAATGTTCTTTGGTTTCTTCTTTCTGTTAAATTGACATATCTTCCTCAGAATGTTGTTACATAGTTAAATACAACGGTAGGTATTACATACAACCACCCCACATAAAGCCTGATGCTTACCAATGTTCTTTTCCTTTCAGCCCCAAACAGCCTTCCCTACTACTAAAGAGGAGCCCATGAGGAGGCTGAGGGAGAGTAGCAGGTCATATTTTTCACCTCTTTTCCAACCAAGAAGCTTCTCCTTGGCTGCCTTGTCTATGTGTCCCTTGAGGTTCCAGCCCTATATGACAGGGGCTTCCTGTGCCAGAGGCAAGGTGTGCTTCACAGGTGTGTGAGCTGAGCAGTCACTCAGGGCCCCATGCTGACAGGAACCCTGGCTGGGTTTTATCCTCCATTGTTGTTACCTGGATGTTGTTAATAATTTTTGAAATAGAGGCCTAGTGTTTCATTTCAGTTTGTATCCCACACATTATGTTCTGGCCAAAGGACATTCACTCAGTGGCATAGTCCTGTTCTCTGTATATATATATAGGCACTTTTTGCCTTCATTTTCCAATACCCTAAACCCCTCAGAGGTGATGACTAGACTAGTTGCCTGTGGTGGTGAAAACAAGGGAGAAGGATGACAAACACTCTTGGGAAGTTCTTGGGTATAAAAGAATTTAAAAATAAAGAAATGAAAGAAACATACTTTCTATTAAAATTTACTTGGTCAGTGAAAGCACTGTGTGAAGTCAGGATGCGTATTTAGGTATATTCCTTCTCTACTTCTTTATATTCCATATTTGTAGCCTAAAAATTACATATTCACATATCCTTAAACACAAACCAAATAATACAGCTGCCAAAGGATGTAGATATTTTAGGACACATTTGTTTCTCTTACATTTTGTTGATGTCTAAACACAGTCCTTCGAAGTGAAAATTCCCTCATCTAATTTAATTTATTCACATTTTTACATTGACTATTTGAGTGGCTTTTATGATGGGTGATGCTGAAGTTATTTCCAATTTCTAAAAGCAAAGACCAAGGCTCTATAGTGTATTTTTACCAAAGAGATGAGACAAGAGTGATTTCACTAAACTTGGCCATTTCTTTTTCCTTACCTGGGCCAGCCTTGTAGAAAAGTGTTCCCTGACTCATCTAACAAATACTGGAAATCACTGTGCTTCTGAAGTCCTAACAGTAGCCCCTGATTTGGGAGTCAAAGTGGAAGCCAACGTGAAGTGAGTGTTGTTGCCAAGAGGGCCAGAGTCAAAACTAAGACTCATGAACCAGTAAACACAGCTGACGTGGTCATTTTGGCACTGAAAGCAATTGTGCTATAAAATATAAAGAGATGCTTTGTCAGAGTCTCTTTACTTTCTGTCTGGAGAAGGTTTCAAAGACCTTGAATAGCCAGAAAAAGGCATCAAGATAAGTATGAGCGCAGGAGCCCCCTCAGCTGGGCAGCTCTCCCTGCAGCTGGTGACATTGCTTCCCTGCAAAAACCCAGAAGAGGTGGGGTAAGAAGTGAGAGAAATGGGAGGGGAGGGTCTTCTGAGCAAGGCTTATCACCTGTGAAACGGAGCTCAGCATTGAAAGAAAAAAAGGAACAAATGAAAGATTGGATTTTGATTTTCCTCTAGACTTTTGACCAGACTGAGGATGGAAAAGCCATAATTACCATGTGAAAGTCTTGTCACCAGAGACTGTCTCCTCATTTAAAGCAAAACAGCAAAAGAGCATCACAAACCTCTTTACCATAGTTATAAAAATTTTGAGCATGTTGTCATAAGCCAAAGAAGTTTGGATAAACATCTAATATTTTAATTAAATGACTTGGTGGATAAGTAAGGATGTTGCAGTGTATAAAGTGCCATTTAATTGCCTGGTGTTATTATTATTAATTAAAATCCATTAAACTTCTATTTGAGGCTTATGTCCCTTCATGGGAACTATGCATATTGTTCTTAGATATAGTACTTAATTGTAATATGTAGTTTTTATTTAGGAAGGATAACAAATTGGGACTTACAGAGAACCAGGAGGTCAGGGTTACTATGGAATTCAGGAAAAAAGTGATGGTTAATGTCAATTCCCTGAAAACTAAAAAGCCAAGCGTTCCTTCTTAATTTTAAAAAGGAGGGGAAAGTTTTACATTGGAAGGCTGACAAACCAACAGGAGGCTATCAACTGGTTTGGAAAATGGAGAGCAAAGTTAGTTGGTGTTGCTAGGCAACAGACTTCTGAGCTGAGTTCTTCTTAAAGGACCAGTGCACTGGTTTGGTTTTACAAATATTAGCTATTTATTTACTTATTCATTGTGAATTAGAATGACTGTTTTCAGAATAAGACTGGCTAAGCCAGAAAGAACACAAATGCAGGCAATTCAAATACGATTAGGAAGCCAAATGTTGGGCATCCAATAAGGGATTTGCTGTGGAGCTGACTACCTAATGTTATTCAGACAGAAAAAGCTTTATATGACCAAGATGATTCCTAGTTAGAGCTTCAAGTCTAAGAGAATTATGGATGACCAATAAAAATTTACTGCAAAAGATAAAATGACGCACTGAAGACAAATGGCAGAGAGGCTGACAGCCAAGAAAGTAAAGAGTTGTCCTTTGGAAAAAGACCCTGGATGTATGTTCAAGGGTCATGTCCCACAGGATGCTGTCCCTCTTAGGTCATCACTTCACAGACACACAAGGCTGGTCGCTGCCAGTTCTCAGGTGCTGGTTCCAAGCCCAGGGCAGAGGGGCTCAAAGCCTGACAGTTAGTAAACGGGTCTGACTGAGGACATGGAATCTGTGGACTTTGAGATGAAAGCCCCTCTGGGTCTCCCTCAGAACAGAGCCACTTCATCAACTTTCCTAATGTGGAATCAGACTTAAAGCTGGAGGGAGGGAAGAAAAACACTTCTGGAGCTTGAGAAAAGGGGAGGATTTGATTAATGTACAGTGAGGGAGTAAACCAGTTCTCAGGGAAAAGAATCTTTGATCAATGGTATGAAGAAGAATCTTTCAAATCCCCCAGATTCCAGTCATTTTAAAAAGAACAAAAAGAAGCTGATTCAGAGCACAGCTGTTGTTATTAAAAACAAAACCAGAACAACAAGGCAGGGAAAAACTGGGAAATATCATCTCAAATGTCTTATCTCGAACAGCAGCACATGAATAATGCTTCTCCTCAGAATTCACCTCAAAACTAAAGGGTCAGTGTTTGGGCTTCAGTGAGTAAATACATACAGGTCTTCTGGGAGAGCTGAGGGAGATTTTGTTGTTGGTCATCTCTTCCCTGTAGAATAGTGCCTGTGTGTGCTGGGTAGATGTAGTCTAAAAAGCAAGTCTACCTATCCAGTGTCAGGAAGGAAATGAACTTAGATCAATTGCCTACTTGTGTGCAGACCACTCTCACATGGATTATCTAATTTAAACAGTATTTTTTTCCCCTGAGAGTTTATATTGTATGGAATTGCCAAGAGAAATATGGCTTCTGTGTTCTCACGTTAACAAATGATGAGCAGCTGCCCTAGAGAGTTGTGGTCATTTCATCTTGGATGCTCGATGCCCAAGTCTCTCCAAATGGGTCCTTTTGAACTTAAATGTCAGTGGTTCATGTCAGCTTTTCCTGGAGACATGTCATATCTCTTAATTATTTTCTTTCTGTTTAACAGACAAGTATTAATTTAAAGCTTTTGGACATTTGACTTCTCTGTTCCAATCCTCTATGAAGTATTACACATACATATCAAATTTAAAAAACTATTCGTGGTTTCTCTTCAGAAGATACATAAGCATAAATTCAGGAACTCAGATTCCTTCACCCTCTGGACTTGAGTGGCTATTCCATGTATAGATGCTAAAATGTCACTGACTGCTACTTTCTCTCTTTTTTCTTTCCTATTGCTTCAGGTATCTGGTTGATCCACAGTTGGTATTCGAATAACAAGCTTTAAATTCGCCACCAAAACTGCACATTATTTGTAAAGCCTGTTCTCTTTGCTGTTTGGAAGAAGGAAATGTTTCTGAATTATTCCATACCTGTCTTGTGAATACAGCTGAGCCTGAAGCAGCAGAATTGCCATGATGGAGGGCTGCCTGTGATAAGGACTCTGCTACCGATACTTCTCTGTTGTCACTTACCCTGCTCCCTGTTGGATCTGCAACGTGTCTTAGGCTGTGCCCAAATCCTGGAAGGGATGTAGCTGCAGTGACTCCTCCGATCACGGCTGCCAGTCCAAGCAAGCTGGAGGGTGTGACTAAGAGGCACAAGCACAGCAGCCTGTTTGATTAGCACCTCCGTGATCTGCCTTGAGAGCCAGCTTCTCAGCCTGAGTTATAGAGAAGTCGTGGTTCCCAGTTGTGCTCTGACTCAATGCAGAGTGCAAACTTCACGTGGAGCACTGTGCACTACAGCAGGGCGCAGTTGTGTTGACCTTTAGGTGTGCTCCCTGGTCTGTGCTGGTCAGCATTTCTCCCAAGGACCCGTTGGTGGCCTTCATATGGTTTTCTACTCTGTTTCCTGGGGCATCGCCTGTCAGTGTCTTGCTGAGAGAGCATAAATCAGTGACAGCTCTCAGTTCTTTATATCCAGCATGGATCTCCGGCTGCAGAAAAGGGCCTCTGTTCATAACCAAATGTATTGATCAGAGCCTGCTGGAGTCTGGACAAAATGCGTATGCTGAAATGGAGTTTGCCATTAAGTGTGGAGCTAAATAGTTCATTTTCTTCTGTGGGATGAAATAAAATCACTCAAAGAAGCATTTGGGATTGAAGATCACAATAGCTGAAAAGCTATGGAGGAACAAAATTAAGTTTTTCAGAATTGATTACAATATTTCTCATGATATTCTTGATCTTTTTACAAAATCAAACTTTCCGGTAGCTTCTAGTGAAACCTATTTTTACGTTTCCTTTTGATTAATGGAAAGGAGTCATTTTATTTTTCTTCACCATGATAAAAATCAAGCTGTCTTACGGTCCTTCAAAATAGAAATCAAGAGATGATTTGAACTGAATATTAATATTGTTCTTTTAAACTTCTGGGGTTTTTTTTTTTTACCTTATTTTAATAAACTAACTTTTAAGCTGATCTCTCTAGAGTGCAATGTACATTTTGTGAAAATATGAAATAGACAAAAATTTATGATAGAGCTTGATCAAGATCTTTCATATATTCTTTTCGTATTTACAGATAGCAGAGAGAAGTAAGGCTTCCACTCATTCTGTTGTGTAGCATGTGTGCTTGAAAAGGCCTGCCAGAATGTGTGATCAGGTGGATTTGGGCATATCAATCATTTTATGGTAGCTATTGTTATAGTTCCTAATTCATGGGGCATCATTTTTAATTCAAGAATGCAGAGTGGATTTGTCTCTTTTAAAAAATGATCTCTCAGTTTCTAGTGATAAGGCTTTTTAGAATCAGGCCGGGATCTAACTGCGAACACAATGGAGTACACTTAACTATGCACTGATTTAATTTAACCCCATCCTGCAGCTAATCTTGAAACTTTTGCCAATTATGATGTCTTCCAGAAGCTCTGAGGCCCTTCAAAATCTTTAGCAGGCATCAGTATTATTCTAATGGCTTGGCCTTAAAACCTCTGTCATCTGAGCATCCTGAGATTTTTCTGCCACCAAGTGCGCATCAGTTTATTCCACTGAAATAGTGCTTCTCAACCTTTTTTTCATTAATAACCTCCCTCCCCTCTCTCGAGCTTTTTTAGATATTTTTTCTCGGTTGTTCCCTTTCCCCATGAAATTGTAATACCTCAGTTATACTGTACATCTGTTTTGATCGTGTGGCCCTCTCTTTGACCATGAATGATTATAATAGCTAAGATTGTTTTGCCTCCCAAGAACCAATTTTTATCACCTTAGGACAATATCACTTCCCCTCACTACATGTACAACAATATACACACAATACTATAAAGTAAATACTATATTTGAAGGCACTATAGGTGAGTAAAATCTTTTGAAATGATTAGCTACTAATTGAAATGTGCTTATTATATTTAATGTTTATTTGCATTGAAAGATGATGCACATTGAGTGTGTACCTCTTCCTGTTGTTGCCTATAATGTTGGCACCACAGCTGCTGAGCTGTTAGGGACAGTGATGGTATGGCTGGACCCAAACTGGACATCAGAAGATTGCTCTTGGCCTAAGGTATATCGTCAGAATTTAGCTCAACCTACTGTGGAAGCGAGAGTGCCTCCAGTTAATCCTAGTCTGCCCACTGCACTCCATTTTGTGGGTTTTCTGCCATGGCTTCAAGGTAACAAAGATTTTCTCCCCCCACCCATAATTTTCCTCCTAATGTTTCAGTAGGTTTCCCTCCACTGCTACAATGTTCAGTTTTGATGTCAAAGAGGGCAGAGCTGAAGAGTAGGAATACAAGAGGAGAGAAGAGAGCAAGAGAAATATGGGGAGACATTAGGAAAGCCATAGTAAAGTGTCTGATAAGAGGTAATGGGAAAAAGAAAAAGTTTGGGTATTATTCTAAAAACCTTATAGACACTCACAAAATCTTCCCAACAAGACTTGCTTATCATCAAAATCCTCATTTTACAAGGAGGGGGGGATGTAGATTATGAAGAACGTACTGACAGGGAGGTTAAGTCACTTGCCCAAGGTTACACAGCTAGTAACCTCTGGAACCAGAATTTAAACACAGACAAACTAGTCCTGTAGGCCATGTTCATCATGGATCCTCTGTCTTTACACCAAGAACCTGCCCAGGTTCTCCAGAAAGCTTTCTTTCCCTAGCCCTCTCTTCGAATTCTCCAGGAGTTGGCATTATGATGCAGAACAATGTTTTTCAAATTGTTGTCAGCAGAGCTTGGGTAATGTCATTCAACTCTTATCATTTCAAAGAATTCCCCAAGAATCTCATTTAAAATGCGGATTTTCATGTTCTATGCATGGAGAGGAAGATCCAGAGGTTCTAAGTGGAGCCCAGAAATCTGTCATTCAAATAAGCACTCCTTTTGTACCTCCTTGCCCTGGGTGCTTGATCCTATTTCACTCAAAACAATGCCACGTTTTATCTGTTGCATTATTGGGTTACTTCCTAAGATTTCTTTCAAGGAGAAAATTCTTCAGCCATGATGTGTCAGAATGCCTCACTAGTCTCACTGGTTACACACCTGTCACAGTGTTTATTTGGGGAACATTATGACAAATTATTTTTGATTAATAAATTGTCAACAAATTTAAGTACAGCAATATGAGTATAATGTGTAAATTTTTTTAATGTGTACATTTTATTTGTATTGTTTTATTTGCATCCTGCCATATTGGGCTAATTATCAAAATCCATATAATATAATAGTATTTTAAATGTGAGGAATGCAATGTAAAAAGAAAAATTGGTTCAAAAAATAAGATAAAGGTGGGATGTATTTACACAAAACATATGCTGTGTGATCGAATATGCTTACTAGATCTGAGCAAATTGGCCTGTGAAATTTCTAGCTGCTAAAGAGGAAAATTTATCAGTGTTATGATGCTTTGCAATAAGCCAGTTGCCCCTTAAAGGAGTATAGTCATTTCTTTGATCAGAACTCCAGAGAAGTGATACCCACTGTAATAGGACAGCATGTGATGCTCTGGGTGGCATCTTCTTGGGATATCCAATCCTGAAGTTCATCTGCCATGTCTTACACTTTCCTTTGTGTAGTTCCATGGAATTGTGGCAAAGTCAGTTCAGTAAATGTAATCTATCCAAGGGCCAAAATGAGGAAGTCAAGTGCCCCATTTACCATTGGGGAAGAATGTATTTTAAACCAGCTAGACTTTAGGATGGGGTTGGCGAAATATGGCCTGTGGGTCAAACGCGATTTTTTTTTGGCATTTATAAGTGGTTGAAAAAGAAGAATGTTTCATGACATGTGAGAATCACATAAAATTTGAATTTCAGTGTCCATAAATATAATTTTGTTGGAACACATCATACCCATTTATTCACATACAGTATTTTCTATGCCTGCTTTTGTGCTACAACAGCAGACTTACATTGTTGTGACAGAGACCATATGCCTCACAAAGCCTAAAATATTTACTAGCCAGTCCTTTACAGATAAAGTTTGCCCCTGCTTTAGATTCTTGAGAAAGGGATTGACTACATGTCCTTTAGTCTTGTTTTTCTCAAGTGAGTTTTGCTCACCTCAGAGAGGCAATGAGTTAAAATTTCAAGTCCCTGAAACACTTGGGTGGTTCAATCGACTGAATATCCAATTCTTGATTTTTGTTCAGGACAGGATCTCACAGTTTGTGAGTTTGAGCCCCATGTCAGGCTCTGTGCTGACAGTGTGCTTGGGGTTCTCTCTCTCCCCCCTCTTTCTGCCCACACCCTGCTCACACACTCTCTGTCTCAAAACAAATAAATAAACATTAAAAAAAAAAAGTTCAAGTCCCTGACAAGTATGTAGAGTATGCATATGCTATTTTTCCTCCTATTAAGGTGGACACATGGTTTTAAACAGTTGAGCTATAGGCAGAGACATCTTGTGATGTCATGCCTCTTTTGAAAGTTGGAAGGCTTAACAGGACCATGTTATACGTTTGTGATATAAAACCACAACCGTGAGCCCACACATGTGTGGGGAAAGAAACAGGTTGTTGAGGCAGCAGGGTCAGCCATTAATGAATTTCCCTTGACTATCTGCTTTCCCTTTGACTATCATCCATTTTGTCAGCTGCCAATGTATTCTAATGGACACGTGGAGAGAAAGCCCCAAGGGCTTCAGAAAAATGTATGGAGAAAACCTTGATTATCATTAACTTGACAGTCATTCACTACAACTTTTTTCTAGATTGTTTGTGTTGGGCATTATGGGTTATTATTTGTGGGATATTTAGCCTAGCTTATGGAGCACAACTATTTTATGGAAACAGTCTAAGAATGACCAGTTTAAAACAGTGGCAGATGCTAACACCATTATTGAAAGACATGTGTCTGAAATTTTACAGAATGAGGAGAGTCTAGAAGTGACTCTGTCATCAATCAGCAACTATATAATTTTATCACAAGGATGCATTTTACACAGTCTGGGTGCCTGGATGAGTACATTCCTGAAAGTGCAAAATTTAAGTGCAAAAGAGTAAGCATACACCAGTCTTCTGTAGCATAGGGGCGTGCCAATAAAATTTATAAGAAGCTCTTTTTTTATATATATAGACTAGAAAACTTTGGTAGGGTATTGGCTCCCTAATCATGTTCCAAAGGTGTAGGGAAGGCTGTCCTGGCTTCAGCTGTCAATCTGTGTTTAGAAGTGTCACCAATAATTTGTAGCCTGGAAGTGCTTGACTTGTGGACCCCTGGTGCTAATTGGATCCACTGATTTCTGTAAAATCCCCACCTGTCATCAGCTCAGCAGTAGGTATGATATTGAAGCTCTAATGAACCCAGGGAAAACTTTAAATAGCCAGTCTGATTCCTTTTGATTTTATTACTGGGCAAAAAGTCTGAATTTCTAGGGAGGGAACTTTATTTTTACAGTCTCTTATAACCTTTCATTAGGATCCACGCTGTTTAAGAAGGAGGTCAGGCTTTATCCTGGAGGATACCCCATTCCTGCAGAAAGGTTGTTAGAATTTAAGAACTCCATCCAGTGGAACTCGGTTAGAACCTTCAAGGAAAATGAATCCAGAATCCTTGTTAACTAGAAACCAACTTGTTTCACCACTGCAGCAGAAGAATCCATTCTGGGAAGTGGGGAGCAGGTTACCTAGGGCTCAGGGGTTGCTGCCTGTGTTGTTTTGCTTCGGTAGCTATTTTCTTTGATGCTTCAGTTTCAAAGCAGAATTCACTTGCAAACCTGTTTTATACCACTGTGGGAGTTCCCCGTCTCTAAAAGCAGAGACTGTCCTGTCACAGAATAGGGTCCTCTGGGAGAAACAGGAATACATTTGGATGAGCTCCAGCATGCATCGTTGTTCTCTGATACCATGAATGAAACTGCCAGTGTCCTTTCATAGCAGGGAGCTCAGGAGCTGTTTACAACAGAGGGGACCAGGGCTGCTCTGTCCATAGACTGTCACCACCTTCGCTAGCACTGAGCTGTTGTCTTTGTCAGAATATTATCCTTCTGTTATCTAGGCCAGAAAAATCCTGTTACATTCTTATGTTTAGCTAGATGGACAGGACGTAAAATGGATTCCTTCCCCAAACATAACCACTTGGATATCCCACAAGGACCCAAATGTTCTTATGGAATTTGTGTTGATTGTGAAGAAGCAGTTTGCTTTTATGGCAATGAAGAACTTAAGTGCGAGCAGACAGAATACACTCACACCCGACTATATTGTTTGCCCACACTAGCAATTTGTTAACCCATCTGCATAAACCAAGGTCCAATCGCTATCAACTGAAATAATTTCACCAATGTTGTTCTCGTTCTTGGGGCTCTAGGACCCTCATGGGAGCTTTAATCCATGTACCAAAATAGACAAACAAGGAAAGACTTGTTAAGTTATGCAACCTGGTCATCTGACTCCGGTGGATATTCCCTCTGGTATGTCTTTCTGAGGCCCTGACTTGCCTTCATTTGAATAATTCCAGCACCAGACTTCAGCCTCTTCCCTTGAGAATTGGTGATAGAGTCTCTTCTTGATTTTGGCATTCCCCACCCCCTCATTTCTTGATTTATTCAATCATTCTTGGGAATGCCTGAGCTGCTCTCTCTGCTTAGGGCACCCTCACTCATTCTCCTCTTGGTGTTTTCTGAGACTTACACATCAGGTAGATGTAGGGTATCTTATATCTCTGCTTCATAGTCGTGCTTTGGCTAAACGCTGTCTGCTTTGGGTTCCTTTGTGACATGAACTCTTGCTCCCCCTTGTTATTTCATTGCTGCATATCTGTAAATTATTTTTATTTTTTTTCTTGGCTCCTTCCCTCATCACGCTATCAATATGTCAACATGAAAGAAAAGCAAAATGGGAAGAAAGGGCACATGAGCGAATGGTTGGTCTCAGGGCTGATGGGGAGTCAGAGATGCCAAAATGGAGAAAAGACTAGAAATGTTGGCTCTCCAAGGTCTGGGATGGGAACTGTGAAGCTGAAAAACAGGCTCTTGCAATCCTACCATCTGCCATTTGTTTGGATCAAATTGCTGGTCTGGGTTTTTAGCTTGAGCTATTTTCCTTTCTGGCCATGGCCTCTTATCTTTGTTCTCTATTCTTACCATGGTTGGTACTTTCCTATAGCCACAGAACATAATATTAGGATGGGGTTGCTCCCAACCCGCTTAAGTTAGATATGAAGAATCAGGTCCCAGAGAAGTGATGACTTCTTCAAGGTCACACGGCACACTGCTCGAGAAGCTGAGACTAGACACCCATCTCCAGAATCACAGGGCCAAAGCTGTCTTGTCTAATGGATAGCTGCTTACATTCAGCAAAAGGTAACTTTGTGCTGAAGCAGCTGCCTCCAAGTGTGCTCAGAAAGTAATGGTGTGCAGCCGTTTGCCAGAGAGAAATGGCAAGGGAAAGAACTCGAAGCACTGAGAGAAAAAATGTCAGGTAAACCTTCAATTAGCCTTATTCTTCCATAAGAAAACTGAAATTAACTTTGCATATAACACCAAATTAAGTGATTTGACTTGGAAGCTAGTCATTAACATCTTCTGGGTTTTCTCCCCTTCATAATTGAAGATATTTTTCTCTTTTCTTAAATAGTAAAAAATAAATTTTTTAGACAGGTGTTCTAGGTGTTACTTCATCATCCAAAGTTTCTTTGCCGATGATCCCTGAACCAGGGGATAAATAATTGGCTAATTAGAATGCGGAATTTGGAATAAAGCCTCTGAAGTGGATCCTATGGTAGGCAGCAACATGTATGACTAATAATAAGGTGACAGCCCCTGGTTATAAAATCCTGTGCCTCTGTTACTGTTTCTGATTTTCCCTTGAGCTGTCCTGTGGTATGTTCCCAGTGATTGTTTTCTTTCATTGACATGTGCATGTGAGAAGAGTCTAAAAATATGTGGTGTTCCATACAGTGAGACTCCTCCCAACCATAAGAATGATTTTCTTGGGTGTTAATTATATAATTTACTGATTCTTAACCCTAAAGTACTGTCTACAAATGGCAGTGAGTCCAACTAAAGGTGAGGAAAGGTACCTATCTTCCATTTTGGTACTGAATACCTTAAACTAAGAACCTAATCTATTTCTCATTTTATGAAATGGAAGAAGAAGAAGAAGAAAGAAAAGAAAGCAACTAGGGGCACCTGGGTGGCTCAGTCGATTAAGTGTCTGACTCTTGATTTCGGCTCAGGTCGTGATCTCACTGATGTGGGATTGAGCCCTGCATTGGGTGGGGGTGTGGAGCCTGCTTGGGATTCCATCATCTCTCCCTATCCCTCTGCCCCTCCCTGGCTCATACTCTATCTCTCTCTCAAAAGAAAAAAAAAGGAAAGAAGGAAAAATTTAAAAAAGACAAGGAAGCAACTAAAAGTTTCCCCAAAGATATACATGGCTTTGTTCCCTGTGGTTTTACAATGTTACCTACTTCTAAAGTAACTGAAGACTCTCCAGGTCCTCACCTGAGAAACCAGAGAACTATAAAGGAGATTGAATGAAGCATACAGACAAGAAGAATTTCAGAAGTGATAGGACAGCATGGTGGCTTCACCTGAGAAGAGAAAGTTCTTTCCAAAGATTTCACATGATTGGATATCAGTAGACACATGTGTGTCCTTTTTGACCTTCATGTGTCTCAGTGCCTAAACAACTGTATGTGACCCAAGGTTTTGGGTACATCCTTCCTGGAGAAGCCATATTTAGTTGGAATCAGATCCTTGTCACTGAGCATAACCTATTTATTTATTTATTTATTTATTTAAAATTTTTAATGTTTTATTCATTTTTGATACAGAGAGAGAGAAAGAGAGAGATCACGAAAGGGGGAGGGGTAGAGAGAGACACACAGAATCAGAAGCAGGCTCCAGGCTCTGAGCTGTCAGCACAGAGCCCGGTGCGGGGCTCGAACCCACGAACATGAGATCATGACCTGAGCCCAAGTCGGAGGCTTAACCGACTGAGCCACCCAGGTGCCCCATAACCTATTTTTTTTTTAATGTTTATTTATTTATTTTGAGAGAGAGAGAGAGGAAGAGAGTGTGCAAGAGGAGGGGAGGACCAGAGAGAGGGAGAGAGAGAATCTCAAGCAGGCTCCATGCTGTCAGCACAGAGCCTGACCCAAGGCTCGATCTTATGAACCCTGAGATATGACCTGAGCTGAAATCAAGAGTCAGATGCTCAGCCGACTGAGCCACCCAGGCACCCTGAGCATAATCTCTGGAAGTACGTGTAATAGACAGTGCCTCTTTTCCTCCCCTCCAGGGCATGCTTTGTCCTCCCAAATGCAGTGGTACAGAGTTTTATTAAACAAAGATATAAATAATGATAAATCCTGTGCTTTAGGTATGGAAACTGAGAATTGTGGCAAGCAGTCTTGGCCTTTTAAAAGTCTGTCTCCCTCAGGCTCTCTGTTCGTGGAGTGTTTTCCTGCTTTGCGTCTTTTTATTTTGCTAAGTATGGTGTTTCTGGTTTTTAGGCACTTATATTGGAGGAGAGCAGCTCAGCCCTTGCAAGACACCCAGACACACAGGTGCTAAACCCATGCAATGAACATTTTAGGTGTCTTACTCTGTTGCTGTGCCCGAGATCCTTTTATGACCCTCCACTTCACCCCTGAATAGCACAACAAGGTGCTACTTTCCTGCCTTCACGCCAATCCCATTTTTTTTAAATGTATGTTTATTTTTGAGAGAGAGAGACACACACAGAGTGTGAGTGGGGGAGGGGCAGAGAGAGATAGAGACACAGAATCCTAAGTAGGGTCCAGGCTCTGAGGTGTCAGCACAGAGCCCGATGGGAGCCTCAAACTCACAAACTGTGAGATCACAACCTGAACGGAAGTTGGAAGCTTAACCGACTGAGCCACCCAGGCTACCCAATCCCATTTTTGATAATGAATCTGATTCCTATCCTAGGTGATGCACAATTATTTGAGGAGTGCCTCTTGTCTCACAGTGGTCAAACCACCCTCACCTGTGACCTGTCCTCATGAGAAGCTCAGACACTCAGGCCAGGCCCCACTCACAGGTAGGCCTAGAGAGTCACACATCCTTATTGTGAGATATGTTCAGTTGACTCCTTGAATAGCCTCTAACAAAGTTAGACTTTCTCATCCACTTGTGGCTCTTACCTCTCCATTCTGAGAATCTATCCTGCTCACCACCCAGAGTTCTCCAGCATGAGAACTTGACTTGCAATTCCTGTGTGGCAAAAGCATGAATAGCCTCAGGACCACCTTGGTTACTTAAAGAGAAGGTTTTGTTTTATTTTGTTTTTTATAGCACTAAATGTATTAAAATTAACAGAACCAGAAACATGTGCTTACAGGTCCTGAAATAACAATTTGGCACCTTTGAATATTTTCCAAAAAATGAGTGGGGTCTGCAGTCAGTCAGATTTGCACTAAAAACCCAGCTCTGCCATGTAAGTGACCTTAGACAAGCACTCAGCTCTTCTGTACCTCACTTGCCTCATCTGTGAAATGGGAATGAAAAGTCAACTTACCACATGGGGCTGTGAAGAGTAAATGAGATGATTCCCTAAATACAACATGGTATTATGCCATTACTAAGTCAAGAAGCACAAATTACAGCAGCAGACGGTACTGCTCTGTCACTTAGCCTATCATTGAAGAGAGGAGCATGCTAGAATGGCAAATATAGAAGGCATAACAAAAACCCAAAATATTAATATTGTTAAATTGTTTTCATTCCACCCCCCTCCAAGGTGTGAAATGCATGTCTTCTGGCAAGAAAGACCACCATTCTTGGGTTTCTTGTGCTCTGACACATCCTGCCATTAGTTCTACCAGAGTGGAGTCTGCCCAAGAAAATATCCATCAACTGTGGAATTTGATCAAACTATGATGAAGACAATTATTGATCTGAGAAGTGACTTTTCTCCCTGACAATTCATGACCAGGCCAATTTGATGTTTGAAGTATGTCCTCTGGTGATTTGCTTCTTTAACTGATGGCTACTCTCCTGAGGCATTTTAGCCCATCAGCTTATAATTATTAAAACTGGCCGAAAAGGAAAAAAAAAACATCAAGTTTTTAGTCTAATTAAAAAAACACACTCCCTTGATGCATTAAGACTTTGAACCACAGGATCATTAAAAAAATACTTTATAGGATAGAAAGTGAAGTGTTAACAAAGCTTCTAATATTTAAAAATGCAAAACTATAATTATAAGTTTACTGAACAAAGAAGTACACTCTCTGGCCTAGATGTTCTTCCTCTTGGCTACAAAGATTTGTATGGCTGCTTAGGGGGTGGCTACACCCATAATCTATTTCATTGCATACATTGTGTGTAGCCTACCTTCTTCCACAAACTTACAAGTAATGCAAATGAAGGTCATTGTTGATAGATATAGTTCATTTCATAGAAATTTGACAAAATATTTTTATTCTAGTGTTTTTATTCTGGTAAAATATTTTATTCCAGTAAACATACTTTTTTGTTCATGTACAATTTTATTTCAAATGGTTTCCCTTCTCATTTTCTTGATTATGTTTCCCTTGTTGGTTAGGCCAACCTGTTTATTGATAAAATGCTGGGTAACTACAGGGTCTGAGCTATGCAAGAGAAGAGCGACTTTTAGGTTTATCTTTCCTTGTCAGGAAGCTATCATAATTTTACCCTCAGAATTTGAAGCTAATGTGCCCAGCAAGGAAAATATCCTGACTCTTTCGTTTCTATATTTCCAACTTCTTTTTAGTGATCATTAGTTTCATCAGAAACTTCTAATTTCCTTTAAATATGCCATTTTAACAGGATTTGGTGCATTTTTAAGTACCTCTACTCCATCTTCTAGCAAGCATTTTTTTTCCTGAAGCTATGTCAAAATTTATAATGGAGTTTGATATAATTTTAAATATTTGATGGATTTTTAATTTTTAATTTTTCAATAGTTTATATATTACATAGTAAAATATTCAAAGCATATAAAGGATATATGGATATACATGGAAAGTAAAGCTTTCCCCATCCTTGCCCCTCCATTTCCCATTTTCACTTCTTTCCATGGACAACCATGATTACTCATTTTTTGTGTAAACTTTCAGACAAACATACATGTATATATGCAGAGTATTTACACTCACTCCTCCCCATTTACACAAATACTAGTGTATTAGACATTGTTTTCTATTTGGTTTTCTGCACATATTAGTATATCTCAGAAAAGATTCCAAATCAGTTTATATAGAAGTACTATCTCATTTTTATAGCTGCACTTTATTCCATAGAAATACCATAATTTATCCAACCAATTTCCTGCTGATGAACATTTATGCTATTTGTTTTTTTTTTATTTATTTTTTATGTTTGTTTATTATTGAGGCAGAGAGAAATAGAGCACGAGCGGGGGAGGGGCAGAGAGAGAGGGAGACACAGAATCCGAAGCAGGCTCCAGGCTCTGAGCTGTCAGCACAGAGCCCGCCGTGAAGCTCAAACCCACAAACCGTGAGATAATGACCTGAGCCGAAGTCGGACGCTTAACGACTGAGCCACCCAGGCGCCCCATATTTAGGCTGTTTCTAATATTTTGCTATTGTCCTTCATTCTGCAATGACTATCTTTGTTCATACATCTCTGTGCACTCATGTGAAATTATCTCTAGAATAATGTTTCATATTCAAATTGCTTGGTCAGAGAAATATAAGCACACTTCAATTTTGATAGGTGTTGCCAAATTGCCCTCCAAAGATGTTACCCGATTTACACCCACAGTAACGTGATTTGAGAATGTGGATTTTTTTTTTAATGTGCACCGTCTAGAGAGAGAAGTAAACTGCTCAATATTTGCCACTATGTCTTGCAATCAGCAACTGAATGAATCTACCAGACACTAAATATAATTAAGAGCCCATTACAGTTACTACTGAAATTAGTCAGTGTAATGCTTCTTGTCACCTTCTCCAGCTGATTAAATGTATAGTTAATATCCATGCCTCAACTTGCAATCTTGGAAGTGTTTAGTGGCTGCACACAGAGCATTTGACAGCTATGTTCATTGACAGGAGAGAGAATGTTCTATGTGCTTTAGACAAATAAAGGTCAATGTCTTAAGCCTGATGCTGTTTTGTTAGACAAGTATTTAAACTGTGATCTTACATCTCAAAATTCAGTACAATATTAAACACGATGGTGAGTTCAGCAGGTGTTTGCTATTCCTGCCTAAAACTGTCTACACTTATGATGTTGGCTCATAATCAGATCATTTAGACGCAGCCTGAAACAATTCTGTCTGCTTTTAACATGTCAATAAAAAAATAAAAATGGTTTCAACTTCTGATTTTAGAATTAGGAATGCTAGTTTTATTATTATTATTATTATTATTAGTGGAGTAAATATTTTATAGTGAATTCTGTATAAATAATTATTTTCCACCTATTTGGAAATTCTCAGTTTATACCACGATTCCTTTTTTTCTCTTTGATGTGTTACAACCAAGACCAAGATTTTCTGTGAGTGCTGAGATGAATTCTCATACCTTGCTTTGTCAATCTGGTTCAATGCTTTCCCCTCTCTGCACATCAGTTTGCCATCTACATTTGGAGTCATTGTTTTCTTGATAGAATGTAGAAGCTTATAACACAAAAACCTGAGGGTGAGAATCAAGATTTTTCAATTATGTAAAAGTAACAACATGCAAGGAATTCATTATGAAATATCCTCATTAATATAAATCTTTAACATTCTTCTAAAACCAGAAGTTGAAGCCATTTTTTATTTTTTATTGACATAAAAATTATGAGAATAAAATTATTGTCAGTGAAACTTCTGTTTCTTTTTTCTTTCCAAGATGTTATTTAAATTCAAGTTAGTATACAATGTAGTATTGGAAAACTTCTATGTTTCTAAGTGTCAAGTAAGTGGCCTTAACAAATAAGAGTAGAAATGATCTGTAAAATCCTATAGAATGGCATGATAATTATTCTTCTATTTCTATTCTTTATAACTTAGTTTCTTTTTCCCCATTTCTTCTCTTAACTTTATATTTTAATAGATTCCTCCTCATTTCATAAACACTCTTGCCAGCACAATGAAGTTGAACATCTCTCAAATTGAACTCATCTCACCCCAAAACAGCTCCCTCTCCAGAGTTTCTTGCATCAGTGAGTAGTGTCACCACACATCCAATGGCACCTGGTAACACTTTTTTCTCCCTCCTCTGCCATTCCTGCCCAGTCCATCAGTCACCAAATATTGTTGTTCTACATCCTAAATATCTCTCAAATCTATTCACTTCTCTCCATATTTACTGCACTTTTCTAGTCTTACTGGACATAGCCTCCTAAATATTATTCCCACATTTACTATTGTTCATTTCTAGTTACTTTTCTACATAAATAATATAGAAAACAAAAGTTCATGGGGCATTGGACATCAGGCCATCAGGCAATAAAAGAGACAATTGAAACATAGGGAACAAATAAGATGAATCCCCAAATAACCTAGCTTATTGTGTGGAGAAAGTTTCCAGGCTATGATGCAGGGAAGAGAAGCCACACCTGAGCCTAGTAGACTCTCTGAGTTAAGTAAAGGGGATCTAGGAACATAGGAAGATTGAGGGTGTTGGATTTCATAGGACAGTGTCAGAGAAGAGAGTTGCAGAGAAAGAGAGCTCTGGAAAGCTACTTCATGTCCCCCAAAACTATCCAGTTGAAACGTGATCAATGCATGTCTGTGAGGAAACTACCCATGCTTGGTGAAGATCTAGTCAAAAGGATGGAAATGAAAAATACACAGAGCTCAATTAGGATCGAGAGTAATGCCCATTCTCAGCAGTCAGAGTGGAAAACCTCATAATTTATGGTTCATTGAGTATTCAGAAGGGTATTGTCTAAGTAGTGAGGAAAATTTTCCCTAGACATAATGCTTTACTGGTTCTGCCTAACAATACTTAAAAGCAATACTCAAGGGAATCAAACTATTTCTAATTTGACCACATCCCAGAAACAAACAAACAAACAAACAAGAAAATTTATAAAATTATAAAAGAGTTCTGCAGCCAATAAGGTAAGAATCACAATGTCTGGTATCCAATCAAAAATTACCAGGCATTGGGGAGCGGGCAAGATGGCGGAGAAGCAGGGAGCTCTGTAATCCAGGCACACCCGTATGGATTGAACTCAGAAGGACTGAAGGGATAAAACTTGGATTTGCAAGTGGGGGAAAGAAGAAACAAACGTCAGAGAGAAGGCAACCTCAAAGATACCTGAGTGAGTGACTGTGTTCTGGGAAATTAGGGGACGGGCGGGTCCCGGTGGTAAAGGGGAAAGGAGCCCGAACCCACCACAGGAAGAGCGAGCTGTGCCCTGGAGAGACCAGGGGAAGAGAAAGAGAGACAGAAAACGCTCATAGAACCATCTCTAAGGGAGGAAAAACTCGCCCGTCTCCCCATATATAACTGCCGAGCGCCGGGAGAGAAATCCGTCCCATCTGGCCGGTGAGTTCTTCAGTGGGCGCAGCGGCAGCGGCATCCACTCCAAGCCGCACCAGGAGCGGCGGCGGTGCCAAGAAAGGTGCCTTGAAAAGCGGCAGCGGCGGCGGCGGTGGCGGTGGCAGTGGCAGCTCCACGAAAAGGGCGGTGCAAGCGGGGCCGGGAGGCCGGCCGCCAGCGGGAACGCATCTCACCCCCGGTGACGGTGTTGAACTGCACGGACTGGGATTTGGAAGTGAGGCGGAGCTTGGAGAATACAGTTTGGCTCGCCCACAGCACAGGGAGATTGGACTCAGAAGGGCGGTTGCAACGCTTGGTTCGGGCAAAGCTTTGAAGCGGCGCCATACTTCTACCCCCAACCACCAAGGTGGGGCCTCGGAGAGAGCAGGATCCGAGACCTGACCTGATGCCAGACCACGCCCATCTGCACAGGGGAGTTGTCTTTTTCTTTTTTTTTCTTTTTTTTTCTTTCCTTTTTTCTTTGCTTCTCCTTCTTTTCTGCTGCCATCCAGATATATATCCCGTAGCATATTCTTATCTCTCCTCTTGGCTGGTTATATGCTTTTAGACTGCCCACAGACTTTTGCTGTCTCTGTCCCCACCTTGTTTTTTTTTTTTCCTTTTGTTTTTGTTTCTTTTTCTTCTCTCTTTTCTTCTCTTCTTTCTTTTCTTTCCTTTCCTTTCATTTCCTTTCCTTTTCTTTACTTCTTTCCCCTTTTGGCTTGCTTGTTTGTTTGATTTGTCTGTGCATTTGCGTGCTTTTGTTCCCTGTATGCTAGTCTGTTTCCTCTTCAGGGATACCTCAAAAAACAAGCCAAAGTATAC